>CM076927.1:1252524-2452524 GCA_039566165.1 Maruca vitrata
ATCACAAATGCCCAGACGACATTCATGTGTGTCGCTGTGATACAAAATGGCAATTACTCAGCGATAGATTTACCAGGGGCAAACCGCTGATTAAACTAAAACTAACTAAACAAAATTACTTATTGTTGTAGAGTCCCACTTCGTTCCCCGCGGCGAACGCCCCGCCGGCTTCTACCAGAGTTCGTTGTATCTTCATATCTGGCTTTACACTGCCCTGGGCTCTCGTTCGCTCAACCTCCTTCTGATTCTCGATCCTCGTTTGCTAAACTACTTACTTGTTGTTGTAGAGTCCCGCTGCGGAGCCCTAGGCGCACGCCCCGCCGCCTCCGATCTGAGTTCAGCATGGACGAGGATGATTACTCGCCGAGCAACTCCGTCACCTCCGTCAACTCGCTCGCCAGCTTACTGCGGGAGAAGTTGCAGGTTTGTCTTAATTGTTTTATTATTAAGTATACACTGACGGAAAGGCATCACTCTATGTTATACCTTTACTCTCCTACTCTGTTATTTACGTTAAGGGCGCGTACCCATTCGGCAAACGGTTCGCGGCTGATAATTTGCTTCTACACCGTGAAAAGTTAGTATTTTTCCGTAGAAAGCTCCCGATATTTCGGCACTGTTGCAAGCGCCATGATTACGGGTGAACTGAGTGAACTCATTAAAACAAAACGACATGGTATATGGGTCAATCTTGAAATTGGACGTATTTGGTTGATTCCCTGGCACTTTTAAAACATAAGAGTTTAAACTTTTACTATCATTAGGCTAAATAACACCTTATTGTGAACATATTTCTCTAATAGGCATCACTGTCACATCTTTAGATAAAAAGATATATGACTTTAAAATTTTGGTGCCAGGGGAATTAATACAAGATGCCAGGGGAATCAAAATAAAAACATTTTGTATAGAATAATCGTTTATTTTATTTAAAATTACCAGTATTTTGGTTCTTTAGAGTCATTATTGATTTTAAAAGAAGTATTATAAAAAACAAAACAATAATATCTATCTTTAAGGAACTATCAATCTACTATAACAAATCAACATAATTATCTAAAAACTATCAAATTATACTTAAAAGGCCACGGCCCCTAGGTCCCGGCACCGCCGCTATTCCTGGTCATGGTGGCGACCATGGTTACGGCTGGACGGCGGGAGCTAAGAATCCCCGGGCTACGAGAGACTACCAACACACACTGACCCTGGCGACGTATAACGGACGCACGCTACGGCTCGACTCGCATCTGGCGCAACTTGAGGTAGAGCTTGAGAAGATTAGGTGGCACTTTCTGTGGTTGTCCGAAAAGTGAGAGAGGACACCATAACCCTAGAATCAGGACACCTACTGTACTTCCACGAGCGAGACTAACATTCTCAAGGTGGCGTCGGTTTTCTCGTCAATGAACGCACTGACCTCTGACGATGAATTGGAGAAAATATTCGATGACATATCGAAGGCCCTCTACTCTACCACCAAGACCCCCTACAATACTTGTCAATTTCCTCTAACGTGAGGGGCTCTTCTTGATGAACTCTTTCTTTAAGAAGCAGCCTCAAAGGAAGTGGACGTGGCAAAGTCCCGACACTTTAACTAAGAACGAGATCGACTTCATTAGGGCGGTTAGGCGGCACATATTCAGAGATGTCTCCGAGATCAACAGTGATCACCAACTTGTTCGAGGCACTCTGAATATCGACTTCAAAGCCAAACGTGTTCGCTCGATGAGGTCTAAGCTTCGACCTACACCGCTCCAGAAAATTAAAGGATCTGAAACGTTCTTGTCAAACCTGGCGAACCGAATTGCTGTAGTGGAAACCTCAACTGACATTAACCAGAATCTTGAAAAATCAAATCAAAATATGATGCATGTCCTCAGGGAGGAAAGATCGAGATTTGCGGCATGAGGGGCCGGGACAGGAAGTCTAAACTTTCCGAGAAGACTTTGATGCTAGTGAGGCAGCGACGTAAAGACCCACCCGCTACTACATTGCAAGCTCGAGCACTCAACTGAGAGATCAATAAACTTATGCCACGCGACCGCCGGTGCTACAATACTCTCTCAATCGAGTAAGCTATTGAACAGAATCGGGGGTCAAAGGTGTTCTTAAAATCTCTCGAAGGAAGCCAACTGACGAAGCTGTCTACAGCGAATGGGGACATTGCTGCTTCATAGTCGGCAGTCTCGGAGAGTAATCACGCACCATCTTGCGCAAACACTGGGCGAATTCCAACCATCGGAACAGGCTGGATTTCGGAGCGGATACACCACCATAGATCACATCCACACAGTGCGACATATAAACAGAAGACCGAAGAGTGTAATCAGCCCCTATGTTAAGCATTTGTGGACTATGAGAAAGCCTTTGACTCGGTTGAAATCTGGTCAGTTCTTGAGTCCCTGCAGCAATGCCAAGTTGATTAGCAATACAACCTGGTGAAGAAATGTCTCTACCAAGCCGCGACCGTATTGAATCAGCAAATAAACCCATACCATTGCAGCGAGGAGTAAGACAAGGGGACGTCATCTCTCCGGAGTTGTTCACAATGGAGGATTTGTTCAAGGCACTGTACTGGAAAGGGCGAGGCACCAACATCGTCAGTAGAGACGCTGCAGGACCTACAACGGATGTTGAATGACTTGGCTGACTCTTCTGGGGTGCGTAACCTATAATCATAATATGAGAGTATGATAATGTAAGGAAGCTTTGATTTCCCTGGCATTTTGCCAGGGGAATCAATGGCAGAGTCAAGAAAAGTTAATCTTATTTCGATTTTGTTTCAATGGATTGATTTTTGCCAATGATTATTATAAAAACAATTGATAGTCCTATATACCGTACTATTAATCCTAGTTAAGAAATTCCTAATCATCAACAAATATTTTTAAAAGTGGTCAGGGTAATCAATGACCTAGTGAAACAAAACCAGGGGAATCAAATTCAAACCTTCATAAATCCGGCTTGGAACGGTCGAGCAGGAAACCTCTCCTCATGATGTAAAGAGCGCGCCTAGAGCTACTTGCTGATGTTCACGCCTTCGCCGTAGACTTTTATAAAAGCAAGACAGGTGGCATTTAGTGACGTGCCAAGGGAATCAATCGTTGCACTCGGACAAACACAAACCAATTTGTAATCACAAAACAGTGATTGGCACAGACTTGGTTTATTTATTAAATCATTAAATAACTCACCCTTTAACTATTAAATCACAAAAAATCTTAAAATTATGACTTTAAATAGGTAAATTGTTAACGGTTTGTTAAAAAAATGACAAAGGGACAGCCCAAGGGAATCAAATATTAAGGCTTCGAAATTTTTTTTCAGGTGGTTTCAGCTGAAATAAACACCTTTTTTGTTGTGCCCCATTTAATTTACACATTAAAGAAACAGCAAAAAAAATCTTACATTCAAACTTAAACTTTATGGGTAGTTTTTGCCCTCGGACAGTGTTTTTTTGGCTTTCAAGATTGACCCATATATCCCGGACATTTTCAGTTTTCTTATACCTAAACGATTTAATAAAACTAATCCAATCAAAAACATAAATGTGAAATGAGAGCCAAGTTCAATATTGCCTTGGTTGTTGACTTCAGCGACAAAAGAAGTGATATCTAAATGGGTGCCAAGTTCAATGGTCAACCCAGAAATTTATTTATAAGTAACACTATAACATACCTATCATATCTTCTTATAACATAAGATAATGTATGGTGGTAGCCTATGAAGGTCTGTCTTGGCTAGTTTCTATAAACCTACCAACGTATTATTATGTTCGCTTGCTAGTTTCTACCAACAATCCAAATTTTTGGAATTATAAAATAAAAACCGACAAATACTGGTAGGCTTAGAACTTGCGACGGCTATAATTCATATATGAAAACTAGCCAAGACAGACCTTCATAGGCTACCACCATACATTATCTTATGTTATAAGAAGATATGATAGGTATGTTATAGTGTTACTTATAAATAAATTTCTGGGTTGACCATTGAACTTGGCACCCATTTAGATATCACTTCTTTGTCGCTGAAGTCAACAACCAAGGCAATATTGAACTTGGCTCTCATTTCACATTTATGTTTTTGATTGGATATCATTACTTTTTGTAGAAAAGTACATATCATCGTAACGCCGTGGGTCCTTTGAAAAGGACAAATTCAAAACTAAAACTAGACTTTATGTAGGTACCTACCCTAAGTAATAAATATGAAAACCGACTATAAGTACCTACTCTTAATTGTAAATAAGTGAGTATACCTAAATATATACTTAGTGCTCTGCCTTCCCCGGTATATAGGCGTGATTAGGCACTAATTAGGTATTTATGTTAAGCGTTCATAATAGAACCTAACCTAATTATTAAAAAATTGCCAGTTTTTTATTTTTTCCTTTGTATTCATGTAATTACCTATCTGCATACCAAATTTTAACTCTCTAGGTCATTTGGAACTGGGTTAGAATTTTGATCTGTCAGTCAGTCAATGATAAAAATGAGGATTTTTGGACATTAATATCTAAATAACTGTTTGAGATAAGCTTATGAAATTTAGAACACATATTTATCTCGCAAGTCACAATATATAAGCCAAATTTGATACGTTTATGTGAAATAGTTTTTGATTTATGAGGGGTTCAAAAGTGGTTCCAAATGGTTCGTGTAATATTACACACGGTGCGGCTCGCCAGTTCTGTTTCTTGAACCTTGGCTTGACACGCTACCGCGTGTCTAGATTTTACCGAGTATACTCGCGTGTATTGTTATCCTAAACGTACCTATTATTTAGAGTTTCGAGCTCTTTACAGCGCTCGTGGTCACGGGCAAGACGCCATAAATTGGTTTTACTTCAAATGTGTGGTAGTAGAGTCGCGCAAATAATAGACAATATTACTTAGACGATCTTACCAGAAATGATACAAATTTTTCAATGTCAACATTATCTCATCTTCCAGAGCATTCCCCAGAAAATCAGGAAGAAGCCGACAGACTTCAAGCTCCGAGCGTTTGTGGCTCTCATGTTCCTTTCCGTCGCATTTTTCGTCGGCTTCGCGTACGTTCTCTACCACCAGCAGGCTCTCACAAAAGCCTACTTCGAGAGCGTCCAGTTCAACGAGCCGAAGAGGCTGATACGGATCTTCAATAGCGAAGAGACGGAGATCCTGAAGGCGAGATTGGGTAAGCTATTTGCAAGTACAAGATTTTTCGTCATTGATAAAAATATTTCGGACAAAGTATCCATATGGGTTAGTATTACAGCAGAAACTTAAAAACTATAGTTAGCAGCATTTTAATGCAATTAGTAGCGCTCTGCACGCAAAACATGCAGCCCCGTAAACCTCCTAAAGATGGCTGCATCCATCCGGTCAGCTATCATCGCCAGGATGCCGTTACCCCCTAACTCTGCGCACAACAGACAGTATCTTTTTGCGCATGATTGCAAAAATTTATGTTTTATCTATTTATCCCGCTACAGCAAAGATATTATTATCATTAATCTCAGATGCCTTAAAGGAGTAAAACCATTAAAAAACGTCTATGCGAATGCATTTTGAGTAAAGTGACACCCATCTTATAACAGCAATCCAATCCAAATACACACTTATAATAATCAAAATAAATAAAAATAAATATCTGGGTCATTACTACACATGGTCATTGGTCATCTGATCCCAAACTAAGCAGTGCTAGTAGTGCGCCCATAGGGGCGTCAGAGACTGACAGACATACATAGATATTTTTTTAAATACATAATCACACCCAGACACTTATCACTAATTTGTCACCCATTGCTAGCACAGACACTTAACTAACTTATGACAGAGTTCTATCTTTGACGTAATACGACGCGGATGAGACTACATCAAATGCCAAATCATTTGTTTACAGCGGTGAGCATAAAAGGCAAAGGCGAAGTCTACCCGTGCCTGCCGGAGCATCGTCGAGACGGCTCCATTTGCCTGGAGTGGCTCCACAACCTGCGCTTTTATCTCAAGAGCCTCCCTCACGACCCCGGTGTAGATAACACCACCTGCTACAACGTGCACTGGAAGGCTTTAAATCATGGTTAGTAGAGTCATCTATACTACTAATAATAAATCTGTAAGGGTCGGTCATGGAGAAAGTTAGTTTGTTTTCAGAGATATTGTGTTTACAGGCTCAATATATGATACTGATACTAATTTCACGATTTTTAGATTTTTTTCTGTATGTTTGTATGTATGTATGTTCCTCCATAACTCTTAAACCAATTATCCGAATTTGATGAAATTTGGTATAAAAATACATAGACATCTGGGACACAGGATAGGCTATTTAAATAGCACGCGAACGGAGTCGCGGGCACAGCTAGTTAAAAATAAAGCCTTAAGCCAACGAGACAATTACAGGTGATACAAAAGGTCTATAAAAATAAAATTTGACATTTCATATTTTTATATGATTTTTTTTAAATATTATAAATAACTAGCGACCCGCCCTCGCTTCGCTTCGGGTAAATCTCTATCTCTATATAATATATTTCAACCCCGTAAGGGATTTTACATACAGAAGTCATTTCCCAATAACTCCCGTTCCCATGGGAATTTTGTAATATCGCGTTGGAAGTAAGCTTTACGTTCATTAGGGTACCTGCATGCCAAATCTCAATCGCCTATCTATATCGCGGTTTAGATTTTTTCATACAAAAGTTTTTTCCCTATTACTCCCGTTCCCGTGGGAATTTTACAATATCCTGTTGCAACTAAGCTTTTAATTTATTAAGGTACCTGCATGTCAAATTTCAAGCGTCTAACTTATGCGGTTAGTATTTTTCATACAAAAGGATTTTCCCGTTATTTCCCGTTCCCGTGGGAATTTCGGGAAATCCTGTCCTAACGGATGCCTACGTCATAACATCTACCTGCATGCTAAATTTCATCTCGATCCGTCCAGTGGCTGTGTCGACTTCGTCCGCGTAGAGATGTTTAACGGCTAAAACATTACTTCTTTATAGCGCAGTCGGTTAAAAAGTAGCCTATAACCATTTCTAGGCTCTGGACTATGTCTGTACCAAATTTCGTTTAAATCGGTTCAGTACTTTATGCGTGAAAGCGTAACAGACAGACAGACAGACAGACAGACAGACAGACAGACAGACAGAGTTACTTTCGCATTTATAATATTAGTAAGGATAATAAAAAAAAAATGTTTTATTTTTCACACTTATACATAAGTTACAGCTTAAAAATACACCTTAATGGAGAGATCATAAGTGTGAACTGGAGCCTAAACTAGGGCGACCCTGTATTTCAGGACTCCAGGTCCCACCCGTAGATCGAGGATGAGATGGCTTATATAATTCATAATATGTAACATTCATGTATAGTGTTTACAATTTGTGTATATGTGTATGTGTGTGTGTGTGTGTGTGTGTGTGTGTGTGTGTGTGTGTGTGTGTGTGTTTGTATGTGTGTGTGTGTGTGTTTGTATGTATGTGGGTGTGTGTGTGTGTGTGTGTTTGTATGTATGTGGGTGTGTGTGTATGAGTGTGTGAATGTTTAGGTATTTTAGTTTATTGTACGTTTGATAATAAGGATTCAGTTTCGTCATAACTCAGTTTCAATAACCATTCCTGTATTATTATTTTACATTCCATACGAGTTCTGCAGTAAAAATTTAAAACTTTATTCAGTCGATTATATAAATAAGGTGCTAGGAAGAACAGGTGCCGTCTTAAAAACATAGTATGGAGTTTTACTATGTCACAAACTTTATCTGATCTTCGCCTCGCAGATTTGTAAGTGGAATCATAAATGAGATCAGAGTGTTTGCGGATCTTGGAATGCTTTATATCCTACACACTATACAGTGTGTAGGATATAAAGACGTCTGATGGAGAGAACTTGACTGTCTTTGTAAAGATTATGAGTGGGATATCTGAAGGGCTTTTTCAACATAACTTTTAACACAGACCTTTGAGCACGCTCTAATCTTATAATTTTAGTTTTACAAGCACCACCCCACGCTGGAATACAGTAGCTTAGGACCGATTGTGCGAGTGCGAAATATACTGTCTTCAAGAGTTGTGGTTTAAGGACATCGCGAAGGTTCCTGAAAATCCAGCTCAATTTACGCGTACGTGTTGAAAGTAGGTTTATTTGCGAATTCCAAGAAAGTGTGTTATCTAACTGGACTCCCAAGTACCTTATCTCAGTAACTCTTTCCAACGCTAGACACTTACATGAAAATGAATCGGTAGTACAAGTGTGTGCTTTAATACTAAAAGTAGGGCCGGGCTGTGTTTTTTGAGTTATAGAAAATGTGAGAAATTTTGATTTTTTGACATTTAAAGTTAAGAGATTTTTATTAAGCCAACCAATAGCATGCCTAAGTCCACGCTCAGCACTTTCATATTGCAATTCAAATTACAAAATCTAATGGATTGCGAGTGCAGATCTATAACAGAATGAGAATATTTTATATTTTGACAGCATTTTTTGTACCAAATAAATTTATATAATATTTTAATCTGATAAAATCTATGTTTCAGATATATCTCCAAACGACTGCTTCGACTGGAGCGACACCAAAGTGCATTGGTACGGCGGCGGTCAGTCCATCAACCTCACGTGGCCCCTCAACACCGGATCCATCGACTACACCGCCTTCGTCACGGGTGACATCCAGAAGAACCAATGGGGCAACGTCTTGACCCGCTACCTCATCAATTCCAAGGGAGCCGCTATCATCATTGACGAAGAAACGCCCCTCCACATATCAGTCAATGGCAAAACAAAAGAAGTGTGCCTTAAAGCTAAATATGACGACTTTGCTTACGCTAACAGGTTCACCGAATACGCTGAGATGAAGTACAACATATGCACATCGAAAGACATGAAATCGCTGCATTCATCAATACATAGCCATAGAAGCGCGCCTCTATGGGACGGTTTAAAGCCAGCCGATATTGCAATTTTAGATTTTCTCATATCAGAACCGGTGTGGCAGATAGCTCCTCGATTCAAACATGAATTGCAAGCTGAAACCATATCGAAATACACAGAAGATGTAATAAATCTAGGCTTCCTGAAACAAGGTCATGTTCTTATAAATGAGTTTTGGCAAAATGAAATCGGTGATCTGTCAGTTGACATGAGCAGGTTTGAAACTTTAAACGTGACTCTTGATAAGCTTCACAGAAGAGGCTTCAAAGTCGCATTCACTGTGCAGCCTTTCATCAGCACTGAGAGTGTCAACTTTGCAGAATGTGTCCAAAACAGGTTACTGATCAGCGAACGAAACAGTGACAGAAGAATACCAGCTTTGACAAGATTCAAATCCTTAGCTAGTGCTGCTGTGTTAGATATAACAAACGAAAAATCTGTTCCGTGGCTTCTAAATAAACTACAAGCAGTTATAGACAAATACAAAATCGATTCTTTCTACTTCGACCTCGGCTTAGCTTACGACTTGCCACATTATTATCAATGCGAAAAGAGACTAGTGAACCCTGATCATTACAAGACTCACTTCATCAGAACTTTTGAAGAAACATTGAACGTTATTGGAGTATCGTCAGCTGTTTCTTTGCCTAGACCACCGATATTTGTATCTTTACCACCATTTGAGTCTTCGTGGGAAGCTTTGAGATTGGTCATACCTACAATGTTAACGTATGGCATCAATGGTTTTCCCTTTATAATGCCAGGGGCAGTAGGTGGTGATATTTATTGGCCTGGGAGTGAGCAGTTCTTGCCGTCTCCAAAGGGTTCCATAGACACAAGTCCAACTAACACAACTCAAGAGAATGGCATAGCCTTGCCAGAAAGAGAGTTGTACATGAGATGGCTCCAAATGGCCACTTTTCTGCCAGTGATGAAGTTCACACATCTGCCCAGCAAGTACAATGATGAGAAAGTGTTGGAAATGGCGAAAAACTTAACTGCTTTGAGGCAAAGACTGGTAAGTTTAAAATATTTTTTTGTAATCTATATTTTGTTTTTCCTGCTACGAGAAGCCAAACCACTCCTGAAAATAGATAATGCTAATTGCGCAGGACAAAATATAGTGCACTACTTTACCTGCAAATAAAGGTGCACTACCTATTTCTTTACTATCATAGTTTGGTGAGACGAGAATTCTACATGACCGAAGACATAATTATCATTTTTTTCATGTCAGAATTTCAACTTTACCTACATCTTACTTTTCTTCCTTTAATAATGTCATGTTATTCAATTATCTTGTTTGTGTATTAGTTCATCGCGTTTTGTGTTTTGGAATAATTTCCAAAAAACGTCTTTTAAAAACCAATGCATGTTTTCAGGTGACTCTCCTCCTGAAGTACAAGCGGGAGGCGCTGGAGGAAGGCCTCCCGCTCATCCGTCCCCTGTGGCTGGTGGCAGGGACGCGGCCCTCGTGGTGGAGGACGAGTTCGCGATAGGAGACGAGATCGTCGTGGCGCCGGTACTGAGGAAGGGACAGACTACTAGGGAAGGTGAGGATATGTTTGTTTGTTACTTTGTTGAGATATACATTTTTTTATATTTTCAGAATTACAACAAAACAGTTACAAAGAACTGTCAAATAATATGTTCGTTTATAAATCCAATCAAAAACATAAATGTGAAATGAGAGCCAAGTTCAATATTATGATAATTGCCTTGGTTGTTGACTTCAACGACAAAAGAAGTGAGATCTAAATGGGTGCCAAGTTCAATGGTCAACCCTGAAATTTATTTATAAGTAACACTATAACATACCTATCATATCTTCTTATAACATAAGTTAATGTATGGTGGTAGCCTATGAAGGTCTGTCTTGGCTAGTTTTCTTTAGTTAGTTAGTTAGTAGTCTAGTTAGTTGTCTTGGTTAGTTTGGTATTTGTCGGTATTTATTTTATAATTCAGAAAATTTGGATTTTTGGTAGAAACTAGCGAGTGAACATAATAATTCGTTGGTAGGTTTATACAAAAACTAGCCAAGACAGACCTTCATAGGCTATCACCATACATTATCTTATGTTATAAGAAGATATGATAGGTATGTTATAGTGTTACTTATAAATAAATTTCAGGGTTGACCATTGAACTTGGCACCCATTTAGATCTCACTTCTTTTGTCGTTGAAGTCAACAACCAAGGCAATTATCATAATATTGAACTTGGCTCTCATTTCACATTTATGTTTTTGATTGGATATCATTACTTTTTGTAGAAAAGTATATATCATCGTAACGCCGTAGGTCCTTTGAAAAGGACAAATTCAAAACTAAAACTAGACTTTATAAATATAAAACAATTGAATCAGTTACTGTATTTTCCTACGTTTACAGGGTATAACCCTAAGTAATAAATATGAAAACCGACTATAAGTACCTACTCTTAATTGTAAATAAGTAAGTATGTATACCTAAATTATACTTAGTGCTCTGGCTTCCGGGGTATATAGGCGTGATTAGGCACTAATTAGGTATTTATGTTAAGCGTTCATAATAGAACCTAACCGCAGCAGTGGTCTCCTTTTTCACGGCTTTCAGGGTGAGTGCGACAGGCTCAACATGGTCTATTGTGCCTGTCGACCTCATATGTGGATCTCACTACCGCTTACCATCAGGTGGAGTGAGGTCATCTTGTTAGCCTCTTATAAAAATAAAAAAAAATTTAAAAAAAAACAACCTAATTATCAAAAAATTGCCAGTTTTTTATTTTTTCCTTTGTATTCATGTAATTACCTATCTGCATACCAAATTTTAACTCTCTAGGTCATTTGGAACTGGGTTAGAATTTTGATCTGTCAGTCAGTCAATGATAAAAATGAGGATTTTTGGACATTAATATCTAAATAACTGTTTGAGATAAGCTTATGAAATTTAGAACACATATTTATCTCGCAAGTCACAATATATGAGCCAAATTTGATACGTTTATGTGAAATAGTTTTTGATTTATGAGGGGTTCAAAAGTGGTTCCAAATGGTTCGTGTAATATTACACACGGTGCGGCTCGCCAGTTCTGTTTCTTGAACTTGGCTTGACACGCTACCGCGTGTCTAGATACATGGTTTACTAAGGCAGTGGGGACGTATATGGGCTAATGATGATGATGAAATATGTACATGGTATATATTTTTTTAACATTAATGGCAACAAAATGTTATGATCCTTAAATTCCTAGGTTTTAGCCCCCAAAGAAATCTACTACCAAGAGCAGATTTTTTTGAAGAAAATATTATTTAACTTTACTCTTGTCTTTTAATTTTGAATCACTTACTTATGTGCTCGAAGAATTGGTTTCAACCTTATCAATCTAATCCTCGTTTTGTCTTTCCAGTGTACCTTCCAGCTGGGCTTTGGCAGGACGGCATCGACGGCTCCCTGCGCAAAGGCAATCGCTGGATGCACGAGTACCGAGTGCCCATCGACCGAGTCGCCTACTTCCTTAGGAAACCAGACGATTTGAGATTTAGATGAACGTAGTCTGCCACCATGGTATTCTGATGTAGGAAGACCGATTGTGTTAGTATTAATAAGCTTGTCCAAAGAAATGTTGAGTGTTCTATAGTTTCCAGTATGCTTGTCCTAAGAAAATGTAGTGTTGTGCGATTTCAGGGAAATTTTTTCACTATAGTAGTAAGTTAAGCAGAAGTAGCAAGTGGTAGTTCAATTTTGTAGTTTGTTTGTTTTGTTTGCAAATAGCGAACCTATTCAGTTTTGAATTTGGTATTGTCTTCATTTTGTGATTTTTCTTGAAGGATTAGGTCATAACGTAATTTCCTTTAAAACAATTTCTTGCCTGTAATACTTACAATGTTTGTAAATAGGGCTCATTACAAATAAGATTACTTACACATTCCAATTGACTAATTGTACAAACATAGAGTATGCTCTATACTTACTTATTGATTATTTTCACATACCATAATAGTAAGTATTGATTGTATTTTTTCAAAATAAAAGCTGTTTAATATGTAGGCTTTCAAATACTAAGAATAGAAAAATACTTATGTTCAAACAAACTAGTATTTCGTTTTTTGTCGTTTAAGGTGTTTATCATCGCGTTTGTGTGTATAAGAGAACCGAAAAATGATAATGAAGTAATTAATGAAGTCACAACAAATCAATCCCAAACCTTGTTCAATGAAGGTAAAAAAAAATCAATTTAGTTGAAAATAATAGATACAGCCTTACTTTTTTTCAATCGGACTTAGAATCGATTAGTAGTAGGTAGGCAAGATTCATATACATGTATGAATCATTAGTTAAGGTAGAAACCTTTTTTTATTCCTAATTTTACTAACACATTAGGAAACTGAATATGTCCGGGATATTTACTATGTTGCTTTATTACTACTTTAAACAATCAAGTATTTGGTCGAGTTTCCGTTGAATGAAAGAGTCATGAAAAGTTCACAATCTAGTCTACATAATTTAACAAAGGCTATATTTTAAATTAATTAAGATCAAAGAGAAATATTATAACGGTGTAGGTAAATGTGATAACTAATTTTTATTCAATAAAAAGTGTTGTTGTTTTCAGCAAAAGTATTGTGATAAATCTACATTTAATAAATTAATTTTAGCGATATATTGCTTTATACATTTTTAAATCAGTGAAGTATAGGAGATTTTGAGATTAGCCATTAATTGTTGACCAATTTATTTGTCACTTTTGTATGTATAAAGATGAAGGGATGGAAGTTAATGTAATATTCGAATATATTATGTTTAGACGTACACCAATTTATAACATTTGATATTTTTAGTTATTGAAATTGTTGTTAAATATGCCAAAACAAACTATACTAATTTTGACACTTTACTTTCCGCTTCAATTCAAAACAAAGTATAAAATTACAAATAAATTAGCTGTCAATTACTGTTGTAATATTTTATTTGCTTATTTATTTGATGATAACGTCTCGAGTTCGTGTTGTTTCCTTGTTGTCCAAGCTAGAGATTATAATGCAATTTCAGTAAAATGTTTAGTTAAGTATCGGCTTTCATTTATAAACCTTTCTCTCCTTTCACAAAGACTAATTAACCGTTGGCTTAGAGATTGAGAAATTCGTAGTGGTGATGTCACCGCCTGGGTAGCATAATTGGCAGAACGTGAGCCGCGATATTTCAATCGTGGGTTCAAGTCTCCGTTCAGCTATATATGTTAAAATCTTATATATATGTTAAGTTTTAAAAAATAACTAGCTTAATCAAGATTGTATCACTGGTCACAATAATCGGGGCTCTACATCTACATCTACAAATAATAGAATGATAACATTTTCAATATTTTTTTATTACTTTAATGAGTCATACAATTTCATCAAACACGCTGAATGGAGAATAGCGACATGACTGATACAATGAATGTTTTACTTTAAATTTTACATAATACAATAATATTACAAATACCTAAGTCCGTTTATGATTCACATCAATATTGAGTTAAAAAAATTATTAAACATTCGTTTTGTTCTTAACAGGGTTACCTACTTTGGAACACAAAAGGGTAGGTATGTAATTAAAATCCATCGATCAGTCTTCCACTACACATTAAGCGTGTGACATATTTCCTGACTAATCATCGCATTAGGTAGCCTACAGAGTACCACTTTGCCTCCCGCGAGGCCACCGCACTGAAGGCGAAGAGATTTCATTTTGCTTTCAGTGGGGCGACTTGGTAAGGCAAAGTAGAATAATCCCCTTTGGAAAATTGATTTCCACCGTAAACATCATAGTACGTCACCAATGATCTTCGAAATAGGAAAACGACCTAACTCAACTCGCCTAGCACATCGGTTGTTAGCAAATCTTCACATAAGCTTACACACTGGATTATCCTACTTCCCTAATCATGATACCAAATCCAAGTCCCGAATCTTAAAGGTAAAACCAAAGTTTATGGATACAATTAACACATCGTCAAAGTAGACAAAATTTCTAGATTAAAGAAATTAATAAGTAATTTTTCTTCTTCCGGGTAGTAATGAGCTGCCGTAAGGCGGGTTTTGGAACTTTCATACGCGCTATTAACTTTATAGGAAGGAAATGATTTATATTTCACAAATACAGTTCTTATTAAACTTTTCCTGTAATTCCAATTAATAATAACTTCTACTGTTGACATTTATTTTTCATATTATTGTAATAGTGTTATTCCGAGAATATTTGTGATGGTTTATTGTTTGTCTTTTATAATGTCCATTCTTATTCTATGATTTATGTTATGTGGGATTGTGGTACTTTAATAAATTGTAGTTAAAGTAATTAAAAATTAACATTAACATTAGATTCGTTCAAGACCACAGCCGGAAGAATACAAACATTTAATAATTTCAATAATGATTTATTTCTCAGAGCTATTGATGTTCACTAAGCTGATACAATTCTTAATTTTAATAACATTTTAATATTCCTAATAATATGCATTAATTAGAGTTCTAGCTTATAAAATACAATAGTAAACTTTTGGGTAGAGGCTTCAGAGCCAGCTAATCGTGGATGCTGGCTAAAATAAATACAAAGCCTATTTTAAATTATTCAAAAATATTTTTCAAAGCGTAGAGGTACTCGTCACAAACCAATGTGTCTTTTCAAACCGAATAATGGAAGCTGCTAAAGCTTTTCGGAAGGAGTCCCGTTCAGCAAATCATTAAAATTCTTGTCAAAGTCATTCTTGAACACTTATGATGTCTTAGGTCTCTGTTCCTCAGAGTTTCATCAAATAAAACATAATGTCACTGAAAGTTGGCATTTGGCTATGAAATTAAAAAGTTTCAAAACCAAGCGAGGCAGTTGAAAGGCACATTGCCGGTTTGACTCCAATTTGATCCAAGATTCATCTCCCTGTTTTAGTCCCATCCAACAATTATCAAAGCATGGATTCACATATCGAAACGATAAATTATTTATTGTGCTTCACATCAAAACAACACACAGTTAAACACATACTATATCATATCAACTATAAAATAAATTCTCATTCGCATTACTTTATTACAAAGTATTACATAAAAAATAAATATATAGAATACCATATTTTTACATGTATTTGTTAACATTTTTAGTTTATATTTTTATGTTAATACAATTGTGCTGGTGCGTTCTTGGATACACGAAATCGTTTTCGCTATTTTAAACTATATTAGAAGGTTGTTGGCAAAGAAAGCGATGATTGACAGTGATTTAGGGACCGGCTTAACTCTATGGATGACTTAAAATTACCATTGATCTAAACCATCATTTCCACATTTGGCAATAACTAAATAGGGAAAAAGAAACAATCAACCTCGAGGAAAGCCCTGATAAATCTTACTCGCTAGATGGTAAATTAACATGATGATCATCATTATCAATATCATTCGCTCACATCATCCCTTGAACATAACAGATTTAATTGTAAAACAATCATCTAATGGAGGTACTTTTTATCTATAATTACATGAGGATTTATCATCATAGATTTATCATTATTGGAAAATATTAGAAACGCTAGAACTCAATTCGAATCAGTGAAACGAATAATTACCACTACAACATCTTCATAAGTATTTGGGTCGATTCGATCTTGAAATTTTAAAAAGTAGTGTAACAAACAGACAAAAAATGTAAACTGGCAAAAAAAATGTAATAAAAACAGAGATTCAATAATCATTCACTGATTTACAATTTCCTCAAATGAGTAAAATTTATAACATGTATTATAACTATGTTTAGTAACTTTTGACGCAATGTAAGCAAAATCTCAATCTTAAACAAAGGTAAATAGAGGAGTTCAATTTGTAATAATAATTCTACTAAAACATATATTTTTAATGGGTTTAAGCTCTCTATCGTTTTAGGCTCATTGGTAATCTAGAAAAACAGAGATCACTTCAGTGTAATGATGAAAACGATGGCTCGTCAAGTCAAAAATGTCAGGTAACGATAAGTTATGCATTAATTAACAGTTTCCATATTATATTATAAGCTTAAAGGATTTGCTACAAATACCAAAAGAAATTTGAAGTGCAGGAGTTTCCAAAGTTAGACTTTGATGTTTGTATCAAATTTTTAATAGGTGATTGCTTTAACTCATGCTTTTGTGCTTCAGGTTAAACGATCCATCGTTACAATCTCAAAAAAGAACGTTTACATCAATTAAGCTCAAGTTAAAATTAAATTTACCTTCACTGTTCTTACAACTAGATGGTAAACTCTATGTAGATACACAAGTTATTGTAAAGTAGAAGTCATCTTTGTCGTTCTAGAGTCGTAACAACACTGTAATGTCACTTCTAACAAACATCAATAGAACTAGCGCGAGCTGCACTAGCTTGTCGAGCGACTTCATAAATATAAGGGCGTCTTTAGAAGACATTTGTTAAATATACTTTATTTAAACTTTGATCATAAAAAAGTACATCAGGTATTTCGTACAAATACTTGTCAAAGATATCAGCGACAAGTTGTCTACCGGAACCAATGATCACGTCCTTGATACAAAGCGCTTCGCTATTCAAATAAACATGGCCGTGCTTGCTAAATTTTTGTACAATTTTTTCTATTCAAAATTTTACATGCGATAGCAAAATAATTTTTCCAAAATTTAGATTTTTCGCACAAGCGGTGTTTTGGCTAAACAAAATGGACTGGTTACGCTAAATATCGTGTATAAAAGCACTACAGATTGTATAAGACCAAATTCTTAAAACATCTTCAGAAATATATTTTAAATGGCATGTTCTATTTTATTAATGAAAGCTACTAGAAAACAGTTTTAGAAAAAAATGGACGTTTCTGTTATTAGGTCGAGATTTTGGTTATTGACTTTTGAACTGGATGCGGTAAGGACTTGTCAGTTTGGGAGTTGCGCGGCGCCGCCGGGCCGCCGTGGCTTGCACACAGTACACCAGCACTTCCTCAGTAATATCTCCTGATTGCGTTTCATTACTTCATAATTAACTACGTTTTTATCAAACTCATTAGCAGTCTGTTAATTGCATTCAAATATCACAAAGTCTTTGAGTGTTTCTATTTGCAAACTATCTCATGCGAAGTAGTGTGCTCAGAGTCAGCTCAGATGCTTCTGGATGCCACCTCCGTTATCACAGCCTATTTTTTTTTCCTACAACAATTAAAGATTCGTTTCCCCCATTCAGAAGCATCGTTTGCTGAGAGCATCTCACTTCTTCGATGAGAAGGCTACAAATAGACCCGACACCTAGAACTCGAGTCTGTAGGCAGCGCACGAAGTCTCGTGATCCTGCAGGTTGATGGTGCACCGTGATGCCGACGGCGACAGGTCGATCTTATACTTCTCCAGGGCTTCTTCGTTCTCGGTCACCCAGTAGCCAAGGACGTCGGTGTCGTACGTGGGGATTATGGTCACTTCTGCAAATGATAAAATCATGTAAGTTAATATCAGTTCAAAGAAATTGCTAAATTTCAAAATACGTAAATAAATTTGTTTAATAATTTATTTTGGAAATATTTGTAGAAACTTTCATTAAATTTAATCCTGCCTCATTTATTGTGATAATGTAACTGTCGATCGGACTGATAAAGGTAACCAAAAAATTGTCATAGTTTTCCTTGCGAGCAAAGAAACTGATAGCCAACAGTATTTTTGTAATAAGACACATGAGTCTTAAGGTAAGGTTAAGATTTTAAAAATAATTATATTACTCACCCAAATCTTTATCCTCCCAAGTTTTCTTGGCGTCAAGAAGGGCGTTGTAAATCTCTTTCGATGGCTCGGTTCCTGAGAACACGTAGTACCGTGCTCGGACACGCTTGAAGAACTCCACAGCAGAGTAGTATGAGTTTCCATGATGAGGTACGTACGTCAGCTCCATATAAACTGGCGCTGGCGACTTCTTCTTGCTAGGAGATTCCGAAGCTCGGTGTTTAGCTTCCTTGCTCTTTTCTTGGTTCAACTTGTTCTTATTCAGAACAGTGGAACTAGGAGTCTGCTTCTTAGGCGTACTTTTTCCATCTGGCTGGGTTGGCGGCATGATTGGACTCGGTAGGCCAAGAGGTTTGCCCCAGGATTCAATAGGGTCTTTCGACTTGCTCTCACTGGAATGCTCAGTTATTTCCGTTTTCGTATCTTTCTTACTACTTGATGATGATGATGACGAAACGATAGTCTCCGACGTCTTCTTTGATTCTGATTTTAAGTCTTTCAGAGTAAAGCTGTCCTCTTTAACAGATTTTTGCTGACTCGTGCTTGAGTGACTGTGTTCGTCTAACTCATATTTGGCTGTGATGTTTGATATAACTTCAGAGCCACTTACTTTTTTGTGTTCTTCAATAGCTTTTTCGAATTGTTCATCAGCTTCTTTTAAGAAAGTGGCGTCTGAAACTTTGCTAGGTTTTTCAAAATCAGATTTAAGTCTCTCTTGCGTTAAAAAGTCTTCAGTCATTTTTGATAGTGGTATTTCAACAACACGGATTTCAGTCTTTACTTCAGAATGTGAAGATGATGTGCACGAGTCATCTTCAGGCAACTGTCCATAAATGGAAGTTGACATTGGGTCCCTGTGGAATGATTCGAGATCCTTTTCAAAGAGCAGCTCTTGACTTGATTCTCTTTGCTGTGGTAATTTGGTCGAGTCAAGCTCGAAACTCAAATTTGATCTAGGGGAATGTGCTATTTGTGATTTTGTGCTACTTGGACTACCCTGGCCATCATCATCGCTGTAATACATTCCACTGCTCTCTGTGCCCCAAACATGAGTAGCAGCTCTTGAGCCCCTAGAGCTAATATCTGATGGAGGTGATGATATGCCTGGATGGTCATCATCACTTGCACCTGAGGAACTTCGCATGTCACCAGTCTTTGAAGAATGTTTTGAGAAAGATTTTTCACTTTCGCCTGTGTCGATAATCTCTTCAAACTCTTCTTTGAATTCAGATATTGTGGTTTTGGTTGACTTTGTTGTTTTGGTGACACCGTCACTACCTTTGCTGACAGTGGTGGTTTCGATAGTGACTTTAAGTTTTTCGGGGCTGATAACTTCTTTTGTAGTAACGACTGTGATTGTTTGCGTAATTTCATTATCACCGTCCTTTACTATTTTGGTGAACGTTTCTGTGTCTGTTGTGATATCTCCGACCGGTGATCGCTGCTTCTTGAGCTTTGTCGGTTTAGGTTCTTCTTTTTGTTCCAAAGGTAACTCATCGAGTTTCGGTTTATCGTCTTGAATGGGTTGTTTTTCGATTTCTTCTAATTCTTCAGGTGTCCAGTCATCAAGTCCAGTGCCAATGGGTAAGTAAGTAATTTGGGTACGAACATCTTTCGTGATCTCGACCGAGCCATTATCCTTTGCACTCTCTGTAACTGTTTCAGTGACAGTCTTCACAGCAATTTCATTAGTATCGTGATTCTTTAGTTCTTCTTTGGTGACGTAGGTTGTGATAGTTTGCGTTATTCTCTCACCTTGCTGTGTAATGATGTTAGTTTTCTTGTCAACTGTGGTTTTGATTTTTCCAGTCGATGAAAGTCCCTGCAATGCGGCTTGCAAGTTACTATCAGTCGTCTTTTGGAATTCCGAGATTGTTATTTTTACATCTTTGGTTGTTTCTGTAGAACCATCAGGATATTCGTCGACTGTAGTAGTCTCAACAGTTGTTCGGACGCGCTTAATACTCTTATCCGAGCTGGCTAATGTTTCTTTCTTTGTTTTTGTTGTGATTGTGCGTTTGATTGTAATAGATCCTTGTTGAACTGTTTCATTTTTGACATCGGATTCTTCAGTGGTGTCTTCAACTACCTCATTGTCGTCGATGTATGACTCTGGTTCAGGATCTACTTGACTTGCTGGTTTTGGTGGAGTACGAAGGAATACGTCGGCTATAGACACTTTTTCACTTGTTTTTGTAATAACCGTTCCATCAGGATGTTCATCCTCGGTGACAGTTTTCACAGTAGTCTTGACTTTCTTAGAATTCGTAGCAGTATTCTCAAATTCTTGCCTAATAGTAGTGACAGTAATCTTACGGATTATTTTTGTACCGTTGTCTATGATTGTCTCAGTATCTGAGCTTGTTTCCTTGCTGGGCTCTCCTACTAATGAATAACCTTCTAAGTTTTCATCAAATGATTCCAACCCGTAATCAGCAACAGATACTTTAACGTCCTTAGTTACTTCTGTGGTGCCATTTGGTAACATTGTTTCGCGTACTGTCTCTGTTGTTATTCTGAGTTTCTTGTTTGTGCTTACGGCAGATGACAACACTTCTTTTGTAGTTGTGGTTGTTATTATTTGTTTCACTGTTTTACCTTCAACCAGTAATGTCTTTTCTTGAGTATCCACATTGACAGTTTTATCTTCAAGTTGGGTATATTCTTTTAAGTCTTGTGTATGAGGGTGCTCTTCTTCAACGTCACTAACTTTGGTGCTCGTATCCACTGTGGTACGTACGGACCCATCTGGATACTTGTCAGCCGTCGTAATTACAGTGACTGTCTTTACCTTCTTTAGTACGCCATTGCCATCACAATATTTTGTTTTGATTATCCTTGTGACAATAGTACGAGTTATTGTCACTTCCTTTTCTTTGATTTCCTCTGTTGAACTCGTTTCACTTTCTTCTGGTTCTCCTTCTGGTATTAGTTCCTTCAGTACAAATTCCACTTCTGCATCTTTAGGTATATCATCAGATTGGGCAGACTCAATATCCGAAGATTTTGCTTGTCTCATAGGCTCTTCGTAGAACTCTTCTAGCGCTTCATCAATCAAAGATACCTTTTCGCTAGTTTTGGTAATGACAGAACCATCAGGATACTCGTCTTCAGTCACGGTCTTTACTGTTGTCTTTATCCTTCTCGTATTCTTTGATGTATTTTTGAATGCTTGTTTAATAGTTGTAGTTGTTATTTTGCGTTTAATTATAATGCCACCTTCTTTCACAGATTCAACTTCTACAGAAGTATCCTCTTGTGGTTTTTCTGCTTCTTCAAAATCTTCTAATTCCTCGTCTAATAAATCAGTACCATAGTCTTCTACGGAAACTTTGACATCCTTCGCAATTTCTGTCACACCATCAGACGACTTTGTTTCTGTAACGGTTTCTACTGTCGTCTTGAGTTTTTTCTTAGCATTGTCTTTCGTAGTCAAAACTTCCTTGGTAGTTGTAGTAGTTATAATTTGCAGTACAATTTTTCCATTGACTGTGGTGCTTTTCTCCTGCTTTTCTACTTGAACTGATTTATCTTCTAATACTGTATAATCAACTAGTTCAGAAGTTTCAACGACGTTTTCTACTTCAATGTCTTTCAATATAGTACTGCTGTCTACCTTTGAACGTGATGAGCCATCAGGGTAGTTATCTGTAGTCGTGATAGTTGTAGTAGTTTTTAACTTCCTCGGAATCCCATCACTATCAGCATACTTAATTTTTACTATTCTAGTTATAATAATTCTTTTGATAATAATGCTTTCTTGTTTTATTTCTTCAGTCTTGCTTGTTACGGTTTCTTCTGGCTCACCATATTCGGTTAGTTCACTTAGTATGTTTTCTAAATCACCACTCGACTCTACTTCTATTTCCTCACTTTTAACTTCGACGGACTTTTGAGTAGTGACTGTCCCGTCAGGGAATTCTTTGACGGTTACCCTTTCAATTGTCGTTTTTATGACTTTCTGTGACTCATTTACTTTGATAGTTTCTTTTTTCGTAATAACCGTTAAAGTTTCCATTATGTCTAAATTTTGTTCACGAATTACTCGTTTACTTACGTCAGTATCAATAACAGTGTCTTCCACATTTTCATCGTCATATGCCTCAGTTTCACTCTCGCCAATATCTACCATTATTTTGGCAGACTCAATTTTTTGCTCTTTTACCGGTTTTTCGCTATCTAAGTCTAAATGGAAGATATCGGAATCAAGATCTGATTTTGAAATAAATTTATCAGAAATACTATGTGTTTCATCTAAGCTTGCTTCTGAGGGGTCAGGTGACTTCCCTGTCTTATACTTGAGTTTGTCTAAAGATATTCCTAATTCTTCCATTTCCATTTTAGAATCCTTGCTGCTATATGAATCTAATTGAGAGGTAGATCTTAGGCTGGATGAACATTCAGAGAGCAATGTTTTAGTATCTCTGGTGGTAGTAGTTGACCCGTCAGAACCTTTGCTCAAGGTAGTCGTTTCAATCGTCGTTTTGATATTCTGAGGCGTCCCATCTTCTCTCGAAAGAACCTCTTTGGTTGTTACTGTTGTTATAGTTTGAGTTACAACATTTTCACCTTCTTTTATTATCTTTGTAACAGTATCGGTTTCGGTTTTTATTTTCCCCATTGTTTGCATTAATGCTATCAATTCTGGTTCACTTTCACTGTCCACCGTGAATGGTTTTTCTAGTTTCGGAACTTTCTCTGCAGAGGTGGAAATCTTTTGGGTCAGAACATCGTCTCCTACATGGACTACCTTAGTAATAGTATCTTCAGTGCCGTCAGATCTATCGTAAGTGATTTCACTTTGCACAGCTTCACTCACTTTTACATCTTGGAAGCTGCTTGGAGTCTTAGGTAAAGGACTAACAGGCACTGTTGGGGGTGTTGATACTCTGTCAAACTCTGAGCGCACTAGCAATGTCTCTAGCCCTTCCGATTTAATGCCTTGCTGAATAGATTCTTCGTCAAAGGCTTTGTGTATCGATTCCATCAAAAAGGCGGCACTCTCGGTTAAAGATTTCGATACTGATTTTTCATCGGTGCTGGAGCTAGTTTGTTCTATTTCCAATATACTATGTGCACCAGAATCGGATATTTCTGAGGCGATGTCTTTGGAATCATCAACTTCTTTGTGGACTGTTCTAGGAATAGTTTCTTTTTGTTTCTCTTTACGAAGCAGGGAATCCAATTTCTTTTCTGCTTTCTCTGTACTTTCGTAGCTGTATTTTTCTTCTAAACTTACTTCTTTGGATACGTCCTCCGAGCTACTATGAAGTTGTTGCGTTATACTTTCCCGATCGATTCCACTATCAGCAACTGAAACAAGAGATACCTTATCGATGGTCTCGTGACTAGATTCAGTAAATCTCTGGTCTTTTCTCATGAATTGACCGTTTTGAGATTTTGTGTGTCGTATCCAATTTTTTCTGTATGACTTTGATTCCATTTTGGAAACGTGCAATTTTTCGTGTTTCAACATTTCTTCAGTTTCCTTTGATATTTTCTTTACTGATTTTTCATCAGAACCATCGGAAGGTGACGGCATACCTTCAGAGAGGTCGCCATTATCATAAATGTGACCATTGCTTGTGTGATCTACTGAGTGGCTACTCTTTTCTGTTTTTGAGGTTGTTTCAATACTCTTCTTTTCAGAAGTTGTTGAAGAACTAATTTGTCCTAAAACATCAATATGTTGTTTTGGTAACATTTCGAGAAGGCCCGTTTCCTTTTCGGTATCGTCCAAGTCTTTCTTTGTTTCACTGACAGGTTCATCTTTACCCGGTTTTAAAGACCTCATAACGTCAACATCGTGCTTATCGGAAACAGGAGATACTTTGTCATCAATGAGTTGTTTCGTGTCTTTTTGTTGCCCTGGTGACACCTTCTCCAATGTTGAAGAATCGGGTTTTTGTGGACTGGAAATCACATCAACAGTTTTTTCTGTACCTTCAGATTTTTCAGTAATAGGTTTAACAGTAGCAACCGGAATTATTTCTTGAACGGGTGATTTTTCAACCGCAACATCCTTCACAGGACTAGGTATGGACTCAGTTGACTTATCTAACAATGGTGATAGTTTTGTTTCTGATACAGGTGTTTTGGCTTCTGTTTTTTCAGTCACTAAAGGCATAATCTCATGTGTTTGATCTTTAGGCTGATCTGTAACTGGTGCAATTTCTTTGACGAGCATAGAATCAGATTTACCGATCATTGCTGTTAAAGACTTCATTTCCTGTTTGACTTCTGCTTTTAGTTCATCCATAACTGGAGAAACCGCTGGTGAAAATTCTTCTAAACTAGGGTCTCTATCTTCAAAACTGTCTGGTTCAGGCAATTCCAGGTCTTTGGCCGACTCAGTCATTTTGATAACAGAGTGTTTGTCATCCTTTTCACCGGCATCTGAAATTGTTTGTTCTTTTGTCTCAAGTTTTGTCTCTTTATCTGCTGAAATGGAGTCTTTTACAGTTTCTGAAATAGCACTTGTTTTCGTCACAACTTCATTGGTTTCGTCTTTTATTTTTGATATCGAGTCTAGTTTTTCAGTTACTGACAAAATTTCTTCATCAGTTGTAGACTTTGTATCATCAGACTTGTCATCGTCAGGGGATGCATCCTTTTCCTTATCACCAATAGCTGTTTGGATTTGTTTGACTTCTTCAGAAGATTTTTGTCCCACCGATGTTCCAGTAATGGAATCCTGTACTAAAGTTACTACAGCTACTGATCCTATTAAAGAAGCGGCTCCTTTTTCTAGACCATCTAATAAAGTATCTTTAGATATCCCTTTAATGATCGTACCTTCTTTCTTTGATTCAGCAGACTCACTCATTGCTAAAATTGATTGGACACTGTCTATTTCTGGAGTCAGATGTAATTCTAGTTCAGCTGGTCTTTCAATCTCTTCATCCGATTTTTCCAAAACACCTTCTTTGACTGGGCTTGGTTTCTTGACCAAAGATGATTTACGCTCGTCCGGTTTTTCTGAAACCAATTCTTTCTCAGGACTCGGTTCTGACGCTAATGATGGTTTTCTTTCATCAAGTGTTTCTAAAATGTCTTTCTTGACTGGGCTTGGTTCCGAGACAAGGGATGGCTTATGGTCGACTGGTTTTTCTGAAACCGATTCTGTTACAGGACTCGGTTCTGAGGCTAAAGATGGTTTCCTGTCATCAGATTTTCCTTTGACTGGGCTTGGTTCCTTGACCAATGATGGTTTACGCTCGTCTGGTTTTTCTGTAACCAATTCTGTCACAGGACTTGCTTCCGATACTATTGATGGTTTTCGGTCTTCAGGTTTTTCTAAGACCACTTCCTTCTCGGGGCTTGGTTCTTTAACCAAAGATGGCTTACGTTCGTCTGATTTCTCTGAAACCATTTCTGTTACAGGACTTGGCTCTGACGCTAAAGATGGTTTTCTGTCATCGGATTTTTCCGAAATATCTTCTTTGACTGGGCTTGGTTCTGAGAGAAGGGATGGTTTACGATCAACTGGTTTTTCTGAAACCAATTCTTTCACAGGACTTGCTTCCGATACAATTGAAGTTTTTCGGTCATCAGGTTTCTCTAAGAGCACTTCCTTCTCGGGGCTTGGTTCTTTAACCAAAGATCGCTTACGCTCGTCTGATTTCTCTGAAACTAATTCTTTCACAGGACTGGGTTCTGACACTAAAGATGGTTTCCTTTCATCGGATGTTTCCGAAATATCTTCCTTGACTGGACTTGGTTCGGAGAGAAGGGATGGTTTACGCTCGTCCGGTTTTTCCGTAACCAGTTCTGCCACAGGACTTGCTTCCGATACTATTGATGGTTTTTGGTCATCAGGTTTTTCTAAGACCACTTCCTTTTCGGGGCTTGGTTCTTTAACCAAAGATGGCTTACGTTCTTCTGATTTCTCTGAAACCAATTCTGTTACAGGACTTGGCTCTGACGCTAAAGATGGTTTTCTGTCATCGGATTTTTCCGAAATATCTTCTTTGACTGGGCTTGGTTCCAAGAGAAGGGATGGTTTACGCTCGTCTGGTTTTCCTGAAACCAATTCTGTAACAGGACTTGGTTCTGATGCTATAGATGATTTCCTGTCATCAGATTTTTCTGAAATATCTTCTTTGACTGGGCATGGTTCTTTGACCAGTGATGGCTTACGCTCGTCTAGTTTTTCTGTAACCAATTCTGTCACAGAACTTGCTTCTGATACTATTGATGGTTTTCGGTCATCAGGTTTTTCTAAGGGCACTTCCTTCTCGGGGCTTGGTTCTTGAACCAAAGATGGCTTACGCCCGTCTGGTTTCTCTGACACCAATTCTTTCACAGGACTGGGTTTTGACACTGAAGATGGTTTCCTTTCATCGGATTTTTCCGAAATATCTTCTTTGACTGGGCTTGGTTCCGAGATAAGGGATGGCTTACGCTCGTCTGGTTTTTCTGTAACCAATTCTTTTACAGGACTCGGTTCTGAGGCTAAAGATGGTTTCCTGTCGTCAATTTTTTCTGTGATATCTTCCTTAGCTGGGCTTGGTTCTTTGACCAGAGATGGTTTACGCTCGTCTGGTTTTTCTGTGATCAATTCTTGCACAGGACTTGGTTCTGACGCTAAAGATGGTTTCCAGTCATCAGATTTTTCTGAAATATCTTCTTTGACTGGGCTTGGTTCCTTGACCAATGATGGTTTACGCTCGTCTGGTTTTTCTGTAACCAATTCTGTTACAGGACTTGCTTCCGATACTATTGATGGTTTTCGGTCATCAGGTTTTTCTAAGAGCACTTCCTTCTCGGGGCTTGGTTCTTTAACCAAAGATGGCCTACGCTCGTCTGGTTTTTCTGAAACCAATTCTTTCACAGGACTCGGTTCTGACGCCAACGATGGCTTCCTGTCATCGGATTTTTCTGAAATATCTTCTTTGACTGGGCTTGGTTCCTTGACCAAAGATGGTTTTCGATCATGTGGTTTATCTGAATCCAATTCTGCCACAGGACTAGGTTCTGTTACTAAAGATGATTTCCTGTCATCGGATTTTTCCGAAATATCTTCTTTGACTGGGCATGGTTCAGAGACAACAGCTGGTTTACGCTCGTCTGGTTTTTCTGTAACCAATTCTGTCACAGGACTTGCTTCCGATACTATTGACGGTTTTCGGTCATCAGGTTTCTCTAAGAGCACTTCCTTCTCGGGGCTTGGTTCTTTAACCAAAGATGGCTTACGATCTTCTGGTTTCTCTGAAACCAATTCAGTTACAGGACTAGACTCTGACGCTAAAGATGGTTTTCTGTCATCGGATTTTTCCGAAATATCTTCTTTGACTGGGCTTGGTTCAGACACAAGGGATGGTTTACGTTCGTCTGGTTTTTCTGAAACCAATTCTTTCACGGGGCTTGGTTCTGACGCCAATGATGGTTTCCTTTCAACAAGTGTTTCAGAAATTTCTTCTTTGACTGGGCTTGCTTCTTTGACCAGGGATGGCTTACGCTCGTCCGGTTTTTCTGTGATCAATTCTTGCACAGGACTTGGTTCTGACGCTATAGATGGTTTTCGGTCATCAGGTTTCTCTAAGAGCACTTCCTTCTCGGGAATTGGTTCTTTAACCAAAGATGGCTTACGCTCTTCTGGTTTCTCTGAAACCAATTCAGTTACAGGACTAGGCTCTGACGCTAAAGATGGTTTTCTGTCATCGGATTTTTCCGAAATATCTTCTTTGACTGGGCTTGGTTCCTTGACCAAGGATGGTTTACGCTCGTCTGGTTTCTCTGAAACCAATTCTTTCACAGGACTTGGTTCTGACGCTAAAGATGGTTTCCTGTCATCAAGTTTTTCTGAAATATCTTCTTTGACTGGGCTTGGTTCCGAGACTAGGGAAGGTTTACGCTCATCTGGTTTTTCTGAAACCAATTCTTTCACGGGACTTGGTTCTGACACCAATGATGGTTTCCTTTCATCAAGTGTTTCAGAAATTTCTTCTTTGACTGGGCTTGGTTCTTTGACCAGGGATGGCTTACGCTCGTCCGGTTTTTCTGTGATCAATTCTTGCACAGGACTTGGTTCTGATGCTATAGATGGTTTTCGGTCATCAGGTTTCTCTAAGAGCACTTCCTTCTCGGGACTTGGTTCTTTAACCAAAGATGGCTTACGCTCTTCTGGTTTCTCTGAAACCAATTCAGTTACAGGACTAGGCTCTGACGCTAAAGATGGTTTTCTGTCATCGGATTTTTCCGAAATATCTTCTTTGACTGGGCTTGGTTCCGAGACTAGGGAAGGTTTACGCTCATCTGGTTTTTCTGAAACCAATTCTTTCACAGGACTCGGTTGTGATGCTAATGATGGTTTTCTGTCGTCAAGTTTTTCTGTGATATCTTCCTTAACTGGGCTTGGTTCTTTGACCGGGGATGGTTTACACTCGTCCAGTTTTTCTGTGACCAACTCTTTCACAGGACTTGGTTCTGACGCTAAAGATGGTTTTCTGTCATCAGATTTTTCCGAATCATCTTCTTTGACTGGGCTTGGTTCTTTGACCAAGGATGGTTTACGCTCGTCTGATTTCTCTGAAACCAATTCTTTCACGGGACTTGGTTCTGACACCAATGATGGTTTGCGTTCATCAGGTTTCTCTAAGACCACTTCTTTGTCTGGGCTTGGTATCTGTTCTTGCTCAAGTTTATCTGATACTGACTCCATGACGGGACTTTTTTCTTTTGTAAGGGATTTGTCTGCTTCCTGCTGTAATGGACTTGGTCCCCGTGATAATGGTTTTTCTGAAGCTACTTGTACATCTGGGCTTGGTTCTTCTTCAAGGGACGGCTTGAGTTCATCTGACTTTTCTGAGACCACTATTTTGACCGAACTGGGCTCTAAAATAGCTTCTTCGACGGAGCTTACATCCTTTACTACAGAAGTCATAGGTTTGTCTAGATGATCGACTACCATCTCTTTGATCGGGCTTGGTTCTTGTTTTAGTGGTGATTTACACTCGTCTAGTTTTTCTGTAAGCTCCTCGCGTACTGGGCTTGGTTCTTTGTCAAGTTTAGGTTTGAGTTCATCCAATTTATCTGCAGGCGCCTCCTTAACTGGACTTGGTTCCTTAACGAGGACGGACTTGTCATCAGCTGGACTTGGTTCCTTGTCAAGTTTAGTCTCAAGCTCAGCGGATTTGTCTGCAAGCGCCTCTTGTACTGGGCTACTTTCCTTCTTGAAAACAGATTGTGCCTCCGATGGACTTGGTTCTTTGTCGATCTTAGTTTTAAGTTCTTCAAGTTTTTCCTTTACTGGACTTGGTGCCTTATCAATTACAGACTTATCGTCAGCTGGGCTTGGTGCCTTGTCATGTTTGGTCTTAAGTTCATCCAGTTTATCTGTAGGTGCCTCCTTTGCTGGGCTTGGTTCCTTGTCAATGGCGGGTTTATCGTCCACTGGGCTTAGTTCTTTGTCAAGTTTGAGCTCAAGTTCAGCGGGTCTGTCTGCAGGCACCTCTTTTGCTGGGCTTGGTTCCTTGCTGAGGACAGGTTTTTCACCTTCTGGACTTAGTTCCTTGTCAAGGACAGGCTTTTTGCCTTCAGGAGTTAGTTTCTTGTCAAGTTTGGTCTCAAGCATATCGTGTTTGTCTGCAGGCGCCTCTTTTAGTGGGCTACTTTCCTTCTGGATAACAGATTCTGCCTCCGTTGGACTTGGTTCTCTGTCGATCTTAGTTTTAGGTTCTTGAAGGTTTTCTTTTACTAGTTCTTTAACCGGACTTGGTTCCTTGTCGACGACGGGTTTCTCGTCGGCTGGGCTTGGTTCCTTGTCAAGTTCTATCTTCAGTTCAGCGGCTTTGTCTACAAGCGCCTCCTCTACTGGGCTTGGTTCCTTGTCAAAGGTGGGCTTATCGTCCACTGAGCTTGGTTCCTTGTCAAGGACGGGCTTATCGTCAGCTGGACTTGCTTCTTTGTCAAGTTTAGTCTTAAGTTCAGCGGCTTCGTCTACAGGCGCCTCCTTTACTGGGCTGGGTTCCTTGGCAAGGACGGGTTTATCGTCAGCTGGACTTGCTTCCTTGTCAAGTTTAGTCTTAAGTTCAGCGGCTTCGTCTACAGGCGCCTCCTTTACTGGGCTGGGTTCCTTGGCAAGGACGGGTTTATCGTCAGCTGGACTTGCTTCCTTGTCAAGTTTAGTCTTAAGTTCAGCGGCTTCGTCTACAGGCGCCTCCTTTACTGGGCTTGGTTCCTTGTCAAATGTGGGCTTATCGTCTGATGGACCTGGTTCCTTGTCAAGTTTGGTATCAAGTTCAGTGGGTTTGTCTGCAGGCACCTCTTTTGCTGGACTTGGTTCCTTGTCAAGGACGGGCTTATCGTCAACTTGGCTTAGTTCTTTATCAAGTTTGGTCTTGATTTCATCTGGTTTATCTGTAGGCGCCTCTTTTACCGGACTTGGTTCCTTGTCAAGGACGAGCTTATCGTCAGCTGGACTTGGTTCCTTGTCGAGTTTGGTCTCAATTTCAGCGGGTTCATCTGCAGGTACCTCTTTTGCTGGGCTCGGTTCCTTGCTAAGGACAGGTTGATCACCTTCTGGACTTGGTTTCTTGTCAAGGACGGGCTTATCGTCAGCTGGACTTGGTTCCTTGTCAAGTTTGGTATCAAGTTCAGCGGGTTTTTCTGCAGGCACCTCTTTTGCTGGGCTCGGTTCCTTGCTGAGGACAGGTTGATCACGTTCTGGACTTGGTTTCTTGTCAAGGATGGGTTTATCATCCGCTGGAGTTGGTACCTTGTCGAGAACGGGCTTATCGTCCAATGGACTTGGTTCCTTGTCAAGTTTAGGCTTGATTTCATCTAGTTTATCTGTAGGCACCTCTTTTGCCGGACTTGGTTCCTTTTCAATGACAGACGTATCGTCAGCTGGGCTGGGTGCCTTGTCAAGTTTGGTCTTGGTTTCATCTAGTTTATCTGTAGGCGCCTCTTTTACCGGACTTGGTTCCTTGTCAAGTTTGGTATCAAGTTCAGCGGGTTTGTCTGCAGGCACCTCTTTTGCTGGGCTTGGTTCCTTGCTGAGAACAGGTTTATCACCTCCTGGACTTGGTTCCTTGTCAAGAACGGGCTTATCGTCCGATGGACTAGGTTCCTTATCAAGTTTGGTCTTGATTTCATCAAGTTTATCCGTAGGCGCCTCCTTTACCGGACTTGGTTCCTTGTCAAGGACGAGCTTATCGTCAGCTGGACTTGGTTCCTTGTCGAGTTTGATCTCAATTTCAGCGGGTTTGTCTGCAGGCACCTCTTTTGCTGGGCTCGGTTCCTTGCTAAGGACAGGTTGATCACCACCTGGACTTGGTTCCTTGTCAAGAACGGGCTTATCGTCCGATGGACTTGGTTCCTTATCAAGTTTGGTCTTGATTTCATCTAGTTTATCTGAAGGCGCCTCCTTTACCGGACTTGGTTCCTTGTCAAGGACGAGCTTATCGTCAGCTGGACTTGGTTCCTTGTCGAGTTTGATCTCAATTTCAGCGGGTTTGTCTGCAGGCGCCTCTTTTGCTGGGCTCGGTTCCTTGCTAAGGACAGGTTTATCACCTCCTGGACTTGGTTCCTTGTCAAGGACGGGCTTATCATCAGCTGGACTTGGTTCCTTGTCAAGGTGGATATCAAGTTCAGCGGGTTTGTCTGCAAGCACCTCTTTTGCTGGGCTCGGTTCTTTACTGAGGACTGGTTTATCACCTTCTGGACTTGGTTCCTTGTCAAGGACGAGCTTATCGTCAGCTGGACTTGGTTCCTTGTCGAGTTTGGCCTTAATTTCATCGGGTTTATCTGCAGGCACCTCTTTTGCTGGGCTCGGTTCCTTGCTAAGGACAGGTATATCACCACCTGGACTTGGTTCCTTGTTAAGGACAGGCTTATCGTCAGCTGGACTTGGTGCCTTGTCGATGACAGACTTATCGTCAACTGGGCTTGGTTCCTTATCAAGTTTGGTCTTGAAAACATCCAGCTTATCTGCAGGTGCCTCCATTACTGGACTTGGCGCCTTATCAAGGACGGGTTTATCGCCTTCAGGAGTTGGTTCCTTGTCAAAGACGGGCTTATCGTCAGCAGGACCTGGTTCTTTGTCAAGTTTGGTCTCTAGCTCCGCAGATTTGTCTGTAGACGCCGCTTTCACTGGACTTGGTTCCTTATCGAAGACAGGCTTATCGACTTCTGGACTTTTATCCTTTTCAAGTTTGGCTTTAAGTTCATCCTGTTTATTTGCAGGCGTATCCTTGACTAGGCTCGAATCCTTCTCGATAACGGACTCTGCATCCATTGGACTTGGTTTTTTGTCGAGCTTAGTTTTAGGTTCTTCAAGTATTTCTGTGACTGTTTCCTGATCGAGGACGGGCTTAACGTCTGCCGGAGATGATTCCTTTTCAAGCTTGAGTTCCTCCGGTCTTTCTGCAGGCGTATCCTTTACTGGGCTTGGTTCTTTGTCGACCTTAGTTCTAGGTTCAAGTTTTTCTGGCACTGGTTCCATTACCGGACTTGGTTCCATATCAAATTTGGCTTGCGGCTCAGCGGGTTTGTCTGTAGGTGCCTCTATGACTGGGCTTGGTTTCTTGTCCAGTTTACTTTCTTCTTGGGTTTTGAGTGTTATTTCCGACAAAGAACTTCTCTCTTTGCTTACAACCACTTTAAGCTCTTCAAGTTTTATAGAAACTTCTTTGAGTGGACTTGGCGTCTTTTCGAGAACATGTTCTAACTCTTTAATCTTTTCAGCAATCTCTATGACAGGGCTAAGTTCTCTGCTAAGGATAGTCTTAAGTTCTGTTACTTTATCAGAAACATCCTTGACTGGGCTTGGAGATTTATCAAGAGCTATTTCAAGTTCTTTTAGTTTATTGGAAATCGGTTCAATTGACTCTTTGTCAAGAACAGGCTCAATTTCGAGTTTTTCAATAACTTCGTTTGTGATTTCTTTCTGTTTTTCAGGAGTAGTTTCTTTTACTTGTCGGATTTCCTCACTGACGGTTATTTTGAGCTCTTCTAGTTTATCAGCCACATCCCTGATAGGGCTCGGAGACTTTTTGATTACAGTTTCAAGCTGTTCGATTTTCTCAGACACTTCTTCGACAGGGCTGGATTCCTTACTCAGAATGGTCCTTAATTCTGATGCTTTTTCAGTGATTTCCTTAACAATACCAGGCGATTTGTCCAGGACAGTTTCCAGTTCTTCTAGTTTTTTAGAGATAGTTTGAATTGGCTCCTTGTCAAGCACAAGCTTACTAACTTCAGGCTTCACTTCTATTGGGCTAGGTTCCCGACTAAGAGTAATACTCAATTCTTCAACTTTGTCAACAATATCTTTAGCTGGACTTGGAGATCTCGCAACAGCTTCTTTAAGCTCATCTACTTTCTCAGCAATTTCTTTTGTTGGGCTATGTTCACGACTCAGTGTAATTTTCAAATCTTCAAGTTTGTCTACAATGTCTTTGACTGGACTAGGCGTCTTTTCTAAAATCCCTTTTAGTTCATCAACCTTTTCAGCGATATCTTCAATAGGGCTGGGTCCCCGACTGAGTGAGTCACTCAATTCTTCAACCTTGTCAACAATTTCTTTGGCTGGGCTCGGAGATTTTGCAAGGGCTGCTTCGAGATTGTCTACCTTTTCAGTTATTTCTTTGACAGGGCTAGCATCGCGGCTGAGTGTGATTCTTATATCCTCAACCTTGCCCGCAATATCTTGAGTCGGACTAGGCGTCTTTTCTAGTATTGATTTCAGCTCATCGACCTTTTCAGCGATATCTCCAATAGGGCTGGGTTCTCGGCTAAGTACTTTGCTTAACTCCTCCACTTTTTCTATAACATCCTTGACTGGGCTGGGTGTCTTCCCTAGCGCTGCTTTAAGATCATCGACTTTTTCGGTAACTTCTTTCACTGGACTGGACTCTCGGCTCATAACGTCGCTCAACTCCCCAATTTTATCAACGATGTCTTTAGCCGGGCTTGGTGTTTTTTCCAACACCACTTTGAGTTCATCAACTTTTTCCGCAATTTCTTTTATGGGGCTGGGTTCGCGGCTAAGGGTGATGCCGAGTTCCTCTACCTTTTTGATAATTTCCTTTGCAGGGCTTGGCGTCCTAGCAAGAACTTCTTTGAGTTCATCAACTTTTTCGCAAACATCTTTCACTGGACTAGATTCTTTGTCTAGCGTCGCTTTGTGCTCATCAACTTTTTCTACGACCTCTTTGCCCGGGCTCGGTACAGGGCTCAGGGTTCCCGGTTCATCTTCCTTGCCAACAGTTTCTGAAGCTGGACTTGGTGTTCTTCCTGAAGCTGATTTTAAGTCATCAACTTTTCCCGTTGTTTCCTTTACCGGGCTCGGTTCTCGACTAAGAGTAATGCTCAGTTCTGAAACTTTGTCCACAATTTCTTTACCCGGGCTTGGCGTCTTTTTTAAAACTTCTTTGAGGTCATCGGTTTTTTCGGTTAATTCTTTTGTAGGGCTTGGTGTCTTCTCTTGTGCAGCTTTTAGTTCATCAACTTTTTTAGTGATTTCTTGCACTGGACTGGGTTCCCGACTCAGAGTGATGCTATCTTTCTCAATCTTCTCGGACACTTCTTTGACCGGACTCGATTCCTTAATTAGAGTTAGTTTTAATTCTTCAAGTTTTTCTGAAACCTCTTTCACAGGACTTGGTGTCTTTTTAAGAGCAACTTCAAGTTCTTCCACCTTGACCGAAATTTCTTGGACTGGACTTGACTCTTTGCTTAGAGCAATGCTCAGTTCCTGAATTTTTTCAGACACTTCCTTCACGGGGCTTGGTCCTTTGCTGAGAGCTGTCTTTAGCTCGTCCAATTTCTCGGCGGCTTCTTTTACTGGGCTGACTTCCTTGCTAAGCTGATGTTTGGTATCGAATTGGTCGACGATCTCCTTGACTGGGCTTCGCGTTTTCTCAAGTACTGCTTTAATTTCGTCAACTTTTTCTGCAATTTCTTTCACTGGGCTTGGTTCTCGGCTCAGAGCGGCGCTCAGTTCTTCAACTTTTTCAGTTACTTCTTTGAGCGGGCTTGGTGACTTTTCAAGGGTAGCTTGAAGCTTGTCAACTTTCTCTACTATCTCCTTGCTAGGGCTTGGTGTCCTTTCTAGAACGTCCTTCAATTCATCAACTTTTTCAGAGATTTCTTGCACTGGACTGGGTTCCCGGCTGAGCGTGACAGTAACTTTCTCAATTTTCTCGGAAACTTCATTGATCTGAGTTGGTTCCTTAATTAGAGTCAGTTTTAATTCTTCAAGTTTTTCTGAAACCTCTTTCACCGGACTTGGTGTCTTTTTAAGAGCAACTTCAAGTTCTTCCACCTTGACCGAAATTTCTTGGACTGGACTTGACTCTTTGCTGAGAGCAATACTCAGTTCGTGAATTTTTTCGGATACTTCCTTCACGGGGCTTGGTCCTTTGCTAAGAGCAGTCTTCAGCTCGTCCAATTTCTCAGACGCGTCTTTTACTGGGCTACCTTCCTTACTAAGCAAAAGTTTGGTATCAACAACTGTGTCGATGATTTCTTTGACTGGGCTTGGCGTTTTCTCGAGGACTGCTTTAATTTCGTCAACTTTTTCTGTAATTTCTTTTACTGGGCTTGGTTCTCGGCTAAGTACAAGGCTGAGTTCTTTTACTGTTTCTGTGATTTCTTTGACCTGGCTTGGTGTCTTTTCAAGGGTAGCTTGAAGCTTTTCAACTTTCTCTACTATCTCCTTGCTAGGGCTTGGTGTCCTTTCTAGAACGTTCTTCAATTCATCAACTTTTTCAGAGATTTCTTGCACTGGACTGGGTTCCCGACTGAGAGTGATGCTATCTTTCTCAATCTTCTGGGACACTTCTTTTACCGGACTTGATTCCTTAATAAGAGTTAGTTTTAATTCTTCAAGTTTTTCTGAAACCTCTTTCACCGGACTTGGTGTCTTTTTAAGAGCAACTTCAAGTTCTTTTACCTTGACCGAAATTTCTTGGACTGGACTTGACTCTTTGCTAAGAGTAATGCTCAGTTCCTGAATTTTTTCAGACACTTCCTTCACGGGGCTTGGTCCTTTGCTGAGAGCAGTCTTTAGCTCGTCCAATTTATCAGCGGCTTCTTTTACTGGGCTGACTTCCTTGCTAAGCTGATGTTTGGTATCATCGAATTGGTCGACGATCTCCTTGACTGGGCTTGGCGTTTTCTCGAGTACTGCTTTAATTTCGTCAACTTTTTCTGCAATTTCTTTCACTGGGCTTGGTTCTCGGCTCAGAGCGGCGCTCAGTTCTTCAACTTTTTCAGTTACGTCTTTGATCGGGCTTGGTGACTTTTCAAGGGTAGCTTGAATCTTGTCAACTTTCTCTACTATCTCCTTGCTAGGGCTTGGTGTCCTTTCTAGAACGTCCTTCAATTCATCAACTTTTTCAGAGATTTCTTGCACTGGACTGGGTTCCCGGCTGAGCGTGACGGTAACTTTCTCAATTTTCTCGGAAACTTCATTGATCTGAGTTGGTTCCTTAATTAGAGTCAGTTTTAATTCTTCAAGTTTTTCTGAAACCTCTTTCACCGGACTTGGTGTCTTTTTAAGAGCAACTTCAAGTTCTTCCACCTTGACCGAAATTTCTTGGACTGGACTTGACTCTTTGCTTAGAGCAATGCTCAGTTCCTGAATTTTTTCAGACACTTCCTTCACGGGGCTTGGTCCTTTGCTGAGAGCAGTCTTCAGCTCGTCCAATTTCTCAGCGGCTTCTTTTACAGGACTGACTTCCTTACTAAGTAAAAGTTTGGTATCAACAACTGTGTCGATGATTTCTTTGCCTGGGCTAGGCGTTTTCTCGAGGACAGCTTTAATTTCGTCAACTTTTTCTGTAATTTCTTTTACTGGGCTAGGTTCCCGGCTGAGTACAAGGCTGAGTTCTTTTACTGTTTCTGTAATGTCTTTGACTGGGCTTGGAGTCTTTTCCAGCACAGCTTGCAGCTTGTCTACTTTTTCAGTTATGGCTTTGGTAGGGCTTGGTATACTTTCTAAAACGTCCTTCAGTTCCTCAATTTTTTCAGAGATTTCTTGCACTGGACTGGATTCCCGGCTGAATGTAACGCTCACCTTCTGAATCTTCTCGCAAACTTCTTTGTCTGGACTTGGTTCCTTGCTTAGTGCAAGTTTTAATTCGTCCAATTTCTCAGAGACTTCCTTGACTGGGCTTGGTGTCTTTTTGAGAACGACTTCAAGCTCTTTAAGCTTATCTGAAATTTCCTTGACTGGACTTGGATCTTTGATAAGAGCAATGCTTAGCTCCTGAACTTTATCGACTACTTCTTTGACTGGACTCGGCCCTTTACTGAGAGCAGTCTTGAGTTCTTCCAATTTCTCAGCTGCTTCCTTGATTGGGCTGACTTCCTTGCTGAGCGGAAATTTGATATCATCAAGCTTCTCAGTAATTTCCTTGACAGGGCTAGGCGTTTTCTCGAGGACCACTTTAATTTCGTCAACTTTTTCTACGATTTCTTTCACTGGGCTTGGTTCCCGACTGAGAGCCTCGCTCAGTTCTTCGACTTCTTTAGTGATTTCTTTGACTGGGCTTGGTGTCTTTTGAAGGGTAGCCTGCAGCTTGTCAACTTTCTCTACAATATCCTTGCTAGGGCTTGGTGTCCTTTCAAGAACGTCTTTTAATTCGTCGACCTTGTCGGCGATTTCCTTTTCTGGACTAGGCTCGCGGCTAATGATGTCTCTAGCAGGGCTCAAAGCGAGTTTCAGTTCCTCAAGTTTTACTGAAACTTCCTTAACTGGGCTTGGTGTCTTTTTGAGCGCGATTTCAAGTTGTTCAATTTTCTCAGTTACTTCTTTGACAGGACTTGGTTCCTTGCTGAGAGCAATGCCTAGTTCGTGAACTTTATCGGAGACCTCTTTTACCGGGCTTGGCCCTTTGCTAAGAGCGAGCTTTAGTTCTTCCAACTTTTCAGCTGCTTCTTTGACTGGGCTGACTTGTTTGCTGAGCGGCAGTTTCATATCATCAGGCTTCTCAGCAATATCCTTGGCTGGACTGGGCGCTTTTTCAAGAACCTCTTTAATTTCGTCAACTTTTTCTGCAATTTCTTTTACAGGGCTTGGTTCCCGACTGAGAGCCACGCTCAGTTCCTGTACTGTTTCTGTAATTTCCTTGACGGGGCTTGGTGACTTTTCCAGTACAGCTTGCAACTTATCAACTTTTTCTACCACTTCCTTGCTAGGGCTAGGTGTCCTTTTAACGGCGTCTTTTAGTTCTTCGACTTTCTCAGAAAGTTCTTTTACCGGGCTAGACTCGCGGCGAGTGATGTCTTTAGCGGGGCTTAAAGCAAGTTTTAATTCCTCGAGCTTTACTGAAACTTCTTTGACTGGGCTTGGTGTTTTCTGAAGTGCAACCTCGAGCTGTTTAAGTTTGTCAGCCACTTCTTTGGTCGGACTTGGTTCTTTGCTAAGAGCAAGGGTAAGTTCCTGAATTTTGTCGGACACTTCTTTTACTGGACTTGGCCCTTTACTAAGAGCAGTCTTGAGTTCTTCTAATTTTTCAGTTGCCTCTTTCACAGGACTGACTTCAAGTTTGGCTTCATCAGGTTTCTCGACACTTGGCTTGACAGGGCTAGGCGTTTTTTCGAGAACCACTTTAATTTCGTCAACTTTTTCTACGATTTCTTTCACTGGGCTAGGTTCCCGGCTGAGAGCGGCGATCAGTTCTTCAACTTTTTCAGTGATTTCCTTGACGGGGCTTGGTGTCTTTTCAAGGGTGGTTTGCAGCTTGTCAACTTTCTCAACAATCTCCTTGCTGGGGCTTGGTGTTCTTTCAAGGGCTTGTTTTAGTTCTTCGACCTTCTCAACGATTTCTTTAACCGGACTAGACTCTCGGCTGATAACCGGACTAGACTCTCGGCTAATGATGTCTTTAGCAGGGCTTAAAGCAAGTTTCAATTCCTCAAGTTTTACAGCAACGTCTTTGACTGGACTTGGTGTCTTTTGAAGAACGACTTCAAGCTCTTCAAGCTTATCTGAAATTTCTTTGACTGGGCTTGGTTCTTTGATGAGAGCAATGCTTAGCTCCTGAAGTTTATCGACTACGTCTTTGACAGGACTCGGCCCTTTACTGAGAGCAGTCTTGAGTTCTTCCAATTTCTCAGCTGCTTCTTTGATTGGGCTGACTTCCTTGCTGAGCGGAAGTTTGATATCATCAAGCTTTTCAGTAATTTCCTTGACTGGGCTAGGCGTTTTCTCGAGGACCACTTTAATTTCATCAACTTTTTCTACGATTTCTTTCACTGGGCTTGGTTCCCGACTGAGAGCCTCGCTCAGTTCTTCGACTTCTTTAGTGATTTCTTTGACTGGGCTTGGTGTCTTTTGAAGGGTAGCCTGCAGCTTGTCAACTTTCTCTACAATATCCTTGCTAGGGCTTGGTGTCCTTTCAAGAACGTCTTTTAATTCGTCGACCTTGTCGGCGAGTTCCTTTTCTGGACTAGACTCGCGGCTAATGATGTCTCTAGCAGGACTCAAAGCGAGTTTTAGTTCCTCAAGTTTTACTGAAACTTCCTTAACAGGGCTTGGTGTCTTTTTGAGCGCGATTTCAAGTTGTTCAATTTTGTCAGTTACTTCTTTGACAGGACTTGGGTCCTTGCTGAGAGCAATGCCTAGTTCGTGAACTTTATCGGAGACCTCTTTTACCGGGCTTGGCCCTTTGCTAAGAGCGAGCTTAAGTTCTTCCAACTTTTCAGCTGCTTCTTTGACTGGGCTGACTTGTTTGCTGAGCGGCAGTTTCATATCATCGGGCTTCTCAGTAATATCCTTGGCTGGACTGGGCGCTTTTTCAAGAACCTCTTTAATTTCGTCAACTTTTTCTGCAATTTCTTTCACAGGGCTTGGTTCCCGGCTGAGAGCCGCGCTCAGTTCCTGTACTGTTTCTGTGATTTCCTTAACGGGGCTTGGTGACTTTTCCAGTACAGCTTGCAGCTTATCAACTTTTTCTACTACCTCCTTGCTAGGACTTGGTGTCCTTTGAAGGGCGTCTTTTAATTCTTCGACTTTTTCGGTGATTTCCTTTACTGGACTAGACTCTCGGCTTATTATGTCTTTAGCGGGGCTTAAAGCAAGTTTTAATTCCTCGAGCTTTACTGAAACTTCTTTGTCTCGGCTTGGCGTTTTCTGAAGTGCAACCTCGAGCTGTTTAAGTTTGTCAGCCACTTCTTTGGTCGGACTTGGTTCTTTGCTAAGAGTAAGGGTAAGTTCCTGAATTTTGTCGGACACTTCTTTTACTGGACTTGGCCCTTTACTTAGAGCAGTCTTGAGTTCTTCTAATTTTTCAGTTGCCTCTTTCACAGGACTGACTTCAAGTTTGGCTTCATCAGGTTTCTCGACACTTGGCTTGACAGGGCTAGGCGTTTTTTCGAGAACCACCTTAATTTCGTCAACTTTTTCTACGATTTCTTTAACTGGGCTAGGTTCCCGGCTGAGAGCCTCGCTCAGTTCTTCGACTTTTTTAGTGATTTCTTTGACTGGGCTTGGTGTCTTTTGAAGGGTAGCCTGCAGCTTGTCAACTTTCTCTACAATATCCTTGCTAGGGCTTGGTGTCCTTTCGAGAGCATCTTTTAATTCGTCGACCTTCTCGGCGATTTCCTTTACTGGACTAGACTCGCGGCTAATGATTTCTTTAGCAGGGCTCAAAGCAAGTTTTAGTTCCTCAAGTTTTACTGAAACTTCCTTAACTGGGCTTGGTGTCTTTTTGAGCGCGATTTCAAGTTGTTCAATTTTGTCAGTTACTTCTTTGACAGGACTTGGTTCCTTGCTCAAAGCAATGCTTAGTTCTTGAACTTTATCGGAGACCTCTTTTACTGGGCTTGGCCCTTTGCTAAGAGCGAGCTTTAGTTCTTCCAACTTTTCAGCTGCTTCTTTGACTGGACTGACTTGTTTGCTGAGCGGCAGTTTCATATCATCAGGCTTCTCAGTTATATCTTTGGCTGGACTGGGCGCTTTTTCAAGAACCTCTTTAATTTCGTCAACTTTTTCTGCAATTTCTTTCACAGGGCTTGGTTCCCGGCTGAGAGCCACGCTCAGTTCCTGTACTGTTTCTGTGATTTCCTTAACGGGGCTTGGTGACTTTTCCAGTACGGCTTGCAGCTTATCAACTTTTTCTACTACCTCCTTGCTAGGACTTGGTGTCCTTTGAAGAGCGTCTTTTAATTGTTCGACTTTTTCGGTGATTTCCTTTACTGGACTAGACTCTCGGCTTATTATGTCTTTAGCGGGGCTTAAAGCAAGTTTTAATTCCTCGAGCTTTACTGAAACTTCTTTGTCTGGGCTTGGCGTTTTCTGAAGTGCAACCTCGAGCTGTTTAAGTTTGTCAGCCACTTCTTTGGTCGGACTTGGTTCTTTGCTAAGAGCAAGGGTAAGTTCCTGAATTTTGTCGGACACTTCTTTTACTGGACTTGGCCCTTTACTAAGAGCAGTCTTGAGTTCTTCCAATTTTTCAGTTGCCTCTTTCACAGGACTGACCTTGCTTAGCGGAAGTTTGGCCTCATCCGGTTTCTCGACACTTTCCTTGACTAGGCTAGGAACCACCTGAACTTCGTCAACTTGTTCAGTGATTTCCTTGACTGGGCTTGGTGTCTTTTCAAAGGTAGCTTGAAGTTTGTCAACTTCTACAATATCCTTGCTAGGGCTTGGTGTCCTCACAAGAACGTCTTTTAATTTTTCGACCTTTTCAGAAAGTTCTTTTACTGGACTCGTCTCTCGGCTAATAATGTCTTTAGCCGGGCTCAAAGCAAGCTTTAATTCCTTGAGTTTTACTGAAACTTCTTTGACTGGGCTTGGCGTCTTTTCAAGTACAACTTCAAGCTCGTCAAGCTTATCTGAAATTTCTTTGACTGGACTTGGTTCCTTGCTAAGAGCAATGCTTAATTCCTGAATTTTGTTGGTCACTTCCTGGACTGGGCTTGGCCCTTTGCTCAGAGCAGTCTTGAGTTCCTCTAATTTTTCAGATGCTTCTTTGATTGGGCTGACTTCCTTGCTGAGCGGAAGTTTCATTTCATCAAGCTTCTCAGTAATATCCTTGGCTGGACTGGGTGCTTTTTCTAGGACCGCTTTAATTTCATCAACTTTTTCTGCAATTTCTTTTACAGGGCTAGGTTCCCGACTTAGAGCGGCACTTAGTTCTTGAACTGTTTCTGTGATTTCTTTGACTGGGCTTGGTGACTTTTCCAGTGCAGCTTGCAGCTCATCAACTTTTTCTACCACTTCCTTGCTAGGGCTAGGTGTCCTTTTAACGGCGTCTTTTAATTCTTCGACCTTCTCAGAAAGTTCTTTCACCGAACTAGACTCTTGGCTAATGATGTCTTTAGCAGGGCTCAAAGCGAGTTTCAGTTCCTCAAGTTTTACTGTAACTTCTTTGACTGGACTTGGTCTCTTTTTGAGTGCGATTTCAAGTTGTTCAATTTTGTCAGTTACTTCATTAACCGGACTTGGTTCTTTGCTAAGAGCAAGGGTAAGTTCCTGAATTTTGTCCGACACTTCCTGTACTGGACTCGGCCCTTTACTAAGAGCAGTCTTGAGTTCCTCAAATTTTTCCGCTGCATCTTTTACAGGGCTGACTTCCTTGCTAAGCGATGATTTGATTTCTAGTTCCTTGTCAATAACCTTGACGGGGCTTGGGGTCTTTTCGAGAGTCGCTTTAATTTCTTCCACTTTATCTGTTATTTCTTTTACTGGGCTTGTTTCCCGGCTGAGAGCATCGCTCAGTTCTTCAACTTTTTCAGCAATATCCTGGACTGGGCTTGGTGTCTTTTCAAGGCTAGCTTGAAGCTTGTCAACTTTCTCTACAATCTCTTTGCTCGGGCTTGGTGTCCTTACAAGAACGTCTTTTAGTTCTTCAACCTTTGCAGCGATTTCATCAACTGGGCTTGGTTCCTTGCTTAGACTTTGTTTAACGTCGAGCGCTTTTGAAACTTCTTTTATGCCACTTGCTTTTTGTACGTCTACAGGCTCTATCACTTCGGGCTGTTCGATAATGACAACAGCGTCCTTATCTGGAGTGGGTACTTTTTCAACAATTATTTCTTCGGCCTTTGCAAGAATAGGAGGTATCTCCATGGCTGTATCCAAAACTATTTCTTTGATAGCTACCGGTATTTTATCAGGCTTTAGTAATATTTCATCTGGCGGAGAAGCTATAATATCATCTGCCTTAATGATTTCCATATGTTTTTTAGATCCAAGTTCTTTAGATTCTTCAGGTGTTGTTGCTTTAGCTGACAGCTGAGTAGGCAGTGTTTTCATGTCGGGTTCAGCTTGTTGCTGTAATATAATATTCTTTTCAAGATCTGCAGTTAACATTTCTGGTTGAAATTCTTCTGCCTTTTCAGATTTTTTAGATGGTACTATTTTGTCGAAAGCTGTCTTGATACCTTCAAACTTTCCAGAGAAGAAGGCGGATGTTTTCTCTTTTATTTCAATTAATTTTCCTGATTTTTCTTTAGACACTTCAGTAATATCTTCAGGTACTTTAGTCTTATCTTGTTCAGTAATTTTCGTGGATTTTTCGACAGCTTCTAATGACACTGGACTAGCCTTCTCTATGATAGATAACTTTTCACCATCTTCTACAGATGTGGAGATCGATTCTTTTTCACTTTCTGGAGTACTTTCATCAGGTTTTTTAATTGCGTGGAGAAGATCAACCGTACTTACGGGTTCCTTCACAGTTTCTTGAGTTAGAGACACTTGTTTTTGCGAAATGTCCTCCTTTTCATCTGATTTATCTGAAATCACACTTGATCTCTTTTCAGTAGACTCGATAATTTCGGCGTCTAATTCTGACATCGTAGAAACAGATTCTTTGTCACTTTCAGGTGTTGTTGATTTTTTGGATGTCGAATCAACATCTGGGCTTTGTTTTGTTTGTGGAATATCAAACATTGCTTCTTTTTCTAAAAACTCCGATGTAACATCTTTTACTGATGTTACTTGATCTAATAACGTTTCTTTTTTGGTTACTGAAACTATTTTCGCTTCATGCATGGCTGGAGTTACCTCTTTGTCTTCTGTACTCGCAATTGATGCTTTTCTTGATAACTCATCGACATCTTCTTCAACAATGTGTTTCATAGATTCTGTTGATTCTTTTACGAAACTAGATTCTTTTGTAGCTTCAGATCTCATTTCTTCCAGTTTTTTAGAAATTGATTCTATTTCTTTCGTCTCTCTACCAAGTTTAACTGTGTCTTCCTTGATGTCTGACGATATGTCATCACCATCGATAGCTCTTAATAGTTTTTCTTGTGAAGTTTTAGTCATATCTTTTTCTAAACTTACTTGCATTTGATCAAGTTTGCTAGAAACTATACTAATCGTATCATCTTTTTTATCAAATGATTTGTCAGAAACTTTGTGTGTATCTTTCAATTCTGAAGGTTTTGAACCTTTAAGTTCTTCGGTTTTGTCAGTTACACTCTCTTCGTCACTATCTTTTTCAGAGAGAAGTTGTTTTTCTCCCTCTTTGACGGAAAGTGGAATTAAATCTTTTTCGATTTGAATTTTTGCGTGATCTACCTCATCAGGACTTAAGATATCGTCTCCTGGCTTAGAATGAACTATTATTTCTTGTGAAATTTGTTTCGTTCTTTCGATCGTTCCATCAAAATCAATAGGTGATTTTGAGGTTTTCAAAGTGTGTCCTTCAAGTTGATCCTCTTTCTCGGGTTTAGGTTCTTTTGCAAGAACATCACTGAGAAGAGTATCAGGTTTCTTATCCGGGCTCGGCTGTTTATCATCGATGGTGACGACTTCATCCTTATCCTTCTCAGAAATTTCTTTGACGAGGTCAAGTTTTTCTTCAGAGATAGTCTTTTCGAATGGTTTTTCACTATCGACTTTTTCGTCTTCATCAGGAGATTTTATTTTTAATTCCAATGTATCCTTTACATCGGCCACATTAGATACGCTAGCTATATGTTTCTCATCGTCTTTCACAGTTGACTGAGAAATTTCTTCTTTGCGTTTCAAATCAGCAATTTTTTCTTCTAGTTTTTCTAATGTTCTTGCCGATTCTAATGTTACTTTGACTTCAGATTCCTCTGACTCTGATTTCTGGGCGTCAATTTGTTTTGCACTTGTCTCAACGGCACTTGCTTCTGTCGTTGGAACATGTTCATCTCGTTCCCTAACTGCTCCGTCAATCATTATGTCTGATAGGTCATCTTTTTCTTTTTCAGGAACGTCTTTTTTCTCTGAATCTTTTTCTTCTTTTGTTTCTTGTTCTTTGAGTTCTCTCTTAATTCTTTTACCTTCACTTAGAACTGTTTTATCAGAAAGTTCACTAATATCTTCAGATGTCACTGAACGAGCAGGAGATGCTTCTTTATGTATATCAATAGTTGCAGATTCAATCTTAGTTTCGGAAGCATCTTTCATTTCAGCAACTTGTGTAAGTGCACTTGGTTCATATTTGAATGCTTGTTCACTAGTGAGGAGCATTTTTGTGGCTTCAATGGCAGTCGTGATTGTAACATCTGATTGGACCGTGGTTTCTGGAGATTTCCGTAGCATAATGGGTGATTTTTCCGCCATTATTTCATCAAGACTCTTTTCCGATTTCAATACTTCTGCTACATCAGCGACTATTTTTTCGACGTCCTTAGGGCTAAGTGGAGGCTTATCTCCAAGTCCTAGTTTACGTTCTTCTTCAATTTCTTTCTCAACGTCCTCTGGAATAGACGGAATTTTTTCAGGCATGCAAGGCATAGGCTCTTCGACGATTATGATATCATCTTTGATAGGTGAGTCAAGAGTCGTGATATGAGTTTCTCGTAGCTGTTCAGTGTATTGACCGTAATTGTATTCAACGCCGTCATATTCATTGACAGGTTCTAGTTCTTTCCCAATGGACGTGATTTTCATCTGTTCGTGATACATTGGAGACTCAGGGGCCGAGCCCGGAGTGACTGTGACCAGTTCCGCGTGTGACGCTCGCTGGACAGTCTTTAGCACAACATCATCTTCGATTGCTTTAGCTCCTTTGTAAGACACAGCAACTTCCGGGTCGGGAAGAGGCAAGTCTTTAGGAACTCTAATCTCATGAACATAACCAACGTCTGGTTTCCTTTTGAATATATCTTCTTCGACTGGAGTTTTCTTTTCTTCATACGTTCTATAGTCGACTTCTTCATGTAGAGGTAGATCAGCCACTTCGTCTGGAGTTTTGACAATCTCTCTGATTGGCGCAGGTAAAGGCTCAAGTTTAGGACTTTTTTCTAATGACGTTATCTTCTGAATATCAACTAAAGTCTGAGGAGGAATCACTTCCTTTGTTTCCTCTTGTATATGCTTCTCTTCAATTTGTTGATCTTCTTTAATATCATCGAGCGTTATACGCTCGTCTTCAGGTAAAGTAGGCGCAGTAGTAGCACCGGATTCGATTGTCGTCGAAATTTTTTCGTCTGGTTGTGACTCTTGAACAATATTTTCAAGTGAGTCCTTGGGCTTTGGAGCGCCACTCTTACTATCAGAGGTTTTCTTTTCACTACTGATATCTTGTTTTTCCTCTACGCTGATGGAGTGTTCCTTAGATTCTATTTGTTTTAGCTCTGGTTCAGGTTCTTGTTCCTGTACAGGTTGCGATTTTTCAATAATATCTTCTTTGTCTTCTTTAGTTGGCTCGTCCTTTTTCTTTTCAGATTCTTCTTTATCTTTTATGTGTTTCTGTAGTTCTTCCTCTGGTTCATGCTCATGGTCAACAATAGAATCTTCCGTGTATTGATCGACTTCTTCCTTCTCGATAATTAAATACTCTTCTTCGAACTCACCATCAGCAGTGGTTTCAGTCTTGGCATCATCTAACATGCATGTGATCTTTTCAATATCTGAACGTCCAACGTATTCTACCTTTTCTTCAGCTTCACTGTCTCTATTGAATACTGCTTCGATTTCTCTTACAATTTCTTGTTCTTCTCTTTCATCTAACTCTTGCTGTTTGATATCGTCTAGTGATTTTGACGTTTCTTCGTCAGATTTTTTAGCATCTTTGAGTATGTCTTCATAATTTACTCTTTGCAAACCCTTCAACTTTGAAGTGTCAGCTTTGATTCCCTTCGCGGATTTGGTCGGGCTCTTCATAGCCTTAAGTCCTTTTACTGGGGAGGCCAGTGGTCGGGGTCGCCTTGAAATGGGTTCTCTCTTCTTGGGTTCTTTCTTCTCGGGAACTTTCTGCGTTAAATCGCGTTTCGGTGAAGCTTGCTTATATTTGGATTCTGCTACCCTGCGGTTGCTGGCTTCTTTGGCACTTTTAGCTGGCGTGCTTCCAGGGCTAAGTTTTCGTGTTTTGGCTTTCACTCGTTCTTTTACGGCAGAGTGAATTGCGGAAGTACTCATTTTAGTTTCAACTGTCTTTTTCGGTGTTGTTGGTGGTGATTTCTTGTCATCAGCAACCTTTTTATCAGTTACACTTGTTGTAGTTTTCCTGTCTAATTTCTGTGAAGTCCTGTGACTAATTCTACTCCTAGTTATCGTAGATGTTGTTTCTTTAGTTTTGCTCTCTAGTTTTTTCTTGGCTTCTGCTTTTTTAGCATCAATTTCAGCCTTTTTAGTTTCAGTTGTTTTAGCTACTGAGTCTTTTGTGTCGTCAGTCTTATCAGCGCGTTTGGGTTTCTTATCCAGAGGCTTGTCCTTCTTCTTTACTTCCTTCTTTTTAGGTAAGCCGTCTAAGACAGTGCTCTCATATTGAGCGATTTTATCGTCTAGTTTAGTTTCTATTCTTGCTGTGATAGCGTCATGTAGTACTGATTCAATTTTCTTCTCTTCACCTTCAACTAATTCACTGAGCAATTTATTATCTATGATGTTCTTTGAATCAGTTTCGTCCTTGATTAAGTCTCTGTCTTTAGCCGGTGGTGGTTCAGGTTCCACAATTTTTTCTTCTTTCGCTTTGTGTGTTTCTGTGATTATGCTTCTCTCTTTGCTGCTTACTTTGGAAGTGGCGTATTTGGTAGTTTTGGTGGTCGTGACTGGGGTGGGGGCAGCTGTGATCGCCGGAACACTAGCCTGCATCTGTCGCCCGGTGCACGTGGGATGCTGAAGGAACTCAAGATGCTTCAGCTTCTCAAGTCCTTCAAATATCTTGTGTTGAGGAGTCGATCCAGGGAACATTATCCTGGTAATTGTTTCGTCTGGGTTCGCTGGTCGCCATACTAGCAACGCACAAATAGACACTAAGTTAGGAATTGGAAAATTGAATTGTCCAGATGCACCTGCACCTTCGAATAGTTTTTGTTCACTGTTATGCCACCTTTTGAGGAATTCACGAACATGTTTCGAGTCCTTGGACGGATTCAGTACGTACATGTCGAGGGTACCTGAAACAAAATGCACCACAATAAGGTTATTTATAATCATAAATTGACACACTCTTTACCAGTTTTTTTGCAAAGTAATCGATATCTTAACTCAATCACTCTTTCCTAAATCAAGCACTTTTTATAGACTACCTATACGGTGATGTTGCCGAGTAAGGATTAAATATAGTCTTAGATTTGCGCGAACACTACACATTTATGAAATAATACAAATTTAATGGACTGAACTCGAGACCCCACGTAATAAGCTTCTTGCAGGACTTGTGGTCGCGGGAAGCTTTAGTCTTAAACACGAGTTTAATCCGTGAAATTGATAAATAATTCATAAAACTATATCTGTACCTGAATAAACAATAATTATCCTATTATATTCTATAATAACACAACATTACAAACATCTATCTGATCCCATGGTAAGTAACTTAAGCACTTAGTCTTGTGTTACGGATATCAGAATCAACAGTGTTTACACAAAAATACTTAGATATAAGTATATTAATTAACTTAAATAGTGGCACACCCTGGCACGGAACATACACCGATGTTCGTCACACAAAATATTTATCGTCGGGCGGGAGTCGAACTCATGACTCATAAAAACGTAGCCACGGTCACTAACCACTGACTGTTCCCGGTGTCAGTTTTTTTTTTTTCAATTATAGAGTATTTGGTACGTGGCGTGTATTTGGAGGCCTATGTCCAGCAGTGGACAGGAATGGGCTGATGATGATCTCGGTCGGGAGTCGAACTCACGACTCACGATAACGTAGCCAGGGTCACTAGCCACGATTTCACCGATCTAGTTTATTCTTTTTTCAAGGATTGAGTACTGACCATGTCGCGCCCGATCTCTCATCGGTCATGTCGGATTGCCGTCTCACCGAATTATGAGAGTAAGGGAATAGAGAGTGCACTTGTGTTTGCGCGCACACTTGTGCACTATAATATGTCCTGCGCACTTGGCTGATCTCAATTGAGATCGGCCGCCATGGCTGAAATCGGTCGGACGCCTTTTATTTATATTTATTACTGACCATGTCCAACTTTGTGGTACAGGTTGATGGGGTGCGGGCTGCGGTAGCACGGCTGCGGCTTCAGGTTTATGTGGCGAAGGTCCGCCATCATGTCGGCGCCTTCCTGCAGCAGGGAGACCAGCAGCGGGTCTGCGTCCTTGTCCCCGTCGGGGCTCGCGAGGGCACGACGCTCCTGGAATCGAGTAGAACAGGATTTTAAATCTATACTAATATTATAAAGCTGAAGAGTTTGTTTGTTTGTTTGTTTGTTTGAACGCGCTAATCTCAGGAACTACTGGTTCGATATGAAAAAATCTTTTTGCGTTGTATAGACCATTTATCGAGGAAGGCTTTAGGCTATATAACATCACGCTGCAACCAATAGGAGCAAAGATATAATGGAAAATGTGTAAAAAACGGGGGAAACGCGAACAAAGTCGCTGGCACAGCTAGTCTTGATATATAAGTATAATTCTGCTGTACGTGTGTATGTAATTAACTCCTCCTAAACGGCTTGACCGATTTAAATGATTTTTTTTCTGTATGCGTTTTAGTGGCGTCCTGAATGGTTTAGATTCACAAATCAGCCTGGCAGATGGCGCTGATTGCTTGAAAATACTCAATACTTTATTGCTGCTAAAAGTATGTGATCTCGGAAACGGCCCTAACGATTTCGCTGAAATTTGACATATGGGGGTTTTCGGGGACGAGAAATCGATCTAGTTCAGTCTTAGATTTACCCGAAGAGAAGCGAGGGTGGGCCACTAGTCTAAATGTATAAAATGAACAACTGACTGACTGACATAATATGTCAATTAACACACAACCTAAGCGGCTAAACGTAGGCACTTGAAATTTAGAAGGACGTAGTTTAAGTACCGAAGAGGTGCACTTATAAAGGAGTTCCCGTAATTCCCACGGGAACGTGATACATTTTGACAATCTTGATGACACTTTTGTAGAAATAACTTACAAAATAATATGGAGTTAAAAGGAAATTAAAAATTAAAAGTTTAAAATTTAAACTCGCACAGTGCTAGGAGTTCATTATGAACATGGTGTTTAAAAAATATGCGTAAATTAATTAATACATGACCTACATTATTTGATTCCGAGGTAGTAAAGTTTTTTTTACATAAATTAAAATACGGAATACACAAATAATATATTGTTACCATCGGTGTACAACAAAGCTGGTGATGTAAGTTACAAAATACTGTAGTTTGTATAAGTTAAAACATTCATTTATAGTTTATCATCTGGAGCCTCAGGCTTATAAGTGAGTCAAATAAAAGTAAAATTTTAAATATTTCTCGTTATAATTTTCGTCAACAGTAGAACGTCGATAAAAATGATGAGATTTAAACACCTAAAAATTTAAATCGGTGTGTTTTACAAGGATGAAGTAACATCAGGCTAAACAGTCATTTACACTTACTATAAGTTTATTGCACAATTACATAGTGATCACTTAACAAAACACTTTAGCACGACATCGATTATCGCAAATCACTTCTGTTGTGAGAGCCGAGCGGGCAAGGTGCAACGTGACACCACACGCTCCAATACCCACGGGAATGCAGGCTACTTCAATATACAAATAGTTGATTAGCCTGACATTAAATTGATTTGTTTTGTTAAAAAGAAGGTGCAAGTATGTTTGGAATAAAAAAAAGACGTGTGGCACTCGGGGACTGCCGTGGTATAGCTATTGCATAGCATCGTCAGATTTCGGAGCAGCTCGTCTCGATTCGTGCGAGTTTCGTAGAGTCGTACAATACGTCTAACTGTACGCACACAAACACCGTGCCGAAGTCTACCGAACTGAAACGACGTTAGACGATTGTGAGGTTTTTTTCGTTACGGAATTTCTTGGTTCGGTCGCCGCGCTCAAAGGCCGCGATAAAAGCTATGCAATAGCTTAAAAGAAGTCCAATGTTAGTGGAGAAGTGGTTTTCAGGAACCGGCCAGCCATGGCCGCAGATCGACAGCTTGACAGTGAATTGGGGGAAGCCTTTGCCCAGCAGTGAGACGGAAAAGACTAGGAAAATGTGCTGTGTTCATCTAGGACAAAAAAATTATTTCCATTTGCATTTGGATAAATATATTTTTGTTTAAACCTTGCACAGGGAGCGTTCTGTAATCGTTTAGTAATCGTTTTAATATCACGAGTTCATTTCGGGCCCATACCATGCAACCTAATTAACAAAATACAAGTCCAGCAAAGTGCTCGTTTAGCCTTTGTTTATTATAAAACGATATAACGGATACGATTATAAAACGCGCTATATACGTTGAACAAATTTTGAACATCTTCATCATAATATTATTCATGCGAAGAGCAGGCTAAAGGCTATCATTCTAACTGGCAGGTTAGTCAATATATTTTTTTTTATACCAGCTAGAATATTATTATATAACTGGCAAGTTCATCAAAGTTCTATTCAGAGCATACCAGGTCCTAATAAAGTTGAAAAGTTAACATTCTTGGATCAGGCTGTACCAGGGCGCCATGTAGACAACCACGAAGGTCGCCATCCGATCCGATTCGCGCGAGCGGCTGCTCACCAGCCCTAATGCCTTCACCCTTGAGTAGGCACACGGCGAAGGTAGCTGGGGTAAGGGATATCATTCATAGCATCGCATACTTTGCTTTATATCGCTGGGTTTTGTTGGATGCAGGTGGTCAGACCGGTAGTTTTGGAAGAGACCTATGCTCAGCAGTGGGCAGCATTACGCTTATCGTATACTTTGTGGTAAATCGCAACTGTGTTGACTGCTGATGAAAAGCCGTGCATATTTTTTAAGTGAAGACTTAGAACGTGAGGTTGACCTCAAGGTACTGGTTAAGACTCTATCCAGCAGGGTATGAAAGTGCATTTTTCCAATTTTAAAAATAATTTGGCTTAATTAAGACAGACGCGTCTTAAGTTGATTATTTGAAAAGAAAAAAACACTGTCGTGTTCATGACGTGTCGTGGGTGGATGAAAAATCGCACGTAGCATCGTTTTGTCCCCTGGAAAGGTAAGGCAGGCCATGGCAGTGGCTGAGCAGTTCAAGTCTTGGGCCCAGAACAGCCGCTGATCATTTTAACATTGGAACTGGCATCCAAAAGTTCAATACGACACCTAGAAAGGACAAATTTTTCAAGTGCGATAAACATGGGACCCACGGCAGTTGCACTTAGGCCAGAAATATCCCTAGACATTGCACTGAGACCAGTTACAACCGCTGGTCGTTTGGACTTTGTCCATTCGGTCGTTGTGACCAGAAGTCAGGAGTTCCACCGATTGTTTTGCCCTTGGCACAGACTAGGAGTAACATATACCAACTTTTCCAGTTGAAGGTGCTCAAAAAATTTCCTAAATTTAAAAACCAAAGGAATCCCTTGCAAATGACACTCCTATCGATACTCACCTCTAAGTTACAGAAGAAGTGCCCAATCTGTGGGTACACATTGGCGTTGGCTTTGCGCCGGAGCACGGAGGCCATCCCGGCGGCCGAGCAGTTGTTGAGTCGAGTGAACAGCACCGCGTCCAGGCGGTCCAGGTGACGGGCGAAGTCCCACCAGCACGCTTTGCGGGAGAAGCCGCCGTCCACTGGAAAGGGAGACGTGGTCGGTAAGATTTAAGGCTCAAGTTTGATTGGCAGTGAATTAGAAATATATAATACGTCGGTCTTATAAAAATTGAAAACGTTGTCGGTTAGGTTAAGGGATCAAGTTTGATTGGCAGTGAATTAAAAATGCACCACGTGACATTAATATTACACGACATGATAAAGGTACATAAGGATTTAGACTATTGCGTTCCACTACACTAAATACTAGTCTTTATGGGTCTACACGCGATATTAGGAGTAGCAAATACATAGCTACTTACTGTTCGATCACGTCAATGATTGGTGTAACTCAGTCGAAACGTCGTGCAGTAAGTTGCTAAGTATTTGCTGCTCCTAATATCGCGTGTAGACTCATAAAGGCTAATATTAATGATATACATTGTTCCGAGTTTGTAGTAAGTCTTATTTATTCTATACAAGAGGACCAGGAAAAGGCCCAATATTATGTAAATTTAATTTTAGGCTTAGAAATTAATCACCACGTAATCAGGAAGTTAGCGACTGCCCTCCGCCCTAGTTGGCTGATCACCTTTGAGATTAACATCTTATGAGAATCGAGTGAGTTTCTCGATGTTTTCGTTTATAATGAAGTATGTTCTATTTACTCATGGAACTCTATTAATTTTCGTATGACGTGATAAATGTAGATTATGTACTTTATTAATTCGATATCATCCGAAATGTTAATTACTTGTTGGTCAAACAATGCCTCATTAAGATAAATCCACAAAAATGCATCTGTTTTATGTTGTTAATGTTATTATACGGCTGGTGAAGCCTTCGCATGTTTGGTTAAGAACCGCAATGTTTTATCGAAGCGCAAGTTCGAATTTAATTGAATTTATTTTAAGCTCAATGTTTCACATTCATTTATTTTTTTAAGTTACTTCATGCGGTAACGGAAGTAAAACAGTTGCATAATACGCGACTGGCAATTGTTTTCTTTATTATATAGGATGACTATTGGGACGGCAATGTCATATTATTAGTTTGATAAAATATTTTGCTACAGTAGATTATTTAAGATTTTAAACTTTCGCGTTCCATTACACTGAAATAAGTAAGTAAGAGATTGGTGTAACCCAGTCGAAACGTCGGGCAGTAAGTAGCTATGTAATTTTGCTACTCCTAATGTCGCGTGAAGACCCATAAAGACTTATTTCACAGTAGATTATTGCTTAAAAATCAATTGTTTTGATTGAGCTATAAAACCTTCGGAGATAGTTATTTGCTAGTCCTTAATAATTACCTACTAGTTTTATATAAATTTATTCTATTAAATCTGTAAATGATTATCTCAATATAAATTGTATAGCTAAAGAAGAGCGAAATCTCCTAACACAAGCATATGTGCTTAAAAGGATATTTCAATCACTAATATTGTTTGTCAACCAACGAGATAACGAATGAATATTTTATTTATGACTAGCCCTGCCAGCGACTTTGTTCGCGTTTCTCCCCGTTTTTTACACATTTTCCATTGTTTCTTTGCTCCTATTGGTCACAGCGTGATGTTATATAGCCTTCCACGATAAATGGTCTATCCGACACAAAGATATGTTTTCAATTCAAAAGAGTTCTTGAGATTAGCGCGTTCAAACAAACTCTTTACCTTCATAATATTAGTTTAGATTTATTGTTATTTAGTCTAACAACAAACAAAATCAGCCTAAACCAACATAAAGTTATAGATTGCCAAACCACAGAGCGTGTTGAATCCGACACACAAAACTGTCGCTCGGTATATACCTGCCTCACGTAAGTAAATAAAACATGATGGAATCGAATCTAAACATCCCGCCGATACATGATTGGAAAACATATTGGAGGGCCCTGGTACTAGGAACGAACGATTTTAATGTTCACTTTCACGCTGTTCGTTTGAAACGAATCTCAACCGATATTTGGTAGGCAGAGCTTTACGTATTTGATATTGTAAAAAAAATATTCTTATAAGACTTGAAATAAAACAAATTTTACGGATTAGACTTGTGTATACTGTTATTATGAACATATTTTTAGAGTTTCAAAGCGCTCTAGTGGTCACGACTTGGACTTAAAAGGCTTTTTTTCAAGACTAAGAAGATTTTTTTTATTAGACTATACTGTCCCACTGCTGAGCAAAAGCATCCCCCTATTCACTCCAAAGCTTTCCATTCGAATTATGTAAAATTTATTTTATTGAACGTTAATCGTAAGATTTACCAAGATGATGTCGGCAAACACAGAAAAAACACAAAAAATATTTTATTTTGTTAACATAAAAAGGACAGAAATACTATCAAGATATTATGTAGTTACTTGTAGGTCAATAAAATAAAGGCACCGAAGTAATTTCCTTGAGCGCTCCGGATATTAGAATCCGCCTCTGGTTGCCTTATTTCAAGTATTATGGTTATATTACATAACGAATTACATATGACCATAGCCGCATTTGTTTTTTACTCACACTTCATCATCATCACCTCGGTAAACTAGGGCGATAAGGCCTTAGTCGACTAAGTGCGGATTGGTTACTACACAACCTTGGAATTTCTTCATAGGTCGGCAGGTTTCCTTACGATATTTCTTTCACCGTCAAAGCGTCGAATAATCGTACATACTCGTACGAATTTCAAATTTAAAAAACCACTCAGCCATCGACGCTTTTTTCACTCACACTTAGTTGGCAATAAATACTTTTGACTTTTCCAGTTTCCAACTATAAATATAATTAGTGGGAGAGAGGCTGTATATAAATCAATACTCTAGCAATACAAACAGACAAACAGTTTGCTGTAACCCGATCTGTTGGACATGCTCTCGTGTCATGACATCCCATACAGACCAGCGCAAACATTGTACACTGATACGTATGTGTGTCTAATCAAATAGGATCGAGATAGGAGGAAGCTCAGCGTTAGTTTTATCCCTACTGGATACTGTTGTCGTCCCTACTAAGTATATTATTTTGAAAATTTATCTAGCATAAAATCTGAATCCGAAATATTATTTTAATTTCAAATAAGAAGATTGTTTGTTTTGGGTGGTTGTTTTCCCGCAGTAAAATCGTTCTATTATAGTAGTACAAAATATTTGTGCAGTTTTTTTGATTTATATAAATTTATTCCAGTTTAAAGAAAGTCGAATGCAAGTTCGAACAGCTGTATTACTCAGGGCTTAGCTTAGCTTCTTTTGCTTTAATCATCGATTTCAATCTCGTAGAATAACATGATTCTTTATCTGGTGAATAGAATTTTTAATTATGTTCCAGGAATAACTAGTACAATTCGATAGTATCGAAAAGGTAAAGTTCTGCTTTGGGAAAACAACCACTAACATTTTACAGTGTATGTTAATTCTTAACCGAATACAGCAATGGCTTAGAGTAGCTTTATCATCGTTACCAGATTTACTTTGGAAGCGATGGCGCTCACCACTAAATCAAAACAAACTACACTATAGTTTGGTTCGACGGTCCTTCAAAATCCTATCTACAACATCAAACACACCAGTTCTATCGAATTCTATGTTTCAGTTCGAACGCCACTTGACCCACCAATGCGGGTCGCACTGGACACAAGCGCTGTACAATATTGTGCAAACAACCAATCGCGATCGACGGATTGGATTCTGTGTCGGACAGGTATTGTGATGGTCGTAAGCCTCTTCGCAAACGGTTGGCAATCGTTTAGTGAATCAATATACCTTTACTTTTAAACTGTCATGGTTAGATCACACACATTAGAAAACTGAAAATGTCCGGGATATTTACTGTTGTTTTGTTTTAATGAGCTCCTGATATTTCGGCGCTGTTGCAAGATCACGGGAACTATTTATGTATAACGTTTACTGAATCGTTTCGTTAGTAGGGGACAAAGCGAGTCTGTATATTTTGAAACAAGTACGTGAAGATGTAAGTGCTTGTTTTTTGGTAATTCCTAACGGAACGATATAAAAAAGGTGGTATATTACCCCTGTTTTACTTTACAAACAATATAATAGGAATGATAATTCCTATGGCGTAAAGTTAAGAGGTATGATAATATTCATCTTCACAATTTGGAGCTTCTTCTTGACTATGCTTATCTAGTTAAAACGATATACCTATAAGATGAAATCAATATAACACTTAATTTTTTTTAAATGTCTATTTGTGACAGTAAGAAAAAAGAATAGCGACGCAAATGACTACAAACCTGTTGGATTTTGATTGCTACTTTGAAAAACAAATGGCAGTTGAATTTGAAAGCATTGCATTTAAAAACGCAGACACAAAAGCCGATCCTATTCTATTTGTATTGGACGCGAAAGACAAAAGACTCCACGCCACTGTTACTCTACAATAAAAACAAAGAAAAGTCGCGTGTCATTTTAGGCTGCGGCTAAGGATGCCAACGTATACTACAATTATTATAGTGTTGTATTATATTTCAGGTCTACATACTGTTGAAGCAATATAGTAAGTAAAAATACTTCATTTTGAATTTCCGTATTCAATATGAAGTATTTTTGCTCTTTTTTTGCTTTGTCTATACAAATAAATTCTTATTTTAATAAGTTATGCACGGGAAATTTTTCAAATTAGAATAAATTTAACGAAGCTTTGAGTAAAACTTAAGAGTTGCAAAAAGATACAATGAAAACAAGAACCGAGCCCTACACTATAATATGTATTTTTAGAATTGTTTCATATTTTTTATTTAAAAAAAGACTATATTTTACCAAACAAATCGGCAGCCCTATGCCCTTGGCTGACATTGAGACAGGCTTCCATTGAGTGAGGAAGATGGAGCAAAGTTCCCTTGGAGATTAGACGAGGATTAATGCCCTCACAATGAACGGTCCTTATCGGCCCGTTAAACGACTCGTGGAAATATCGCGAGAGCATTCTATCACGCCGAGTCGTTGTTTCAATTTGTTTGCACCAACTTAGTAAATTGTGCACGATTGGCTTCATCTTTGACATTTCTATTTTAGGTACCTGCTTTATGTTTTTTCCTGACAGACTACGAAGATGGATTGAAATAGCCTTGTCGTCATCACCGAACTTGCGGGGGAGCGGATGGCTCTTACCCCTAAGTACATTTTAATCATTTGCTAGGCAGGTTAGTGTGACAATTTTCATCACGATTTGGAACGATCACACAATAGTAAGAACACCGAAATTGAAGGCATGTTAGGCATATATTTCACGTTCTCAAATGAAAAAGAAAGAAATCCAAAATTGAGGATATGTTCAGGCATATATTATTTGTCACTTTGCTCTCTACAAAGTTACTAGTTAAATAGCTGAGAATCTCTATCTTTTATAGAAGAAGAAAATTACTGTTAACGTTATAAACATTATCTGTTTTCAACAGAAAAGACCAGTCTTGTAATTAGCTTTGCTTTCAAGCGAAGAATTCAAAGCAAGATCTCTCTCCGATCAGTCTTTCTAATGGGGGACTGGCAACAAACAAAATAGCTCAGTGTTTACCCCTTAGGTAATGCCTTAATTGGAATTGTAATCGTTAATTGAAACCTGTGAGTGGAGCGGAGCGTTCAATTAGTTCTGTCAACAGGAGCGTTGTATTGAGTTCTCGCGGCCTTGGGCTTACACAAATAATGACGTAATACAAAAAACTTTATTTGTGTCGGCGGATTGAGTTTTAAACGAAATATGTTTTCGAAAATAAGTAACATTGAATTGCAGGTGTTCAAAAATACATAACCCCGATGAAAACTTCGGTAATTTATATTCGGTATAGATTATGCCTTATTTACTTCAATTGCCATGTGTGTATATGTGACGTACTTAAAGAATTTCTGAACTATTACATGGATGCTACAATCATAACAGAATATGATATTTATAAACGTTTATTTTTTTTCAATAAATTCCAATCATAGCTTTAAGTTTCAATCATATTTACATTATACATTCATATAAATACATTCAATTCATATAATAAATAAAAGTTTATTTTGTCTCCGCAATTCATTACAAAATTTGTCTATGATATTTTTTACAAAAGTAATTATATTACGGGACACTGGAGTCCGAATAATTAGGCAAATAAACTCCATCAGTGACAAAAATGCATGAATTGATTTTCAGAAGCTCATCTTAAAGGTCGCTCTATAATAAATTTGTGTCACTATGCACAATCTAGATATCAGCCACGGACCTCAGATACGAGTCAAGCGCTAAAGTTTTTTACAAATAAACTTGAGCTTCCACTACGAAAGCTCGGCCTTCGCTCAAGCACCGTTGGTCTTGTGCCAGCTACCCCGTGTCGATTCCTAAAAGCCCCTCGACTGACTAGCCTTAGCTAAGTGGGTATCGAATTATTAGCAAAGTAACAACTTAAACAAACCAGTATCGAGTATCCTGGCTAACGCCTTCGCAGAACTTTTGAAGGGTGAAGAAACCTTTTACATGTTTGTTGATCCTTTTAATTCTTCCGTTAGCAAGTGTTACGTGAAAGCTCATTAGCTGTTTAAAATAGCTTGAAAGAGTTAGTACGCGTTACGTACGCCTATCAAATTATTTGAGAAAGTCACGTGTAGTAGTAAACTATAAAGATAAGTATGAAATATTTCAAAAGCACTTTAAATTGTGAGTTAAGCTATATTACTAACAGTTTACACGCATGCAATAACAATGTTTCTTATAAAATCAAAGGCATTATATTATTTACTACACTATACAATATTTGTATTATAATATTCAATTGTAGCCATATTTGTAAGATATCTGTGCCAAATAAATGGTTATTCTATTTTAAATATCAGGGGAAGACCAATGTACCATAAACGATAACCGATCTACGTCCTTCCTAAGATGACAATGTGATGGGATCCCCCACCATATTACGACGCCGTAGAATGATAACACAATTTCCTTCATAGATAATATTTTTCCCACGTAAACCTACATTTTTCCCCAATAACTACTTGTCAAATGTAATTTCTTAGAGTGATGCGGTATTCGCACATAGCCTTAGGCATCGTTTTGGCAGAATTCCAGCTTGGAAATACAACGCAGGGTGGAATCTAGGCCACAGAGGGGCCCGCGGTTAAATGTGCCTGGGAGAAATGAAACCTATTTTGATAAAAGTAAAAAAGGAGAAAAGCACTCGTCACATTATAGGGTCATTTTGCAAAACGATTTTATTTATGAACATGCTGTTTATTTTCATAGAAGTGAAGTAATAAATAAAGTATCTTAAAGTAATTATGTTATGATTCGCTAACTCTAGTATTACAAGTAAACCTACAAGTAAACCTACAAGTTTTATTAAAGTATTCTGGATATTTTTGAACATTTAATGTAAGTCACCTAGTGGTAAAAGAAATAAAATTTACAAATTTAGTGTCGAAAAATAACGGAGTTGATGGTGTAAGTTTACATGTTCATCTTCTTACGTTCTGCCCCTTTTCAATTCCCTAGCTACGGCCCTGTATTCACAAAAATCGAGCCTAAGGCGTTCCAGAAACGAACTTACAAGATTGAGGGCGGGCAATATCCTTACCCACGGGGTGACTCAACCTCTCCATAGCCTTGTATTGTGATCCGTGATTCAGCGCAGACATTATACCGGAAACCCGAACGTTTCGTTAGCAGATTGTTTGTAGGTAGAGACGGACAGAGCTGACCCTTTTTCAGTTTTATTAGTGTTTAGTGAGTGTTTTACGGTCTTTCCTAACAACTTCGTATTGATGTCGCAAAAAAAAGTTTTATACTCAATTTGAGACGCTGTCAAAGCCAGTTTCTTAATATCAGGACTAGGTTTGTAATATGATATTTTTCCCGTGTGGCATCTTTGGTCGTCACCTGATAGCTTTTACTAGTAGTGCATTAAATTTTTGCACAATAGCGATATACCAAATATGAAAACAGCTTTTCATGGTGTCAGATTCTTACTATTTAAATCGATCCCGTTTAAGAGCCATTCCGTGCCATGACACTACAGGCAGCCATACACACACCAACCCCCTCCCCCCACTCTTATTTTAAAATGTTAATATTCTATACTAACGTAGAAATTCTGTAATACTGAGTCTACCCAAAATTAATTCCCGAACTCTTTAAAACTCTTCCTATTGCGTCAGTTGCGAAGACGACGAAAACACCAGAAAAAGTAGTAACTTTGCTCTTTTGCTTTGCTTTGGTCTATTGGTAGCACTACGTAAGGACCGAAAGGTCTCCGGTTCAAGTGCGGGGTCGGGCAAAACTTGTGTGAGTTTTTCTGTAATTCAATTACTCAGCCGGAGTTAGGAAGTTGGCGGTTGAACGCCCGTGCCTCGGAAAGCACGTTAAGCTGGAGTGGTCCTGCGCCCGATCTCTCATTGGTCATGTCGGATTACCATCTCACCGAATTATGAGAATGAGCGAATAGAACTATAATATGCCCTGCGCACTTGGCTGATCTGAATTGAGATCTGTTTAATAAATCGGTCGGACGCTTTATTAACTAAAAAGATCCACTTACCGAGCATGTTGAATCCATTGATACCGAAGAGAGCGGCATCGCCTTGCCCCCCCGGGAACACGTAGAGAGTTGGGTGGCTGAACCGGATGTTCCCCACCACGTCGCTGGGCACCAGTAACTGGTCCAGGCTGGCCGGCACGATGTACGGGTCCAGGTATGCTGGAAGAGATTGAGGGAACAGTTAGCACCTTATGTTGAAGAGTATAGACTGAAGAGGTAGAGGGAACAGTTAGCACCAGCAGTTGAAGAGTACAGGCTGTGAAATGGCATCTTAGGGAGCCTTCGGGTTGAGGGCGACAGGCTCAATAGGGTCTTTGTGCCTGTTGACCTACTTTGTGGACTTAACAGCCGCGGCGGAGGCGGAATGGGGCCCTGAATGAACCTGAATGAAAGAATAATAGTCCAAGAACCTTCGAACCCTCAGACGTTGTTCTTTTACAATTAATAGAATTTTGGTGTGTGCATACCTGCTAGCTTTAGTATCGTCAAGCTAGCACAATAAAATAGCTAGACGAGGTATCAATCCAATTGGCAATTGATTGCGAAAATATGTTGTTGCCCTTAGTAGTAAATAGTGACATATTTTTAGGAACATAAGTTAAAAAAAAAACCGAAATTTTAAAATGAAAGATTTGATCAAAGTAAAATAAATTTCAAAGATTAGATGCTATAAAACTGATATCCTACAAGATATTTAATCTCGTAATCAGCAATCTCAAAAGGACAAATCGAGTGTAAGGAGATTTGCATAATTATCACTTTGCAGGAATAACGGAACCAGAAGTACGCCAAGTGTTGCCACACTTCGTCAGTACCTGCGGAAACTTCCTTGGAATAATTACCATACAAATGAACCAGCACATTTACAATTTAGATAGTCCTGATGGCGTTTCGTTGCGACTCGCTTTACGTTTTGTTTCTTATATTAATCGTTTCGTTATTTTATTTGCAAGTGAAATTTCTGGTTCGATTAGTTGTTTCTTGATGTGCATTTTGTAAATTTTAACCTTTCGAGTTCCATTACTCTAAATATTAGTCTTTATGGTTGGTATAACCCAGTCGAAACGTCGTGCAGTAAGTAGCTATGTATTTGCTACTCCTAATATCGCGTGTAGACCCATAAAGACTAATATTTAGTGCGTTTTATAAAGTCAAGTAAATGATATTTATTTCTCTTCATTAATATCGGAAATATTTTATAGATAAGAAAACGTACCGTGCGTTTGATAGATTCTTAAGTGAAAAGATCGCAAGAGTCGTATACTCGTTTTTTTTAAATTAGTATCTCCACCGAAAGTCAGTAGAGCTTGTACTATGGGTGTCAGAGACTGATAAACATCCATAGGTATTTATAAATAGACTAGCTTTCCGCCCGCGACTTCGCCCGCGTAGAGACGTTTAACGGGTAAAACATTACTTCCTTATAGCGCAGTCGGTTAAAAAGTAGCCTATAACCTTTCCTAGGCTAGGCTCTGGACTATATCTGTACCAAATTTCATTTAAATCCGTCCAGTACGTATGCGTGAAAGCGTGACAGACAGACAGACAGAGTTACTTTCGGATTTATAATATTAGTAAGGATGTTCTCACGCAGACACGGATCAAACACAACTGTGGCTGTCACATGAATGTTTTCCTAGTGGGGATCAACACTTAAATCGATTTGTTTAGTGAGTGTACCGTCTTTTAGTAAGCCTTACATTTGACAAACTAAGGTCATATTAGCATAATATCTCGCACAGTGGCTTATTTTCATCTACATCGCCATCTTAGTAAAGCCACAGGCACAAGAATTAGCATAAAGTTTCCCAAGAATAAACATTTGGAGAGCTTTCTACGCAATCTTGAAAAGCGAAATTCGGAAAGTAAGATCTCTATCCACAATACATAATGAAGAAAGACTTTTATTAATGTTGCTTCATCTTCGTTTTCTTTTCGAATTTCGCTTGTTTAATCTCAGAAACTTTGGATGTCCAAGGTTTAGCGACGAGATATTAATCAAGCAAGTTTTTTATCACGGCCGAGAAAATTGTCCCAGAATTATAATAAGAGGAAGGATGTAATTTCTTTAAAAGATGGAGAAATATTTCTAGCAAATCCGTATTGCGATTTCAAGGATGGCTGTGATGGTAATTGCCAATTTGGTAAGTAATCTCATGATCCGAGCTCTAATTCAAATGTCATGTAACGAATATCTAAATTACAAACGTAATAGAATTACGCGATTAAATGATTAAACTCATTTGTAATTAGTAACTAGGTAGAAACAACTTATTCCTGAGCAATACCAAAACCTAATACTACCCGTTCTATGAATAACCACCATAAAAAAAATGTTTCAGAAAGGAATAAATCGTAGTAACAAAAAAACTTCTATAGTCGGCTAATATTTTGTTACACGAACAAAAATATATACTTTTATGTGTTAAAAATAGAGTTATGGACTGGAGTTTTATCTTTCTAGAGATTTATCTTTCTTTCCGAGTAAAAGATTACTAGAAAATAGTGTAATGAAGACGAATCGGTTTCTTTGATTGATTGGATCGACAGACAGCTTTCAAAGTTTGCCGAAGTAAAGTCGTCGAGTTTTATTGATCTCCTTTTAGTAAAGCCCATGCCAGGCACATTTAAGGTCAACTTGTGCCGTTTGGTGCTCTTTGTTTAATGCACTTTTCGAAAGTGTGAAAAAGGGTCGATAGATGAGTGGTCTTGGTCGTCGCTTGCCATGCGAAAAGTCGCCAGTTCAAACCCTGCCATGCACCACTGTGTTTTTCCGTGTAAAATAGCTTAAGCACTGACTTGTGTTACAGATATGAGAATCAACAGTAGATCCACAAATATACTTCAATATATTTAGTAACACACCCACCCAGTCGCGGAACAAACACCGATTGTTCATCACACAAATATTTGTCCCGGGTGTGAATCGAACCCACGACTCTTGGAACCGTGGAACCTGTGTCAGTACAGTGCCGTAACTAGGGCGGTGCCAGCGGTGCCCAGGCGCAGGGCGCAGACCCTAGAGGGGCGCAGAAATGACCAGACCTGTATTTAGTCTTATTTCTCAAGGGCGTAATTTTTTAAAGCTCGCAACGCGCGCATAGAAGTCTAGTTCCGACACTCAGTAACTACTGTTCCACCAAGCCAGTCAAGAAAGTAAGTAAATATCTCTACTGCCACGTTTTCTAATCACTCCCCATAAACATCGGAGGCAGCATCCTAACCTAGATCCAGGAAACCTATCATGAGACCTAATCAATGACCTGAGAACTTGCAATATTTCTGCTCCAGTAACTCGCGTTGCCTTGCCAAGCTAAATTAGATCGTATTACGTGGATGTAGCGTTGGAATTAGCGTGTTCGCGGCAGTTTAAACTTTGCACTTAATTAATGAAGCTTAATGAAATAGGCGGTGGTATTAAGTTCCTGCTACGATTAGCGGTGAGATGAGAGTATGTGAGATCAGGGAAATGCTACCGTTTAATGTTAAACATTCGATGCTTAGGTTAGCTTTATGCAAATTAAACGTCAATTTAAAGCAACAAAAATGTTTTTTTTTCACTCTAGAGGCGACCCGTTTTATTATCTAGTCGCGAAAAATAATGCGTTAAAGTGTTATCAGTTGACCTTCTATGTAAACCTAAGCACACAAAGATTTGCGGGGTTTTAATTTAAAACATTAAAATTTCAATTTTTGTGGGGATTTTTAATAACTTCAATGACATGCAGTGAACTAGTTTGGTGTCCTATACCCAGCAATCCTTACTGATATTATAAATGCGAAAGTAACTCTGTATGTCGGTTACGCAATCACTAGAGGCGGAAAACTAGTGGTATATTGGATAAAAAGCGCATTGATTCACAACCCTACCCTATTATACACAATAACCTCACTCTAAGCACACTTCGCTATATACCGGTCTGCCAGTCCTCAATGCGGCAACAAAAGACCGCTTCATAATGCAGGTGGCATGCAGGCAATGGCGATGCAGGCATGCAGGTAATATGAAAGACCCGCATTGAAATAAGCATTCATGAATACGAGTCAAATGCGCCGTACGATTGAGCGAGATTGTAGCTGGGCCGCGATAAAGCGCCGGGCTTATTACATAAGGAAATTGCTTTTGAATACTGAAGAAAATGAATTATTTTCATGTATTATTTTACTGGGGTAGCCGATGATTATCTAGACACGCGGTAGCGTGTCAAGCCAAGTTCAAGAAACAGAACTGGCGAGCCGCACCGTGTGTAATATTACACGAACCATTTGGAACCACTTTTGAACCCCTCATAAATCAAAAACTATTTCACATAAACGTATCAAATTTGGCTCATATATTGTGACTTGCAAGATAAATATGTGTTCTAAATTTCATAAGCTTATCTCAAACAGTTATTTAGATATTAATGTCCAAAAATCCTCATTTTTATCATTGACTGACTGACAGATCAAAATTCTAACCCAGTTCCAAATGACCTAGAGAGTTAAAATTTGGTATGCAGATAGGTAATTACATGAATACAAAGGAATAAATAAAAAACTGGCAATTTTTTAATAATTAGGTTAGGTTCTAGTATGAACGCTTAACATAAATACCTAATTAGTGCCTAATCACGCCTTTATACCGGGGAAGGCAGAGTACTAAGTATATATTTAGGTATACTTACTTATTTACAATTAAGAGTAGGTACTAATAGTCGGTTTTCATATTTATTACTTAGGGTAGGTACCTACTTTATTAACTGGGATTAATTATTATTTTTGTATTTAGCGCCCATCAATAGTATAAAATTATTACCTACTCATAATATTTCAAAGGTTCAAGAAAATATAGAAAATAACACTCAGAAGAAAATTATACCCCGTAAACGTAGGAAAATACAGTAACTGATTTAATTGTTTTATATTTATAAAGTCTAGTTTTTGTTTTGAATTTGTCCTTTTCAAAGGACCCACGGCGTTACGATGATATATACTTTTCTACAAAAAGTAATGATATCCAATCAAAAACATAAATCTGAAATGAGAGCCGGGTTCAATATTATGATAATTGCCTTGGTTGTTGACTTCAACGACAAAAGAAGTGAGATCTAAATGGGTGCCAAGCTCAATGGTCAGCCCTGAAATTTATTTATAAGTAACACTATAACATACCTATCATATCTTCTTATGACATAAGATAATGTATGGTGGTAGCCTATGAAGGTCTGTCTTGGCTAGTTTCTATAAACCTACCAACGTATTATTATGTTCGCTCGCTAGTTTCTACGAACAATCCAAATTTTCGGAATTATAAAATAAGAACCGACAAATACTTATAGGCTTAGAACTTGCGACGGCTATAATTCATATGTGAAAACTAGCCAAGACAGACCTTCATAGGCTACCACCATACATTATCTTATGTTATAAGAAGATATGATAGGTATGTTATAGTGTTACGTATAAATAAATTTCAGGGTTGACCATTGAGCTTGGCACCCATTTAGATCTCACTTCTTTTGTCGTTGAAGTCAACAACCAAGGCAATTATCATAATATTGAACTTGGCTCTCATTTCACATTTATGTTTTTGATTGGATTTTATTACTAGCTGACCCGGTGAACTACGTAGCGACTAATTTCTTTTAAGTGAAATAAAAAAAATCTATAGAAACCTAGTAGTAAAACAAGTACAAAAATAAAGAATCATCCAGTTTCCACGATTAATTTTATTTTTTTTTCCTAAGTGTAAGTGGTTATACAGATAACTAATCTAAAGATATTTGATCTACTGTTTATAACAATATAATCTTATATTATTCGGCAAATAGAGCTCAAAAAGGACTACAAAATAGAGCAAAGAGGTTAAAAATTAAACTTTGAAGAAGAATTGTATAGCTCTATACATACTTTTACTGTAATACTATAATGCCTATTCAAATTTAATGAGCAAAGTTGAAGCACAATTATTTATTTTCTGTAGGCGTTTCTCTAACGATGTCTTTGTTGTCTCTTCAACTGTGGAATTATGTCGAAGAATTTGTTATAAAAGTTCAAGAGTGCTGGAGTTAGTTTTCTTTTTCATTTCCTTATTGTCAATGTGCACTTAATTTTAAAACTAATTATAAAAATAAATTACTTTGTGTATCTTCCGCTAGAGGCGCTATAAAATACTTAATGCAAAAAGTAAGTCTAAATAGGTGGTTCATTTATTGCTTTTATATGCCAAAGTAAGTAACACAGCCTATTATTTTAAAATTTAAACACAAAAAAGTATATGATTCAGGCGCATACCGCATAATAGAGGCTCACAACATACATATAATCTGTGTTGCTCATAAAGTTGAACAAAAACTACGCAACGGATTTTGATGCGGTTTTTTTAATAGATATAGGAGCTTAAGAAGAAGATTTTAATTCACTTTCTAAAATTTGTATTGTATTCAATTTGTAAAATTCACCCGAAGTGAAGCTAGTAGTAAGATATAAAATAATAGAAAGAAAATCTACTTAGAGTCCAGGTAAACTTTTAATAAGTATAGTTACAAAACAAGATATTTAAGTCCTCTTGCTCAGTTTAACTAGTATAAATTACAAAACTAGTTGTATAAATGTCTTCTACATTACACAACCCGCAAATTGGAACAAGTTTCCTACCCAAAGTTACCGAGACACATCAAATCTCCATTTGCTGTTAATTCATTCAGAGATTTTCTCAGCGCCCCACAATGGTTCGGCCATTCACAAGTCTGAACTAACCGATGTATGGGGAGAAGTTGTGGAAGCAATTTCAAGTTTGGTAACAACATTAATGTTGTAGTGTTCGATACGTCTCGGATATCAACTTAGCTATGACGGGTACTAGCAAGAAGTATAGAGTTGTGAAGAAATATTACTTAAGTTGGGGCTTAGCGATAGTATCGATTTATAGTATGGCTCGGTGGCACAGTGGTCAGTGACACAGGGTGCAATTCCTACAGTTCCAAGGGTTTGATTCCCATCCGGGACAAATATCAGTGTGACGGACATCAGTGTTTGTCTTGGTGTGTTATTAAATATATTTAAGTACCTATAACATTAATGAATGTGATGATGTGTAATATTTATTTATATTTTATCATCCCACTAGGACTCTTTGAGAAATCCATTGCTTAGTTTTGCAGTAGACTTAGGTTAATAGGGACAGACGCGGAATCGACTTGCTTTACACTATGCAATGATTTATATTTATATTTAGGTATAAGGTACAGAAATTATAAAATTTTTACTAATTTGCATATAATTCCTCGGGTGTAGCGATATAATTCAAATGAAGGCATGATCACATATAATAGTAGCAGGCTGTATTACGTCGCGTTAAATTGGAGCCACAGGCAAACTCCAGCTGAGAGATAAGTTTGAGAATTGCCTACAAATCTCACGTACAGTTCAAGCGAATACAAGTCAGCGTTTTGTGTAACTTTCCGTCTCAAATTATTGTAGAGTTCTAAATCTTTAAAACTTATTAAAATTGTCTGTTTGTTTCCGCTAATCTCCGAATCGTCTGGACCAATTACGTCAGGACTTTCACTAATACATAGCCAAATAAACATGGTACATTATGAGCTATTTTAATTTCCAGATTTCCACGCAAGCGAAGTCATGGGCGGCTGCTAGTTTTATAATAAAATGTTAAATGGTGTGTCCTCAAAGTCGAATCAATAAAATATTATTTTAATAGAATCCTGCTTTATTTATATGATTTTTTACCAAGTCTGAGTCAATGACGAAAATATTATGATATATATGTATTAGGACTTCGATTATAAGACACTGATTCCATTTAAAACATTTCGCGTTCAGTGCGACAACGTGTCATTTTACATTGCTACAAGCTTCGACCAAATGCTACAGTGGTTTACGTGCCGAGCTACGAAATGTTAGTGCTACATTTTAGCATAATACATCATCTATACTAATATTATAAAGCTGAAGAGTTTGTTTGTTTGTTTGTTTGAACGCGCTAATCTCAGAAACTACTGGTTCGATTTGAAAAAAATCTTTTTGCTTTGCATAGACCATTTATCGAGGAAGGCTTTAGGCTATATAACATCACGCTGCGTCCAATAGGAGCAAAGATACAATGGAAAATGTGTAAAAAACGGGGGAAACGCGAACGAAGTCGCTGGCACAGCTATGATTTATATGTATTAGAACTTCGATAATAAGACACTGATTCCATTCAATAAATTTCGCATTCGGTGCGACAACGTGTCATTAAACATTGCTACGATCTACGACCAAATGCTACAGCGGTTTACGTGTCGAGCTACGAAATGTTAGTGCTACATTTTAGCATATTAACAAGACGCAAGACTTTATCAAACCGACTCTGGTGGTTATTTAGTTTACGTAAAAGAATTAACATTCATTTTTTATTCCCAGTCCAAAAACGTATACGCTTACTAGTGATGAAAACATTATATCAAAACAAACACTCATAAATTATTTGTCACACTGTCGGAGGCATATCCTTCAAACGTCATCTAACTTATGCCACTCGAGGCCCTCGTCAGACGCGAAAACAAACGACTAACTTTTCCCGAGCGCAATTGCGAAGTTCGTTGCTGCTTCAAATTAGCCCCCTGCGGAAATGTTCCGTAGTCGCGTGTTCCATAGGAACATTCCCCGGTCGGTTTGTTCCGTTGTCCCGATACACGCCTAGTTGGGCGGAACAATTTTTTGCGACGGATAAATTTGATAATATTCCATTTTTGAAATGGAACGCTGTGAGATTTTTTTTTTGACAAAAACAGAGAGTTTTGGAGCGGACGAGAATATGACCAGTTGTTTTAAATCCGGAAGACGTTTGATTTTTCTGCTTGAACTTTTTTCTTCGTCAACGGGTATTATTTACTGTGAGTTAGAGGGTATACAATTTAAAAAAAGCCCCATCAATATTTCTTCCTTTGTAAAATACCCTCATAACTGATTATCCTTTATTTGATCGCTCTTAAGTAAATAACTAGTCTTAAGGTTTATTTAATAATGATAAAACTGGTGATTTAATTAAAGATAAAATTGAAACAACTATCACAAGGGATTTACTTTAGGGATGTGTTGGTGAGATAACTTCCGACGTCGTTAGCGATCAAATTATCCTTTGTTCCCTTATTGAGGTACGCCATATATTATTTAAGCAGCTGAATGTGCCCTACATTTTGAGCAGGAAGATCTGTTGCGAGGACGATACTAAATTAAAAATCGATACATGTGCCAGTCGAAAGAGTAGGTTCACATTTAATATGTACGGTATGTTTTACGTGTAACATTTACTGTAAATTATTTAGTATCCATATTTATTTTAACTGTATCAACAAAGAAATCAAAGCAAGCGACTCTAAAGAGCTACGGCAAGAGAAAATGTTAATGCTACAATGTAGCACTAACATTTCGTAGCACGACACGTAAATTGCTGTAGCACTTGGTCGTAGCTCGTAGCAATGTAAAATGACACGTTGTTGTACCGAACGTTACGAAATATATTCTGTTCTAAAGGACAATGGGCAAAAATGTATGGAGCTTGGTCTATTTTTGAAATTGAGTGGCAGTCTCCGGAATCAGTATATCTTGCAAGGCACTATTAAACAACACTATTTTAAAAAATAATCGTGAGCATATACCGGTTAGTTTAGGAGATATCGAATATTGTTGTCTTTGTATATTTCGATGATTCAATGCAAAAATTGTTTTATTTTTATAGTATTCCTATTGTTAAGTGTATATTATAACTATTAAAAAGTCTAATATTTTAAAAGGTTTACAAGAAAATAAAAAACCGACCATATTTTTAAGATTTTATTATGATAAATACAATCACATACAAAAGGTACAATATAAAAACGTCCAAAGAAGTTTTGTCGACCGGTTGCTGTTACCACCATACAGTTGCGTAAAACCCGCCAAGTGACTCTGACCTCTCTCGGTCAGGTCGCGTTCCGGGATCAGCACTGTACGAACCGGAGCCAGGGGGGACCATTGCTGCGGCAAGCGCCGGACCAGTGGTGTCTTAGCGGCGGTATTGTGCGGGCGGAGCGGGTCAGCCCGCCGGCCAGGGAGACCCGTGGAAACGAGGGCCCTTCCGTCCGGCGGACTGGCCAACCCGCACAGCTCAAACCAATGCGAGACTCCACGCCTTGTCTCGTTGTTGCCGCAGCAATAGTCTCCTCTTTAAGCGGGCTTTCAGGGTGAGTGCGACAGGCTATTGTGCCTGTCGACCTCATATTTGGATCTCACTACCGCTTATCATCAGGTGGAGTGAGGTTATCTTGTTAGTTTAATATTTTAAAAAAATGTTTTTTTTTATAAAAAAACTCACTCGTCTATAATAATAGTGTCTAAAAACGCAGCAGGTAATCGAATTTCATCTTGGTATCGTGCCGTGGCTGGGTGTTCCGTCAGACGAGTTTATACAATAAAAAAAACATTCACTTTTCGTAGGCGTAGGTTTATTGTAATTCTGAATTATCCTATTTAAATAAAAAACCGCTTTTGCACAATTATCAAAATAAAATAGTTATGTAATAATACGTTAATGAAATATAACAATCTTCATCACTCTATATTTCTATATCTAACCATGACTCGAAGTAACTGCCATATAATAAGTTTTTATTTATGACACGAACTATGATATCGCCGTCCCCGCAGAATAAAATGGTAACAGCCAGTATCTTAGTTTTAGTGTTATGCCATTTTCTGTATCTGTGGGTGCTAATACATCTGCTTAATTTTTTTGGGATTTTTATGGAGTTATTTCACGAAGTTACAAAATGTTATAATAGTATTCATAGATTTAACACATGCCATAAATTACGAGAATAAAATTTTAATATAACATAATCGAAATGTACTCTTACTTGTTAGTATGACAAACAGTCATATAATTATATTCTCGTAAAAATATTTCAACTAGATAATGATAAACGCAGTTATCATTTTATTCTCGTTCAAAACGCACCGATCGCTAAGTATATAGTTGAGTTAGCAAAATGACTTTTATAGTTAGAAGGATAAGACTTAATATCATCAAGTGGGAGAGGAACAAGTTGGTTGGAAAGAACAAGTTGGAAAAAAAAATCCTTCTTAAACATATCATATTCCTACCCAGATAATTATATATGTTCGTATTATTAACTATTATTTTGTAATTTTTAGTGTGTCGGGTTTTTTGAACAAAGGTTAATTTTTTTTTCATACTTTTGAGTGTAAAATTTTTTTGCGCCCTAATTTTTTTTGTTCAGCTCACCTGAAATACTACTCATATTATAACTAGTAGTCTGAATGTGCATACAGATTTGAAATAATTATCCTTTTACTTCTTTCTTTTAAGGAGTTGACCAAATTGCTAGGGCATCAAACGGAAAGCCCCAGCTTTCAAATAAAAAAATAATCATCCAAATCGGTTCACCCAGGTGAAAGTTATGAGGTAACAAGCATAAAAAAAATACAGACGAATTGAGAACCTCCTCCTTTTTTCAAGTCGGTTAGAAAGAACAAGATGGAGAGGAACAAGTTGGAGAAGAGCAAGTTAAAGAGGAGCAAGTTGGAAAGGATCAAGTTGGAGGGGAGTAAGTTGGAGAGGTGCAAGTTGGATAGTAGCAAGTTGGAGAGGTGCAAGTAGAAGAAGAGCAAGTCGGATAGGAGCAAGTTGGAGGGGAGAATGTTGGAAGGAAACAATTTGGAGAAGAGCATGTTGGAGAGGAGCTAATTAGAGAGGAGCAAGTTGGAGAGGAGCAAGTTGGAGAAAAGCAAATTGGAGAGGAGCAAGTTGGAGAGGAGCAAGTTGTAGGGAAGCAAATTGGAGAGGAGCAAGTTGTAGAGAAGCAAATTGGAGAGGAGTAAGTTGGAGAAGAGCGAGTCGGAGAGGAGCAAGTTGGAGAGGAGAATGTTGTTGAGTTGGATATAAAAAACATGATAAAATAGAGAGTTTGTGAGAGTGTTTCGCAAATAGAGTTTTACAATATAATGGGGTTAATAAATAATAAGAACTGGTTCAAAAATGAGGATGGCCAAATATTATCGTGGACTAAAATTATGGAAGTAAATGTTTCACATTCGTTGTTGCTTGCCATGCGAGAGGTCGCCAGTTCTAATCCCGTCACGTGCCACTGTATTTTTCGATTTTGAAATTCGTTGTCCGATTATTCGACGCTTTAACGGTGAAGGAAATCTGCACACCTACGAAGAAATTCTTAGGTTGTGTAGTCAACCAACTTGCTCTTGGCCAGTGTGGTGGACTAAGGCCTTATCGCCCACATAGGGTAGGCCGTGCCCCAGCAGTGCGGAGGTATATGAGCTGATGATGAAAACTTTGATTCCAAATTTAGTAGAATAAGAAGTAGGCGGGGTACCAGCCAGGTACCAAGCCCAAGTCCTCCTGGATATGTACTCGAACGTCAAACCTTATACACAGAGTCAATTCCAATAAGCACAACTTACTATGATGACCTTATGTGTCTCTGCAGGTGCAGAAGATATTCCATGTTACTACCACGATTTTTACAAGTCCTTGACTAATTATGACCGTAGCGCAGCGTGTTCCAGTAGCAAAAGTGATGAAGAGGAAGATGATCACGATTAATCAATCTTATTTAACTTTTGCACGTCAGTAAACAAAGAACTGATTTTATAAGATAAATAAAAGGTTGATTTATTGATTCTTAGAGAGGAACAAGTTGAAGAAGAAATTAAAATAATATTACGCGATTTACAAAACATCGTTAATTTCTTCGGTATGATTATAATGATAGAATAAAGGCGTAAGGATAAGACAACCCCACCGCCCCCTGGTGGGAGTCGCACCATGAAAGGTAAAGACACTCTACCAGTGCAACCAGTATCCCCAGGGCAGCTTGTGGCGGGCTGAATGGGTTTGTCACCCCTTGGGACCCGGGCCTCTAAGAGTCGACCAGGCCCCTCTCACCTCTGGCTTGCCTTAGCCGGCCGGAAAGAGTTGGGCGTCAGAGCTACATGCTTGCAGGGTGGAAGTGAAAGATGCATACGTCACGAGTTGGCACAGTGGCGTTGCGCCACTGGGTAGAAAGCGGTGTACACCTTTCGCCACTAAGAGCCGCTCACACTAATGATTCTCCCCATCGCTCCTGCTTCGTGCCTTGCATGTGCGACCAATGGGGGGCCCACGACAGTATATGGCGTCCACCAGCCCATTTTAATCGTGTTTATGAACATAGATCGGGGAAAGTACCATAGTCCTTCCCGATCTATGTTTACATAGTCTCGGTTACCCAGTCCACTAACACTCAACCAAACAGCCCAGATTCTTTGTTCTTCCACGCCATTTCATAGTCTTACACTGACTGGGGGTTGTCCTTGGCTACATTTTATAGTGTATATATAATAAGGCGTCCGACCGATTTCAGCCACGGCGGCCGATCTCAATTGAGATCAGCCATGGGCGCAGGACATATTATTATTATAGTGCACAAGTGTCCGCGCAAACACAAGTGCACTCTCTATTCCCTTACACTCATAATTCGATGAGACGGCAATCCGACATGACCGATGAGAGATCGGGCGCAGGACCACCGGCTTAACGTGCTTTCTGAGGCACGGGCGTTCAACCGCCAACTTCGTAACTCCGGGCTGAGTATTATCATTACAAAAAAACTCAAACAAATTTTGCCCGACCCCGGACTCGAACCGCGGACCTCTCGATCCTAACGCAGCACTTGCTACCAAATAGACCAACGAGGCAGAATAGTGTATACAGGGGTAAACGTCGGCTGATGCCACATAACATTCTCATACAAGTTATTGAAAGGCGTTTGCTTTTAAATGACAAAATATGATTTCTAAGACTTAGTTCTAACACTGAGAACCTATTTTTTTGTATTTGCAGCGATTCAGGATTGAAAATCAATACATAGGTCCAAAGTAAATTTAAAATACAAATAAATTAACTTCATTAAATAAAACTAATGTTGATTAACATGTAACAGGTTTGTTAAGACAACAAATTAAAGTCATTTATAGAAAAAAAAGAATACAATATGTACGAGAATAAAATGATATAAAAGTGTTATCATCATCATGTGTACTCTAAAACTCAGTAGAATAAAATGACAAGTTACGAGTGCCATATTTGACTTGAGTCTGGCGAAACGGAGAATAAAATGATAATGGATATTACAGACTTCAAATAATTACTTAATTTCACTAATATTTTATTTCTCGAATATTATCGTTATTTTAATATTTAGGTATGTACCACTTAATTATTTATATAGTGCTAAAAATTACCTTTATTTAAAGACATTAATCATAAGCCTATGTCCAGTATTTACGGAGCAAAAGACAAAAATATGTTTTTTATTTTTCCTGAAAAGTTGCGTTTCTGTAGTTATCATTTTATTCTCCGGGGACGGCGATATGCAATTGAAATTTGAGACTGCCACTCGATTTTTATTTTAGCCCAAAATGCCCATTGTCCTTTGTAGTGTATTTAACATGTTTGCAGTCGTAGGAATAACACTTTTATTCTTTTTACTGCTTAATCCATTGTTCCAAACTGAGTTTTAGAAGATGACTTAACAAAATGTTCATAGCATTTAATTCAATAAGAATATTTTTGGTGACGGCCACGTTACTTCAGTCATTTCTATTATGATAGAAAAGAGTTAAGTTAAAGTAAACCGGATACAGATTTATAGCCAGAAGGCTTTAGTGCTAAAACCATTCGTGGTTTGTGTCTACAGACAAACTCTACCCTAGACCAGAATATATTATGCTAGAGCTAAGTTTCTCAACACAAGTGGAATCGTTAGCAGCTATTCAGCGGCCTCGAAGTTTGCTAGCAAATTAGACCTACAGTGTTCGGATCTCTGAAACTATGCATTGGTATTTCAGCAACAAATTGCGGTATTCAATCTCATGACTAACGGAACGCAGCAAGAATCAAAGTTGCTTCATTTTGTAGTCAAATCATTTGTTATTGTGACTTGTATTCTACTTTACTTGAAAAGAAATAAGATAATTTATAAATCTCTCAAAAACATAAACGAATAAATTTATATCGTTATTGCTCTATTTATTTTGTACAAAAGCGTGTTTCAAGTTTTAATTCTTCTGTTGGAGGGCTAAATTCACTCCAGTTGCTGAGTCGCCGCAGTAAGATTTTGTTCCAACTAAGTCAATACGAGTGATTTACTAACAAACCTTTTTTGATTATTTTTCTATCTTTTAGTTATTGGAGTTTTTAATGCCTAAATCTTTCATTTGATAATCATTTTGTAGTGGTGCAGAAAACAAACAAATATTCTTTTTATTATTTTATAATGGGCTATCAAGATGATTTCACTAAACCTGGTGGTAAGCGGTAGCGAGATCCACATAAGAGGTCGACAGGCACAATAGACCATATTGAGCCTGTCGCACTCACCCTAAAAGCCTTTTGCGGTTTCACGCCCCGCCTGAAGACCCCCGGAGTCATGGGAGGGAGGGAAAACATGAGCTAGAAGAGCGTTCCATGCCTTAATCTTAGGGACTCACCGATAAAATCCTTGATGGCTTGAGAGCCAGAGTCCAATATATCAGTAGGGTTGACCCTAATCTTGCAGTGTTTGACGAAGGGCATGGCGGGCAGCTTGGCCCAGTCGCCGCCCCCACTGGTCGAGCAGTGGACATCGATAGATATCGAGTTCTCGTACGCACGGATCACTCGCTGCACTTCATTCTCTTGGTATGCGTCCGTGAAGTCTGCTAGGGAGAACGTGCCGTCCTGAAACAAGGAAAAAGATTATTAATAACATGTCAAATTACTGTCAACAACGAATAAAACCATTGAGGTTCAGAAAAGAAAATTAAACATTGCTCGATGTGGTCGCGGTAAAGAAAGACTTCAAATAATAATTATTTTCGATAAGACCCGTTTATAAATAAAAAGATATCATAGTAACATTCCGTTATACGTTAGTTTTCGCAGAGAAAGTAACACTATTAGTAATGACTTAGTTTGTTAAACTATCCAAAAATAGTCAGGCTCGTTAAAGGACCAAGACTAATGAAAAGACAATCGGTCCATTGCAATAACGTAGAAGAATTAAAAAATCATACATAATTTACACATTACATTATCTCGAATTAGACATAGAATAGAAAGTGCTACGACAAAAAGTATTTGTAATGATGGATTCGTTTTACATAAAACTATTTCGTTCACTCAGGATATTAAAGACTTCGAAACAAATTTTGAACTTCAAAGGCCGCGATGAGTCTGTGCCTACCCTTAATTTTGTTTACATTGAAACTTTGCGTCCCTCATTTCACCGGGTAAAAGTTAGTAGGTCGGAGTTTTTATTGCTTCCTAAAAGGACTTCCGTTGTGTGAGAACCTCGCGGCGCCGTAAAAGTAAGGCATTTTATCGTTACACGCGAGTTGAGACCCACAAAGGAGTGGAAAATATCAAGTGAAAATGGCGTGACTGCGATTTTTTTCCAGTTAATTTGACTCTTATGAAAATAACGCGCGTTATAATGTCTTTAAACTTACAAAAGATACCTTCCTTTTTGGCTATAAAACTTGGTATGGAAACCTCGTAAAAGCTGTTTGGAAAGTTCATCGCTGTCATGAAAAGCTCAATGAGTGTGAGCTGGTAATAAATTATCAATTCTTCATCGTTATCACTGCAAATAAGTAGTAATTCCCGCACAAGTTGAAAGAACATCTCATAGTTATTTCTTCATAAAAACAAAGCAATGAAAACGGGTTCATTCATATTATTGTTTCTGTACTAACATTAATAACAGACAGCATAATGTTGTTAAAAAACGAAAAATGGATGAAAACCTTAGTTAAGTTAAATTCGTAGTACCTATCAAGATAAATATTGACATAAAAAATACCGATGCAATTTATGAATCCGATTTAATTTGATTCGTGTGCCGAGCCACAAGCTTTCAATAAGCTCAATTAATATTCGAAGCTACTAATAGCACTTCGAAGCTACCACTGGTTTTAGCAATAATGTGCTTATGAACGTTTATTTTTGTAAAAAAACTAAGTTAGGTACTGTGCTGGTAATCACATCACATAAAAAATATCAAAGTTTTATATTCCATATTTTCAATAAATGACGTAATTAAATGGGGAACCGGCATTTAGGTATAAAGGTACAAAGACGAGACAAAATACCTGTGCATTTTGCACCAACTTAATAGAATAACCAGAATTTAGGCCCGTCAAAATGAAAATATTTTATCTGTAACTACATAGTTTTCTATCGGATGTAATTTATTTTTAATCCGACTCGTTACTTTCCAATCTCATCTCAAGCTTCAAGTATTGGCATAATGGCTCTACCTAGCTGGCTAATTTATCCACAAATCCCGAACGAGGAAGGGCTGAGCAACTATTTGCTTCCCTATTTAACCTTCGTTCGTTTACTTAATTGTATAAATAATGAGCTCCCAAAGAGAATTGAACGGCTGGTGTCGGAGTTCAAACAGATATTTATTATTAAAGTAGGAAATGGAAACGGTTTGCGAGCTCTGATTTGTACATTCGTGATAATATCGCGAGTGTTTTCTCCTGTTATATAATTAGGGTCTATGGACAATGCTAAATTTCAGTCTTTATGGTTCTACACGCGATATTTGAGCAGAAAATACATAGATACATACAGCCCGACGTTAAATATTTAACGTGTAATATTGAGTGAAACGTAAAAATGGAAGTGATCTCTGCCTGCGGAAAAAGGCGTGATTTTATGTATGTACTCGTATGTATTATGTAAATCTAAAAATTCTATGGATAATGCTTTTTAAACACTCGTCTACTATCTAGCTTAAGAAAAACAGTTTCTATCATGTTAATACATCTCCCCTTTATTAATATAATCTCATCACTCTTACAGCGTGTTCACATTATCGCAGCGAGTTCGCGGCGTTCATGTGCGCGATCGCTGCGATATCGCCGCGATAAAATAATCGCCGCGAGCTCGCTGCGGTATCGCCGCGCTGTGAAATCGCCCAAAAATCGCTTGTGTGAATAGGCAATCACGTTACGAAAATTTCAAATGATATGCATTAATCACAGACGACTGAAATGTACCTTTTTAAAGGGACATTATTTTAGAAAACCTACACGAAGAAGATTTTAACCCTAGCCTTTGTCTTTGGTTGGTGACATTTATCGTCTGTTCTGTTTTGAGAATCTTTTATCCGTCGAATCCATCCAATCGTCTTCGATACAAATGTGTTGGTCACTTCCGGAAACGGCAGCGAGTGCCATAATTTCCGGTTGTATCGGTCGAATGGGAAATAGCCATGCGAAGTAGCCATGTTTGTTCCTTATGTCAAATGACCAAAGATTTGAGTGCCCTGTTCTTTATTAATTAAGAAAGTAAAATCGCGTACATTTACATGTGACTCAGTTTGCGCGAAGTATTACGCGTAAAGATTAACTCCTTTACATCGCAGTCGGTTCAAAAGTAGCCAGTGTTCTTTCTGAAACTTTATACTCTGATTACATTAATTTCATTTATACTGGTTCGGTAGTTTTGGACCGCAAGCGTGACAGACAAACAAAGAGATACTTTTGGTTTTATAATATTTGTAAGGATTAATATCCTGAACAATATTAACACTTGGAATTGTTAATATTCCTAATGTCAACATGGCATGTACCCTAGCAAATGAAAGAAAATAAAGATCTTATTTTTATATGTATATTATCGGACACTTTATGTAGAGTGCTTACATATCGTTCCAAAACCATTCATCTTTTTTTTTTTTTTTTTTTTTTTCGCGGTGAAATGCGTTACGCACCTTCACCGGGAGAGGGGGTTCTCTTCCGGTGGTGTGTCGGACTCCCCGGCGGCTGGCGAGAAGATGGTAAATGCCAGCCGCTGCTCCTGGGCGAAGTGCAATGCCCAGGGGGTCTACCGACTAAAACACCGCGATGTACCTCCATGGCCTTGGCGACGTCATGGTTCCTGGCATAGCCCAACTACCACGACGCCACCGGCGATCAGCCCCAAAGGGGCTCCATTCAAGCATCCCCCGAGGGGGGCGACGGAGTAACCCGGTACATGGGGCCGCTCCCGTCCCTAAGCGTCGGCCGTTGGTGCAATGCCGACGGGAGTGTCCCCACACTCACCGCCGACGGGCTTCCGCTGGAGTGCGCGAACTGGCGCACAAAATTGCGCCGCGCACGTCCTCTTCTGCGCCTTAAATGCGCCGGCGCGGAGGGATCATTCTCCCGCGCTCGTTCGGCCTCCTCCTTCTGCGAAATAACTGTTTCGCAGAACGAGGCGACCGCCACCCAGACCTCCCTTTTTTGGACCATCCCCGCCAAAAGTTGGGGAAGGGAGTCGATCTGGCCGGCCACGGTGTAGAGGGCCGACCTTTCTGTAGACCATGACGGGCACACAAAGAGTGTGTGGTCCGCAGTGTCTGCGTCCACCTTACACGCCCAACAGATGGGCGAATCCTCCCGCTGGATGCGGTGCAGGAACTGGCCAAAGCAGCCGTGCCCGGTCAGCACCTGCACCAGGCGATAGGATAAAAATCCATGCGCCCGCTCGAGCCACTGTTCCAGTATGGGCCCAAGCGCATCCATCAGGTTGCGACCAGATGGTGCGGTCGCCATATCACGCGACCACTGCCGAACCAATTCGCGCCGTTCCTCTCGCGCAAACGCCGCTCGCTCTTCCAGTGAGGGGCGGAGTCCCCGATTTTTGTATTCGGCCTGCCACATGTAAGTTATGGCCATTGATACGGCCTCCAGTTCCCACGGCGGGGTGCCAGCCAATGCACACGCCGCCGGAAAGCCCACCGACCGGTAGGATCGCGCCACCCGGCACGCAATCACCCGCTGGGGTCTACGAAGTAGGGCGGTGTTCCCCCTGTGGTGGAGGGAGTCCGCCCAGATGGGAGCTCCGTAGAGGGCCATACTGCGAATAATACCGGCGTAAAGCCGCCGGCATTTGGCCCTGGGCCCCCCCAGATTTGGGAGTAGCCACCCCAGCGAGTCCACCGCCTTGAGGAGGCGCGGCGACAGCCCACTAAAATGTGGGAGAAATTGCCACCGCGCATCCAGCACCAAACCCAGATACCTCATGTGGCGCTGAATAGCCACTCGGACTCCCCCAACTAAGATGTAAGCGTTGGTGGGAGGTCCTTTCCGAGGCCCGTGGAAGTAAACGGCCTCGGTCTTCTCCAGCGCCACACGTAGCCCAAGACGCCGGATCTTTTCCACCACTATGTTGCTGGCGGCTGTGGCCCTTCTCGCCGTCTCTTCAAAGTCCTTCCCCCGGGCCGTTACGAGGGTGTCATCAGCGTAGCAGATGGTACCCGTGCCCGGGGGAAGAACGCCGCGCAACAGCCAATTGAAGCCGATGTTCCACAGAAGGGGCCCCAAGACAGACCCCTGTGGAACACCGGACTCGACGCCGTGCCGCACCAATTCGCCAGAGCGTGTGACGAATGCCACGCATCTATCCCCCAGGTAGCTTGCTAACAGGTCCCGTAGATATTTTGGGATCCTGTGGTATTGTAGGCCCTGCGCTATAGTAGAGTGGGGTATGGAGTTGAAAGCGTTGGCGATGTCAAAAGACACCGCCAGGACTCCACCTCCACGCTCCAACTGCCCCAATACTAGACTTTTCAGCCTGGACAGGGCATCGATAGTCGAACGCCCCGCCCGAAAGCCAAACTGTAGGTCAGATAGGTCTGGCCCAGACTCCCTCAGGTGGTCGTTGATTCGCCCAGCTATGACGCGCTCAAAGAGCTTACCGGGCTCATCAAGTAGAACTATGGGCCGGTAGGCGGACGGGGAGTCAACGGGGCGACCCTCTTTTCTGATGAGGCACAGCTGGCCCTCCTTCCAGACCTTTGGGAACTTCCCGACCGCAAAGCATCGGTCGAAGAGGCCCCGAAAAGTCTCATCCATTTCTGTGCAGACAAGGGCCAGGATTCTGGCCGGGACGCCATCTGGGCCGGGGGCGGTCTTCTTCGCTCGGAAGGGGAGCACTGCCGTCTCATATTCTTCCGGCGTCACAGGTGGAATTTCCTCCGACACTGGGATCCCACGTGGGCGGCTGTGCATTCTGGGGGGCACGAAGTCCCTAACTCTGCGCGGGAAAAGCCCGCGTACCACCTGCATGAGTAGAGATGGCTCCAGGGTCTCGGTGACTGGGGGAGCTATTGGGCGCAGCTGTTGTCGCGCAGCCTTGTATGGTCTCCCCCAAGGATCGTCGTCGAGACTCCGGAGCATTTCCTCTCTGGCCATGTCTTTGGCCTCCCCGATTGCGACTTTGAAAGCCTTTCTGGTATCTTGATAGGCCTCATAGAGGCGCGTCTCGCCTTCAGGGTCCCTCCTCCTGCGGCGGCGGCAACGCTGATAAGCGCGGCGGGCCGCGTAGCATGCCGCCTTAAGGTCCGCCAAGTCGCTCGACCACCAGTAGACAGCGCGCGGCGGGGTGTTGGGCGACGTGCCCGAGGCATGGATGAATCACACACCTCGGTAAGCGCCTCTCGGATTCGCAGGGCCGTCACGTCAACATCCACGCCGTCCACTGGGGAGCGAACCAGCCCTGCAGGAAGGCGGCCTCCCTCGCAATATCCCTGTCCAGGCGGCTGATAGCCCATCTGGGGAAACGAGAACGGCTCGGAGCGGGCGCAGCGGCGTCGTCACGGGGGAGACTTCCCACCGGATGAACCAGTGATCCGAGAGGGTCTCCCCAGCTCCACCCTCCAGTTGGACACGCGCGCAGCAAGGGCGGGGTCGCGAACGAAACGTCCACGATGGATCCCCCGTTCTGTCGCACGCATGTCTGGGTGGACCCCCGGTTTAAGATAGACAAACCGGAAGCCGATGCCCACTCTTCCAGGCGACGACCGCGATGGTTGACCTTGTCGGCAGGGTTTCCCCATGCCTCCGCCTTAGCATTCAGGTCGCCGGCTAAGATAGCCTGCCGGCCCCTGATGCGACCAAAGACTCCCGATAAGGCGTCCAGGAAATCTCGGAAATCCTGGAGCGGACGCGAAGGCGAGAAGTAGACTCCGACCACTACAATTTCCTCCCAAGCGACAGCGACGTAGCCTTTCCCCCTCTCCACAAGAGACGGATGGGGAGCGTCAGATGTTGTTCGCGTCCCCACGCACACGACCCCGTCCAGGTCTCCCACCCAGCGAGGGGGAATCCAATAGGGCTCTGAGACCACTACCAGGTCCACCAACCATTCCGCCATGGCCTGAGACAAGACGTCCTGCGCTGAGCGGCAATGGTTGGTGTTCGCCAACATAAATGTTCTATTGCTGGACCTGGACATTTTTCGGTGGTCTCAATTCCCTCCATTTCAACTGCCGGCTCAGCTACAAGAGCCTCCGGAGCTGTAAGGGACTCTGCCAGGGGCGGGGTCTTCATCTTGCCTTTTCTGATTGGAGGGTTACATTTGGCCCTCCCCATTACGTGATCCGCCTTTTTCCCGCTGTCCGCGCAAACTGCGCAGTGCGGTTTGGCGGAACACGTGGAGGCCTTATGTCCCTCCTTGCCGCACCTATAACATAGCCCGTACCGTGCCTTCGCCGATGGACACATGGCAATGGTGTGGCCCAGACCTAAGCACCTGTAGCAGCGGAGTCTATCTTCTTCCACTGCTCGGACAAAGGCGGAACTAAATCCAACCAGGAGTCGGCCCCCCTGTATTACTTTTTTTGCCGCCATTATTGGGCATTGTAGGCGGATCATGCCCACACCCCCGCGACCCGCGCGAAGCTCGCCGGCCTTAATAGTTTCGGGAGCACAGCCCCCCACTGTGGCTACCCGTTGCACCACCTCGTCTTTGGAAACCGAATCGTCCAGGTCAGCGACGATCAGCCCCACCATCTTCTGCGGCCTAGAGACGATCGCTAGACCGGCAATTCATCTGCACAAGTCCATGTAGGCACAACATTATACTTAGGCCTACCAAGACGTGCGTAATCCTATTACCGCTCCTAGAAGTTTTCTATCCCTCAGGACCTATGTTTTTTTATCGTTTTACCCGTTTATTTCCCTGCCAGTAATACGATTATCTAGGGATGTATTCTTGTATCAATCTTAGTAGGCCTTGGTATTACGTGTCGTATAAAAATAGGAATATGAATTCCATTTAAGGACATCCTAATTCGATTATCGGTTGTTGAAGTTATTAGATCCTTTCCTTTGAAATATAAAGGAAAACAGGAAAGTAGGTACGAAGACGAAAAAAATTATCTTTACGACCAATTTTATTTCTGTATGTGTATTTGTGTATATTTCATGTTGACTTGTGAAAGTGCCATAGATTTCTAAACCAGTAGTAAAAAACGAATTTATACAAAACTTAACATAAACAAAATAAGTGTCTCATGAATACTGCTTTGCAACATTTTAAATTCTATTCAGTTTCGCAAAACAAGCAAAAAGTCAACACTTTAAATAACTAATTTGCTGAAAGAACTGAAGCTTTCATAAATCAGGCTTATTGAAAGCACGATAAAGCTTTGTGCTCGAGATGAAATTGGATTTATAATTTCCTATAATACTTTTTGTGCCGATATTATGAAAAGGAAGGTATATATTTTATAACTATGTTATTTAGTGAAATTTTGTCAGTTTTTCTAGTCAGTCTAGCTTTTCGCCCGTGACTCCGTCCGCGTAGAGATGTTTATCGGGTAAAACATTACTTCTTTATAGTGCAGTCGGTTAAAAAGTAGCCTAAATCCTTTTCTAAGCTCTGGACTATATCTGTACCAAATTTCATTTAAATCGGTCCAGTACTCTATGCGTGAAAGCGTAACAGACAGACAGACAGACAGAGTTACTTTCGGATTTATAATATTAGTAAGGATACATATGTTCATCATCATCATCAGCATGGGCTGACGTATATGGATACGTCCCCACTGCTGGGGCACGGGCCTACCCTAAACTAGGGAGAAGGCCTTAGTCAACCACGCTTGCCAGTGCGGGTTGGTCGACTACACAATCTTGAATGTTTACATAGGTGTGCAGGTTTCCTCAGGATGTTTTCCTGAACCCTTAAGGCGTCGAATGATGATTGTCATATTTGAAAACACAGTGGTACACGGGGTTTGAACTGATGACTTCTTACATGGCAAGCAACGACATTAACCACTCGGTCGTCGACACTATGTGTACATAATAAATATTGACTGGCTCGGTGGAACAGTGGTTAGTGACCCAGGTTTACTACCTACGGTTCCAAGAGTCGTGGGTTCGATTCCCACTCGGGACAAATATTTGTGTGACGAACATCGGTGTTTGTTCCGTGTCTGGGTGTATTATTAAATATATTTAAGTATATTTGTGTATCCACTGTTGATTCTGATACCTGTAACACAAGTGCTTAAGCTACTTACCACGGGATCAGATCAATGTATGTGATGTTGTGAAATATTTATTTATTTATTATTATTTATTTATTTATTCTCTTCTTAGTCGTTCACTCTTGGATGAGTGGTCGTGATTATGGTCTTTCAGTGCTGACCGCCTCCGCGATTGCTCCCCACCGGTCTCTGTGTGTGGCACTGCGTGTGCACTCAGTGGTGGAGGAACCAGTCATAGTTTTTATAAGATCGGTCCACCTAGTTGGGGACCGACCCCGTGATCTTTTGCCTTCCACTCGCCCCTGCACAACCAGGCGCTCCATGGAATCGTGTTTACGGGTGACGTGACCAAAGAACTTGAGGACTCGTAATTGGACAGTCGACGAGAGCCTTTGTTTTATTTTTAGTTCCTTAAGTATGGATGCGTTTGTTCTGTACATAATACATAAGCCATACAAATTTTCCAATTCCTTCCCATTAAAGCGGATATGACATTAAAACTCTTTACCTTAATCAACTTTATGTATGTACGAACAATCAACATTGTTATATTCATTCTTTATAATCGCATTCCCTCAGGACAGCGTTAGCTTATTTATTCCCGTCGTTTCCCAGTAGGATGACTGATCAAATATTTACGGGTCGTGAAACGGCCGGATATTTCGACTGTGCTTAATGTTTCATATCTCGATCCGGGATTCGGGCCTCACGTTAATTTCAAATGTATAATTAGTTCTGATGTTAAAGTGGGCTGGTTGCGACGAAAGGTAATTTTATATTTAGGTTATCTTATGACCAAAACAAGTTATGTACTTTTCCTGAGAGCAGTTCCGTTTAAACAATATAGTTAGTCTAGTAGAAAAATAGAGTTCAAAACGTCCAATAAGTCAATTAACATGATTTAATTATTATTATCAACAAGCATCTAAGCCACAGCAAAAACTTAACCATATTTATGTACTTCGATAAATATACTTTACGAGCTTAATATTCGGTAGTTTTATGTTACTGTACTTACTTTTTTTTTACAATGCCACATTTTATTCAATAATTTTATTCAACATTCACACAATAGCATCGCATTTGGTATTTTTTTGTAATAATTTGCTACTCTGGCGTAGTGTTTCAAAATAATCATTGAAACTAACATTATAATCACTAAAACCTTCGAATGAGTGCAAGTACACTAAAACCATCAGTCATTAGTGTTTGTAATGCTAGCCCGGGGTTCGTAGCTTATGACGTCACATGTTAGTTTCCTCTAGGCTCTCAACGTGTGCCAATTTAGTAAGTTAGCGAGTAATTTCCGGCTTGGAACGGGGTCGTGCTAAATGTCACCCCATTGGCTAGTAGGACACATGTCACACTGAATGTTTTGCTCAATTTCATAGCAAATTGTCTAACTATATGGCCTACAGTGCATTGTCACTATTCTGATTTAGTACTTATTAAGTAATTTGATTGACACTACCGAATCGTAGAATGTTTTGTGACTGTTAAATAATTTATCATCATTCCATATACGTCCCCACTGCTGAGGCACGGGATTATCCTAAACTAGGACGATCAGGTCTTAGTCAACCACACTGCCCAAGTGAGGGTTGGTTGACTACACACGTAGGTGTGTTGGTACGTTATATAAAAAAATAAACAAAGAGGTAAGTATTTATCGACGAGCGTGCATAAAGAGATTGATGTATAAGAAGCGAAAGTGGTGTGCCAGGATCGTAGCACGTAGGCAGGAAGTAATCTCTGCCTACCCCTCTGAGAAAAAAACGTGTTTCTATGTTTGTATGTATGTAAGTACTTGATTTAATATTCATTAATTTAATCTAATTTGACATGTTATTAAATCTAAACTCAAAAGCTCGCTCTCAAATTGCTAAGTCTGTTTGATTCAGTCCTCTTATACGTTCAAACCTGATGGTTTGTTACTATCAATAGTAACTTGTTAACTCTAGTTAAAGTGACTAAGTATGTAAATACATTTTTCCCAACATACTCGTGTATGTTTATCACGAAGCGAGGTTTAATAAAAAACGATATTTATTTAAACCACAGTTCAGTGAGCGAGCTTCATAAACGGAGTTGTGAGCAGCGGCGTAATGAAAATTAATGACCTTCCATTCGGGTCATGTTATAGCGTCAAAGTAGGTGAACTAGCTAGGAGAGAGTATTTTGTCTTATGGTGTGAGATATTGTGGTTACTTTCATTTACATAGTAAGTTCTGGCACTTATCTTTGTCCATATAAGAAGCACATAACATCTACGTTATGAAATGGTATGTTATTAATAGAAAGGGGGATTCGGTATTATGATAAGTAAACTGCCTCGTTGGTCCATTGATAGCAAGCGCTGCGGTAGGACCGAGAGTTCCCCGGTTCGAATCCGGAGTCGGGCAAAATTTGTGTGAGTATTTCTGTAATGAAATTACTCAGCCCGGAGTTAGGAAGTTGGCGGTTGAACGCCCGTGCCTCGGAAAGCACGTTAAGCCGGTGGTCCTACGCCCCGATCGTTCTCTCATCGGTCATGTCGGATTGCCGTCTCACCGAATTATGAGAGTAAGGGAATAGAGAGTGCACTTGTGTTTGCGCGCACACTTATGCACTATAATATGTCCTGCGCACTTGGCTGATCTCAATTGAGATCGGCCGCCATGGCTGAAATCGGTCGGACGCCTTATAAGTAACTTTTTTGTGTTACGTTCAGATTCATGGCGATAGTATGAATTCTGTAACACTATCATTTCATAGAACTCCTACTCAATAATTTTCATGAACAAAAGTAAAAAAAGATTAATACTCATATAACCGACTAAAGAGGAAGCGTTCTTTTTCGACCGTACCGATTATGTTGTAAATTAATAACTGACCAGACCACTGAAAATCAATTAACACTGTACTCATTACTCAGGGATATTTCGATGATAAGTTTTACAAGTAAGGCTACAGTTGCTAGATTATTCCACACCCAGTTAATGGATTTCAAATTTGAACAGGAAGGCAAACAAACTGTTGTTACTTCGATTTGGTACCGACCCGCTGACCTACATCACGGCACTCCATTAGGTAGTTTAATTACAGCAAGGGACTTTGAAAGTATGTGAATAATTAGAGCATTCAAATTGAAAATTCCAACTTGTATGTTTGTGACCAGAGCCTTGTCTGCGTTAGCTGTCCCATGGCTCATTCTCATTAATTTATGTATACGTGGCTCACTAGTTTCCTCTCATTACTTACCTAAGGTAACAGCCATTACCATTTATCTCTCAAACTGATGATGTCGGTCAAAATCCTTTAGAAAGCCCAAATGATGAATTGTTTTTTTTTCGTTGGTGGTTTTTATAGTAATGTACATCATGTTTTTATTAGATTTTTTATTTTTAAGCTATTGCATAGCTTTTATCGCGGGCTTTGAGCGCGGCGACCGAACCAAGAAATACCGTAACGAAACAATCGTCTAACGTCGTTTCAGTTCGGTAGACTTCGGCACGGTGTTTGTGTGCGTGCGGTTAGACGTATTGTACGACTCTACGAAACTCGCACGAAAATTCTTTCTTTCTTTCACTTTGGAAGCGTCTGTCACGCAAAGTATTCGGTTAAGAAAAAAATATTTTAAAAAACTATATATCATTTTTGTAGATCTATCCATAGACAACCCATACGTATGTGTGTTTGATAAAAAAAAATGAGTTTCAGTTCTAAGTATGGGGAGCACCCAATATTCATTATTTATTTTTTATTTTTGCATCAAAATCTTAATGCGGATACAGATCACATCTACCTACTAAGTTTCAACAGCACAGCTTTTATAGTTTTGTTAAAAATAGCTGTGACATACAGATGGTCAGACATGACGAATCCATAAGGGTTCCGTTTTTTGCCATTTGGCTACGGAACCGTAGGGTCTACCAAGAGTCCACCTCCATCCATACCTGCATGATCCAGGAGCCGTTCCCTGCGAAGGTGTACCCGGCGTGCACGAGGTGACGGTGCCGTGTGAAGGAGCTGAGCAGGTTCCGCATGCACTGCATCAGCGTATTCATCTGAGGATGGATCAGGATCTCTGTCACCAGATTCTCTGACGCGAACTGGATGAGGCGCTCGCCTGTGGACAAAGAAGAATCCGAATAGAGACAGTTACTATTACAAGGATACAAATTTAGTACTTATACACATTTTTTTAGGTATCAAAACCATTTAATGCTGAAAAAAAAGAAGTGTCAACAGCTGTATTGAAATGTTATATTGAAAAGTTTAATTCAGGACAAATTTGACCGGGTGAAACGGAAGTCTCTGTATGTCAATGTTCTTAATCTGTAATGGTAGAAACAAGTTTGGGGGTGAGAGACATCCGCTCCCCCGCAAGTCCGGTGATGATGAGCAGGTTACTCCAAGCCATCATCGTATCGTATGTCAGTTAAGAAAAAAAATAACAAAGTAGCAAGCAAAATAAATGTTTCCTTTTTAACTAACATTGCACAAGTTTCATGATAGTCTTGATCTGTATAATTTGAGCTTTTGCTATTACTACTTTTACTTTATATAAAATGTACTATATTTAATATCTCTTACTCCACTTTTACTGAAGGATATATTATATCGCTATCTGTGCCAACAAGCATACATACTTCCTTCATATACGAACATAGTCCTATCTTTAATCCACAAAAAAGCTCCACAAAATCCCACAGGCTCTTCAAAAGTAGCTCATATTTCAGCGGCATTGTTCTGTATAACAAGCCGACCTTGGCTCGGGACAATACTAATGACTGCCATACATGGGCCCTCCGTCCGGTAATGTCGGGTTCCGTAGGGATAGGTATATAACTACAGAGGTGGGACTGACCAGTGATTTTGCAATTTAGGGTTAACTACTATCCTATGTATGAATAAGGCTCATCAACCACGCTCGCCAAATGCGGGTTGGTTGACTACACAACCTAAGAAGTTCTTCGTAGGTGTAGGCTTTATCGCCTCAGTTTAGGGTAGGTCCGCGCCGCAGCATTGGGGAGGTATATGGGGTGATGATGATACATAGGATATAGCTCTACATGTAAGAATACAGAAACTTTAAGAAAGAGAAACATAAAGAGAAAATATGCTTTCTGTCGTCTGTCGCGTATAGTAATTTTTTTTTTTTTTTTATAAAGAGGCTAACAAGATGACCTCACTCCACCTGATGGTAAGCGGTAGTGAGATCCAAATATGAGGTCGACAGGCACAATAGACCATATTGAGCCTGTCGCACTCACCCTGAAAGCCGTGAAAAAGGAGACCACAGCTGCGGCAACAACGAGACAAGGCGTGGAGTCTCGCATTGGTATTGAGCTGTGCGGGTCGGAGTTGGCCAGTCCGGCGGGCTGACCCGCTCCGCCCGCACAATACCGCCGCTATGACTCCACTGGTCCGGCGTTTGCCGCAACAATGGTCCCCCCTGGCTCCGGTTCGTACAGTGCTGATCCCGGAACGCGACCTGACCAAGAGAGGTCAGAGTCACTTGGCGGGTTTTACACAACTGTATGGTGGTAACAGCAACCGGTCGACAAAATGTCTCCCACCTGAAAAATTACTATTATATATTTTTATTATTCCCCAATAGCGAAGATGAAAAAGTATTTCAATCTCTAGACTTCTTAATACCTATGATGTGTACTTAATTTCATTAATTTTAATTTTGTAGTTGATGAGCAAAATCGCGACAGACAGGGTAGTCACTTTCACATGTATATTGTTACGATTTACAACGTATTATATACGTCTGTGTACGTCGAAAATGTCTTTACTGGTATGATACGTTTTATAAACCCTATTTTTACCCTTAAATGTCTAGCTCGCTTGATATATGAAATATTTAAATACTAACTCTTCCGGGTAAAACTCGCGTCTGAATATAGCTCTCTTTCAGATCCCAAAGGATTGAAATATTCATGTCAGATTTCCATTTCACTTGACTCTAGAGCCGTTTGCACTTGTGTTGCCCATATACCTGTGCGTTATAAAAATTATCAATAAAAATAACCAAAGAGTAATTATATTACTTATTCCTCACTAGCAGCCGTCTACGACTTCGTACGTGGAGTTAGCAATTGCTATATTTTGTACAAGGGTGCCGTCCACGTTTTCCTCCTCTTTTACAGAAGTGTTATTTTTACTTTTTACATTTCCATCTGTTTCTTCGCTTTAATTGGTCGCAATGTGATGTTATACATGATGCTTTAAGTCATCCTACTCGATAAATGGTCTGCCCAACCCAAAAACAATTTTTCAATTCGAACTAGTAGTTCTTGATATTAGCGCAACAAACAAACTCCTCAGTTTTATAATATTAGTATAGATAATATACAATGTATGAATTTTAGCTTTTGTTTTATTGTGATATGTAAGCCGTCTTATTGTGAAGTTTCCTCAGAAAACATTTTGTCACAAACATACATACATATAAACATCTATCCATACATAACAACTTTTGCTTTTATAATTAGTAGGATGGAACACAAAATGATCGAACGAATAAAGTTTTGCATTTGTGCAACCATCTGACTGATGCTCATCGATGCGTATAGTAGCGATGAGTTTCAATGATAAATACGTACCCTATTGGCATCGGACCGGCAAATCGCTATCGCATAATGAGCTGTAGGCATTACCCAGATTGGGACCCGGCTGGGATGGTGGAATTGCCTGACTGCGGATACTGATAAAGAGCTATGCCCTGGGAATCGGACTAGGGCTGCCAGGGCTTACGGTGGACTGATCAAAAAGTGTGCATAATAACTAAATATTAATTTTTATGGGTCTACTACCTACACGCGTTATTGGGAGTAGCAAATACATAGCCACTTACTGCACGACGTTCCGACTGGGTTACACCAATCATGCGAGCGAACGCGTTAGAAAATATTTCTAATGATTTCCTCGTGAACATTGTTAACGAACTCCCAGACAAATGTTATAGGTAACAATAAACATTTAGCCCCAACCCTAGTCTGGATTGGTGCAATGCGGGTAACTGATTCTGTATTGTATGCGGGCGGCAGAGGGTGCAAATTACATTGCGAGATTATTGCGGGTCTCATGAGGGTACAGTCAAACTATAGCATTTGTCTTATTGTTATCCGAATGGAAGTTTTTGCACGGTCCTTGTGTCGATTCTGGGATTATTACTTATGAGATTTGATTTGGAAGTGATATTAATATTGCATATTGTTTTCAGTTCCTCATTGATTCAGTCATATGTAACTAACACTCATATTGAATATCAGTAAGATCTTTTCACCACTATGGCAGATAGACCCGCAATCCTTTCTTAGTGGATGTCTACGTCTACCTGCATGCCAAATGTCAGCCCGATTCGTCCAGTACACCACCACTAAACCACTAAATTTAAACGTCAGTTGGCACCCTAACGAGGATGATAATTATTTGTCGACTTACTATTCCGTAACGGCTATAGCAACAAATATTTTCAGTGTAACTTCCCGATATCACGGAAGCGCTGTGACCAATTTTCCTAATTTAACGAGAGTCGTTAAAATGCCGTAAAACATTTTGATTTACTGTTCTGTGACGCGATGTAGGCCGGATGGACTATTAGTGGTTGGCTGCAATTATAATACTCTTACTTCCCTTATTTGAATAAGTGTAGGCTATTTTAGAACTACTAAGCAATTATTTTTTATAATAATAGTTCAAATATACGTAGGGAAAATGTAATGTTAGTGAAAATAGTTCTCTCCTTTTCTCTTATTACAATAAATCAAGAACGAAGACTTCTTACCTAGTAAATTTTAATCTTTATGGGTCTAGCAAATACATAGTTATTTACAGCCCGATGTTTCGACTGGATTACACCAATCACGTTCGCGAGCGGACCTCTCTTCTTATCTAGTATCTATTATTAATAAATCGATCAACTTTGCCATTCTATTGTTCTATTAACTCCCATATCTATACCTACATCCCGGTTATCTATTGTTTGCCCGAAAGATATATGCCATAATATTCATATGCCCGAATTTCATTTGCCATAATTTCATTTGCCCGAATGTTATGTTTGCCATAAAATACAAATGACATAATTTTAATTGCCCGAACTTCAGATTCCATAATGATTCGAATGCCATACGTATTGATATCTATATTTTTAATTTGTCTTTCATGTTTCTAACCTAACCTAACCAATTTTTTTTATCATTCTTTTAACCTATTTTACAAGCTTTTTCGGTGGGAAATGATGTAATGGCACGGAAACAAAGTTTTTAACACGTAACTAATATAGTAAACAATGAGCATAATATTATTGCACTTAAAATATGGATAACAATACGTATGGCATTCGAATCATTATGGAATCTGATGTTCGGGCAATTAAAATTATGTCATTTGTATTTTATGGCAAACATAACATTCGGGCAAATGAAATTATGGCAAATGAAATTCGGGCAAATGAATATTATGGCAAATAAAATTCGGGCAAATGAAATTATGGCAAGTGGGGGTATACCCTACATCCCATATCATTGATCAAAGTTTCATAGTATTAATTCGCTGAATAAACCACCACAAATTTATATTAGCTTATTTTAACGCGCCCATTTATCACAGGGGCATTTTTCACGTAACTCGATTATTTATCAGGACAATGCGTGGCCGCCATTTTAAATGGTTATCTATTGTTTGCCCGAAAGATATATGCCATAATATTCATATGCCCGAATTTCATTTGCCATAATTTCATTTGCCCGAATGTTATGTTTGCCATAAAATACAAATGACATAATTTTAATTGCCCGAACTTCAGATTCCATAATGATTCGAATGCCATACGTATTGATATCTATATTTTTAATTTGTCTTTCATGTTTCTAACCTAACCTAACCAATTTTTTTTATCATTCTTTTAACCTATTTTACAAGCTTTTTCGGTGGGAAATGATGTAATGGCACGGAAACAAAGTTTTTAACACGTAACTAATATAGTAAACAATGAGCATAATATTATTGCACTTAAAATATGGATAACAATACGTATGGCATTCGAATCATTATGGAATCTGATGTTCGGGCAATTAAAATTATGTCATTTGTATTTTATGGCAAACATAACATTCGGGCAAATGAAATTATGGCAAATGAAATTCGGGCAAATGAATATTATGGCAAATAAAATTCGGGCAAATGAAATTATGGCAAGTGGGGGTATACCATTTTAAATATCGGATGATTAATATCATCGAATATTTTATTTTGTAGCCGAAACGGGAAGCCGGCTGTATTCCACGTCGTATCAAACTTTCACGTCACTAATTGATATTCGCCCGAAAATAAACGGTAACGAAGCGAAAATTCAATATCCTCCGCGTCACTGGAACACAGCTTTGCAGGTGATATTTCCGTTTTTGGGATCCGTTTTTTTCCCGTTTGTCCAACAAAGCACTCTTGAAAATGAAACGTATCGTACTATGGCGTATTTTTGGAATGTTTTTTTTTTGCGTGCGTCACTGATATTTGTTAATCATTCTGCAGAAAATAGTGTTAACGATAATTGACAAAAAGAAAAAATTGTAAACAAAAAAAAAACCGCCTTCAAAAACCCGACTCACTAAAAATTACAAAATAATATAATACGAACATTAATCTGGGTATGAATTTGATATGTTGTTGAAGGCGGTGCCGTTAAATATTTCATGCAGTTTTCCTCAAAAATTTAATTGGCACCGCCTTCAACAACATATCAAATTCATACCCAGATTAATGTTCGTATTATATTATTTTGTAATTTTTAGTGAGTCGGGTTTTTGAAGGCGGTTTTTTTTTTGTTTACAATTTTTTTTCATCCTTTTTAGTGTTACATTTTTTTACACCCTATTAGTTCAGCTCACCTATAATTCTGCTGATATTATAAATAGTAGTATCAATATGAACACAGATTTGAAAGAATTATCCCTTTACTCCCAACTATTAAGGAGTTGACCTTCCATCATCAGCTCAGCATCATAACATTATGATTGCCAGAAGCAAATGCCAATATAACTTCAGAAAATATGTAAAACGCGGTACATGTGCCTATAAAATTTGAGGGTTGCCCTCGATTACTCCTGGATCCCATCATCAGATCCTAGACTGGTCAACCTAATAGTTTAGCTCACCTGTAATGCTACTGATATTATAACTAGTTAGTCTCAATATGTATACAGTATTGAAATAATTATTCTTTTACTCATAACTACTAAGGAGTTGACCTTCCATCATCAGCTCAGCATCATAAGATTATGATTGCCAGAAGCAAATGCCAATATGACTTCAGATAATATGCAAAACGCGGTACATGTCCCTATAAAATTTGAAGGTTGCCCTCGATTTCTCCAGGATCCCATCATCAGATCCGAGACTGGTGAAAATGGGACCACCTCGGAAGTGAACTCTATACAACCAAAAAAAAATTTTTGAAATCCGTCTATAATTGACGGAAATATCGGTGAACATACATAAAAAAAAAAAAAAAATATTATACATACAGACGAATTGAGAACCTCCTCCTTTTTTTGAAGTCGGTTAAAAATATACGAATATATATAAAATATAAAAATATATAAGACTGTGTACATATTATTTCACTGAGCAAGAATTGGGTGAAGCCGTTTTTTCTCTAAATGATTAACAAATTTTCATTTTAAACATTACCTTGTTGCTTAAAGTTATACTTAGCTTACTTAAAATAAAACTAATTTTACGGATTAAACTCGCGTGTATTGATATTCTAAACACTAGACTACCGTCTTAACCGTGACCACGAGCGCTGTAAAGAGCTCGAAACGTCGGATCTCTAAATAATGTTTAGAATATCAATACACGCGAGTTTAATCCGTAAAATTAGTTTTATTTCAAATGTGTAGTGCTCGCGCAAATAAAAATAGACAATACTATAGCTTACTTAAGTTTATTGAATAATTTCAATGTCGAGAAGTCTAGCAGTTGATACTAAAACCTTGTTCAAATCTACAGAATACTCCTTTTTCCCCAAGTCTCTATATAAAAATCCATTTAAACTGAACAAGATTCAAGGATGTGAGAAATGTGCAGTAGGATTTTCTTTCAAATAACAAGCAATTGAAGACTTAATTCCATCTTTTATGTACGCAGCTTCGCGATTGTACGAAGCGGGTAAATAGAAATGAAGTTTAAAAGGAATTCAATCAACGAAGGTAACTTTCGATGCAACATGTCCCTTTTTAAGGGAACATGGGAATTTATATTCGGTAAGAGTTTTATAAGCTCGTAGCTCTATGAGCTTACTGCTTCAATAAGTTCTTTGGAAACCAAGAGTAAGAATGTTTTTAACATTTACTTAAATTCTTTTTTGAATGTATCTTACTTTTCTTTCTACGGGTCGGTTGACTCGTGATTTATGGCGCTTGCAACAGTGCCGAAATATCGACAGTATCCGGCAGCTCATTAAAATAAATCTACGTGGTAAATAATTTTTTATTCTGGATGTTTATTGGATGTAGGTATTAATGTTAATTACTATCACATCTGTATTGTTTTTTTTTATGTATATGACCAATTAGTATTTTTTTTTTCACTTATGAAAGTTCAATAAAACCACTTCTGAAAAATAAATCCAATGCAGATTAAAAATCCTAGTTCATCTGACAGTTACGATTCCCTTTTTCAATTCTTTCAATAGATTGGCGGGATTAAATGCATTTTTCGAATTCGGAATAGGGAACTAATTGAAATCCGGCTCTATTGGAGGATAGCCCTCGGCCGGCCGGCGATTGGGCGAAAACAGAGCGCTTCGATTGGCTGAAACCGGCCGATAACTGAGTGACTTGAAATGGGCATTGAGAGTGCGGGGAATGGATTGCGATCGGTTCAATTAGTTGGAATGGAATGAATCGTAATATCATTTAATGGACCTGGTTGGGTCAATGGCATTTACCAATTTTTTTTGTTAGTTTATATAACTATTGAACTAAAATATCAAACTACGACATCTCCATCATTTAGATAAGTACTCTGTCTTTTTAACCGACTTCAAAAAAAGGAGGAGGTTCTCAATTCGTCTGTATGTATAATTTTTTTTTTTTTTTTTTAATGTATGTTCACCGATATTTTCGTCAATTCTGGACGGATTTCAAAAATTTTTTTTTGGTTTGATAGTGTTCACTTCCGAGGTGGTCCCATTTTCACCAGTCTCGGATCTGATGATGGGATCCAGGAGAAATCGAGGGCAACCCTCAAATTTTATAGGCACATGTACCGCGTTTTACAGTTATATTGGCATTGCTTCTTGCAATCATAATGTTATGATGCTGAGCTGATGATGGAAGGTCAACTCCTTAATTGTTTGGAGTAAAAGGATAATTCTTTCAATACTGTATACATATTACGACTACTAGTTATAATATCAGTAGTATTACAGGTGAGCTAAACTAATAGGGTGAAAAAAAATATGTAACACTAAAAAGTATAAAAAAAAATTGTAAACAAAAAAAAAACCGCCTTCAAAAACCCGACTCACTAAAAATTACAAAATAATATAATACGAACATTTATAATAATCATCTGGGTATGAATTTTATATGTTGTTGAAGGCGGTGCCAATCAAAATTTTGAGGAAAATGAAGCACTCTGTGCTTGTCTTTATGAAATATAAACGGCACCGCCTTCAACAACATATAAAATTCATACCCAGATGATTATTATAAATGTTCGTATTATATTATTTTGTAATTTTTAGTGAGTCGGGTTTTTGAAGGCGGTTTTTTTTTGTTTACAATTTTTACGGCATTAGGCTGCATTTACCTTAAAAAGATTTAAAGCTGACTCGCTCCATTAAAATAACTCAGAATGTTTACCTAAGCCAAAACATTACAATTTCTGTCATCATACTCTACTTTACCTAACTACACACTAGTCTCTCTTTGAAGCCTATAGATAATCATCATCATCATCATCAGCCCATACCTGTCCACTGCTGGACATAGGCCTCACTAAATGCACGCCTCTTCTCTCTATCCTCGGCCACTCGCATCCAGCTCCTACCCGCCGTCCTGCGCAGATCGTCACACCACCTGGCCTGCGGCCGTCCTACACTACGTTTGCCGAGACGCGGTATCCACTCCAGAACTCATCTACCCCTGCGGTTGTCGGTTCTACGGCTGATGTGGCCAGCCCACTGCCACATCAGCTATAGATAATGCGATCCAAAATAATTCATCACTCTGCATTATGAAGCAAAACCTCGCTGAATCCTCACATGTAAATCAGCGAATCCAATTTACATACATCAAATCGAATATTGAAATGAAAACACGGTTCGTTCGTTTGCCAAAATCCCTCGCTTATTGTCATTTGGCATTAGCCAACACAATAAGTCTTGGGATTATTAAAATAATAAACAGAAAGGGATTTGTTAGGATAATAATGAATCGGATTAGGCGCCACGGCGATTCCATCATCGTCAGAGAATACAGATGAGATAACCAAAATAAAGGTAGAAAATTTGTAATTTTTGGTACTAAATTTTATAAGGTTTTAAAATATTTGCCTTTTACTATTTTAAGAAGCCTTAACGGACTTCGCACTAATGGCCTTAATCATCATCATCCGCCCACATACGTCCCCACTCCCCACTATGATGTTGGAAATAAAAAAGAAAATAATTTACTGAGAGAAATTACTTTTCTCATCAATATAACTTGGATTCGATTGACCTATTTCTTCATGACACAGGCGAAAGGTCTCTACTACCTACCTGTTACACTACGGGGTTACAAAGTTCCTACGAAACTTCGTTCCCCCTCTGTTAATCTCATTATTTTGGCTCGGATATCCATGTTCATAGCAAGTCAGTATAAGGAACTCTATTATAATTAGATTTACCTATTAACCGGGTTAACCTGGGGTTTATGCTTCCTATCACGCTTTGAGTGCGTGTTTTACAGATTCTCAATAAAATAGTGTTATTAATTGTCTTTAAAAATAATTCATTGACTATTCATTGCCTTAAATAGAGAGTTGTGGACAAGTTTGCAGGAAACCTTTGCCCAGTAGTGGCACGGATTAGTAAAAAAAACATTATTTTTAGCTAATACTCAAGCAATCTTGTGTCCTATGACTGATGTACTTGGACTCGCCTTTAATACTCACTTTTCACACTCACACGTCATCACACAATTGTTAACTCAATAACCCTCACTCTAACTACGTCTCATTCATTACTACATTCAATTGTTTATTCTGTCTCTGTGGCTGTGTTTGCGTTTTGATTTGCTGTTATTTAATAAAAAAAAAAAAAAAATTTAGATAAATACCTATATGTGTGTCTGTACGTAAGGTTTAAAGAGTATTTCCGAAAATCCTTTGAGACAGTTCTAAGCTGTATTATCAAAAGCTTGTCTGGCTAAATTTGTTCTAGTGAAAAATAAAGTACGGGTACGTACTGAGAGAATCTTTTGTGGACCGCTAACTCGCTATGTCGTTTATCATAGCAGACAAAGCTGTCTTGAGCATTATTTACTTATGTTGAAGTAAGTTTACTTAATATTAATGGTAGGCTGACTTCATGAAATATGGTAAGACAAGGAGATATGAAATACGTTTTGGTATGCTTAGGATAGTTATTTTATCTATACTTTTTCAGAAGAAATTATAGAGCAGAGTGTAAAATATCACTTATGTTCAATGAATAGTCAAACCATCGCCTATCAGTGACTTTTTAGCAGAGGATTGCAAAAAAATACTCTCATCCATACTTAACCTATAATATTCCAACTATCTATGTATCTATCGGCATGGTATTAACTTTGTATAAGCAATTAAATTACTTTTTATTCCCATGACAACAGTCGTATCCTAAATTCTTCCCTCTCACCCCAAGTTCTCTATTTCACAAATAAACTCGATAAAAGCCCGTCCGATTCGGCGAATCCTAGTTTTGAAATATTCCTGGAACTGCTATTTCGAAGGTCAAAAGTACACACTAACTGTACACTTCCGGTGTCAAAAAACGAATTCCTAGAATACTTCGTTTCCACGTTAACCGTTTTTCGGTGACCTACATCGGGGTATCGTTGTTTTCAGTTCACCGGGCCCATTTAACGAGCTTTGAACGTTTGCACCTGTGTTAGAGAGAGAAACTACTAGTAGGTAGAACATGTGAGTTGAATCGAACCTTTTCCTATCCTTTTCACTTTTGTATTGGTTTTAAAACGGCAGTAAAAACGGAAAGGTACGGGTGTGCATTGAAATACTGAGTCTGCAAAGCTTACTCTACCTGTTTTGATTCCGGAAACGGATAGAATTAGTTCCGCACATGATAAAGGTGAAATTGTATCGTTATCGTTAAGTAGGCGGATAGTGTTCAATACCTTTTTTTATAGGTTGTGTGATATTGATATTATGAACTTGATTTCAAAGTATACAAGCTACTTTTTCTTTTGTAAAGACAAAAGTGGTGGCCAAAGATATTGAACTAAATAGATAACTCTTTGAATTCATTTTAGCCAAAAATATTTTTTTTATTAGCCTGATACAAGTAAATAAGGTTGTGTAGTCGACCAACCCGCACTCGGCCGGCGTGGTTGTCTAAAGCCTGATCGTCCTAGTTTAGAGTAGGCCCATGCCCCCGCATAGATATCCGATGATGATGATGAAATAAGTGAAAACATTAGTTTTTAGCCTATAAGTTAATACGTACCTAATAAATTCTTAGTCTTTATCAATGTCCAAAACTAAATTGCGTTAAGAACTTGCAAGCTAGCCCGACAAACAAATAAAAACCTTAAACAGAACCCTGCAGAACCCCTCATTACACAATGTAGGGAAAACTCGTGTCCATGTTCCAACGACCCACATACGGGGTTATCGGTGTTTCCAGTCGGGTTCCCGCAACGACCCCGACCACTGGCTGCTGAGGTGCGATTTGTTACGCGATGAATCTTGACTAGGGCAATGGATTTTGTGGATTTGCGGCCGTCAGATGGATTCGTTTAATTGTACTTTTGTCGTTTCATTTGTTTTGTTTGAATGTAGCGTTGATTAACACCGAGATTCATTTTGGAATAAGTCATTATGGAATAAGTCTTATAATAATTGTACATTTGGTACATATTATTTGGTACAATATGGTAACAAATAGTACAGTCAAGTTCATTTCATTGGACGAACTGAAGTAGCTATTACTCAAACGAATTTGGACAAACATCTATGAATACGATTTTTATTTTAAAAAAAAATATGATTTTTGAATACATTTTTATAGACTAGATTTCGATTATTATACTTAGTTGATAAATTTTTAAGGCTAGTTTTTCTTAATCAAATCCAACGTCTTCCTTCATTTTTTTTAAACTTGTTTGAAAAAATGTTTTAAAATAATAGAAAACGTTGATGGAAAAGGTGGAGATAAGGTGTTTTTCAATTTGAACCACCATTATCAAACATTATTTCGTCTCATACAAATTCATGAATTAAAATGACCTAAAATGAGGTTGCATCAAATTAGCTTTGAAATCTTACGTCAACAACCAAAGTAATGGAAAAAGAACCATAACCGGGCTTTATGGCAGGATAAATGACCCTATAATCACCATTAGATGATATCTCGAATGACCTACATCTGTTATGGCTCAGTTTCACCCAATAAACCGGGGTTTCTTAAACGTAAACATTTTTCCTAATCCAAGGTCCCAATTGGCGTGTGAATGTATTGCATGTGAGTGGTGAAAAGTAATAAATATTGTGTTAAAATGCCCTCTCTTTTTAGGCTTTGAATAAGTCAATTTCAGCTGAACAAGTTAACTTGCTGTTGTAAAAGGAAAAAATAAGAAAGTGTGAAAATGCTTTAAATAAAATAATAAAAATTATATTCATATTTTTTTTACCTAGCCTATACTGTCCCACTGTTGGGCAAAAGGCAGCTTTGAAGTGAATTGAGGCCTCCCCCAAGCTGCCTATCTCCGGCCAAGGCCGACGAGTTCCGATTATTAATAATATAGAATATAAAATATTTCAATTTAAATGGTATATTAAAAAAATATTGTGTATTGAATTCGTGTCTAACATTATCAACTCAATATTTTTTACAAGACTCGTTTTTCGTAGTACTCGTAGCTACGAAGAATAGAAACATAGCTATAAGCGTATCCATAGCTACGGCGCGATAGCTAAAATCTAAAACAAACAATTGAGAAGCGCAAAGCGCATTTGTTCCGTATAACACGTATTTATATTTTCTTGTATCTAAATCCGAGACAACTCTTCACAAGAACATTCCATCAATTTCCCGCAATACGACGGTAGCCGCGCCCTAGATTGCCTAGACTCGGTGATATATAGCCGCCCAGCCCGGTCTAATGACCTGAGTGGTACCTAAAGCCATTCCCTCCGATGAAGCAAGAAACCAAGATTGCTGTTGCCGATGAGGCCCCAACAAAAAGACTCATTGACTGGCCCATTCATTCGTGAGACTGAAATATGTACTTGGGCGGGAGCAGGGCGGAAATCGGTGGGAAATAAATTGGTGTTTGAGTTCTCATTACTATTTGGGGCTTTAGGCAATTGGTTACTTATGATTTCAGACTTTCGCGTTCTATTAAAAAATATATGTTAAAGGTTTTCACGAGATAAAAATTTAGTAAGTTTGTGACGACTGGTGCAATTCAGTTGAAACGTCGGATAGTAAACCATGTGCCATTTGCTACTACGTTTATCGCGTGAAGACCCTTAATAATTATATTGGTTACATGCGATTGCGTAAAAAAATCTCATTAAAACTTGATTTATTTACTCAAATATTTACTAAAAGTTTAGTTAGTTTCGTTATACTCATCTTTATGCACAATTATTACTAAATTGTGTTTATTTATTTATTTATTTATTTATTTATTAAGGACAACCAACAAATCTTACACTAAACAAATACAACAGATACATGGCATAGAACTAGAGCTAAGTGCAGATTCAATTACAGGTTGCCACGACTTGCAATGTGAGATAATCTATATAATGGGGTAGACTGATGAAAATTTTAGTTATTAGAAAAATAATTTAATATATGTTAGTGTTAGTATAATAACGGTCCGTGTATGTTTAAATATCTAAGTTATGGAAACGATACCTCTAATTAAAAGATACTCTAAGACTTTACTGCTAAAATATTCAAATATCTACAAATATAATGTAAACCATGTCATTCATACTACGGAATTTAATGGCAGCTACAGTACGTAGCTGCTACAGTATACCGTAGTATGTAATACAGTTTCCAGGTATAGAGAGGTAGATCCTTGTAGATAGTTCGTCAGGATCGCTACCGATGGTGCAATTACCAGGAATGCACAAATTGCAATCTGGGAGAAGGTAGCAGCGCCTGTGATGTATTAGACGAATGCATCTACTGCTGGTCGGATTTGCGGAAGACTTTGAATTATATCGCCTGTGGCGTTGATTAAATAGACTAGTAGAGATAGAGCGGAAAAATACACTTTTCAACTACGAGTTTTTGAGATAAAAATGGGTATTGTATCTGTTAACAAGCTCATGTATTAACATTATTTGCAAACTTAGTTACGGCACTATTTTGTCTTTTTGTATGCCTAGAAATAAAATGAAACAACCATTGTCTGTGACTGTTTGTGTTCCAAAATAAATAAAAACAAAATAGCGCGAGTTTTATTCGTAAAATTATTTTAAGTTTTGACAATCTATTCACGCACGCTACTATTTAATTAGATGTCAAATTTAAGTAAAAACTTAAGTTTTTTTTTAAATTTGTTTCGTAGTATTGTCTATTACTTGCGCGAACCCTACACTTTTGAAATAAAACTAATTTTACAGATTAGTCTCGCGTGTATTGTTATTCACGGTCTTGACCACGAGCCCTGTAAACAGCACGAAACGTCGGGTTTCTAAATAATATTTTTAGAATAACAATGCACACGAGTTTAATCAGTAAAATTAGTTTTATCACAAGTTGTTCCTTTTCACTTTTTAAAAAAATAATGTGAATAAATAAGTCTTTTGTCTTCTTTTCCTTTCCTATTATAAACTTTCCGTCTTCTTCACATCAATCGGGTGCCTTTCCAGTCACCCTATTACGTCACACACACATTACGGATGACATTAATCTCCGAATGGCACCACGTGACAGGTGATACGTCACTCGCACCTGGTGACGTCATCGATCGAGACGTTATGTGCCGTAAGTAATTGATCGGGTTATAAGGGGCCGTGATTTGGCGCACGTGAGAACACGGCTTTATAGGTATTTGACTCTTTTTGGAGCAGCTAGATATAGAAATGATGATAGATTGGCTTAGAATTTTTAAGCTATTGCATAGCTTTTATCGCGGGCTTCGAGCGCGGCGACCGAACCAAGAAATTCCGTAACGAAAAAAACCTCACAATCGTCTAACGTCGTTTCAGTTCGGAAGACTTCGGCACGGTGTTTGTGTGCGTGCGGTTAGACGTATTGTACGACTCTACGAAACTCGCACGAATCGAGACGAGCTGCTCCGAAATCGGACGTTGCTATGCAGCTATACCGCGGCAGTCCCCGAGTGCCACACGTTTTTTTTTATACACTACCAAATTAGTATCGTGTCAGACCATTGGAATTAGATGTATTTTGAGGTACGAGTGGAAGCCATCCGCTCCCCCGGAAATCTGCAGATGATGAAGAGGCTACTCCAAACCATCATTGTATGTCAGTTAGAAAAAAAATGAATTTTGATCACAGTCATACATACGAGTATTCATAACCGGTGGTTAGGTGTCACCGGAGAAAATAGCAAGCATCGAAAATTTATCAACTTTTGAAGTACTTAATTAACTCTTGGAAAATACGATGTTCTTACGAAAGCTTTTCTGCTGAGGTAGCTAGGAGACTTCAGCTTTAAATTAAATGTACTGGTTACAAAATTCTGTAAATAATTTGTTTTATTCAACTCTTTACCACTACTGTGCTGGTATGATGTACGTTTTTCATTTACTTTTTAATTTATCTTTAATTCCCGTAAAATATACTTGTGACTTCAAAAGTTCAGCAACACTTTAACCCAAAATAAGTGCCGCTTAAACTTGATTAAAGGATCTAAGTGGAAGAAGATTATAATCTAGAGAGTGGCTCGTAAAGACCGCATAAAGTGAAGATTTAGCTCGCTGACTATTTAATATACGCGCGACTTGAAGTAGCGCAATACAAGTCTAGACAAAGCAGTGAGGTGACTAAAAAAATATAAATGTAGCACTGAACGAACACTCAGAACAAATGAATTTGAATTTGCATCTAATAATGGTTGATTTTAACGAGGAGGAAACAAGTAAATGATATAAATTCAAATACTTATTTGCATACTTAGGAGTGCGGCATGCGCTCCCCGCTAGTACGGAGAAGATGGCAAGACTACTCCAAGCCATCATCGCCGTTAGTTAGGGGAAAAAATGGTTTTAAAGGAAAAACAAATACTTCCATAAGAGTTCTTATAGTTGATTTTGTCTTTCTCTTTGAACCGTTGTATGAATTTAACTAAGCGAGTAGTTATAATGTTATTTATCATATTTATTTGTGCCAGAATTTATTCACGAAAGAATTAACTCAGAAGTGCGTATGTCGTGGCCACATCGTAGAATTGGCCATTTCATGAAATGGTTGGCCATTTCATGAAGTGTTCACGTTTCATGAAGTGGCCAATCAATGGTGACCAAATCATTAAACGATAAACGTTTAACGATTTGGCCACCCACGTTTGACCATATCGTAAAAAGTGGGCGACTATAAAATATTTCATGAAAACCAGGATCAATTTTGATACGTATTTGTTTATTTTTAGTTGTTACATACTTTCATAATAAAAAGGTGCATTTAATGATGTTTTTTATTGTTATAAAAAATGTACATTTAGTGAAATTTGCAAGTATTTTAGTACAAGCAGTAAACAAGTCAAGTAAATAGGCTAAAATAGGCAAACTTCCGACAATTTTGTCCAAATTAAAATTAAATGTACCTACTTTAAAAATAACATGAGTTTTATAAAAAAAAATGTTTTGCTAAAATTATGCTATTCTAAAATAAAAGATAAAATAATATGCTAAACAGGAAGAAAATTTAGAACATTGTGTAAATTAAGCATATTTGCACAAAGTGCTTAACTGGTATGGCAACTCTGGCACTCTACCGGTAAAGTCAACGAAACAATTCCACGATATGATCGATTGAGATTGATCGTTTCATGAAATGGCAGTGCATCTAGTTGGCCCAATCGTCAAACGATTTCTTATCATTGATCTGACCTGGCCACATCATGATATGGCCAATGGACAGTGAAATATTTCATGAAATGCAACCATTTCATGAAATGGCCAATCATTTCATGAAATGGCCAATTCTACGATGTGGCCACGACACGTACACAACTCATTTTCTACACTGTCTCCCCACATATTGTGACGAAGATAAAAATGAGTTACGACCCTTGCCACAACGCTGGGAGCCATAAATTCATTTGCAGCTTCAATGAAACGTTTTGCCTCAAAGATACGTCCGCTAAAGTTTGCCGCTAATACCATTACGGCCGTGCGTCATGTCGCCGACGAACGAAGAGGTTTTCTTTTTTCTTTCAACGATGAAAATCTTTTCCGAGACGAAATGACGTTCAATTTCGAAGGAGATTTATACAGTATCTTTCCGTGCCACGAGCTCTGCAAAGCGCTCGGAACGCCGTGTCTCTAAATAATAATGTTTAATGTTGTTGAGATAAGTATAACACGTCTAATCCGTGGAATTAGTTAAAGTATCTTGGGAAAACCAATATGAAGTCTTATATCGGTATCAATTGAAATAAAAAAATGTAGTTATAACAAAAAATAAGAATAACTAAAGCGCTAATTCACTATCCAATCCAAGTACGATTCCGTCAAGCGGTAAAAAATTCTATTGTTTCCAAAGAGTATATTTTTAAATGGTCTACTTTGAAGGGTCATAACACTTTTTTGTTCACTAGAAAAAGGCTATCAAATGATGTATTATTTATTCAACACAACCGATACAAAAATGCCCATTATCATTTGATCTATACTTGTATCAGAAACTAAGATTTACTTCCTTTCATACAACATCTTACAAGTCTTTATCTTAAGCACCTCATTGATTTATAGTGCGCTGTGACAATAATTTATGTTTGTCCATGGTATAAATTAAAGATTCTACCCAGATTGCCTGTGGCTGAAGACAGAGTTATTTAATACCAAATAACCAATGTAGCCAGGCGAAAACAATATATTCTCGATTTATTCATAAACCTTGAATGTTGATACATGTACTGAACAAACTCCTACTATGTAATACCTAAGTCTCCCTTGATATGTTAGTCAAACAATAGCATTTACATAGTCCTTGAGATGGGGCGTAACTTTGAACACTTTGCGTTTATATTTTAGGGTACCGGATCTTTAACAAAAAAACGGTATATAAAGAAGACCACTTTATTATCAGGTTGTATTTTTTTATTAAAGCTAACAAGGTGGCTTCACTCCACCTGATGGTAAGCGGTAGTGAGGTCACAATACACCATATTGAGCTTGTCTGTCTGTCTATTTGTGTACCTGTCAAAAATATTTCTTTTTTTTGGAATCGCGTGATTTTATTTCTTATAATTCTATATTTGAATGGTGGTTTATCCGGAACCATCAGAGCGGGAGTACTATTCTCTCTCGACCGACTTTTTACTACTTAAGTATGGTAATAGCCAACTACAGGTATAGTACTTACTGAAAGAATGAAAATGCGAGGTAAAGATGGATTTGCATTGAAAATAGTAGCAACAATGAGCTATGCGCTCTGAACAGTATAATGGGTACTATTCTTATTTAAAGAACTATGTAAAGCGGGTCTTAACCGTTCCGAGTCGGAAAGCTTGATAACTGAGCAGTTGCATGAGTGACTTTGAACTATGTTTAAAGTGACTTGGTGACTTTTAGTTTGTTACTGCCAGCCATTATTATTTTGGTACACACAACAATTACACTTGTTCTGATTCTGAAGTTGCTTAAGCTCTTGTATTACAGACGTCTGAAACAACAGTTACCACTGTTGTTCACAAATATACTTAAATATATAAATTCATACCCAGACACGGAACCAACACCGATCTTCATGGTGTACATCTGGCTTAAACGTGAGAAACGAAACTAAATTAAACATCATCATCATCATCAGCCCATATACGTCCCCACTGCTGGAACACGGGCCTACCCTAAACTAAGGCCATAGAGCCTAGGTCAACCACGCAGGCCAAGTGCGGGTAGGTTATAAACATAACAAAATAAACATAGCCTACTTAAAATATTGATAGTTTTGAGTCTGTTGATTAAAGTAAGCTGTTGTTAAACTTAGATGCGTAATACACAAAGTTACAAAAAGAAAAAGGATATCATTTTTGAAACAAAGATTGAGTACAACGTTTCATAAAATAAGAGTTTTTCTTTCACAAATATATTTTCGCATCAATTCTTCTCTATATAAACACATTTGCGTTCACGAGTCATTTACTTGTTCAGCTACAAAGAGTCTTACAACATTGAAAGGAGCGATAAAATTGCTTGTTTAGACCCGATATAAAATATGTACCTACCAATAACAGTGGCCTTAATCGTTCGGTTTGTCGTAAAAATGAATTATATAAAAAAAAACAAAAGGTTTTATATAGAATCTTCTAGAGCTCAGAACAATAGGCTTAAGACGTTTTGCACCATAAATCTTATTAGGTTTCTTTTTTCAACACAGAGCAATTTTGTTAGAAGATTAATAAAAAACCGTTTAAATGAAAGCTCGGTGAAGCGAAAATCGTTCTTTGAGAAATATTAAGAGAAATATATTTTGGGAGTATTTGTTTTACTTATCGTATCTACTTATTACTTAACTTTACCATCTCACTGTGTTCGTGTGTGTGTATGCATATGGTATTTTTTTGCTGAAGTGTTAATGTAGTGTTAGTTCTGTTGAATAAGTATCGTACGTCAAAATATGATTTGTTATTAAGACAACTTTACGTGACTACAGAAAGAGTATATCAATAGAACAAGGGTTTGATTATAATTTTATAAGTAATTTATCATGAACGAGTTTCTAAGGTATTAAAAGCCATTAGGACTAATCATTACTTACAAATAAAAAAAGTCAAAAAAAATCCTATCAAGCAACTCAAAAAATACTTAAGGGTCGAAGTGAACCGCACATGATCCTTGCTACAAGTTATTATTAATATAATATGGTAAAAGGACATACGGAACGGTACACGACGGAATAAGCGTCAATGGCCGAGTGGTTAAGGTCGTTACTTGCCACGCGAGAGGTCACCAGTTCAAACCCCGCCACGTACCACTGTGATTTTTAAATTTTAAATTCATATGAACGTTTATTCGACGCTTTAACGGTAAAGGAAAACATCGTGAGGAAACCTGTACACATACAATAAAATTCTAAGGTTGTGTAGTCAACCAACCCGCACTTTGCCAGTGTGGTTGACTAGACCCTATCGTTCTAATTTAGGGAAGGTCCATGCTCCAGCTGTGGGGACGTACAAGGGCTGATGATGGTTGAAGGATTATGCCTTGGATGGTAAGAATACTCCTGGTACTCACCATATCGGGCCTCCTCCCCCTCGGGTGCCTGCGCCGTGAGGGTGGAGAGCTCCTTCTCCAGATCGACCTGGTGTTCGCCAGAATCCCATGACAGCAGCCCTGGAACAAACAAACATACATGTCAACATCTGTTATAACTTTTTCCTTATATAATTTTCTAATCATCATGGCATCTCAGCCAAGATCATGGGTGAACATGGCGCTTGCAACTGTGCCGCAATATTGGGAGCTCATTAAAACAAACCAACATTGGGAAATATCTGGGACATTTCCACACATGGCCACCTGACATCAAATTTCGCAGAACTTGTACTATGGGCATCAGAAACTGACATACATACATTAGATATTTATAAATAAATAATTAATTACAAAATCACACCCAGAAACGGAACAAACACCGATAGTCATCACACAAATATTTGTCCTGATTGGGAATGGAACCTGCGACTCTTGTAACCGCCAGCCAGGGTCACAAACCACTGTTCGACTGAGCCAGTTACATTACGCAATAAAATCACGGGCAGAAGCAGGTTAAATATAAATATTACGTGACGAATCCAATAATCCCCTCTCGGGAGTGGCGGAAGTAATAGAGGAAGCATACTCAATATGAATGTTAATATTTACCCCGGGCCTGATAGAGATGGGATGGACGGAACTCGCCAAGTTAAATCCTCTAGGATTCCAGTTTCCGAATGCCAAGTGCCGACAACTTGATTGGATAATCCTTTGTTAAGGGAAACTAAGAGTCGCGGTCGACTGACAGTTAACTGGTTGGTTCGAAACTAGTATTAAATAGGTTTGCTCCAGAAGTAGGGTTTACAATTTGTCAAATACTATAGTTGAAAGTTTGTCAGAAATTGAAGTTCAAACTAGTGACTGTTTCAGAAGTTGGTGATAAATATATAACTACATGACAGTTAAACTGTAACGTTGTTTAAAATTATTTGTATGTATCGTCAAAAAATGTACATTTTAATAGATTAATATCCACACCCAAACAGGAAACATCAACGTATGTTCATCACTCAAATATTTGTTCCTAAAGGGGATCAAACCCAGGTCTGGCGCAAGCGACATTGTCACTTTCAAATGTGCCATCAAGCCGTTCAAGCGTCTAAAGAAACCCGTTTGAAGCCTTTTATAAACACGTATCTGAAACGTTCACGATTCAGTCTGGGACCCACGGAAGTAATGTAGGAAGCCGTCGGCCGCGAGGGATATTTGAGCAAAGCTATTTCTGGGCCAATATCGGTCAGCTCACAAACTGGTGGTCACATTCGAATTGATTGTTGTTTTGGTTCAACAACAACACTGAACACTGAAGCCCTCTGTAAAATTATCGACGGAGGGTTTTGTGGTTTCGCTGATAAAACAAGTTAAACAGCTTTTTGTTAAAGTAAACTGAGTTCAGCTTTTTCTAATGTTTGTTACTATGATCGAGTTTTATCTTTTTTGGCTGTAGTATTTGCGCTTTGTTTAATATTAAAGAAATATTCGGTCGCAAGCAAACTGACCAAGATTGGTGTAACCCAGTCGAAACGTAGCTATGTACCTACTCCTAATATCTTGTTGACCCATAAAGACTAACATTTAGTGTAATAGAACGCGAAAGTCTAAAATCTAACGTAATATTAAAGAAACCGTTTTACAAGAAACAGTATACCCTACGCATGCCAAATGAAGATGCTTATACACTCTAACATAGTTATAAGCATTAATGTTACTAACCATAATTGGATCTTGTTTATCTGAATAATAAATGAATTGAATTGAATTTGAATTATATATTTATTTTCCCTTCTATATACGAACACTAAAAAATATTCTACTTATAATATGTTTACAAGTTTATCAACGTAAAAGCTTACATACAGAATGACGTACCATTACAGTACGTCTATGACCTCATAAAACTTTCCTTGTCAAAGTTGCAGATTAATTGGCAAACTCTTACCCAGCTCTATATATTCTATTTATAGCGGAAGAAATTTGAAAGCAAGCGGAAATAGCGAAGGAAGTAATATTTGCGGAGAGTCTCTTCCTAGCTAGACCAATAATGTTGTGATTGCCTGAACTATTTGCGGACGGTCTAGCTTAAGGATTTTGTTTCGAAACGTTTGATCAAAAGCTTGATAGATCTGTGTCGTCTGTAGATAGTTATATCCAATGTTTTGTTATTTAGGTAAGAGACAAACGGTAAGAGTTAAGACAAATACGGAAAGAGTTTCCAAGGTAGAAATAATGCTTGCTGAATTTCAAAATAGTAACGTTTTTAAAATATGTATTCATATTAAACAAGCAGTGCCTATAGGATTTTCGTTTAGTTTCGTTGCGCGAAAACTACAAATTGGAAATAAAACTTGGAATATTTTATTTAAAATTTTACGTCTTCTCGTAACCACGAGAGCTCAAAATAGCTCAAAAAGTTTGGTCTCTATGCGTAGATTTTCATGTTTTTAATTGTAATACACGAGAATTAAACCTGTAAATTTTGATTATTTCAAAAACCAACTAAGGTGTGCGTGTTACGACAAATAAAACAAATTGCTGTATTAATATTGTAATTCAGTTGAAAAAGTAGTGGAAAATATTAATGCAAATACACATACTCATAATAATGAAGCTCGCATTAATTGTTTCCGTAATGAACGTAGGGCAGCGGGACTAATGAATACAACTCGGACAGTGCAGACGAGATTAAAATAAACAACTCATTGTTCTGTTTGTGTCTGAGGCCTTTTGTTTTCGTCAGTTGTCAGGCATGTGAGGTCAGCTGTTATTAATTAGCGTATGGAAACTATGGATAGGGGAGCGTGACAATGCTGACTAGGGATAGTTCTGATGTATTATTCAAGACTGCAAATTCGAGAAAAGTTTTTAACAAAGAGCTTTATAATAGAAAAAATATGCAAATTAAAAAGTAATAGAAATACTCTAACCACGATGATTTTTTAATTTTTTTATAAATGGGAACCCTTTAAATAAGTTATAGTGCGTTCTCCAAACAAATATAAAAAAGGTCTTGAAAGTCGTCTTAGAAGTATGAATATGGTTGTCATTTCAGTAAAATTTTACTTATCGTTAAAATGTATAATGTACGTAGGTACAATTGATTTCGTAATAGTGACGTGTATTTAAACAGCTGTAGCATGGTATGTTTTCCACGCCTGACTACCTTTAGAGTCAGTATGTGAATACTCCTTTTTGGAAGATGGCTGTGATTACGATTTAAGTGTTCAATAAAACTGTCTTTTGTGTTTAATTAAGAAATGTGTAAACTCTGTGTAAAAAATAATATATTGTGACGATACACAGCAGCATGGAAAATTCACCCTTAATAAACCAGGTACCGAACCAAGTAGTCACTAAAAATAAGATATTAATTACGTAGGATAATGATATTGATCAAACGGATAAGAATATCAAAGTTTTTTTTTCCTTTTCTTCAGATCTTCGTTGCAAGTGGAGTGCTATGCACTATCCTAAGTTGCGGCTTGGGTTTGGGATTTCTCCCCATACTCCAAGAACTAAATGCAAAAACCAGCAATCAAACTAATGTCACCGAGAAGTCCCTAAGTTACATAGGTAAGAAACTTAATCACTTAAAAGATTCAACTGAAACAGTACAAAAATGGAATAACTTACAACTTGAAATGAGATCTACCTCGAGTCGTAAAGATGTTGAATAAAAGATTCCCACAAAAAATAATGCTTCTTCTAACCGTGAAAAACTGGAATAATTAAAGGAAAGAGATAACGCGAGCCGTTGTCGCCTAAGTGAAATTAATTTTGCTTTCAGAGACGGCCGGAGAGTTGGCGTTCATCCCATCAATCCTGATTATTCCCTTTGCGATGCAGAAAAATGGAAGGCGAATGGCCAACATCGTGACAATAATGCCCGTTTTATTGAGCTGGCTCATAAGTTTCAATGCAGAGAATTTCCTCAGTCTCACCATTGTCAATGTCTTACACAATGTGTCTTTAGGCGGCGCAGTTTCAATAAGTAGCATCATAATATCGGAATTTTGCAGCCCAAAGTACAGAGGAGTATTCTTGATGCTCGAAACTGCTATGATATCTCTTGGAGTATTACTAAGTCACATTTTTGCTATATTATCCTGTTGCAAGATGATATCATTCATCGGGGTACTGACCTCATGTACGGCATTGTTTATTACGTACTTGTCACCAGAGAGCCCGTATTGGCTAGTCAGTAAAGGTCACTTAGAAGAAGGAAAAGAAACATTTTGCTGGCTAAGGGGCCACGACGAGGAGGCAACGAGCGAATTGAATAACTTGCTTTTGAGTCAGAAAATAAAAATGCAATTAAGATCTTTGAAGCCGTTAACAAATCTTAAGCTACGGGAGAAGATTACGGAATATCTAAGGTCGTTATTAACAGCAGATTTCCTAAAGCCCCTCTCAATTATGCTGCTGCTTTTCAGTTTTGTTAGTATGGGGGGAGAGAATTTTGTCACGAATTATTCTGTAAGGAACATCTTCCATTTAAACGGGAAATACATTGGGACGATTGTGTTAGACGTTTTGACCTTGATATGTTCTCTTACTGCTTGCGTTTTGATTCAAATAGTAAAGAGGAAAACACTATTTATGTTCACCGGTTCCTTTTCAATACTGTTCCTGGGTTTGATATCGTTGTTTTTGTTTTTGCAAACATTGGACTGGTTTTTGAAGGAGTATGTTTGGCTATTTTTGAGTCTAGTGACAGGATTAGTGATGTTCATGTCATTGGGGACGACGGCTTTACCCTTCTCACTTTTGGGTGAGATATTCCCGATGTCTTACAAAGGCGTAGGTAGTTCACTGACATGTGCTTACTTGTGGGCATTTGGGAACAGCCTTTTGAGAGCTGTCCCTCGGTTGACTGACATATTAGGCTTACATGGAGTATTAGTGGTAGTAATGATAATGATGATTGTCACTTTAGTTGGTCTTAACAAAATTATGCCCGACACTGATATGAAAAGTTTACATGAAATTGAGAGGCTAGTGAAATTACGCAAGGATGGCCAATATCATGTAGCCTTGAACGAAATGGGAGAGTGTGAACATTTTGACAATTTGCAGTTATTCCTCGAAGTTTGAATTTTCGTGTTTGGAGTTTGGTTACATTATGTCCTTTTGTACTCAATACAGAAGGTGATATCATATTTAAAAGATTTAGACACTAGTTTTCATTACCCTCATACATAATGAAGGCAATTGTTTAAACCAATAGTCAAACGTAGCCTACGCCGTAATACTTAACTATAACTAAAGCAAATAACCCTACAATTGGACACGTGCGTAAACGTTACTTGAATAGTGTGGTGCTAAATTGAATTCGCAATATTGAACACGAATAATTAACTAGTTATTTGAACGATTCAATCGATTCTAAACATTGATTCGATTACGCAAGGCGTCAACCTCGGCGAACGCGAGTCCTTACTCAGGCTTCAACGCTAGAGTACGCCGGACTGACAGACAGTGAGAAATTGAATATAATGTTATTAGATGGTGAGATTGAGGCTTTCTTTGGTTATTTCTTTGAAAGGGGTTTGAAGATTTGACACCTGGTGGTGAGAAATGTCAAGGAAGCGATATTAGTTGTTTTTTATGCCTATGAATTGATAACAGTAACGATATATTTTAAAGATTTGTAAATAAAAGACTTAAATAAAAAATATCATGTTTTTAAATTATTCGTTTGTTTTAAAGCGATTTTTTTGCATTCTTTACCTATACCTGGACTAAATTTAACAGTAAAATCTTACGTACCTCTACTACTCAAATTGATAATAATTTAACTATTTACATGTTTTACAGTCTGATATTAAGTTGATAACAATACGAGATAATAATGTTGAAATGCGCGAGTTCATCTACAAAACTCAATTAAAACAAATGCGCTTGTATTTTGGGCAAATAGATAAACTTATCTTTTGAACTTTATGTAACACAACAAAAATGCAAAATCAATCAATCAATCAATATTACACAACATCACATACATTGATCTGATCCCGTGGTAAGTAGCTTAAGCACTTGTGTTACGGTAATCAGAATCAACAGTGGATACACAAATAAACTTAAATATATTTAATAATACACCCAGACACGGAACAAACACCGATGTTCGTCACACAAATATTTGTCCCGAGTGGGAATCGAACCCACGACTCTTGGAGCCGTAGGTTATGAACCTGAGTCACTATCCACTGTTCTACCGAGCCACTCAAAATGCTAATGCACATACAATACGGCAACCAAAAATGTTGTAATTTCTATACTTATATTATAAGTGTTGTAGGCTTTTGAGCGTTAGATGAAAGCAATTAGCATACTTCCCGGGCCGCTGGGAAACAGTTCCTGTGTACACAACTAGTTGACTGGTTCACTAGTTGACTAGTTCACTAGTCACAACACGCCTGAAGTTTCAACTCAATTATAGTTTGCTGAATGGAAATTGTGTTATTCTAAACTGTCTTTTCAGGGATTCCGGGAGACCACATTTTAAGAATAGCAGCTTTTCGTTTATTCCTATTTTCAGGAATCTTGACACCTATGTTTGTTTATCTATGTAAATGTGCCTTTTAATAATTAAACGATTACATCACCTTCGTGTACTACCTAAACAGTAAATGAGCTCTCTTTTTCTTAAAAAAAAAAGGGTGAGTCTCAATTCATTGATTTTTTTCCATATTTTTCCAATTCCAAGAATTGAGGCTAGTGATGCCTGAAGAATTTAAATATTGTAAATATACAAACGTGTGGATTGAATGTTCTTAGAACTAGTTCTCTTCAGATGAAAATAATAAATACAAAATAGGTCCCAAACATAATTCATACATCATAAATAAACGTGTTATAACTAAATTACGCCACCATTAGCTAACAAATAAATCAGCCTCCAAATTGGTTCAAGCACAGCCCGTCGTGTAAGGCATAACTCACATGATTGTTACCCGTCACTCCGGCCCGGTGCAACCAGTTGCATCCATCCTGCATCAGGTCGCAAACGGCCCGGTGCAATTAACCCACATTCCGGACTGCCGGGTCCCTTCGGACGGCAGGCCATCCGTTAATATCATTTCGGCAGGCTTCTGTGCGGCGGCGCGCCGAATTATTGACTATTAGGTAGCTAATTCAGTTAGGTTCTGTTTAGGTGACGACGATTTTCGATAAACTAGTCAATTTTGAGAGTAGGAACACAAAATATTCTGTTAGGATTGATTTAGATAGCGAGTATTTACGATAAACTAGGTCTTGAATATTTTAGAGTATAAGCATACCTTAATTTGAAACTGTCATGTCCCGGGTTCACCCATGATCATGGCGCTTGCAACTGTGCTGAAATATCGGGAGCTCATTAAAACAAAACAACATGGTAAATATCCCGGACAGTTTCAGTTTTCTAATATAAGCATACAAACTAACTGTCTACAATTTCATGATACGCAATCAAAATGTTTGATTTTAATTTCACTTAATTTTGACTTACGTTGGATGAAAGAGCAGATTATACCTACTGGTAGTCTACCAGTAGGTATAATCTGCTCTTTATTACCAGTAGGTATAAGCTCTAAAGCTTCTGATCTACCAGTGGTAGATCAGAAGCTTTCGCCCTAAGCATTATTTTAAGTGATTTGCTGCGGAAGATATCAGAAACTGCTTTTGTAGTATTCCAGCATAAAACTTCAAGCAGCTTAGGGTTATTAAAGCCACAGAAATATAACTAAGTTGGTTAAGCAGGTTTAGCGTAAGCGGTAACAAACGAAGTGTCAAGTTTAAGGATGCGACAGACAGAGTAACTATGGATTACAAAGGATATAACCAACTAACGAAAGCATACCAGCACGATTGGAATATTCAATGTTTAATCCCAGTTAATTAGAACAATGTCTAATATTGAAAACGCTGTGAGTCAGCAAATATCGCATAATGCGAACTGTGACGTCACAATAATGGCGTCAATTGCGCGGTCGGGTGGAATTAATTAAAGTCCAGTGCATTTCGAATTAATAATTTTACTAATTAACGCTTTGTTTGGTTCAATGGTAATTATACAGATTCCAGGTTTGATACTAATACGATTTGATGGGTGCTGTATCGTTTCGATGCATATTTTGTATGGTCATGTGAATAAATGCAATCACCATAAATTTGTGAGTGAACAAATTGATTTTAATTAAAACTGATTAGCATATTTATCTACCTACCACTCTACGTATAGGTTTAATGTGTATATGTTCCGTTATTTTTTCAAAGAGCCGTAGCTGCCTAAAGTATTTTCGTAAAGATATTTCTTTTATTGATCCAAAACGAAAAGGTATTTGTCATACTTAATAATTTAAAGTTTTATAAGTAGGTATTAAAAAAAGTAAAACGAAGGTATTTTTAGAATAAGTAAACAACATCAGCTAAAGTGGCTAACCCGAAAATTATTTTTGTCAAAGTTACTTTTTAACGAACACGTGTAGTTACAGCTTTTATGTATATAACAAGGACTTAAATACTTAGGTAACCTTTTTGGGTACTACAATAAGAGGTTGTAGACTACAGATATGTAATGCCTCGAATCATATACACATAATATACTGATCTATACTACCATCGGACACGATAGCTAGACTGGTATTTGGGAAGGAATTGCAAACACGCACCGCAAAATACCGATGGACACCCATCATATACCTATATATCTATAGAAATACGGCTAGATCCGTTTAATACGTGGCATTCTAAGGACCGTTTGTTTTCGTAAAGCGTATTTGCGGATTTTCCTTGTCATATAAAGTACGGTAGGAAAGGTCTATTGAAAATAACTCTACCATGACGGTGATGCTCAGAAATGGTATGATCCTGAGCCGTAAAGCGACTTATATGTAAAGAAATGATAATGTTAGAGGATTAAGTAAGGTAGGTGTTTATTTAATACTAGCTATCTACCGTGTGAATTCAAATTTCGCGTAAAACATTACTCTTTTTATTTAGGCATTCTGTGAAAGATCCTTGAAGAAGAGCAAATGCCTTTTCAGTTATCATTTCGCATTAATGTTACTGGTTTTTAAAAATTAATTTGTGTGTTATTAATTAATCTGTGTTGGTAACTGAATAAAATATTTTTCTTTTTATCTTTCTAAAGTTGGCTGGAATATTAGTAAGGACATTTCAGATTAAAGTGGCATGTGAGAGTCTGTTTTGCATTTATATTCGTATTCAAGTGGAAAGAGTAAGTACCTACCTATATCCATAGATTAAGAAGAAAAATTTTACCACCAAATTAATCGTGATTCAATTTGTTTGAACAAAAAAGAGAATTAACAGGAATTTCTGAAAAGAAATGTAATTTTAAACAATCACAAAACTTAATAAATGCAACGCTTGTTTACAATGATATTCACTGTCATTATAATATTAACTGTTATACCAGTTAATATTTAAAATTAATTTCCACAGCAAAAACCTGTAATTTCGTCAGTTCATCAGCGTAAACGCTGGCAAAAAGTGTCGATGAAAAACTGGCGGCTTTATAAACCGGATTTCCCAGTGCGCCGCCATTTGCATAACCGAATTACGCGAAATGTTCGTAATAACTATTATTTTATGTGCAACATGCCACGACACTTGCGTGAAGTTAATCAGCGATTAGCAAAAACTGCAGTTGAACTGTGGACCAAGTGATGGGCTGAGGCAATAAAATGAAGAAGAAAATAAAGTAGTATGTCAGTCAGGAAAAACAAAAAATTATAGAATCTTGTTCCACAAGCGATTCTGTACTTTAAGGAAATACAATCGCTGTTATTATCCATAAACTCGAGGGAAAACGAATAAAGATTTTATTGATTTTATAAATAAATAGAAAAAAAAGATCAAAATAACACATCATTCTATTGAACACCCTATAGATCATGGAGTGATAATCATTTTTGATCTTGCCTTACCACGCATTATATGATTTTATTTATATTATCATAATTTATAAAAGTATTTTTAAGCTATTGCATAGCTTTTATCGCGGGCTTTGAGCGCGGCGACCGAACCAAGATATTCCGTAACGAAAAAAATCTCACAATCGTCTAACGTCGTTTCAGTTCGGTAGACTTCGGCACGGTGTTTGTGTGCGTGCGGTTAGACGTATTGTACGACTCTACGAAACTCGCACGAATCGAGACGAGCTGCTCCGAAATCGGACGATGCTATGCAATAGCTATACCACGGCAGTCCCCGAGTGCCACACGTCTTTTTTTTTATTTTAATGTAATGTTTATTCACACGTATCTACCGTCAGATCTAAGCGACCAACTGTCCTATTGTAAAATTCAAACATCAAACATTAGCGACAACTGTAAATAGGATGGCTGAAATAATCACATATCCCCTAAATCCACCGCTAGACCGAACAAACACTTATTATGTAAACAAATTGTTTTCGCCGAACGCCCAATCCGAGCTACACATCAATCAAATTGGTCCAGACCAAATTGGTCGGTCGGCTCGTGCGGCCAATTTCATTGTTTTCGCGGATTAACATGTTGGTCCATGTTATGTTTTAGTTATTTTGCGTCGGTCAAGCGACAGATGGCATTCGGAATCGAATAGAGATTTGATAAATTTAATACTCAATTATTTTAAACTGAACGTTTCACATTATCTGTTGGCATAGTCTACGGCAGACGTAAATATGACAAAAAAAACTGTAAATAAACATTTATTTTGTATTAATAAATAAAATAAATATAAATATTTCACAACATCACATACATCGATCTGATTCCGTGGTAAGTAGCTTAAAAGCACTTGTGTTACAGATATCAGAATCAACAGTGGATACACAAATAAACTTAAATATATTTAATAACACACCCAGACACGGAACAAACACCGATGTTCGTCACACAAATATTTGTCCCGAGTGGGAATCGAACCCACGACTCTTGGAACCGTAGGTAGTAAACCTGGGTCACTAACCACCGTTCCACCGAGCAGTTATTTGATCTATGGTTTTTACAACCCCGCGGCATAATTAATATAGACCGCAATCGCCAGGGATGCCCAGTACCCAGGGACGCACGTCTAAAGATGTTGAATACTCTGAATATTGAAAAGACAATGAAATATTTGGTATTTTTATTTATTGTTTTTAATGCTATTAAAGCTCAATGTAAATTTAAAATTTAAAAAAAATCGCATTAATGACCCCGCCTGAACTGAAATTTTAAATTTAAATATTTGGTAGTTTAATAAACGCCTCATTTGAGTTTTGCATCTGCATTTGGAAACTTTAGTATATAAGAAAAATATCGAATTAAGTTTTCAGTATCCTACTAATATAAACGTGAAAGTTTGTATATGGTGGATGGATGTTTGTTACTCTTTCAAGCAAATACTTCTGAACCGATAACGATGAAATTTGGTATGCAGGTAGCTGAAGACCCAGAATAACACATAGGCTACTTTTTATCCCGGAATTCCCGCGCGAATAGGGTTTCCACGCGGATGAAGCCGCAGACGGAAAGCAAGTATCCAATAAAATAGTTTATGTTGTCTACGGTTACGGCGGTCGAACATCTTCAAAATAAATAATAAATAAATAAATATTACACAACATCACATACATTGATCTGATCCCGTGGTAAGTAGCTTAAGCACTTGTGTTACGGGTATCAGAATCAACAGTGGATACACAAATAAACTTAAATATATTTAATAATACACCCAGACACGGAACAAACACCGATGTTCGTCACACAAATATTTGTCCCGAGTGGGAATCGAACCCACGACTCTTGGAACCGTAGGTAGTAAACCTGGGTCACTAGCCACTGTTCCACCGAGCCAGTCACATCAAAGTTAACAATGTCATCACGCCAATGCGACAGGCATTACGTATTTAGTAATAACACATTCAATGCTCATATCTAAAGCTGGTTACATAGCATGCTCGCCCGTAATTAGTTATACCGCACGAAGGTGCCATGTGGAAACTAATTCGACGCTATTTAGGAGGTTTTAATAAAACCGCCCAAGTGCGAGTATGGCTCGCGAATGAAGGGTTCCATACAAATATTGTAAAAAAAAACCCGTTTTTTTATGGGGGCCCGCTTGAATATTGTTTTTAGTGTTTCTTGTTAGAGAAGCAACAGAAATTCATAATTTGTGAAAATTTTAACTGTCTAGCTATATTATAACAGTTCATGTAATATAGCCTGACGACTAACGGACGGACGAATGAATGGACGCCGAAATCTTATTTATAGGGTCCCGTTTCACACTTCGGGTACAGAACCCCAAAAAAGCCTCTAGTTAGTGGAGTAAATCGTAGTAACCTTTTAGGTATGCGGCATTTTCAGAAAATGTATTGAAATTTATAACGCGGTGTGACGACGTATGAATTTATAAATGCCCTGGGTTTGATTCCTACCTGGGACAAGCATTTTTGATGAACGTCGATATTAAAATTTGTTCCGTGTCTGGGTGTTTGTATATATTACGGTAAAGTGTAATATTCCACTGTTGAATCTGATTTTCGTAACACAATGTGATTACCTAACCTGTTATGCTGTGAACTGCCTCGTTGGTCTAGTGGTAGCAAGTGCTGCGTTAGGACCGAGAGGTCCCCGGTTCGAGTCCGGGGTCGGGCAAAATTTGTGTGAGTTTTTCTGTAATGAAATTACTCAGCCCGGAGTTAGGAAGTTGGCGGTTGAACGCCCGTGCCTCGGAAAGCACGTTAAGCCGGTGGTCCTGCGCCCGATCTCTCATCGGTTATGTCGGATTGCCGTCTCACCGAATCATGAGAGTAAGGGAATAGAGAGTGCACTTGTGTTTGCGCGTACACTTGTGCACTATAATATGTCCTGCGCACTTGGCTGATCTCAATTGAGATCGGCCGCCATGGCTGAAATCGGTCGGACTCCTTATATGCTGTGAACATTTGTATATTTTTTATGGCATTTAGAAAATGTAGATTGTTTTATTAATTTTGAGCAACTTGAAAATACTAAACGGGTAAGCTTTTATACACAGGCAGTATACAACAGACGGGCAAGCCCGCAGAGACACATTGTTTTTAGGACAACCTAAATTTAAGTTTGCCCCAAAAGCCTATGTTAGGCAGTTCACTCACCCTCAGCTATTTGGCAATGACGTCAAGGGTCAAACTCCGGTTCTTCCCGGCGACCTCTTTTGGTGTATCCGGTCAAATAACATCGCATTAATGATTTACCAATAATAATGGACGCAATTTTAATTTAAGCAGATAGCTAGCGATTGTTCGGTTGTTAATCGATTAAATTATTTTGGTGGACTGCAAAAAGTTTTTGTTCCTTATTCTTAATTTCATTTGAAACTTTAGAAATATATTTGAAATACAACAAATTTTAAGGAATTTTTCGGAGCTAAAAGGATACTGACAACTGTTTTTAGTTTTATAAGACTGTCTTGAATCATACTTACAAATTGCGATTCCGATTTAAATTGATTTGATTTCAGTATTTTTTTTTTAAATGTGTATAATAATGTTTGATATATCCGACGAATATGTATTATTATGTACAATGATAAAATTCCTTTGAAGTTCCTTTTAAAGTGATACTTTTTCAATTCAGCTGTATATCATATTAAACAAAAACCCAACAGTATTTCGAGCTTGATAGGATTCCTGTAAGACCGATAAGCTCCAACAGACAGCAATTTGGTTAACTCTTTAATACTCCCTTACAACTCCAACTCTTTCACTCCTGAAAGCTCCTCTCGCATCAAAGTTGTATTTATTACCTGAAACAAGTGAAAAGTAAAATAAGTTCCATTGATTCTTATACTGCAGTGTTAGACTAAGTTTTTACGAGTATCCATTCGATGCCAAGGACATTGCGGCAAACTGCAGACAAAACGATAACCTCGATCATATTGTAGCAGTAATGTATAGTTGTATTTTACGTTTTACTCGCTTTGTATACTCTAACTTATTATTTAGTCTGACAAATACTTGGAAGCTATTTCATTTTAACTCAAAAATGGTATTTGATGGTCAAGATTTGACAAAAAAAAAATGGAAATGAAATCTTATCATCAAATAGTAAGGTTTATGCGCTGGGGATGAGAGGCAACTCTTATGTTACAATATAAGCATGCAAGTTTGTGTACAAAATGATATTACGATTACTAGTATTAACACAGAGTAAGTATAATATTAATTGCCAGTTTTTACGATTATAGAATTTTGTCAATTGCTGATTTTGCTGATTTTGAAACACGGAGATTACTTTCGTAATATCCGTGTATCAAGTTGTTAAGTATACTTTACTATATACTATAAAGCAAAGTCGCTTCCGGCGTCTGTCTGTATGCATACTTAAATATTTAACACTACGCAAAGGATTTTGATGGAAGTTATGTTTTTCATGGCTAGAGAGATTCAAGAGGAGGATACCCGAAGCGAAACGAACAATAAAACTTAGAATCCGACGTCTACGTTTCTAATAATCTCACAATCGCTGTAAATTTTGTAGCATTCACCCTAATTTCTGAACGCAGGATCACCCGCTCTCATTACCAAGTGACAAACATATTAAAGTCATTAGCACCAAAACTAAATCACTAACGCGGCGTTAAAGCGAAATTGAAACTCTCGTCGCAATCAAACGGGCGTTTCTGACGCAAACTGACGTAACTGTGCGTCACGATGTCACGCCGACCTGGCAAAGATATGCAGATTAGATGGAAATCGGCGCGGAACAATTGTGGGAATTAGTTTCTATTGGTGTTCGGGGAAGGGACTAGAGAGTACTAATGGTGGGAGTTCAGGTAGAAATGTGGGAACTCTGGGCTTAGTCTGTCTAGTTGATCTTGTCAGTACTTGTGTTTACAAATGTTACGTTGATTAATATTCTTGGTCGAATAGTACGGACGTCGGACATGCTTTGGTGTAACAAAGATAATTAGCTAAACTATACTATGGCGGATATCATACTGTGACTGCGTTGTGTTTCAAATTAGATATAAGTATAATAATACCCGTGAATAAGAATAAGAATAAGAAATTATTTATTGACCACATAACATAAACAAGTACACAACGAATTACAACAGACAATAGAAGAACAAAGAATTAACATAAACAGATAAGGACAAAATGTGGTCAACGAGGAACAGGCCTCAGCATGTGCTGCATCAGCCTGAGGGCAGCTGCAGCGCTGGTATTTTGTCCGTACCCCGTATGACATGATATATCTACACTAATATTATAAAGAGGAAAGATTTGTATTTTTGTATTTTTGTATTTTTGTATGTTTGTAATGAATAAACTCAAAAACTACTGGACCGATTGCAATAATTTTTTCACCATTAGAAAGCTGCATTATTCAGAAGTTACATAGGCTATATAATATCACGCTAGGTCCTATAGTTGTGGAGCAGTAACCGAAAATGTTTCAAAAACGGGGGAAAGTATCGTTTCTGAGGCCTTCCGTGGCGTGCGCTGAGCATATAGTTAAAGTTATACAAAAATGCTCTATGGATGAATTGTTCATTTTAACATTATCTTTAAAAAAGTCCGCGAGAGCATATGTCTACCTTTTATAGTTTACCCATAACAATCGTTTTAATGATTTAGATGTTTGCTCCAAAGTAATCTTCGATATTAATAATTTTGTCAAGGGGTACGGTAGACTCGATTAAAACCTTACATGAATAATAAAACATCAAAAAATAATGATTTCGAGTCGACAACATATATCCGCAAATTTCGGATTGTCGAGTATTTTGTTAAATTCAAATGTGTTGACAGACGAATCAAAGTCACCATCTTGCCGGAATTATTGAGTGAATATTGTGTCAAAACTAATTTTCTTCAGTCATTGACGTTTTGCGGAAACATTGTTTTTGACACATTTTTTATGATATACTCTTTCAGGGCGATAACAGATACTGATGAAGAATAGATAATATAGTTTTATAAGGACCTTTGCCAAATTCTAGGATTGACTGACCTATCGACGCACAGCCTAAACGGCTAAACGTAGGCACTTGAAATTTGGACCGAACGTAGCTTAGGTACCATAGAGGTGCACTAAGAAAGGAATTCTCGAAATTCTCACGGGAACGGGAATAATCGGGAAAATCCTTTTGTATGAAAAATCTAAACCGCTGAAGTTAGATGCTGTAAATTTGACATGCAGGTACCATAATAAACTTAAAGCTTAGGTGAAACAGGATATTGAAAAATTCTTACGGGAACGAAAGTTAGCAGGATAAACTTTTATATGTTAAATCCTGTAGTCCACGCGAACGAAGTCGCGGGCACAGCTATATTTTATATAGCGATAGAGGTATACCGAAGCGAAGCGAGGGCGGGTCGCTAGTACTAAAATATATACGTAAAAACAAATAAATGAATAAATCTTTATAAAAAAACTTAGCTGACAATATTAGATCTTAGAGTCTACATTACAAGTGTATGGAATGAAAAATAAACAGGCATTTTTAACATACATACATACATACATAAAATCACGCCTTTTTCCCAGAGGGGTAGGCAGAGATCACTTCCTGCCATGTGCTGCGGTCCTGGCATACCACTTTCGCTTCATCCACATTCATCAACCTCTTCATGCACGCTCGTCGATTCCGGGTACTTTTGATTTGACCTTTCTTTAAGATTTGACCTATTTGGTCATGAAAGGTCTTTCTTGGTCTACCCCTGTCGACATCTCCAATTACACCCTCTCTATATATACTCTTCGTTAATCGTCTTTCACTCATCCTCTCAACATGACCAAACCATCTAAGCATACCTTTCTCAACCTTAGTCACTACATCATACATTTTTAACAGACTAAACAATACTTTCCAGTGTTTCCAGCAAAATGTTACCTTATTTCTATGTTCAGCAACTTAACAACATGAACTTGAAACAAGACGTACATCCATTCAAATGAGTATCCCACCGAAAGAGCCTCGTCAAAATGAGTGAAGTGTTAATTAGATTTACCTTCGTAAATCTCTCATGCATTTGGTAATCAAATTTCTCATTGTTCGTACCACTCCGCAACTTCAGTCAGCGGTTACTTATGAGTATCATGTAAACGGAAAATTGTTGAAAAGAGTAACGAATGATTTTAACGTTGAACAAGAACACAGCCATGTTGTTTTTATTTAAAAGACTGCTACTTCTTTTAATGGTTAAATCTTCTTGGAGCCTCTAGCTAAGATCTAACCTAGCTCCTGAAGAATGATACAGATGTGCCTAATGTATGCTCTCTTTAAGATACCTTATTGACAATGAGTTCAACAATCATCTTTTGTAGCGCCATAAATATATGAAACACTAGCATCCGCCTACGACTTTGCGGAAAAATGGTTTTGGCAGCAATTTTGTTAATATAATATACTCGTATCTTATAAAATTAGCTATTTATTAGTGAAAGTACGGTCAAAATTAGTCCAGCCGTTTTGGGGATAAGTGGGAATAAACAGACTGACAGAAAACTTTATTTAAATTGTGTTTTTGTTATTGGTACCCGATACAGATTCATACCCATTTAGTAAAAAGTCCGTATTCCATATTCAAAAGAAAAAATAATGAATATTATTTTTAAGACGACAGAAACGAATTAAACAGTCTTCGACACCATATCGACTAAATTAATCGAGTACATTGTCATACTGACATAAAATTAAATTAATTGGTCGTTCCGTCTATCTACACCACACCTTATGAACCTGTAAATTAACAAAATGTTGCCAGCAAATATGGCCCATTCCCCAGAGGCAGTATTATGGTACACTTCGCACAATAAATGGATTCTGTACACAAAGGCATGGTTTAGTATTCATTGGAAAGGCGATTCCATTATGAGGTTTTATTAAACTCCATCACAAAAATCGAATTACTTGGAACGGTATAGAATAGTAATATAATCATTATGCGGCCTCCTTGTAATCGTGCACACTGGCCTCTAAGAATTCTCTTTTTTTAAGCTATTGCATAGCTTTTATCGCGGGCTTTGAGCGCGGCGACCGAACCAAGAAATTCCGTAACGAAAAAAACCTCACAATCGTCTAACGTTGTTTCAGTTCGGTAGACTTCAGCACGGTGTTTGTGTGCGTGCGGTTAGACGTATTGTAAGACTCTACGAAACTCGCACCAATCGAGACGAGCTGCTCCGAAAGCGGACGATGCTATGCAATAGCTATACCGCGGCAGTCCCCGAGTGCCACACGTCTTTTTCTAACGCTTGAGTTGTATAGTTCCTAAGCCAAAATGTGTTATTATCACGCTCTACAACAGGTAAACTGATAGACACAATTATAAATGATTTTTTACACGATAGTATAGCCACAGCATTAACGATTTTCTATTGTTTTTTTATTAAATACACAAGTTCTTAAAATAAAAATCGACAAATTTTGTTGGTGTCATTTATTGCTACCCAATGAATTGATTGATTGATTTCAAGTCAGCGAGTCATATCAGATGCTTACACAAAAAGAGCGTCAACATATTTTCGCCGTAACTAATAGTGTTTGTCCAAATAAAATGTCAAATCATCTATATGTTCTCTCTTTTATACCCAACTAGTAACCCGAAATCGCAAACGGGTGTATTATACATAAAAACTTTCCTCTTAAATACATCTATCTTTTTAAAAACACCGCATCAATCCGTTGTGTAGTTCTAAAGATTCAAGCATACTTTGGGACAGACAGACGCGGGAAGTGACTTTGCTTTGTATGTAGTGATTCCGCTGAAAGCAGCTAAAATCGCAGAAAGCTGTTGAACTCACTGAAATCTGCTGAAATCGTTGAAATCCATAGACTCCGCGCTATTCGCCGCAACAATACATTGAATATCGTATCACGTAATAAGATTTACACGGGTACCTGGAAGATATCCCAATGCTTATTTGCCAATAAAAATCGTTCTCTCTATATTCGAAGCTCGAGAGGGCAATATTATACCACAATATAACTTGAATCGCAATATAAGAGCAAGGTTGTAAGAAAAATTGAGGTAGGGAGGTAAGTATTAACATTTATGGAGCCCTTTCTATAATTTTGATGGTGGGTACCCGAAAATAACCGAAAACGGTGTTTATGGAATGGGTACTGTTAGATTATAGTAAATTTTGAGAGAAAGTAATATTAACTTACTCATTTATGCCTTAAGGCTCAATAATTTCTACTATATAAGTCTTTCTAACAGAAACGAACAAAATGGGCCGTAAAAAAGCATCTACTCTACAGGCCTTCAGGGTAATGGTAACAGGCTCTATTGAACCTCACATGTAGACCTCACTGTCGTTTACCATCAGGAAGAGTTAGGTGATAGGTCATTCTGTACGTCGGATAAAAACAAAATAATACGAATTGGTTGTACCTTCATCATCATCATCATCATTGTCCTTCCTTTATAACACGCTAAGTGGGGTCGGAGCAACATGTCTTTTGCTGCCACTCGGGTCTATCATTCGTCAGCTCTGTGTCTACTCCTTTCGCTCCCATATCATCTATCACGCAATCCATGCTTTCTGCGGCCTTCCTAACTTGTCATTTCATGATAAAAATATGTTCCAATATTTCATGAAACCAGGAGTAGAATCCAAGATTCCTTGCATGACACTTTTGTCAAATATAGCATCGCCACATATCTCCAACGGTATAATATCAGAATCAGAATCCCGCACGCCGCATGAAACTTTCACGACAGTTAAATTGCTTGATTATCTCATATATGTGATGTCGTTTATCTCGGAATATCTTATTTCCGAAAGCAATACCTACGAGTTGCGGATTTTCTCATAGTATAATTGAATTTCGGAAAATCGTAGGTACATGGGTATAATCTAGGATTATTCTGATATTAATAGATTAGATAGCAATTAAGGAATGAGGTTTCAGTAACATTTCGATCAATCAAATTGTCACTAGGTAAGTATGGCAATTGGGGAATTAAATTTCAGTAACGTTTCGACAAATCTAACTGTAACTAGGTAAGTATAGGCTACTGCTACGAGTGATCATACAACTGTATTAGGTTAGACAACTTAATGGCCAAAACTATCAGCAACATCTACATAAATCGATATTGCGTTCCATTAAACTTACTATTAAGGACAGCAATTTTAGAAATACCTACTCAAGCACTCCCTTTGGTAGCGACAACACAAAAAGAGAAACATATTTGACAGACTCTCGCAATACGAAAAAGTGCCTTAAGTACAAAACGAAAAGGCACAAACTTCTTCACTCGAGTTTCCCTGAAGCCGGCATCCCAGGAACTCCAACAAAAAACAGAATACATCGCTGCTTCAGAACTGTCCCAATAAAGAAGTTCCGAGTTTAGGGCGCAATGAATAAAAGAACGACTGCGGATATTTTATTCTGTGCCCCCGGTACGAGTGTGGCCATAAAATCCGATTGAGCGGTAGCGGTTTTATAAGCATTCAGCTTTCAGGTTTTAAAAGCGTCGATGGCCGAGTGGTTAAGGTCGTTGCTTGCCATGCGAGAGGTCGCCAGTTCAAACCCCGCCAGGTACCAATGTGTTTTTCAAATTTGAAATTCATATGTACCATCATTCGACGCTTTAACGGTGAAGGAAAACATCGTGAGGAAACCAGCACACCTGAGAGATTTTTCTACGGTGTGCGAAGCCATGTCAGAGGCCTACGGGCGGCTTAAACTCTGACACCAGGTTGTTCATCAACCACACGATAAGAAGAAGAAGCATTCAGCACTTTGTAAATGTGCACCGTAAATTTTTGTAGTTGTAATCATTTTGTCTGTATTTATAGCGAAACAATTTTCTACCACAAATTGGTTTCAGTTTCTTTTATGTTGAGACAATAAAATATTTATTTGTTTTCCTAAAGGGTATCCTGATAGAATACCAAATAAGCAGTAGGCCTCCGTATAATATTAATCTTCAATTATTTTCCAATCAATACTCAATTACCAAACATTCTATCATTAATCGAAACAGATTACAAATAAAGTATAAAATGAGGCATTTCACAGTTCTATTATAAAGAACTCATTTGTATCTCTTTAAAACGTTTTTATGTACAAAAATAATATAAATCTATCTATCTGTCCATATAGGTATCCAGCGTTACAGCGATTGCGGTTAAATATCTTTAATAATTTCAGTCAGTCACCCAAAGTCTACTCACTAATGTATAGCTATATACATCGATTTCCATTACCGCGTGTTTAATGGCCCTACAATATTAGACAGTTGAAGACGGTCTTGGACTATTTTTTGCGATGTCCCCCTCCTGGGAGAAAGCTAAATGTGAAATGTTAAAATTACTCTCCCGCCGCTAAAATAATACAACTCACCCTGAAACGTATGACCTCACTGAGTTTCAGGAATATTTTTGTGGATTAATATTTGCCTGTCAGAAATGTTCCATACTAAAAATGGAGGTTAAAAGAAAATGGTAGTTACATTTTCTTGCAGACTGAATAAGTTAGAAGAGCAAGAAATAAGTGACATTTTTGTTCAAGACTTTCTAGTATCATGAATTCACGAATGCAAGTAAGTTATGATGAGTTCTTCCCAAAAACAAGTAGCAAAATAACACATTTTAATACACATTAGAAGAAAAAAGACGTGTGGCACTCGGGGACTGCCGCGGTATAGCTATTGCATAGCATCGTCCGATTTCGGAGCAGCTCGTCTCGATTCGTGCGAGTTTCGTAGAGTCGTCCAATACATCTAACCGCACGCACACAAACACCGTGCCGAAGTCTACCGAACTCAAACGACGTTAGACGATTGTGAGGTTTTTTTCGTTACGGAATTTCTTGGTTCGGTCGCCGCGCTCTATGCCCGCGATAAAAGCTATGCAATAGCTTAAAAACTGTACCAAACATAAATTCCAACCTTTTGACGTCATAACTACATACAATATAATACATGTTAGTATGCAAAACCAAACAAGGCACATACACGTACGTAGGTACAGATATAATTATTCTCGCTAGCAAAACAGAAATGTAATTTTAATTAATAACAATCTGGGCCCTTTAGAGCTGGAAGGATATGAGCATAGCATCACAGCAAACTCTAATTATACCATTCAGTCATTCCGTCGCAATGTGAGGTCATAAACATGTAGGTATTCTTAATTGTATACCTGTATAAAAGCTTGGTAAACATTATTATAATTTTACGGTCAGCAACTCCTTTCGACACTTTGTAATACCTCACGGGGTCAGGACTGGGTAAATGACAGGTGTCTATTTGCCATATCTAAATATACAAAAGGAGATACTGTGTGACTGTCTGACTGGCATATGCAACGCACAGCCTTACTTGCAACACGATATCTCACGGGATGGGAATTATTGAAAATAAACTTTTGTATGTAATCCTGTAGTCCACGAGAACGAAGTCGCGGATATAGCTTGTTTTAGGGTGTAACATGGTCTGAAGCTGTGGCGATAAGTACTATTTCTGATACAATAATGAGTTAATAAATACTCTTCCATTGTAAATATTATCCTTTATAAAAAAAGTTAGTTTGAGTATTGGTAAAATTCAAAATATTTCTTTAAACTGTCATGTCAATTATATCATGTACTCAAATAACTTGAATACACTCAAAGGTTTTCTCCGCTCATTAATAATGTCTCACAATTAGGATTACTTTAACTTCTAACATAATAAAAAATAAACCAAACTTCCACCATAGAAGCAGTGCAAGAGTAATTTTTGTGTTTCTTTCCAAAACCCCGCAACTAAATGCCATAATAGAACGCCGTGCCGTGTAAAAAGTGCCGTAATTAGTGAGGTTCTCTCGTTCTGCCATTCGTTAATTAGTACTTGGGAAATAATTAATAACCTCCAAATCGTACCTTTGGTGAATAACGTCACATTGCCAGTAATTACAATTTGTTTGAAAAGAACCTTATTAAAGGTTTTATGCCGTTGAAGAACGTGAAATAAATGTAAGGCTTTTAGGTGTTTTGGATTAATAATTTTAAAGATTTCAGTCCAACCATAGAAAGCATAATACCATTTTATAATGAGATGGGTCTTATCATTTTTTGACAACCAAACTAACTTGTTAATGAATCCCGACCGTTAACCGCGCTTGCGTTTTTTTCTCTTCAGGTTTTTTTTCTTTGAAAAGTTTGGTTCGCTTTTTAAATAATTTTAAAACGTATTTCTACAACCTATATCTAACTTCAGAAACAAAGTTCACAAACCAGTCGTCAACTAAATGATATTTGTGTCATTAAAACAGTGAAACAGCTGTAAAACAGTACAACAGTGAAAAGGCTACTAAAACAAACGCAGTCCTTTTTTCGGTATAAGCAGTCTAGCCATATTGAATCCTTTACAACTCAATGTGTTTCCGTTTTCCGTCCCCTGCGGTTAATGGGGAAAATGTGCAAATTTCCCACGCTCCTGACTTTCGGCTTGAACGGAAATTCAACGCGCGGAAAATATTTTATCATCACTAAACATTATTATGGCGGATAATGCTTGTTTCGTAGATAATAGTCCAGTCAAATTAAGAAAAAATCTCGGAATTCGAGATACCCAGCTGTAAGTCTGTAAATACTTAGATATTGACACCCTAAATGTGTTCTCAAAACCTACATATTGTAGGGTGTACGCAACTATTAAATTTTCAAGGTCAAATGTCACAAATATCAGTTTTATGAACTTTTGAGCGAAACGGGAAGTTTTATCATAAAAATGTGTAGGAGAAAATTACTTTTCTTCTATTTATCTATAAAAATTGTCTGTACGTTTTATTTCTAAGATTCACCATTTCAGAGATACAGCGATGCAAATAGTTGAAAAAGTCGTATTTTCAAAAGCTTCCAGGCCCACGTGCGATTGTGCTAGACAGTTAAAATTTTCACGAATGATGTATTTTAGTAGCCTCTATAACATCTTATACTAGAAAAAGCTTAAAACCAATGTTTTAGTGGGTTCTCATACAAAAACTATGGTTTTTTTTCTCTCACACTTGGCCGGTTTTTAACGTGGTTACCCCAGTAAACCTATTCCAGACGACACCTTTTATACATGAAGAACACGTTCTTTATAAGGAAGCCTAGTTAAATAATTGTTTTGTGTTGTTTTCAGTATTCAGAAGATTTAAGATTTCTGCGTTTCATTAAATTAAATTTGGTTAATATGGATCTTCACGTTCATTATCGAGTTAGATGGACAGTTAACATTTTTAAAATGTATTTTTTTTTCAGTTATACTTCAAACAGAAATTCTAATAATTGGTTATTTCGTACTTTTTGACCCATAATAAGCAGTTTAAATGTACTGAAATGTATATGTATAGTACTAAAAACAACATAAAACAATTATTTGTCTAGGCTTCCATATAAACAACGTGTTCTTCACGTATAAAAGGTGTCGTCTGGAATAGGTTTACTGGGGTAACCACGTTAAAAACCGGCCAATTGTGAGAAAAAAATAACATAGTTTTGTATAAGAACCCACTTAAACATTTAGGTTTTAAACTTTTTCTAGTATTAGATGTTATAGAGGCTACTGAAATACATAAGTTGTGAAAATTTTAACTGTCTAGCACAATCGCACGGGGGTCTGGAAGCTTTTGAAAATACAACTTTTTCAACTATTTGCATCGCTGTATCTCTGAAATGGTGAATCTTAGAAATAAAACGTAGGACAATTTTTATAGATAATTAGATGATAAGCAATTTTCTCCTACACACTTTTATGATAAAACTTGCCGTTTCGCTCAAAAGTTCATAAAACTGATATTTGTGACATTTGACATTGAAAATTTAATAGTTGCGTACACCCTACAATATGTAGGTTTTGAGACCACTTTGAGGGTGTCAATATCTAAATATTTACAGACTTACAGCTGGGTATCTCGAATTCCGAGATTCTTACCTAATTTAAGCTTAAATGACTGGACTATAAATTGGAATAGACAGATGGACCATTTCATGGTCGTAGATATGAAAGTTTCTGTCTTAAGGTTCATGATTTTGTGACATGAATTACTTTATAACATCACGTCTGAGATAATCATCATGAGTCTTTGTTCGAAACATCGAATTTATTTTAGATCTTGATCTTGACTTGTTTTTTAATACCTTAATAAATCTAGGCTAAGTTATTGCAGTAAGTACATTTACTTTAACAAAATAATTTGTAATGTAATATCCGTAACAAAGGTTTGATTAGGGATTGAACCATTATAATATTTTCTAACATTGTATTATTATTATTTTTAACGTAAAATTCAGGCACATTATCTCTGAAAGATTAGGTGTAAAAATCCCTTCACGTTGGTTAACACCATCCACACATGAATAAACAATTTAATCCTTAAAAATAAACTATCTTTGTCATAAACCATATATGTAAGTATTTATAGTTTTAAATACTGCTATATTTTTTAAGATACCACGTCAGTCTTTACCCCTATGTCTTTGTTCCTTGAACTGTTTACACGTGTCCCAAAAATACGATCAATACCAACCACCGGGCGACTACGATCAACGACTTCTAACTAGAGTCCGAATGAAATTTGAAACGTTACAAACATTAATTACTTTCCTCTTTGGTATAAATACATCTTTGGCTGCAACTAGAATGTATATTAGCCAGGGCTTGCTAGAGTCAAAAACATGAAACGTTTGAAACGTAAATTATTGAAATTTAATTACATAAATAAAATTAAGGTGGCTAGGATAAGCACTGTCTAATATTGTCTAATAAATATTAGGCTTAAATTTGCAAATTGAACACAAAATAAAATAAAGCTTTTTCTTTGCTCATACATGCTTGTACTTTGTACACATTCTATACGTGACTTAATGTAGTTGCACGTTTTATATCGAATGCTGTATCCAGTTTAATATTCATGATCCAAGTCACCTGTCTTTACAGTACATGGTAGGTACTTACAATGAAAACTTTACAAATACCTTCTAAAACGAGCTTTTCAGAGTCTTTTCAGTTGTTTAAAGGGCTGACCTTGTGTTTACGAACGCCTCAACTAATAGTACGAGTTAGCAACAAAAGTTGCCTCATAATACTTACATGAACTTTTACATTCGATTTTAGACTTTCGTGTTTCAATACATTAAAACCTTTATATTATGTAGTTTTTGTTCAGTATCTATAAGCGATATACTGAAAAGTGACGTAATGTTTTATTTAAGGCCTGTCAGGCGTGTAACAGCATTTATGCAAGCTTTTAGGGTGAGTGCGACCGACCCAATAAGGTCTATTTTGCCTGTCGACGTCATTTGTAGACCTTACTACCTCTTACAATCAGGTCGAATGAGGTCATCCCGATATCTTAATACAAACGCAGAGTCTCGGTGCTATAATGTATGACATCATCGTCATCATCATCAGCCCTTTTCTGTCCACTGCTAGACCTCCCAAATGCACGCCACTTCTCACTCTAACCACTCGCATCCAGCTCCTACCAGCCGTCCTGCGCAGATCGTCACACCACCTGGCCTGCGGGCGTCCTACACTACGCTTACCGAGACGCGGTCTCCACTCCAGAACTCGTAGAGATATTGTACAGATAATGTATGTACAACAGATATACACAACAAACAAATATATTACATTAGCGCTAATGCACATATCTGTGAAAGCTCCATCCAAATATTAGCTAAGTTGAACTGTACGTGAACACATTAACATTATTAATATGAGTGAATGATACCGGACTAAACTTTAGTCCACATTAAAAGTTATCTGTAAGTTCAATATTATACTTATACTCCACAATTTCTTGTGGTCTACCGTAAATACTGTACAATTTGTAATAACGCTTAAAATTATGTTTTATTTCAAAAACAACGAAGTTTCGTTTGAACCTTTGGTCCTTTACAAAAGATAAGACATCCTATCAATGGTACATAATGTAAAGACATGGCTCCCAACCTACTATAACAACTTAAATTCATTGGACAAAGGTTACTAAACTAGCTTGTGACTTTGCTACGAGTGCTTCTAAAACAACGCCACTTCTAAACTTAGAACATCCTCTTTTCTTTATCATCCGCATTTCCGAATGGGGCTCATGCAATCTTGTCGAGTTCAATGCCAAGAAGACACAGGTGTGTGTTTTTTCTAGTAAAGTGTCTCCTTTCCTTTCCCATCCTACTCTTCAGAGCACCCCCTTACCAATACAGGATAGCCTTAGCATCCTTGGCATGGATGTTCGCCGCGACCTGAACCAGCGGGATTACATCGAGAGCGTCATTAGAACAGCCTCCCGCAAACTGGGGATCCTGAACAGAGTGCGGCGATTTTTCACACCGGTGCAACTCTGCCTTCTTTATAAGGCACAAGTTTGCCCATGTGTGGAATATTGCTGTCACCTCTGGAATGGCTCCGCAAAATACTTGCTCGACGCCCTCGATAAGTTGCAGCGACGTGCTATCCGTATTGTCGGTGATGTAGAGGTGTCGGAAACCTTGGAGCCTCTCCAACTACGTAGAGACTTTGCCGGTCTAAGTGTTCTCTACCGTCTCTATAATGGGGAATGCTCTGAAGAGCTATTCCCGAACGACACGTGCTGGACAGCGCTGCCATCCACATACAATGCAGGCGCTGGTGGCTCGGACCAAGAGGTTTAGCTCCTCATTTCTGCCCCGTGCCATTAAGGCATGGAATGCCCTTCCAGCTCATGTTTTCCCTCCCTCCTATGATCCCGGGCTCTTCAGGCGGGGCGTGAAACGGCATTTAAGCAGGCCTTCAGGGTGAGTGCGACAAGCTCAATACGATCTATTGTGCCTGTCGACCTCATATTTGGATCTCACTACCGCTTACCATCAGGTGGAGTGAGGTCATCTTGTTAGCCTTTTATATATATAAAAAAAAAAAATCATCATCACCAGCCTATTCCTTCCACTTCTGGACATAAGCCTCCCCAAATGCACGGCACTACTGTCTAAGTGTCTATCTTCGGATACTTCATTTCTTCAATCCACTTAAAAAGCTGAGCATCAAAGCGAAAAAGCGTTAGGCATCGTTAATTTCAAAGTCAGACTCGTATTCGATTGTGAAAGGCGAGTCACATTTCAGAGGCCGCGCCCGAAGAATTACGAAGAAATAGCATCCAAACGTTCATGCCTACGTCTAATAAAGCACTCGGAACGCCCGGGGCATTGAAAAAGTTCAAGGAATCGTTCAAAAGTCTTTCGTCGGTACATCGTTTTCCATTTAAAACTCGAGAACTCGATGTTTCTGGTCCATTTTTCCATTTCAAATTGTGGAAGAAGTTGTATTCAATTTGGTTGGGTTAATTGAATTTTTCAGTATTACTATTTTAGGCTCTAGGTAGTAGGTGTTAGGCGAATTTTCGTTGAATCTTATCAATGTGTTAGTATTACTTTCGCCATATACCTAATATGGATTTCTGATTGATAAATATTGCATCGTGAGGTCTCCCATGATCTACATCTTCCACATTTAATGTGGCTATATATTTAGTAGTTCTGGCGTGCAAGCGCGAAAGACAAAGCATTTATAAATTAGTAAAGTTTGAAAGGAAAATTGGTCACGCATACAGAAATATTCGAATGTAACCATGTAACCTTTTTCAATTGGGCAATGCCTGGGCACCTAAGGATTGAGCCCATGCGAACATACACGGCAATATGGCCGAATCACTCACATATTTGTGACCGGAAATGGAGCGAATAGCCAAGTTGTTTGGGCTTCGGCGCTCTTCGGGTTATCGAGCGAATTGGAATAGTTACACAAGAGCTGAAAAATAGCGGTGAGAATCTAGAGTTTGAAAAAGTTCCATGATTCGGGTAACCAAATCGAAACGTCGGGCAGTAAGTGATTTGTATTTGCTGGTATTGTTTAGTCGTGAGAGCCAACCGCTACCCCGCAAGTCCGGTGATTATGAAAAGGTTACTTCAAGACTGATGGCTTGTGTCCGGTTAGGAAAAAAAGGATAAGTACTGTTTTATTTTTATTTTGTGAAGACCTTTAACTGAAAAAATAAACTTTACATTAACATATAAGGCGTCCGACCGATTTCAGCCATGGCGGCCGATCTCAATTGAGATCAGCCAAGTGCACAGGACATATTATAGTGCACGCAAACACAAGTGCACTCTCTATTCCCTTACTCTCATAATTGAGACGGCAAGACGGTCGACGGTGAGACGGCAATCCGACATGACCGATGCGAGATCAGGCGCAGGACCACCGGCTTAACGTGCTTTCCGAGGCACGGGCGTTCAACTGACAACTTTCTAACTCCAGGCTGAGTAATTCCATTACAGAAAAACTCACACAAATTGTGCCCGACCCCGGATTTGAACTGGGGACCTCTCGGTCCTAACGCAGCGCTTGCTACCAATAGACCAACGAGGCAGTTTCACATTAACATACATATTAACTAAAACTTCTAATCTTGCAGTGCAATACTTGCAGTAACATTATGTTATGAAACAAAAGATTCGGATGAATCGATCCCGTTCATACGTTCCTTAGAACGTCATTTTCATCAACTTCATATATTAAATTAAATAGTGATCTATTAAGTAGATATCTACACTTCTACAGTCACATCGCAGAAAGATATTATTACGAGATCAAAACATATCTTAAGAGCAAAATTGAAGATTGAACCACGGGTCTGGGAAGTAATATCAACCAGACGTAGAATTGGAAAAGTTTTAATACGCCAGCAGATATGGTATTGGAAAATGTTAGAAATGCGACTTTTTTAATAATATTATCTACAGGTGTCCTGGGACGTTTATTAAACTTATCAGCGAGTTGTTATGGTAGAAATGAAACGTTATGGAATGCAATGAGTATGAAGTGGAAATGGAATTGGTTGGGGTCGGCTTTTGAAATAAGTGCAAATTGAAATGCCTTAATATTTCTTGGTAAGTAACATTAGGGTTAGTAGGGCAGGGGAAAAAAATATATTTTGTATATTTTTGAATAAAAATAAGAATGAAAATTAAAATTATTAACACTTTATTACTTTTATGAATACTTGTATTTCATATATGCTTACATATAAAATTTTAATGTTAATTACTAGAATAAAAAAAAAATAACACGCTCTGGTTATTTATTTGTGTTTTTTTAATTATTTATAAATTAGTTAAGTTTTTTACTTAAATAAATGATGAAAGTTCGACATTAGAAAAACACAACCTAATGTGTAATTACAAACCTAAACGTTTTATTCGTTTTGCTATTCCACAAGAAACTAAACACAAAGTAAGCATAAAGTATTAAACCACCCCCTTCATTAAAGCTCTTGCCAAAGCTTCACTCCTTTGACTCAAATTCCATTGTGCTCAACCGCAGCTAAAACGAAAAAGTGCAACTTTTAAAACTGAAAACCTACGCCCACTCGTTACTAGGGCCGCAGAGACCTGGAACAAGTCGTGTTTGCATGACCTGGATACCTAGATACCCTTTGAAAGGTGTGGGATGCGGTTAAAAGATTATATTTTTAGAAAGGAACTTTTTTATTTCTGTGTCTTGTGGGGGAGTGGGGCGTAGTTAAGTTTGTAGATGGTAACTTTGCTAATCTGGTGTGAGTGTTCTAATAGGTACATAACTTTATTAAGCTATTGCATAGCTTTTATCGCGGGCTTTGAGCGCGGCGACCAAACCAAGAAATTCCGCAACGTAAAAAACCTCACAATTGTCTAACGTCGTTTCAGTTCGGTAGACTTCGGCACGGTGTTTGTGTGCGCGCGGTTAGACGTATTGTACGACTCTACGAAACTCGCACGAATCGAGACGAGCTGCTCCGAAATCGGACGATGCTATGCAATAGCTATACCGCGGCAGTCCCCGAGTGCCACACGTCTTTTTTCTTTTATTATTTTAACTAATACAATAAACGTGTCAACCAGTATAATAATAACTTTTGCGCCAATTTTTATTCGCTTAAAAGCTATATGTAAATTTGATAGGCTGATTAGGTCTTGCAAGACAGTTGTCACATTTGTATGATTGTTTTTTAGATATTTCTCTTAAGTCTTTGATTTACTTTGATGCAGTAAAGCCTTTGGCAGATTAATAAATAAATAAAAAAACACTGAATAAAATGCTATGTTGTTCCTCCCATATTTTTAAGCAAGAAATTGCTTTTAGACACTAGGCTTATCTCGAGAAAATAAGACCATCACACGACAACACACCGCATGCATGATCACAAATTGGGTCCAGGAATTTTCATCAAAACGTCTCTTTTACTTCAAATCGCGACATCAACCCCGCATATGCTTACATACAGATAAATCTTAGAAACGTAACGAAATAAAAACGTATTTGCAGCGGAGATGATAGATGGAGCGTCGGCCATGATGAATTACATGGCCTGCGAAAGATGCTGGCTATTTATGACGTTAGAACCTAAAATGGCCGCCATATCTTAGGTACTTTTGCGGGTTTGATTATTTTCGCGATTAATGTTCGCGGTTTTGGGTCTGACTCCAATTTCTTGCTTACTTTTCGGGGCCGTTAATCATTTGGTATTAGAAAAAAAAGTAACAAATATAAATACGTATTTATTATCGTACTACAGCGAATGTGTCCGCGTGAAAAAGAGACTTTTAGTAATCTTTAGAGATATACGTATACCGTCTCAGCCTTTTTTTATCCTTTAAAGAGGTATTTTCTACTACTAATATCGCGTGGAGACCTATAACAATCAGTTCTTAAGTATGCTATAGCATACTATAATAAGAGCACTACAGCACTGGTACTTTGATGCCGACGGCATGTGTTGATGGCAAAATCACATAACATGTTTGGTTCCCAACACGATTACGGGTGTCCCATAAGCCTACACAATCCCGATCGGGACAGGACCGACTCCCAAGGGACATGGGACATACGAGTCCCTGCAATATGAGGGCGGTATTGCGAATTAAGCTTTTATGGAAATTAGATATGGGTTGAACATGGATGTAATAACCTTCGGACCGAATATGTTGTCCTGTTCAGTAATGTTACGGCCGCTTTAATGTAGTTTTTATGAGTGGTTGTGAGGGTTTTGAATCCTGGGTCAAACTAAAATAAAGTATTCTTTAAAACCAGTCAAGGTTCAGGTTTAACGGTGAAGGAAAACATCGTGAGGAAACCTGCACACCTACGAAGAAATCCTAAAGGTATGTAGACGACCCACTCGCACTTTTTGGCCAGCGTGGTTGACTAAGGCCAGTGGGGCTACCATGAGTTTAAAACTTACGCGCTCGATATCGACTACGTAAATATGTCTATGAAAAACATGTACAGCGCCGGCTGGTGGTTACGCGAAGAACTACAATTGGCCATAAGAAAAAAACAACTCGATAGGTTTTTAACGTTCGTAAGTTTACGATAGCCAACTCATGGTAGGCCCTCTGATCGCCCTAGTTTAGGGTAGGCCCGTGCCCCAGCAGTGGGGACGTATATGGGCTGATGATGCTGTACAAGTTTTTCATAGACATATTTACGTAGGCGATATCGAGTCCGTTTAAACTCATGGTAGCGCTACCGACCGTAAAAACTGGCAGCAATGAAGAAACCGAAAAAGTCAATCACGAAAACAAATTAGTATGCTAAAAGCTAAGCCGGTGGAAGCTAAGCCTTCCTCCCACAAAGCGGGTATTCACCAAACAATGGCGAAATCCACACCGCACCACATGTAACCCGCAAGCCATTAATAACATTCCGACAAAATCCTACGTCATCCCTCCGGCCAAAGGCGGCTGAAATATCGACGCTACCCAACGCCAACAAATGGCCTGTAAGAGGAAACGGCCGCAAATTACTAACGGACAAAAGGTTTGCCTTTATGAAATTAGAGATCTCACACTGAATGGTGAGAATAGATCTCTTTCGGATTCTTTGGAGTGCAAATTTGTTTTTTTTTGCAGAGTCTATAGTTAAGGCAGAAAGTAGTGACCACTTTGTATCCATCGGTGACGCCTCTTAATTGTTGCCTTTCTTGAGATCATTTACTCGTCAGTACAAAATTAAGAAATATGTGACATTTATCTATCTTTTTAATTGCAGATTCTATTTATCCAGCAAATACCTTACCTCTTTAGACAACTGACTAATTGAGTATTCCGAAAAGGTAAAACATTGTACAAAATATTGCAATAAATCTCCGAGTAGTTCCCCCATTCATAATTTGCTTCATTAGCGTACAATATCAACGTTAATACCGTGACTAGATAGCAAATTAAAATCCCTTGCAGAGAGAGAAAAGTTTTCAGTTGAAACATGTCGTAATCTAAAAGCACGATTGCACAAAAGAAAAACGCAAATCCAATTAACAGGCTGAAATTAAATCAAGGGACGCGTCGCAAAAATGTCAGCGGTCGCCGGCTCCGTTTATTATGCCGCGAAAAAAATGCAGCCGCCATTTAAATTAAAGCTTGCAACTCGAAAACGGTAATTGCCGCCAACTTTCATAACTTGCATGACATAACGACAAACAGCACGATAAAACTACAACTTCCATGATCCCAGACCGTTACGCGACGTTTTAACGTAATTTCGGATTTTAACTGCTTCTGCATGATACTATAACAAACAACCATTGTTTTTTAGGGCTCTTTATTTGTTGGCTTACCGTTTATTACACTTTTAGTGTATTTTCTACTAGCTGCAACATTTATTTGGAATACAAACTACAATATGGATATTGCTATTTCATGTAGCTGCATGTAGATTACAGCGCCAATTCATAAGTGTTACCTGAAACTTTTTTCTTGATTTTTAATAGGCACGCCTTTATTATTACTGTACTTACAACCTGTATAATTACAAAAGTATTTATCCAATAATGTTTATCATAGAAAATATTGCAAAGTAATTCAGAATGCTATTTGAACAGTTAAAGTAATTATTATATCGTTCAAATAGCATACTGAATTATTTATCTTCGGCGACGCGACGTTCAAACCACTATCTTGTAGAAGCTCCAATACTCCGCTGTAGCACAATTGCGCATTTATGAAAGCTTCTGCTTTCAAAGGCTAAAACCACTGCATTGCTCCTTCAAGCGTCTAATTTGAAGGATCGTCGAGTCCGATATTAAACGCCTGGAGCAGTAGATTAAACTTACTGTAGCTTCATAGCGTCACTTTTTAAGCCTGACCTTTGTTTTGTTAGCGGGCTGTCAGTGCGCAAACTAGGCGATTTATCTCCGGCCACCAGACAATACGGACGGAGCCTGCAGTCCCCTTTTGTTTTAATTAACGACAGTAATTTAGAAGCTAGATTATTGTTCTCTTTGGAAGGAAATGAAACAGTTTCTGAGTTGGATCTCTGTTGGATGATCCGTCTACAGTTTGCTGTTGAAGGTTGTTTTGAAACAGTTTTGGCTTTTGGTTGTGTAATAAATGTAGCTAGCTAGCGACCATACTTTGATAACCTAAAAATCCTACTGCAATAGATGAAATAATTTATGTCAAATTGACGTACCAATACCAATCTAGAACCCCAGGCACAGTAAACTTTTAATATCATCTTTTTTAACAATCCTAAAAAGAGAATTTGCTTCAAAAAAGAAATAGCTTGGTATCTATTTCAATGTTAATTTCTTAGGGAGGTGAGAGCCATCCGCTCCCCCGCAAGTCCGGTTCACAAGGCTACTCCAAGCCATCATCGTATATTAGTTAGGAAAAAAAACTATCAAATTTTATAATAATAATAATATTATCATGTTACCATCTATACCGTCCATGTTGCATTTAGGTGTGGCATAACTTTTACAGTCGGCCGCCTGCCTGACACCAACCCTCCTTGGGAATGCACTTGTTGGTGGGTACCGTCCACCGTACCGGTGCCCTTGGCTCTCATGTTGTGCGCCGGGCAGAACTCCCGCAGTCGGCTTCTACGACACCCCTGGGTGGAGATGGGGCTGGCACATTCTAGGTTTTTCTTTTTCTCCCAGGCCAGCATGGAAGAAATATACATGTTGCGCCGACCCCACTTAGTGTGGGACAAGGGCAGGAGAATGATGATGAATAATATCATAATGTCCGGAATGTTCGATCCCAGTGCCTTCGGAAAATGTTTTTATTGCGTGATAAATGGCAGACGTTTGGTATTCGCTTTGAATATTTTATCAGCGATGGAAAAATTTTTTTCCATTGGGAATCCTTCGGAACAATATTATCTTAAGGAGAGGTTATAATTTCAGTTGGGCTAGCCCTTTAAAGGTTCCATTTCGATAGAGTTCGTTCACAGATGCATGCAATGGGATAATAATACTTTAGTTTTGCTTAGACAATTATATTGACTGGCTCGGTGGAACAGTGGTTAGTGACCCAGGTTTGCTACCTACGATTCCAAGAGTCGTGGGTTCGATTCCCACTCGGGACAAATATTTGTGTGACGAACATCGGTGTTTGTTCCGTGCCTGGGTGTGTTATTAAATATATTTAAGTATATTTGTGTATCCACTGTCGTTTCTGATTTCCGTAACACAAGTGTTTAAGCTACTTTCCACGGAATCAGATCTATGTATGTGATGTTGTGAAATATTTAAAATTAATAAAACATTATATTATTTTATATCTTTTCGATGTAACTTTGTAACGATTTCAAAAAGAACCCTCTTGGATTTATTTATTTATTTTTGGGAAACATACAATTACACATAGCTATTTGGATAATACTAAGAGGGTCTATCTATAGATAATCGTTTGAGAATAATAGACTTAGTCATGTTTAAAGGATCTTTTTTTCTAGTTTAAGGCAGGTCCGTGACCCAGCACTGGGGACGTATATGAAGGGCTGATGATGAAAATGTTGCCAAAGTTGCAGCCATTTTTCACATTATTAACACATGATATCAGTTATAGAATATAATGTAAAATTAATGTAAAATAAATTACATTATTAGCATAATGAAAAGAAAATCATCATCAAGTCTAAATTTTAAAATCAATCATATTTTTACAAATAACAAGACTAATTTTATTTCTAGCTGTTACTCAGTAACTTTATTCATAGAAATGCTAATTTGCGCTTATTTTCGGAACATGACCTTTATAAACACAAATTCTCGAAAACCTAAAGAGAATTTAATTTATTCGAACACAATGGCAAGAAGTTAGTTTTCGGGTTGTTAAAAAGCGTCGATGGCCGAGTGGTTAAGGTCGTTGCTTGCCATGCGAGAGGTCGCCAGTTCAAACCCCGCCAGGTACCGATGTGTTTTTCAAATTTGAAATTCATATGTACCTTCATTCGACGCTTTAACGGTAAAGGAAAACGTCGTGAGGAATCCAGCACACCTGAGAGATTTTTCTACGGTGTGTGAAGCCATGTCAGAGGCCTACGGGCGGTTTAAAAAAAAACTTGACATCAGGTTGTTCATCAACCATACGATAAGAAAAAGAAGAAGGGTTGTTCTTTGTCTTTCGTTTACACCAGTTCGAATTTCGATATTAAGATCTAACTTAGGACGAGCTTGAAACTCAAACCGCCATAGTTTGGACGCGTTTCGTCGCGTCTTGGAAGTGTTCAAGTTGTAACTTGCCAACTTGGGTACGTAAGGCTTGTCTTACACAGAAATTAAAGACGATACTTTAGGTGTCATAAATGGTTTAAAAGAAGGTTATTTTAAGCGAAGATAATTGAAAGAATGTGGGAGTTGAAATATGTTCAGTGCAACATTCATTTCCTTTTTTTCATTCGTTTTCTTCCACTTATGTAAATGTCATGAGACTAAAGTAATGAGACAATATTATATTGATTAATTATATTCTGAACTTAGTTAGTCTTCTTCTTCTTATCGTATGGTTGATGAACCTGATGAACCTGGTGTCAGAGTTTTTAAACCGCCCGTAGGCCTCTGACATGGCTACACACACCGTTGAAAAATGTCTCAGGTGTGCTAGTTTCCTCACGATGTTTTCCTTCACCGTTAAAACGTCGAATGATGGTACATATGAATTTCAAATTTGAAAAACACATTGGTACCTGGCGGGGTTTGAACTGGCGACCTCTCGCATGGCAAGCAACGACCTTAACCACTCAGCCATCGACGCTTTTTTACTTAGTTAGTTAGTTAACTACCTCTAAGTCTATTTCTATTAGGTGTCAAAATTAACAGACTTAAAGATTAAATTTACCTCCTATACGTATAAAAGGCATAGGCCTATTCATAAAATTATTTTTTCCGCGTGAGGAACGATCCAACAACAAGTAGTCGTTGAAATACAGATTAATAATATTTTTATAAATTTTCTGATTAGCGGCATTGCTCACAACATGAAATATCGCTTATCCTATGTGTATCACGTAATGGTGGTACAGGCCTTAAGAAGTTGATAACTAGCGTGAAGTTACACACGAAGGTACACATAACTTTGTAAGGTCTTAGGTATAATCTATGACACTGCGTGCGTCAGAAAGGGCGAAGTTTTTTAGGTCAATAAAAACAATATATTATAGGTCTACACGCGATAAAAAGAGTAGCAAATACATAACAACTTACTGCCCGGTCGGAGGTGGATCAGAAATTTGCCTCCGGTATGGCAGACGAAAACGGGCGGCGCTAGTTCGCTCGCGACTATGATTGGTGCAACCCAGACGAAATGCCGGGCAGTAAGTAGCTAAATTGTACCTACTCTTTATATCGCGTAAAGACCGTTTCCAATATCGTTTCAGTGGCAAAGCTTACATGAAAACTCTTTCGAACGATAGCATCTAATTGGGTTACCTAACAAGGAGTTTACTCAATTCGCAGGCTAAATCAAACTTTTGCAAGTAATTATGGCTACTAAACAATTCGCGAACAAGTATAAATTATTACTGGTAATTATAGCGGAATCCATTAAGACTTCTAGAGCGCTTTTGAAATTAACTTTGAACTCTCGCAAACTGTTCGAATTTGTAGAACGGTAATACTCTACTTTTCCATTGACACTCCACATCGGAGTGAAATCTTTTATATTAACAGTGAAACGGTATTCTAACCGCATTTCCCACCTGGGGCGATCCAATCGCGTATTCAATAAAAGCTCCTGGAAAAATCCCTTTAAATTCACAAGGCGACGTTTCTTTACACGTAGGAGAAACGGGAATCAAATAAATCGAAGTATATTGGACAGTTTCGGATACGCGCCTCTTCACGGCTTTTCGTATTTATGCGTGTTTCATGATCAAAAGCGTGAATAGGTTTGAATCCGCTTAGAGGACTAAACCGTTCTAAGATGGTTTTTTACGTGTAAATATACACAATTTATTAAGCTTTTTTTATTGAATTGGAATCGTTGTATTTTATTCATCCCTTAGATACCAGTATTCATTTATACACTCTTGTCGGTGTAAATGTAGTCCCATTATTATTATAACACAGAATCTGTAAATGCGTTGATAGCCGATTGGTTAAGGTCGTTGCTGCCATGCGAGAGGTCGCCAGTTCAAACCCCGCCACGTACCACTGTGTTATTTAAATTTGAAATTCATGTGTACGATTATTCGGCGCTTTAACGGTGAAGGAAAACATCGCGAGGGAACCTGCACACCTAAGAAGAAATTCTAAGGTTGTGCAGTTTAGCAACCCGCAGTATGGTTGCCTAAAGCCTGATAGCCCTAGTTAAGGGTAGGCCCGTGCCCCAGCATTGGGGTCATCTGGGCCGATGATGACACATAATGCATACATTTGGAATTCGACCTGATATCCTTACTTACTTACTAATATTATAAATCCGAAAGTAACTCTGTCTGTATGTCTGTCTGTCTGCCTGTTAGGCTTTCACGCATAGAGTACTGGGCCGATTTTAATGAAATTTGTTACAGATAAAGTCTAGAGCCTAGGAAAGGTTATAGGCTACTTTTTAACCGACTGCGCTATAAGGAAGTAATGTTTTGCCCGTTAAACATCTCTACGTGGACGAAGTCGCGGGCGGAAAGCTAGTTCTATATATAAAGATAAGTCGTTATATACCTACATTTAGGAAAAGATAATAATTAATTGCTACATAAAACAAATGGAACTGTGATAAAATAAAAGCCTTCATCGCGTGACTCCCCCTTGGTTGGGTCATCCGTCTTAATTGCTCCCTGAAGCAAACAGGGACAGTCGAGGTTTCAATTACACTTTGTTTTTGTGGCAAATATGCCTGAACTAAATAAAAAAAGTTTCTGAAAAGGTCCAGGTCTCGCGGTCACATTGTCTGAATGTACAAGCATTCCGTGAATGGTGTTCGTACGGACAAATTCATAGTACCTTTTAATATTTGTAGAATTCTGAACTGGACTCGTTTGTATATATGAAAAATGGCTGGTGAGTCCCGACAGAAGGCCTCGAGCCTAACCGATCCAGGGCGATAAGGTCTTAGTCGACTACATTGGCCAAGTGCTGGTTAGTCGACTACACAGAGCCTAAGAATTTCTTCACAGGTGTTCCATTAAGATCTTCTCTTTCATTGCGAACTTGTCGTTAGTAGTTACTAAACATCAATAAAATCGTGTTTAATCTAAAAAAAAAATGCATTGAGCTTTACTCAAAATAGAATATTATTGTAGCACGGTATGATAAGTACCTACCAAGCACCATTTTGTGTAAAACCTAGTCAAAACGTCGGGCAGTAAGTAGCTATGTATTTGCATTTTATAGCGTGTAGACCAATATGAAATAGTTTTTAATGTAAGTAAACGCGTAAGTCTAAAACCGTACAAAATATTGTAAGACTTATCTTTAACAGAAATGAACTACGTAGTTAACGTAGCCATAAATCTGAACTGGCTTCCAAAGGATTTATTATATCAAAAGCGAAAGTTCAAGGTTTTCTATTTCAGTAACAGTCCTTTGCTTCAGATCGCTTTGTTTATGAATATTTCAACCAGTATTAGTATATACAGGTCTTGAATGATAACATTTGAATTGACTATGAAGAGTAAAGACAAGCTATTAATATTCCATTCTAAGGGTAAAGGTCTGTTATTATAGGCGAGAATAAATTTATTGATGCGAATTAACAAGACGAGCATAATAATAAGCTAGTTCTACCTATAGCAAAAATAAAATAATATTCAATAGATATAAAGTCTTGTCTTTTTATATGTTTTTTTACAGTTAATACAACATACATTCATAAAATCACGCCTTTTTCCCAGAGGGGTAGGCAGAGATCACTTCCTGCCATGTGCTACGGTCCTGGGTCCTGGTATACCACTTTCGCTTCACTTTTTACGTAACTATTTGTGAGTGTATAAACTCCTTGGACGACAATCAACTCTATTTTTTTAATTTATATAAATGTTCAGCGCGAATAATACTGTTATAAAATAAAACATGTTTTTCGGATGAAACTCGCGTACTCGTATTACTATTTGTTAACATAATTATTGAGACCCAACTTTTCGAGCTGATTTCAGAGCCCGTGTTTCGTACAGTTTTTAAAATTTATATTAATCGAGAACGGAAAGTGAATAGATAAAAAAGTTTCCTAATTTAAAAAGTTGGCATGACTTGTAAACTTTGAAAGATTGCTAAGGGCTAGAAAATAATTTGGGCAGAATTGAAATGCTCATTAGCGTGGGAAGAATACCTACAATATTACACGAGTACATTTTGAATATATTTTTTAACTGTTTAAAAGTCAAATATATCATGTGCTATCTCTTCTTAGCCAAAAACATATTCTTTATTAATATAAACAGTTTATTATTTCCGGTCAAAATTCTCAGCCTGTGGAAGTGTAGACTATACGTATATAATATATAATAATATTATTATGTTTCAAATTTCATAAGTAAATGCGAGGTAGATAGAATTACTATAGCATTTATCCTTACTATCCTTACTAATATTATAAATCCGATAAAATAAATTAATATATATAGATAGAGTAATTCTGTCTGTCTGTCTGTCTGTCTGTTACGCTTTCACGCATAGAATACTGGACCGATTTAAATGAAATTTGGTACAGATATAGTCCAGAGCCCAGAAAAGGTTATAGGCTACTTTTTACACGAAATAAAGCTATATAATTAGGCTGGCTCGGTGGAACAGTGGTTTGTGACCGAGGTTCATTAACTACCTTTCAAGAGTAGTTCGTTTCCCACCCGGGACAAATATTTGTGTGACGGCATAGGTGTTTTTTCCGTGTCTGGGTGTATTATTAAATATTATTAAGTAAATTTGTATATCCACTGTTGACTCTGATATCCCTAACACAAATGCTTAATCATCTAACCACGGGATAAGATTAATGCATGTGATGCATATTTATATATATGTATTTAAAAATTAAATTGTCCCACCATTCTGAGGCAAAAACATATTTTTTTTTAAAACTTAATTTTTTTCCACTCAATCTTTCAGTCTGTAAAAGAAGCATTTATAACCTATATAATGAGTAACATGGAATAGCTGTATAAAGTCAAGATTCTCTTGGAGCGTATAAATTCGGTTCATAACCGAACTATTGGTAGAAACTTTGTACAGCTCAGGGGCACTTGAAGAGTCTCGAAAACGTCAAGTGGCGGTTCGAGTCCCGCCCCGCAGTCCTCGTAAGTTGCTTGAGCATACCTCTAACGAATTGCGTACTTCTGCTCTATGTATATTGGTTTAGTAATATAATTTATTCGGTGGGAGCTAGATGTTGATTTAATATTTTGAAAGCCTTTCTTCAAGTGTGTAATAATTTAGGACTGGCTACAGTGTCTAGTTACTAACGTTTATTTTTACCTTTAATAGAGCAAAGTATTTCATTGATTACATGAAGCTTTATATACGTTTAAAATTATTTTTAATGCCTTTGCTGAAACGAATGTTTATTTTTACTTGTTTCTTCTCTATTTTCTTTTCGGACGCTCTATCCAGTAAAGTCACAATAGCATATTTTAAAAAAGATAACATTCCTGACCTGGATCTTCTTGATACAGTTGTCTTACAAATACATAAATGCCATGAGATATCCCTTGCTTGCCATCCCTTGAATCCCTCTATCTTAAAAAAAAATTCAAAATCCGTTACATAGTTTTCTAGACCTAAGCATATAAAGACAAATGGCGGAAAGCGCTCTTTTGCACTACGTAGTGATCCTGATACTTCCGTTAATGATCAAAATGTACACAAAAGACGTGTGGCACTCGGGGACTGCCGCGGTATAGCTATTGCATAGCATCGTCCGATTTCGGAGCAACTCGTCTCGATTCGTGCGAGTTTCGTAGAGTCGTACAATACGTCTAACCGCACGCACACAAACACCGTGCCGAAGTCTACCGAACTGAAACGACGTTAGATGAGTGGGGAGCGTGAGGTTTTTTTCGTTACGGAATTTCTAGATTCGGTCCCCGCGCTCAAGGCCTGCGATAAAAGCTATGCAATAGCTTAAAAACCGTACAAAATCTCCGTTTGTTTATTGTCGCGGTGTCAAATGTCACCTACCGTACACACGTGCACTCCACAGTCCCAAGACAATAGCGGTCGTAAATCAGCTCGCTCGTTCTCTTACCTGCAACAAAAAGCGCTTGTGAGCGACAATGTTGCGAAACAATCGGATAGCAGCAATATAACATGTAAAAATTGATGGAGCTATCATTGTAGCGCAAAAATGAAGATTATTATTACTTGTTATTAAAACTTACATAGTGTAGAGCAGAACACTTGGTAATATGGAGATAAATAGTAGACATAAAGAAATATCTTACGAAAACATAGGTATACACCGTGAAATTTTAGTGGTTGTTTTCCCGTGGCAGAACGATTTGCCTTTAGTAATACTATAGAATTATGCAAATTATTCCTCAAAAAAAAATTTTTTTTTTTCGGTTTTTCAAAATAATAATTTTCCAACTCGAAAACGAGAGAAGCTATCGTTGTTTTTGAAGATGTGACGTATTCAGGTACTGCATGCCGCATGAAATCGATGCTTAAAGCTAAAGTAGCGCTACACCCTAAGTCATAAAGCGGTTCGAACGTGCTTTCGAGTTACGGTTAAACCTTTCGTAAAACCGGCATTTATTGATTTTACCAAAAAAGAACCGCACACATCTTTTGTACTACTAAGATAGAATCATTTTACTGCGGGAAAACAACCACTAAAATTTCACGGTGTATAAAATTTTAAGGATAAGAAAGTAAACAATTATGTTTGGGTATCCTATAATAGGAAATCAATTTTAAAATATCTTAATAATATTCAGAATTATGGAGTTCTAAAGTTACAGATTAGACAAAGAGGTTCGACAATAGTAATATTTTAATCGCTGTTCTTTGACTTTTATAGATAACCAGCTGTGTCAACGTCCGCGTTTTCCTCCGTTTTTTACAAATGTTCCAGTATTTCTTTGCCCGTATTGGTCGCAGCGCTATTTATATACCTCGATAAATGTATATTCGAAATACTAAAGATCAATTAAAAAAAAAAATCATGCATAATTATCTATTCAAATTCTTTCTCAATTAGAAAGCACCCTACACAACAACTGCTTACAAAGCCAACAAGATTAAGTGACAGTCACTCTTTGTCGCGTAATTACAGTTGGAAATCTAAATTTGAGTCCTCTTACTCATCAGCCAGGCGCTCTCGGCATCCGACCGAATTGGGGACAGGATACGTCACTTTACCCAATTTTATTGTGGTGACGTCACTGCGGCAATTCTAACCGTGAAAGGTGACCTTGAACTTGCGGCCATGGTTTCCTTTGTAGACGTTTTGAAAAGGAAATGCGAACGTTTTTACGGCAGATCGATCGCGGAAGGGAAAGAGGATGATAATAGCTGAAACTGGCTGTAAGAATTTGGGTGTATTTTATTTTTACTATGTGTACGCTTGATATACTACGAGTAGGGAAAGACTTTCTTTTATTTTTTAAACAAAATAACAGAAACATTAACTTTGTATCGGGGACTTCATTTGCTAGAAGTTATTAATAGCTCATGAGCGTAAAACATTAGTCTCTTATTGTGAAGTTGATTAAGATGTAGCCTATTTTATTGCCTTTGTCACTCTTTAAACTCAATTTATGTGTATTTTAGTTAAGTACGTTCAGTAGTCTTGGCTAGATAGAATAATGTAAATATTTATACAACTGCACATTTAGTACACAGATCAAAAGTTTCACTCTTTTTTTACCTATTATTTGCTTAAAGTCTAAAATGGACCTGTTCCAATCGAGCATTTTACAGTTTCAAATTAAATTTCTATATTTTTGCTCGCAAAATCTTTTGTTGGTCCACAATAAAATTAGTAAACAAAATGCACGGAGGGACTTAACACAATGAGTGCCTCGGGGTTTTATTGTGAGGTATCCAGTATTTCAGGTGGCAGGATTATACTTTTTGCAATGTGCCAAATAAAAGCGTTGTTCGGTAAAAGCTTGGACGGGCGAGCTTTTTATTCGAAGCGTACGAAATTCCCCTTTGTTTACGGGCTTGTAAAGTTTTAGATGTTTACCATTTTAATGCGGCATCACGGTTGAATGGAAGTAAAACAACTTGGACGTGTTCTAACCTATTTACTTTTTAAAGAGTGTTTCATGATGTGGAATAATTTTATTCGGATTTTCAATTGCTTTCAGATTGTTAAGTGTTACTTAGTTGATAGGTCAAGAAAGTTGTTTTTTGATCTTTCTTTCGGTTTTTACTTTAATCAAGTTATATGGGTTTTTGCGGCGTTCAAGCACGATCACTTTGTAAGTACCTCACACTAAGTTTGCAATAAGTTCTTTGACTTAGAAGTGTCCGGAAGTCCAGAACTTCTAACGTGTAGTATTAGTAATAATGAGTATATAGTTAGTGAGTAAGTATAGATATAGCTACGTTTATAGTTAGTATACAAAAATCATTATACATAAAAGACACAATCATTACAAATTATTTCATTACAAATGTAGTAACACAGTTAAGACAATATGTTTAAAAACAAGGCTCATTAACGTATTCTACTACTCATCACTGTAACTGACATTGGACTCGAAATTGTTTTCCCACCAACACACATTTCCGACAGCTCAAATCCTCCAGTAAATTTAATAATCCCCCTGTCTCTTGCTACCGTGGAACCCTCCAGATGTCGTAAGGGTCGTCTCACAAGCATTTCAGTGTTAGCGACGTGTCGTACTAGAGAATTGTTGAGTGTGACAGAAACGACGCCGGAAATGATTTACACCACATATATACTTCTAAGCGGTGAGTATTTTGTTCTCTATATTGTCCTTGTTAACATTCTGGGTGTTATGTGTGGTTTAAGTTAGATTTGAGACAGTCGGACTGTCATCTTCTTATAAATAAAAAATAATCGCTGTTCGTTAGTCTGGCTAATACTTGAGAACGGTCGGGCCGATTTAGCTAATTTTGGGCTTGAAATATTCCAGGGCAGGTTTAAACGGTTAGAAAACATGGGAAAATGCGCAGAGGCGGTATGAAGTTCGCCGGGGCCACTAGTTTGAAATAAAAGCTTGGTTGCTAACAGTATTACTATAACTGCTTGGATATTTTTGTTGATAATAGGGAATATGCATAAATCTGCAATCTTGAATTTTTCAACATCTTATGAAAAAACCGGCCAAGTGCGAGTCGGGCTCGCGCACAAAGGGTTCCGTAGCAGCAAATATAATAAACTTATTATGTCAGATCTATCTTATAAGGTTCAGCCATCGTTTTCAGTGTAAGCACAATAACTTAACCAAAATTACAGTTAAATCAACCTATCTCAAAAACTATAAGAGATACTTTGATCAAACCAAAAATCGTTGAAAGAGTTAATTAGCATGCATCACCTCTATTTTTTTTAGAATTTTATACCCCGTAGTTATAAAAATAGAGGGGGGGGGACATACTTTTTACGACTTTGAGAGCTGATATCTCAAAAACCGTTCACTTTAAGAAAAATGTTTTTTAGAAAACTTTATATCATTTTAAAAGACCTTTCCATTGATACCCCACACGGGTATGTACATCGAAAAAAAACATTTCATCCCTCAGTTACATGTATGGGGGGCCCCACCCCCAATTCTTTTTTTTACTATTTAGTGTCATATTTTTGTAGCGGTTCATACAACACATATTCCCATCAAATTTCATCACTGTAGTACTTATAGTTTCCGAGTAAATCGGCTGTGACAGACGGACAGACGGACAGACGGACAGACGGACAGACGGACATGACGAAACTATAAGGGTTCCGTTTTTGCCATTTTGGCTACGGAACCCTAAAAAGGCTTTAACATAAGTACATATACTAAAATGTGAAATAAAAATGAAAATCGGTTCACAACGAAGGATTTCTAAGGAATTAAAGTTAATTTTCTATCTCTTTCTTACAAAACGGAGTTTTTTATGGATCGCGTATGGCCGTAGTGTAATTGTGACGTCATCTGCCATATCGGATCTCTCTGTCCACCCGGGAACTTTAAACAACTATATCTCGCTTGTCGTTAAAGTAAATTGAAAAATAGAATTACATTCATATTTCTTCGATATTAAAGATTGATTTACATAATAAAAAAAAATGTGTGCATATTCCCCATTGATACACTATTGGTATGTAGTTGAATAAGACACTTTGTAGTTATACCAGAGTGTGGAGCTATCGATCGACTCTGGAATCCACTCCACATGACGGCTTAGAAGAATCTCTCTCCGACTCCCATTCCAACTTAACTGTCATTATGATCAGGTTATCTTTGTCTAACTACTCTTTACGACCGCTTTGTTTATATAGCTACGTTCATAATATTCCAATACACCCAGAAAAAAAATCTAGCTGACTATGACAATAAATTGTCATCATCATTGGACTTGCGGGGAAAACTACAAATGATCATAAAAAGTGGATAGAAAAAACTCAGAAATAAATTGGTAAGATTCTAAATGCAATGTTAACTACTCAAATTAATAGATGAAGTATGATAATATCAACATTTAATAGCAAATACCTTAAAGTTTCATATTGTATACGCGACGTCGCTCACGGTCTCAAGTGCTTGGAAGTGACGGGTTTATTTGCACTTAGCTTAAATTGCAAAATGCCGAGACTCTACCCAGACTCCTCTAGGAAGGTGACACTAGCAGGGCTTCAATAACACTATAGTTGGTTACGACACGAGGTTATTAGTATTGCCTATTATTTGCGCGAACACTACACATTTAAAATAAAACTAATTTTACAGATTAAACTCGCGCGTTAATCCGTAAGATTTTTATTAAATAATAATAGTTTTATTTCAAACGAAGAAAGGTATCAGTAAATAATTACTTTTGTCAGAGAGTGAAGTTGGTTAAGTTGTAAATTAATTATTAAACTTCATACGTTGTGTACACCTATTATTGGCTAATATGTATACTAGATAAGTTACCGTATAATGTATCTTCTGCTAAATATATAAATAATTTCAAATTCAAATTTTAAGCTTAACCTTATCTTAAGCTTGTTAATTAGTACGGGGTAAATTAATTTATTAACAGAAACTTTTACAAACTCCCTATGTATATTTTAAGTGTTACTATATTTATTTTTGTAAATGAATACAGCACAAATAAATGACATAAAAATGTGTGTAAACGGGGGCTCGAACTCACAATCTAATGACTTCTTGGTTGGTTAATTGGCCACACCATTATAACCTTTAGTTACCCAACAAGTCAGTAATACGACTAAACCTTTAAAGAAAACTTTATTACAGACTCTACCTAACGCCTATGAGATTGCAAGCGTGATAATAATACATACGCATCCACAACTAATTAGGAACGTCATTCACGCTACGGATGGCCTGTGGTAGACAGGTTTTTCAATTAATGCGAGGCACAGAAGCGTGTGTGACCACTATTAATTTTGGAAACCGTTTGCGGTGCCATATTTGGCACAATCCCTTAACCGCACGGCTGAAGCATTCTATTCACAGAAGAAAACAAAACAAGGTTTTAGACTGAATGTTGAAATACTGACCGAGTTCGTCATAATGAATTGATAATCTTAATTGCGCATGAAAATATACATGGAGTTTGTGACGTGTGTGAAAAAAAATCTTTATGCGATATAACGAAGCTCTCTCTCTCTTATCTCAGTTTTTAATATTTATATACTGGATGTCCAGATAAATAAATAAATGTTTCTTAAATTCATTTTTAATGTAAGCGGCATTAGATAGATAGCGGCAATAACAATTAAAAATACATTGACTGTGAAAATTTTAACTGGCTACCAGCTAGCTCATCGTTCTTGAGCCCACATCTGTCTTATTTTGGTAGCTTTCTTATCATAATTTAAACAACATCAAAGTAACGCCGAAGTACAAAACAAACTCCAGTTACTAATCCTTCCAAGAACACTTGGACCACGCTTACGTAACTGCAATATAAGCTAAGTTTCAGGGAGCTTCAAGAGTACATGCGTAACCGCTTAAGCTTTTTGCAGTTGAGCTTTCGCGAACTTAACCTCTCCAGACCGAGTTAGTTGTGAAACTGTTGTAATAACGTAATGGTTTTGCAGTGAGGCGTAGTTGGGTTCTTGAATACTTATACGTCTAAGGGCTTAAACTTAGTCTATACTAAGTTTAGAACACATATCAGTTGTAAATACTGCGTACGGTACGCCCTGTGTGGATACTTAATGAAAATATATAGGAAACTAGAATCAAACTTTCAGCCGCCAAATGTGAGCTGTGTGAAAAAAAGCGTCGATGGCCGAGTGGTTAAGGTCATTGCTTGCCATGCGAGAGGTCGCCATTCCAAACCCCGCCACTTACCACTGTATTTTAAAATTTTAAATTCATTTGTACGATTATTCTACGCTTAAGCGGTGAAGGAAAACATCGTGAGGAAACCTGCACATCTGCGAAGAAATTATAATTTGTGTAGTCGACCTACCCGCACTTAGCCAGTGTGATTGACTGAGGCCCGATCGCCTTAGTTTAGGGTAGGCCCGTGCCCCAGCAGTGGGGACGTATATGGGCTGAACTGTGAGTTGATGTCGACGCAGCCTTATATTATCTCAATCTATGTGCACTTATTACTCATAATATTCTGTGGCAAAGTTCTGTAAAGTCAACGGAACAGACTCATTGAATGGCCTGAAAGGAAACTCCGCGCGCTAATGAAATGGAAATTTTCCCAAGTCAGTTGATGAAGAACACAGCTAAAGTTTCACGGATGTTTTGTCAAAGTGCTATATTGCTTATTAAATTGTTCGTGAATTTGGTATCCTTGAATAAGGGTTGACTGATGTCTCCTCCGTTCAATTTTCATAGCCTTTCTCCAAATAAATTGACTCTACTTTTTTCATGCAATTTATACAGACATACTCTAAAATCACGCCTTTTTCCCAGAGAGGTAGACAGAGATCAATTACAATCTTCAGCTTTATAATAGTTTACTATATTAGTTAACCTAAGTTTGTCTGTTTAAACGCGCTTATCTCAGGAACTACAAGTCAGTAAGTAGCTATGTATTTGCTACTCCTAATATCGCGTGAAGACCCATAAAGACTAAAATTTATGTAAAGAAGTAAGGATAACTCTTCAAAACTAACCTTGAGTAGCCAGATCGATATATACGAAACAAAAAAATCATCTTGAACAAAGCTAAAGTGTTTTTGTCCTCATTTTTGACGCTGTCATGTCACAACCCACGTCAGAATGACGTACTTGACCCACTGAATCATGTAGTAACCGGATAGGCACTCTGAAAATGCTTTTACAAAGGAGTCCTATCGTATTCCTTAGGCAAGCTTGTTTTTTTTCGCGTTTCTACATAAATATTATAAGGATAATGTTACTTAACGTTATTTTCGGTGAAATTTCAAGACATACATATCCAATCTAACAAATTAATCTAAAGGTTTCTTTTTGTCTTCATTAAAAAAGGATTGAATTGAATCTTTAGAAATTTAAGAATAAGTATATTTTTGTTTATTGCTTACTTAATTTGATTTGATTTGATTGAACATAAAAAATAACATGGAATACAAATTAACGATAAAATGAAATTAAACAGCCTCTTTCTATGATCTGTCCTGTTTCCAATTACTAAATCTGAATTAATTGCCGATTGTACAAACATTTATGTAAGTAGCTTGGTTGTATTATATTAAATTTGCAAATATTTTTATGTTTATGTAAAGTAAAGTGACGAGCTAAACGATATATTGTATCATCTCATTTTTGTAAAATCTGTTTGCTTGCCTTTTGTAATGAATAAACAAATGTAAATAAACACCCGGTTCTGTACACTAAGGAAACTATGACAGCGTTGATAACACACTAACCATCAATTACGAAACTAAGTGATTAATTCTGTCCCCGAAACATTAATCTCCTATTGGTGTGGTGTAGCCTAAATTAATTGTGGTCCACGGATTGTGACGCATCAGTCAGCTTGACGCGTCCAAATGTAGACAAGCGAATAGAGTTTGGTGTTTTTGGCAATTCTGTCTTTGGCACTTATGGCTAGATAAGTTTTAGGATATTTTTACATATTGAGCCTGTCGCACTCACCCTGAAGGCCTGCTTAAATGCCGTTTCGCGCCCCCCCTGAAGAGCCCGGGATCTTAGGAGGGAGGGAAAACATGAGCTGGAAGGGCATTCCTTGCCTTAATGACACGGGGCAGAAAAGAGGAACTAAACCTCTTGGTCCGAGCCACCAGCGCCTGCACTGTGTGGTGGAGTTTGCATACGATACGAGTATATTACCGTCTAACCTCCATCCATGACTACAGTAACAAATAGTAACATAGTTACGGACACAGACAAAGCACGACACAAGGGGGTGAGTTGAAACCGTCGAGTGGTCGCGAATGAATACATCGACGGCATTGTGGTCTAGCTCACTAACGAGCGACATCTGTCGGGGTAATGGCGTACCGCTATCGCCTAGCCGTATTGATAGTAGGCTTCAAAGCACGGAATATATAACTTTAAGCTGTCATGGTTACACATTAGAAAATTGTTTTTTTTGTCAACCAAGTTACACGTATGCCTTCAAACAACTTCTCAGAGGGAAGGGGAGTAGCTGAAAACTGAAGCGTTGCCCAGAAGTAAAGTCTCGAGGCAACATCTGTTGAGTGCCTTCTTTTTATTTATGTTAAAATTTGTAATATGTAACAATAAATGTATTCTTATTCTTATTTTACATTTACCATGTTGTTTTGTTTAAATAAGCTCCCGATATTTTGGCACTGTTGCAAGCGCCATGATCACGGGTCAACCCGAGTGGACCCGGACGTATTCAGTTTTCTAATGGATTAGATTGTCTTTTATTCTTTTGATGGAGTGTCACAGTTAGATTCGGCTCTGGTTTTAACCCTTAACTAGGCACAGCACGGTGAAATTTTTCATTGATTTTGGAACATATGTGAGGAGACTAAGGTCTAACATAATATAATTTCTGTTGACCCAAGGCCTGCTTAAGGGTAAAAGGATTCTTTAATCATTTTATTATACAATAGGCATTATAATCTGTGTGTCAAGCATGATGGAAATAAAAAGTAAGTATGAGGTAATCAGGTAAAGTCCAAATCTCTGAACATCTGAGGTATATCCTTTAATGAAGATGCCAATTGTGTTCTGAAAACTCTACCTACCTCCGTTCAGTGTAAAGGTAAAATGTTTGTTCATTTTAACATGGAAAAACAAAGCACAGATTTCGCCTTTTTTTAGATGGAAGGGCAATATTTCCAAGTAGGTCATGAGATATCAAAAGGGCAACTAGTACAAATCTATCGGCATGTCGAAAGATAAATTTCCCTAATGGCTTACCTACGTTCTTATCTTACATTTGATTTCTCCAGAGTCGTTCTCCGTGCTTGTTTTACCAACATAATATGTATGTTAAGTTTATATATCCCCCAGATACTACTACCACAAAAAAACTCTGACGTCTTAGTCAACCTTGGAGAACGCTTGTGACGTCATGAGTGAAGTATAATACCCGTAAGCCAGATTATTCGATACATCGGATATTCGATACTATCAGAGCGCGATTTGCGAAAAACAGGAACGGATTTCGGCAAAATCAATAAGATCTCAATATCAACGGCGCATGACTTAATGGCTTAAATATTTTGGTATGTTTTCTTGGTTTATATATTAGATTAATTAAAAAAATACTAAGAACAGTCAAAGGTAACATATCTATCCATCTTAGATTAAAAACTTCTATGAAAGTGTATGCCGGTGTATAATTACGTGCCCATTTGAACATATCACTAAATATCAAGTTAAAACTCTTCAATCGCTAATTTTAGAATTCCATATCTTTTCCGTATCTTTGTATATCATAAAACTATTTTGATTTTATATTAAAATGAGTCCTTAAAGGAAACCATGCGTATTCCCCATTATTTTATTGCAGAAACCTATGTTAAATCCCTGTAGTATGAATCGATACAAAAAACTCAACTCAGACAGACTCAGACTCTGCAACTTTGCCTCTATGTCTATGACGACTAAAGTTACCTACATTCAATAGAGCGTACAAACAAAATGAAATCCCCAAACGTGCCGGACTCTTGTAAAACTCCAGGGATATTTATTCCGATCGGATAAAAATCTTGGCAGCGGCAGATGAAGGCACAATGGGGAACTTTGGTCGTTAATACCATTGCAGGATTTATGGCTAAAAGGAGTTTGCCAAATGCGACCACTTCGAGTGGTGGCCAATACGCTAAATCAAAATTTGTTCGAATGCGGGCGAACATCAAAAAAGGAAATTAACTGTCGATGGTCCAATATTGATTGATCCTCTGCTTTTCCATTATGTGAAACATTGAAATGAGATGAAAACGGACTTTGTTATGTCTTCTTCTTCTTTTTTACTTAAAAAAACATAGTAAGTATTAACACACGTACAATGTATTGTATTATTCTATATAGGTATTTAATTGAAGAGCTTCCTCTTATCTGGTTAAGCGATTTCCACTCAACTCTAGATTGTTATCACAACAAAAATGGTAATACTTTTTGTTGTGATTAATTGATTGATTGAATTATACACAAAGTTTCATAAATATAACTAGTTGATTATACTCTCTTCCATTTGGTACGAAGACCTTTGATTAAACTAAAATTTCTGGAATAAAACTCCTTTTTTAAGTGTTATAATCTGTCCGAATTTCTCGGATATTAAAGAACTTACCACGTTGTTCACATGCGACCTCTATAAACAGACATAATAGACAAGAAGATAGAGTTTCACCAAACGATATAACAGCATTATCCCTCCGAACTAAAATCCCTAGAGTAATGTGGGCCTTCATTAAATTTATAGGATCTGTGGTATCCCTTAGGAACACTAATATACGGTAGGTAAGGGGAAATTAATAATGCACTACGAAACTATCGGAGAGGAAAACTGAAGTTCTGAAAGTAAAACAAAATACGCCTGTAGAAATCCTAAAAAGAAATTCTACGTCCATTAACTTTTTTTGTAGTTTTTATAACTACTTAGAGCTCTAATGTAAATTGAAACTCAACTTTTTATGGTAAAATTATTCTAAAACTATCCGTGTATCATCATAGATCACGTTATCTATTGACTTAAAAAAAAACGAGCTACCAATGCTGAGATATAAAAAAATATATAAAAAATTCATATATCTCAAACTCCATAACAAATAGTCAAAACTATATGCAAAATTATTAGCAATAATTGTAAAGCCAAAACAAAAAGAACCCTTTACAACTTAATTCTAACCCTAAAAACCGAGCATTATGTCTAACGGACCCAGTGGATTCCAATAAGAAGCGACACCTCGCATTTCCTAGGAGACAGCTTAATTGAAGGCGACGGTCTACAAGACCCGATAAGAGTGGTGTCGGGTTGTTGGAGGACAAATTGATATTAATTACTATCACGCCTGTGTAGACGATCGATGCTGGCTAGATCTTTCTTTTCTTTCTTTATTCAGGATATTAGCACTTATGTAGTGTTTACGTGGGCTTATGTGTCCAGTGGATCTTAAAGTCAGACGATTAGTAGTGTATTTCGGTGAATGCCGAAGTAGAAAAGTAGTGGGTTTGATGATGATGCAAATTGGTTGAGAAACCTTTTGTTATTAGATAAATTATTATTACTAAATGTGCCCGCTTCGTTCGCGTAGACTGCAGGATTTCAAACAATAGTTTTTTCCCAATAACTCACGTTCCTGTAGCGTATAACGATAATTGCGTTGCAAGTAAGCTTTTCGTTCATTAGGGCACCTGCATTCGACTAATTTCAATCATCCATCTTATACGGTTTAGGTTTTTTCCCACTAAAGTTTCGCGTTTCCATCGTAATTTCGGGAATTCCTTTCCACCTCTACGGTAACCTAAGCTATATCCCTGCTAAATTGCAAGTGCCTACGTTTAGCCGTTTAGGCTGTGCATGATATGTCAGTCAATCAGTTAGTTTCTCCTTTATAAATTTAGATATTACATATTATTCATCTCATCTAATCGGTGGCAAAATAAAACGTAATTAGCCCAGTATTCGGCCACGAAAATCGCGTTATCGTACTTCGGGCGACAGATCTTGGCGACAAGGGACAGTCCTGAGGGCCTACCATGAGTTGGCTATCGAAAACTTACTTACGTTAAAAACCTATCGAGTTTTTTTTTCATACGGCCGATTTTAGTTCTTCGCGTAACCACCAGCGGCGCTGTACAAGTTTTTCATAGACATATTTACGTAGGCGATATCGAGTGCGTAAGTTTTAAACTCATGGTAGCCCCACTGGAATGTGTGGCATTGATTGTCATCAATTATTTAATAATTATTACTTGTTATGAATATATATTGCTTATGTATTTTACGGAACTCCTTCTCCTTTTCAGCCAAGTCCATTCAAACTAGACTCTTTTAGAGTGATTGGTAAATATCAAGATTTAAAAAAATAAACACAAGAACAAAGTTTATGAACAAAACAAAACGTGAAAAGCTTCAAAGAATAAAGTTTGAAAACAAAACCAATTTCATAAAACCCGTAAAAATGCATTGCGGGAGCAAATGAATTGTAAATTTATTCAACAATAATCTTGCATGAATGAACCATCGAGCGTTCCGTACGGCTTATTTTGTTTGTGAAATGAATCATCGAAATACTTTCGACCGAAAATACGTTTCCGAAGCTTTCATCAGAAAATATCGTGTTGTGGTTCGAGCTGTGAGATTTCTTTGTTTGTCGAAAGTACGAATGTTTTTTTTTGTAAATACGTAATGTAGTTAGTTAAATGAAAGTATGCAAAGACAAAAATAGAATTATATCAATGTGTCTTCTTCTTCTTATCGTATGGTTGATGAACAACCTGGTGTCAGAGTTTTTAAGCCGCCCGTAGGCCTCTGACATGGCTTCACACACCGTAGAAAAATTTCTCAGGTGTGCTGGTTTCCTCACGATGTTTTCACCGTTAAAGCGTCGAATTATGGTACATATGAATTTCAAATTTCAAATTTTTTTTTACCAATATGTTAAAACAAAGCACTTATACAAAGCTAGCGTGTACCAAACAGTTTTCTGTTAATTCAAGCTCATTTTCTGTTTCATTAAAGTCTATGAAAATAGCAAATAATGTCGCTTTTCTACCCAATTAAAAAGCCTTGAAGCCTTAGGGTTGGCTTAAAATAATAATGAATTAGAAATCTAAATTCATCAGATGTCATGTCCAATTGTCTAGGTAAATTGGTAGTATGGTAATATTTCATTTCCCAGCCTCAGACAAATAGATAAAATGTGATAGATAAACCAAGTATTCGAACGAAAAACTAATCTTAGCATCGAGTGTTTGCATTGCATGTGTTCCGCACATGCAGATGGCGAAGTGTCACTAAATCATTGTAATAATCAGCGCAAATGAACAGATGATTCGCTCTTTAGCCACGCGTGGTGCTCATCCAATTAGACGAGGAGTAAAGTGGCTCAATTACCTAATTCTGCATGCTTGATGACTTGTTCAAGCAGACCGTTTGGTTCTTAAACTTATAGAGGTAAAACCTAACCTTAGGTAGGTTGTAAGGTGTTGTTGTGTTGTTGGTGTATGGGGAGGTGTGTCACACTACAAACTCCGTTTTAAGGAGGTTCTAAAAAACGTATAAAAACTTTTTTTTTTATAGATTGCGGTTTAAATAACGTCGATGGTCGAGTGGTTAAGGTACCACTGTGTTTTTCAAATTTGAAATTTATATGTACGATTATTCGAAGCTTTACAGTTGAAGCAAAACATCGTGAGGAAACCTGCACACCTACGAAGAAATTTTTAGGTTGTGTAGTCAACCAACCAGCGCTTGGCCAGCGTGGTTGACTAAAGCCTTATCGCCCTAGTTTAGGGGAGACCCTTGCTCCAGCAGTGGGGACGTGTATGGACTGATGATGATGATGGTTTGTTTTTTTTTGTTTGGTAATGAATTTCTCAAATAGCGCACTTGTGACACATGATTGTTATATATACGACTAGAGACCCCGGTTACGCACGAGTGCGTTGATGATTAAATTATCAGCGTTTCTCTATATCATGCATTAATCTTCTTAATAAATCACTCTACCTATTAAAATCCTTTTTGTATTGTTTTAAATATTAATTTACGTAGGGGAAACAGGGGAGTGACCTTGTCTTATGAATGTTATGATGATATTGGAGAGAAGTAAATAAACGAAATTTATAGAGGTTTATAAAAAACTAACGGTATATTAGACCTTATGGGTCTACACGCGAAATTAGGAGTATCAAATACATACATCAATCATGTTCGCGAGCGCCCTAATATTTAGTGTAATGGAACGCGAAAGTCTAAAATCTTACGTAACTAATGGTATATTATACGGATTGTGGTTTTAAAATCGATGAGTTGCTCACTCTACACAACAGTGTATGTATTGGAACACCAATAAGTATTTGTCTAATCTAATGTTAAAGCAAGGACCTTACTAAGAATGTTTCTTGGAGTTTGGAACAAAAATGTTTACCGTCTAGAACATGTAACATTGTACGTACCTACCCAAGCCTAGACATACAGCCAATATTTTCTAGGAGGTTGGTTGGACATGGATCAGTGGAGACAGTAGACTACCCCCCTGTGGGGGGCACTAGGGTCCCCGAGGGGGTCTGTCTGAACCTTTTAGAAAACAATAAAACACGTCTGTCGCTACCATTCCATCCGTTGCAGGTACTACATATAGACCCCGTCTAGGCTCTGCCATAAACTTTACGAGCTTCAACTTTATGAGTTTAGCAACGACTGCTGATTCCGCAATATCGACTTTATGCTAACGTGCTAAGGTGCAATTCCGCAGATTGATGGACCATTAGACGAACGAGTTTCGTAAGCCCAGGGCTGAGTACTCCGATATAGGTTGAGTTTGGGAATTATTCATAAGTTACGGTTAAGTATCGAGTATTTTAATGACATGTAGCATGTTATTTACGGGACTTTGTACGTACTTATCGTTATTTGTTTTGTTGTTACAACGAACGATGTTGCAAATGAGAATATTATCAAAGTATGGAGAAACGTTTGCCGGATAATCTTTCTATAAACACGAAACCAACTCGATTGATAGACAGTTATTTGAAAAATTGCAAATAAAAAAATATTTTGCGTAAATGTAGAGATAAAAATACCTAAAATAATATTCAGAACAAAGGTCATTAGGAGATTAAAATGCAAGTAAAGAAAGAAAGAAAAATGTTCATAATCCAAAGAGAACATCTGCTTTAACTTCATCCGATCACAAAACTGTTAAGTTTTTATTTCATTTCGCGTCAAGAAAACAAAATAACGCTATGTTCGATAGTAAAATCCTTTTGAAACAAGCCCTCGATATCTGCAATCCTCTTTTTGCAGATTATCCCATTAGCAATCTCGATGATTCCCAAAGGTCGACCTTACAGATTTTATAATAAGGAAGATTTTAGAATAAAACCGAAGGGGAAAAATGTTCATTGCGCAGTTTTCAGCTGAGTGGAGGCGGAATCTAAAATCTTTTTAATTGATGAACTCTGAGATTGAGAGTAAAAGTAGTGCAGGGTTTGACACTGGCAGTTTTATCGTGATTTCAAGAAAAGTTCAAACACTCAGACATTCGATTGATGTTTTGATTGAGAGATTGAGAATTTGATTAAAACAAGTGAAAGCACTATATGCTTTCACTTGTTTTAATCAAATTCTATAAATATTAGAACTAGGACTTGAATGTTACGCAATCGACTTTTGACGTGATGTTAAGTGTAACAACCATTTGTTTTGATGTTCAAGTTCAAGGTATTACATGATTTACAGTTGCATACATTATTTACCCTAATACTTTTATATTAAAAGGTTTAATAAGCTTCCAGACCTATTAATTATTAATTGAAAAGCTTTTGATGAACACAAACTTTCCGTCCGCAACTTCCTCCACAAGGAGTCATTTATCGTGTAAAACGTTACACCCTTATAAGAATAAACTGACTTGCAAAGTAGCCTTTGTTCTTACACAGCCTCTAAATTAACTGAGTACCTACCAAATTTCACATGTCACAACAGATTTGGGTAGGTACGTTCGCTGAGATTTTAGACTTTTTCGTTCCATTTCACTATAATTAGTTTTAAGTAGCTTTGTATTTGCTATTCCTAATAACGCGTGGTAGACCCATAAAGACTAATATTTAGGTACGTTCCTCCTTATTGAGTAAGGATACTCTGATAAGACTCATAAAAAAAATGTAAGAACTGTGTTAGATAACCCTAAAAGAACGGGAGGGATAGCGCCTCCCCATTCCTGATTGCAAGCCTTGGGGATTAAGTAAAGTGAGTCTTCAGATGAAAGGATTATTCAATCGATAGTTGGAGCGAATGCCTTTCAGCCAACTGGGAACTACGTGTAGATCTGTCGACGGGTTTAAAACGTGATTAATAACATGGCTTTAACTTTTCTTAACGGATATGTTTAACGTTAGGAACGTTGTTAGAGTATAACCGTGGATGAATAATTTCAAGTCAGTATAAGCGTAAAGTTGAATTTTCTTATTCGATTATTTCATCCAAATTAATGAACAATTTACTTTTTTTCTTTCTTAAATGACGGTTTTGTTCAAGAACCACAGACTTTTAGATTTCTGTCAGTGCAAAATAAATATTCGACTAAATCTATCAGAAAACATTACAAAAATTGATCTGATCCCGTAAAAATAACATATAACACACGAGACACGTGACAAACACAGATGTTCATCACAATAATATTTGTTCCAGGTAGCGATCGAATAATGACATGTCAAAATTACATAATACATTCCCTGTTAAAATTACCTATGTGTTAATCGAGTCGTATTTTCTTCGAAACCTGCGGACAATTTAACAATAACGATCGTAATTGGCCTTCCACATAGCGTGCTCACAATCCCAAATCGATTTTGCAAATGGCGTTTTGTATTGAGTTTTCGCGAATACAAATGAAGTTGTCGACCGGTCGATATTCAAATTGGGGATATTAAAATAATTGTATGGCTTCATCGGCTTTGGATGGAAAAAATCGAGGCAAGCTCTTTTCGGTAAGGTTATGTTGATAAGTACGAGTGTGGGTATTGTAGAATGTTGAAGGATAGAGGCCAAAGATCAAGTTATGTTGTTCATGATGGCAAGCCATGCTCAACGTTGCCGATTGTGATGGTTGTAAAAAAGCCTTTTAGGTATTTAATTTGGATTAAAGTACGAATATCTAGTGCGCCAAACAGTCTGCAAGCAGAAAAAGATGGCGGGAGATCGTGAAGAAAGCTGTGTCAGCCCCTAATACTAATATTATGGGCGCCTCGACGTGACCACGACCGCTCTGCCAAGAGCGAAGGGACAGAGAAGAAGAAGAAGAATATCTTAATTATAAATCTATATTCAAACCAATAACTTAAGCTTTACGTTCATTATAATGATGACAATGAAGTATATCTTCAAGAAAGCAATAAGTTGTTACATCAAACCTAATATGCTTGCAAAAGTAATTATGTTTGGCTGTCCTGTCGCGCTTTCACAGCGTTAATGCTGAAACGGTTTGCACATATAGCCTAGATGCTCACAAAGAACATTGGCTACTTTTAACCGACTGCGCTATGCGGCAGAACAATACACGATAAACGACGAATAGAATCCAAGCACGACGCTAATATAATAAACCACCCACCAAATTCAGTGGACGGCTAAAATTGTGAACGTTTCACCGATCCCATTCCGCATTCCCGCAAATCCTTTGACATAGCACTAAAATGCATGTACTGGGTGAATGCAAGAGCTAACCGGAGGGTTATAACAGATGAACCGGAGTTTTCCAGTTTACGAGGTACTAGTGAATATTTCATCCCGCCCCGGTCTCCGCAGTAAACTCTGTTACGTTTGGCGTTCAAAAGATGGAAAGTTTCCTGCTAGAGTGTGGACGTTTGTAAAGAATTCATTATTTGGACTTAGAAAGGAGAGTTTGAATTGAATAGGTACTAGACCTACTTGAAACTACTTCATAGGTACAATTGTTTGCCTCCCTGGTCTACTACTTGTATGAATTGAATTCATAATTCATAACTGTATCTTTCTTAACCTACCGATGGATGTAAGACTTTCTATTTTAGTGTTCCATTACACAAAATATTAGTCTTAATGGGTATACACGAGATATTAGGAGTAGCAAATACATAGCAACTTCCTGTCCGACGTTTCGACTGGGTTACACCAATCATGGTCCCGAGCGAACCGGTGGATGATTGACATTCATAAATATGAAATGATATGAAAGGGCAGGGGACCAAATATGACCAAGGATGTTCCTGCAAATTTTCCGTGCACAAATCTTTCCGCTTAAAAGTGCAAAGAAAAACGTAAAACATTATACTTTACAGCACAATACGTAAAAGGTCATAGACTATTTGTCTACCAAAAAGCAGTAACTTCCGTATTTATAATATTATTAAGGATGTAAGAATTAATAAATCTATTAATGTTCGATGTCAATAAATCATCATCAGTCCATACTTGTTCAAATTCATGTCCACTGAAGGGCTCAACCCTAGACTAAGGCGATAGGGCACAACAGGGTAACTTTTATTGTAACAATGCTAAGTCTACTTTAATAAAGCAACTTCGAAGCTTCGCTCAAATCCACCAATCATAACTGGTATTTCCCAGACCACAACACTCCAGGGTAAGTTCGTTCCAAGTATAATAAATCCCTAAGGTCTAAATCCCTGATCCCGCACCCGTAAGCCGTTGACGACAAACAACTGTTGTTTGAGCAGTTCCCATTTTGTTGTTGTTGTTAGCTGGCAATTGTTTCAAAAACTTCGCTTGTATATTTAATTTGACAAGCGAGGGTTTTTCGTGTTACAAAATATTGTGATGCTGAATTTCTGCATCTCGGTTAATTACATTTGCTGTTAGTATGTTTCTTTACGCATTTTTTGGTTCTTAAAATATCATTTCACCAATCTTATGCAGTAAAAACGAGTGTGTGTTTACTTTTTACCCGACTACGGCAAAGCAAAAGGAGGGTTATGATTTTGACAGGCTATGTATGTATGTATGTATGTATGTATGTTCATCTGTTTCCACATAACTTCTAAATTGCTTGTCAGAATTCGACAAATGACATATCATTAGAAGCGTCTTAATTGTCCGCTGGTTATAGGCTATATAGGGTTTCACAAAATCTAATGTGGCGCCCACTAGCGGACAAAACATACAGAGTAAAAAAATAAAGTTAAGATAAATACGCCGTGTTTGGTATCATTGGAAAGCGCTTTACTTGTACATTTTAAATATATATATATATATATTACTAGCATTTGCATGTGACTTTACGTATATTCATGGACTGATTGCATATAGTTCACATCTTTTCGTTCATAGCTTCTTTACTACGTCCCCTTAAAATATAAAACATGTTGGTTCATCAATTTAACTTTTGATAATATTATGCGCCACAAATACACTTTAACACCAAAATAGTACAAATAATAAAAAGTTAAAAACTAAAACCCAACTACGACAAAAAACGACGCTGAAAAAGTATAAAACAAGACTTTTAGAACACTGAACTGAACAAAGTTGCTTATGTAGTTCCAAGTAAATGGACACAGTAGACTCTACCAAAATGCTTATGTTGAAAATTGACAATAATGTCATACAATACTATTTTGAAGTATGCAATATTTACTATGTAGAGATAAGTTTTCATGTTTGGAAAGGCGTAGTCACACGTTCCATACACAAGTACCTACCTATCGTAGCACTTTGACAACGTGTGACTGCGGTTTTCCAAACATGAAAACTTATCTCTACATAGTAAATATTGCATACTTCAAAATAGTATTGTATGACATTATTGTCAATTTTCAACATAAGCATTTTGGTAGAGTCTACTGTGTCCATTTACTTGGAACTACATAAGCAACTTTGTTCAGTTCAGTGTTCTAAAAGTCTTGTTTTATACTTTTTCAGCGTCGTTTTTTGTCGTAGTTGGGTTTTATTGATTATAATTTTAAATCCACTAGCGAATGTTAAGTGTCTAAATTGAATGTAATTTTATAATTTTATTATATTTTTAAACAAATCAACAAACTTTAAGTACTTAAAATTATTGTGTGTTTAGTTTACTTATTTAATATATTAAACCAAATATTTAAAAAACTCGAAGTGTTAATCTAAATTCGTTGCGTAGTTTTAAAGATTAAAGCACACATACAGACAGACGCGGTAAGCGACATTGCTTTATACTATGTAGTGACTTTACACCAATTATAAATAAATAAATATTCCACAACATCACATACATTGATCTGATCCCGTGGTAAGTAGCTTAAGCACTTGAAATTTTAAAAAAATCATTCATTCTTTAACAAATTCTAATCGGAGAAAATTTAAAAATGAAGCCATAATAATCTTAATATGATTGTCTTTTAAATAAGAAATATGAATATCGATATAAAAAAAAAACAAACGGCCGATCAATTTACCCCACTCATCATTCAAATCACCATCAAAAAGCAAACATCAATACAACCAACGAAATAAGCCATTTCAATATCGTATTCATGTACGTACCACTTTCCATTTCCTTATACACAACACATTATGCAAATACATCTCATCGTCCCAAGAGGCGGAAATTTCATGAACAGATCTATAATATTATACGAGTAGTCGTGAGATAGAAAATCTTAAGGCTTCCATTCAATTGAATTTCGAATACGTTGCAGAATTGCAACTGCAAAAATCAATAAATACATAAATGCATTGGTTATTCTTGGATTTCAGCGCTGTGAAATATTGGGTTATCGTTTCTCGACTCTGTTTATTTGAGGACGAATAATAAAAGCGCTTATGTTCAATAAGATGAGTATAAAATAAAGTGTTTTTAGGTTGGTTGTTAAACTTAATATTTTGTACTGAAAAAAGTTTTTCGTTCGAAAACTTATAATCTCAAATAAAGAAATAAAGCGTCGATGGCCGAGTGGTTAAGGTCGTGGCTTGCCATGCGAGAGGTCGCCAGTTCAAACCCCGCCAGGTATCAATGTGTTTTTCAAATTTGAAATTCATATGTACCATCATTCGACGCTTTAACGGTGGAGGAAAACATCGTGAGGAAACCAGCACACCTAAGAGATTTTTCAACGGTATGTGAAGCCATGTCAGAGGCCTACGGGCGTCTTAAACACTGACACCAGTTTGTTCATCAACCATACAATAAGAAGAAGAAGATCTCAAATATCAAAATTTTTTGTTGTTGATGATGACGAAAACTTTTTAGTAGAGCTTTGCTTTTTAATATTTTATTATACTACTACCTACTTTCTAGATCTTTTTTTCGTATTTGCTATGAATATTATAATAAGCATTTAAATGTACTAATTTCTTTCATTAAAGAACAGGTAATATATTTCTTACTTTGTTAATAAATCTTGAACTTTTTTTAAAGAGTCAACTGTACATTCGATTGTAGACATCCACATTCCACAAGACCAGTAAGAAGCATTCAGCCCTCATTTCACAAGAAAATGTATAATAATATATGCAAATCTCATTTCCCTCCACTACGGGCTCGTACTCTTCCGGCGTTTTCCAATTTAAAGCGAAATAGTTCCTGTTCGCGTGAGACGGTAAAAATCCGGTATAATTCCGGATAAGTCCCGTTTACGTTACATAATGAGGTTCAAATAGTGCTATTAACGTTTTCCATTTCATATTTTCTTTGAGAATTATGGCGGCACTGGCTAATTGGGTAAGATCAGACACTAGGCTAAGTATTCTGATCCAGAAACTTGGAATTTCTTGGATTTTCTAATTTATCGTAGCGTATGCATGTCCTACTGGATTCTTTCACAAATTGAAAGTATCTAAGTTTGTGTGCCTCCTGTGTTTCCCCACCCCTATTGAGCTACTCAATAAAGATTATAATACGGTAGTTTCCTAAGTCTGATTTTACATAAAATTTCACAATTAACAGTAAGTTATAGGTAAATGAATACCATTAGTCAAATTGAATTTAAAATTTCTGACGAAATGAGACAATAATAGACATTTGAAGTTGGGTGGGAAAGTCTATTTCAAAAGTGCGAAAATTTTCCAAAATAACTATGCCATCTTATAAACTACAAAATTAGTAGTTACTTTGCCTATGAACACATATTCCTAAACGCAACATTTGATATAGCTGCGGAACAAAGTTCTTACGATATGCATACAATATCACAAGCGGTGACGTCATGGCTCGCTGTGACATTTGTATGAAGCGTTTTGAGCTCGCCCAAATAATGTGCTATTGAAATTGTAATATCTCCGGGAGTTTTCCAAATATCAAACCATTCTTTTAACAGTACATTTGCAATTGTGTGGTTCATCCATCTGTATCAAAATAAAAAAATAGGAAACTACCCTATTATGTATTAATACAATAATGACTCTAGGTTTTTAATTTTAAGGTTGTTTGGTTTGATTCATAAGACTACAGAACAAAATAATATGTCCGAGATATTTACCATGTTGTTTTGTGACTATTGCAAGCTCCATGTTCACGGGTCAACTCATTGTCAACGGCTCAGTGTCCCGCACGTATTAAGTTTTCGAATGTGTATCACCATGACAGTTTAAGCTTAAGATGATCTAATTAATTTGATTTCTGGATCAGAATCCTTACCTTAGTGTCTGATTTTACCCAATTAGCCAGTACCATCATCTTACATAGATCATCTTAAGAATCATCATCATAATCTTACTTAGATTATTACTTACATCATTTTTAGTCCAAATAAGTGTCCAACATCGAAAATACGCCGATGATTAATCAAACAGCAATTTGCCTACCCGCTGTCGCGTGCGCGAGCGCATCTGATGAAAGCGCACCGATAGCGGAGACAGAACTAATTATTGCGCTCAATGACTCGCGACGAACTGTCACGTGATGTCCTTACAAACTTTGCTTATTAAGATTGCTAGCGACAGTGATTAGTCTGAATATCTACCACTAAATGTGGCAGTAGCTTAGAAACACAAGACTTGTGTTTACACGACTCCAATTAAAATGTATGATAAGAATCAGATAGAGATACTTAATACAACATTATAATTGTATTGGAATTTATTTTCTTTTGGCAATTTCACAATTTGTTTAAAAGTTGTTTTATAGTTCGGTCTAATTAGACCAAAATATAAGAGAGAAGATTAATTTACAACAAGCAGTTTTATTGCTCACTTCATTACTTAAAATATAATTAATACAATATGCTTAAACTCCTCATCATTCCGGTATTACAAAAATTAAATACTCGTACTCAAATATTGTAATTTTAACACGGAATGATCTCAGACAAAATCTGTAACATAAAGAAGAAAGATTACCTCTAATATGAAGGCCAACGATTTCCAATAGATTTTTTTAAAGAAGCATAAACATTATAATTATTACTTAAACAGTTTTAATGATAGATAAGGTATTGGAATCTGTGCATTTGCATAGACGTCCTATCGTTTTATTTATAGTAAAAAAATAATAAAAATCTTTATTCGTTATTTTGTAGGTTTACAAACAAAAATAGTGAATTTCCATAAGTTAAGTTCCAAAGTAAAAGGATATAAATAATCATAGCAGCACAAGCAAGGATTGAGACCGGAATAGATGTCACTTTTACTCCAGCCTTCAAACCAATCTCGTCCACAGAATCTACTAAAGATTGCACTGCATATAGTGCATAGGCCGATGCATATACGATGCAACTAAACGCAACGGTAGCCGTGAGCGCGGCTCCGAGGAAATTGGATTTCGCGTCAGCCATGCATCTGCAACGGACGTAATTCTTTTAAATCTGCTGTTACACATTGTGAATACATAAGCGATGTAGAGCTGTGTTACAGATTGAAGGCTTGCCGAACTATGAGCGTGAAGGGATAGTATGTATCAATTTTTGAGCGCACACTTATCTTTAGTGTGTACTAATGCCTGTTGATATTATAATTTAGCGCTCCCAGCGAACTTCATACCGCCAATCCTTAATTATTTATTTTCGGTTTTGTTTTTTTATAAGAACTCTCCCTTTTTTCTTTACGATGATGACGTGGAATCGCCATGTTATTATCACCGGACTTGCGGAGGAGTGGATGTCTCTCACCCCTAATAATCATGACTTTCCCGTGACAATAACAAAATCAACCAGCAAAAAAATTTTTTTGAAAATCAATGCAACTGTTCCCGAGATTTGCGTTTGCAATAACATTCAGCGATTCATTGTTATATTACTCGTATGGATGAGAAAGTAATCTGTCTGTCGTGCTTTCACCAAATCTTTTGCCAAACCACTGAATCAGGCCAGCGATCGAGCGATTTCAGCCATAACGGCCGATGTCAATTGAGTTCAGCCAAGTTAGTAGGACATGATTATAGGACGAACCGGATCTCTTGGTCCTTACGCAGCGCTTGCTACTAATAGACCACCGAGATAGTTAAAAAAAAAAACATAGCCTCGTTATTAACCGACTGCGATAAACTAGTAAGGGGGATAATGTTTATCGCTAACCACTTCACACGAAGTGTGAGGACGGGAATAAATTTCGAAATCGCTATTGGCCTAAATCAAATTGGGTTTGATGGAAATTTGTGGAAATCCGCTGGCCAAATCCGACTAATGGTGTATTCGGGTGTGTGATCGATTATGCAGGCTAAGGCAAAAACGGGCAGCTAACCCAACACATTCCCGGCTTAAAACGTTCCATAGATCAATTAAGTTGGCGTTCATTCTGATCCTTTTAAGGGATTACAGGCAGAAATGCTAAATAACCTTAAAATGTGGAAAAGTGGCTATTCCAGAGGTCTCTTTTCACGCTTAAAACGCTAAGACCCTGCCCAGATGGCGTGTTTTGACTCGAGCTATTGTGAAATACTAGCAAATTGCGTGACTGTATGTAGATAGAACATATGAACCTCTAGTACTGCACCATCGCACGAGTAAAAACGCGCCACCTGGACAGGGTCTAAGACAAATATGAGGATTTTGAAGATAGAGGCATTCATGACTAGAGCAACCGACGCGATATCGAGAGGTCCGGTGGTTCAAGTCCGCGTTCAGGCGGGGTCATGAATGCGAATTTTTTCAAATTTTAAATTTATGATAAGTCATGTTACAAAATTAATTGGAAATGAAAATAGCCTTGGTCACTCGGATCACGTGGAGTCTGAAAGTCTGAAAAGGAACATATGTCCCTTCTCAGTCTATAAATGATCTGTGTGCCAAATTCTAATCGCTTTAGCACTTTTAGCGTGAAATCGCGACAGACAGACAAACAGACATACATTCAATTATTTTATTACGAAGATACTATTTAACCACCGACCAAACTGCACTTGGCCAGCGTAGTTGACCTGATCGTCTTAGTTTAAGGTAGGCTAGTGCCGCAGCAATTGGAACATATATGGGCTGATGATGATGATACTATACAATTTTGTATCAACGAGACAAGTGAGTAGGTATAGCATTCCCACGCAAGGCTAGCAGCGCGGGCGCAAATAAAGCAACCGCGGTAGACGGGCTAAATGCGGCGGGCTATTTCGATACGGGTGCAACGCACGCGAATATCAATGTCATTGACCACGGTCGAGGGTGAGAGTGACACTTGGGACTGTTCGCGGATTGGTCGGATAGCTGTCAAAAAAATAACAGAAAAGTATTTAAATTTAAAATTCGAAAACATTCGCTTTCGTGACCCCGCCTGAACGGGAACTTGAGCTACCGGTCTTCCAATATCGCGGCGGGTGCTCTAACCTCTGAGCTATCCAGGAAAGAAAGAAAGAAGAAGAAAGAAAAACATCTATTGGTGACATACAATAACATGATTTGATAAACAAACACACATGCCGTAAAAGTGATCAACAGGTTCTGCCTCAGCATGTGCTGCAGCGGCTGCTAGGACGCTACAGCGCTGATATTCTGGCAGAACCAGGAGTTCAGTATGGAAATGGGTTATGGTGGAAAAGTATTTCACAAAAACGTTTTAAATGTACTCGAAAGTCTAAGCCCTTTGTATGTGATGTGTCGCGTGTGCGGATAATTTATCTCATATAGGTTTCCGTACCGGAAATCTGCCTGTCTATTTATCTATCACCAAAATACATTTCAAGATTAGTATTAGTATAAGTTATTCTGTTGTCGCTTAATAAACGTTTTTTTTGTTTCAAGAACTGAAAGGAAAGCTACACTTTTTAACTCACTTCGCTTAAAGGGAGTAATGTTTTACATAAGAACTAGTCATGGGTCAAGTAGGTCGGTAAGTTTGTGATGTCAAGAGCGTTACAACGCAAATTCGAAAGGACAGATCTGAGAAATGCTTACACAAACTAAATGTTATTAATTTTCAATTAGACGTTTAACAGTGCACGCGCAATAGAATGGCGTGAGTACTAATTGGGCTAAAGAAAGCCACAAAAACCGTTGCGTTCGCATGCAAATTTTTTACTAAAGACGTTACTTAATAGCGAAGATAACGTGTTAAGTCTAATGCTATTCGTTTTCGGTAAAAACCTAAATGAAGAATGTTCGATAAATGGTGTTCTATCGACGGTCATTTCACTTGACTAAGCTGATATAACTTCCGTATAATGACCTACTGGAGCAAGTAGAAATAAGTCTATGCTAATGTGCACTGTGATTGTCAATTTAGTCCTTACGGCAACATCAATAGTACTCATTACAACACACGATTAGGCGTGGCCTAATAATGTGTTGGAGCTACAGTATATGGGTGTGTGACAAATAGTATAAGCCTCTCCGTGGGCCGTTTGTAAAAATAACTTATGTAAGTAATACATATACTGTGGAAAATAAAATATTAACATATTTTACTCACTGCCATATTGTACACTGCGAAAATTTTTCAAGCTTGAAGTAACATACCTGTAAGAAAAAAAACAATTCGTTAATTATTGTACATTCTTTTAATTCAAAATCAACAACGAAAACAATTAACTCATCATAATCTAAAAACAATGAAAACTCTAATAAATTATCTATTATAAGCTCATCAACCGTCGATTTCAATGATAATAAAAAATATAATTAGCGCTATTTGTAACGCATCCTAAACGTCAGGAATTCAATCGCGAAAATGCAACAAATAATTAAGGTTTTTTTGTGACGCAACTGACATGCGGTTAGGGTTGCCAGGCGTCGAGAAAAAAGCCGGAAGTTAAGCTTTTGGTTTAGAATCCGGTCAAAATACAATGGTATCCGGTTTTCTGCACTACGAAATAAGCTTGATTTTACTAACTTTATTTTACGGATATATTTTTAGCGTTCATTACTACTAAGTTCTATTCTTCTTCTTCTCTAACTTCAACATTACCAGCGTCTATGTCCGCGTTTTCCTCCATTTTTTACATACTTTCAATTGTTTCTTTGCTCGTATTGGCCACAGCGTGATGTTATATAGCCAAAAGCCTTCCTCAAAAAACGGTCTATGTAACACAAAAATATTTTTTTCATTTCGAACCAGTAGTCCCTGAGATTGGCGCGTACAAACATAAAATATTTTCAGCTTTATAATATTAGTATAGATACAAAATCATCAATTAGGTTTTCGGACCTCTTTACAGGAAAGTCCAGCTTAACACCATTCCGTTAGTCCGACCTAATTGCCGTCTGTCCGGCAATTAGGTCTGGCAACCTAGCAACCCTGCAGGCGGTCATCAGATAAGGAACCAGCGATCCGTGCAACATGTTTGACATGAGGGATTTATAAACTGTGAAATCGGAAACGTTTTTGCTACTTTTGTGACGATATTTAATGAAGTCGTTAATGTTGTATGAGGTGACACATTAGAAAACAGGCGTACAATATGTATTTCTACTAGTAACAGGCTCCCCTAATAAGTATAAAATATATTTCTGTTTATAACTACTTCATTGCAACTTCGTAACTTGGAAGTTGATAGAACAAGTCACGTACGACTATGACTAAAGAAAATAAAGTCAATGTTTTTGTGTGATGGTATGGTAGGTAGCAGAGGCTCAAAATGCCTCTACTTCATAATTTCCTTATGTTATCATTTCATGCTTTAATTAATTTACTCCATTCTAATTATCAGATTTAACAAATATCATAAAGCCCTTATTGTGTATTGAAGATACGGTATCCAAGGTGATGTTCTAGCATTTCACACACATCAGTAGGCACGTTCTAGCGGCTATTGTCTGATCACTATTGTTTCTACTCGGAAATGAACGTCGAGATGGTATCGACGATGGACAACTGAATAACCGAGGAGGCACCAGATCGGCTGGATTTTTTTATGATTCCATCGCATTGTTTAAGAAAGTCAAGGAAAGAAAAATGGAAAATAGTTCTATGAGGAGGAATCGTTCTGGCTGGGGCAGCCTTGTCATTATCACCGGACTTGCGGGAGAGCGGATGGCACTCAACCTTAAACGTAGTAATAAATATCTCCTTTATTAACCAATAGCAATTTTACTAGTCTACTCTTCTAACACAAATCATACCCTCCTGCAGAGAGAAAGAGATAGCCTAGGTACTATGATTAATATTGTACTAACGTAACTTTATTTTAATAACTAAATTATAAAGGATGAATACAATTCATATGCCCTACTGAACAATCTTAAATCCTGTAGTTAATACAATAAATAAATTAGCACCTTAAATGCTCCCTTAAGTAACTCCAGTTCATACGTACTAGATAGATAGTGAAATCTGTAGGTATCTATATGTACATACCTACAGCGTATCTATCAGCTATTCAGAGCCATTGCAATAAGTTTCCATCAGATATCTATATTTACCAATCAGAAGTTAGGAACAAAACCGCCCGTCGCCGTCCCAGTTAACTTCGTCGGACGCAACTCTATCGTACTATCGAGATCGTATCTGGGCACTGGATGATTTGTTACTCGCATCGGGATCGATATGTTTAGAACTGCTGGACTGACTAACTGGAGAATGATGCTGATAGTTTACTTGAAGAGACAAGATCCAGTGTGAATGTTTTAGATTTTCATATTTTTTTTACCTAGAGGGTGTATGATTTAATAATACAGATGTTCAAATTAAATTGACAGCCATATTATAAAATTCAATAAAAATCAAAACATTTTTTAGTTGGTAGTTAATAGATGCATTTGGTTTAGGCCATTGAAGGGTAAAATAATCAATGCAATCGATCAATACAAGCAATGCAATTAACGACTTATATTTAGAAAGAAAGAGAAGACCTTTTCAAATTACAAAAAATATAACTAGGCTCTTAAACCGCGTTTATTCAAGCAATCTTCACAATTCACTGGTTTTCACGACGAATGAGTGACATTGTGTTACGTATATTCTTACTACGTACCGCTTAAGAAGCAAATTGAAAAATCCACAAAAACAATCTCAAACCAAATTCAAACGTAACGAACCGAGAAAACTTGCATTCTCCATCGATTGTGTTGTTACAAAGCTTTGTGATTTCAACGTGGACAATGCTCAAAGGAACTTCTTCGCCTGCGGCCATCAAAGGCGCTTTCTGAGGCGCTCGCTTTATCATAATTTTACACTCGCTTGCTTTACTATAGCCGAGGTTTTCTGGCCGGCGAGAGACCTGGTTTGGCGCAAACGGTTTATTGTGAACGCCACTTGTTACGACCGAAATAAAGTTGCGGAAAATTTGTTGCGCTTTAAATCGAAATCGTTTTTGAGAAATTAACCATTTGCGCTTTTAACTGGAAAAATAAAGAATATACCGTAATACTTTATAAATAAGAAGTAGAAAACAGCAAGGACTGTAAACTTGGCAACAGAATGTATAAATAAACATGGCAAGTTAAATAGAACCGTTCAAAACAATTCAGTTAACATAAATGAAATAGAACAAAACAAAATAAACACAATATTTTCTAAAAGGACTCATAATAATCATAAATCAGCAAGCCCAGTAATCGCAGCTTAATTAAAAAACTTTAATAAATAAAAGCAATTTAGTATCTCGACTCTCGACAGCTTAAATATGAGTAGAGCAAAGCCAACAGCCATTTTAATTGTTTACTTTCTTCGAACTCTGTTTCTCTTTGTTTCTGTTTAAACGAATGCTCGTTTAACTTACGAAGTTTAATTCAAGATTTAGCGTATATATGAATAGTAAAATTGTTAAAGTATTGCTCGTTTGGCTCTATTTTAATAAAAGAAACGACTGCATGTATGTACAGGGTAATATGAAACTAGATAATTAAATTGTAATGAGATCTATTCCTTCCTTATACCAAAATATAATACCAACGGTATTATGCATACCTACTTGTGCAAAAAAATCTATTTTTCTATTAGAAATGAAAATATTTGAATTAAATTGCTTGGAACCCTTAACTGACAGTTTTTATTAATATTAATGTTGGTATTTGGCAATTTTAAAAAAATAGCTACAGTGCTTGAACAAGTAGTTGACTCAGTACATCGCAATATTAACAGCTGTCTACGAACCGTTCGTGAATACCGCAAGAACGACTATATACGTAACTTTATAATTGAAAATGTAGTGGAATTTACGGACATAAATACCAAAGTAAAGGCAGTAACATCCAACTGATTACACGCCATTCAGCATTAGCATACCGAGGCGAGTGCATCCCCGCATAAACGGCTTTCAAAGAGAATAGTTACGAAGTCTCCAACTTACATTTTTCGATAAACTTCATTTTCCGACGCGATGAGTCTCATTGAATTGCTAAATCATGGAGCTTTAGTGATGTCATTTGTGTCAGGCACTTTGTATAATGACTTTAGCACAGATACTTTGCTGTCCACAAATGATTGTTCTTTGTGGTTAATTTTTAAACTTAACATGTATTTATTTAATGAATAATATTAAACAATTATCTGTTATGTTATAATTGAATTATTAATATTAATAATCATTTTTATTAGATTATGCCAATCACAAGCTGAACAATATAAAATACGTGAATGTACGAGATTTACAATTTATTCAATAATTGTTCAGACATTTAAGTATGTAACCAAAGAAACGTTGTATAAAATCAGTGTTATTAAATATCCTTCTATAAATATAAAGCTATGAGTCCTTTAGCTACTCATATTCTTCTTTTCTCATAATGATGATATCTGTCCTAGCAATTACATTTTAGTAAATCGCCGTCTCCTTATTTACCTAAATAAATGCTCTTAAACACTCGTTAAGAAACAAAGCCTCATAAAGAACATTTTGTCCTTACAATATTATCAACAATTACTCCATTATCCACATTTGTCGTACAGAAAGAAGCCAGAGAGGTTTTGTCCCATTAGACCTTTACAAGTACTCTCCCTCTTAAAGTCATGTACTAAAGGTCTTGTTACTTCTTACAATGGCTCCTGAATACAGATACTCGATAAAGCTGGTTTCAGCATTAAAACGATTTAAGTACTGAGTATTTAAATTCTACGTCATTATAACAAAGAGTGGCTGGATATAGACGATAGTTTGTTCTCCAAATATTATTCATGATAATTATTTCGAACAGTTTATCTGAGTGTGGGCGTATGGAGCGTCTAGCTATTTTCAAGTTATCTTTACCATTGATTTGTACACGTCCATTAATAACATAGATTTTGGTTGTTGTCGGGTCTCATTCTTTTAAAAAAAGACATAAACCGACTAGTTGTGATATAAGAGGCATGTGGACTTGAAAGGCTTTATCTAAACCATTCAAATGCACATACGTACTGTTTACAACAACATTGCCCCAATTTAGAATTTCAAGGTCCAATCACTTTAAAATCATCCCAACTTGTATCGCACATAGCCACCGTAGTTAGGAATAGTCCAGTTTACCAAATCATAAATCGTGTTAGCGAGCCCAATTCGCCGGCGCTGCAAATTGCAAATTGTGAGCCCACTCGTGTTCTGTGAACCCGGACCTGCTAACCCGGTTAGCGACCTGCCATCGACCTGCCACCGTTCATTAGGGATACTAGGACTACACGTTTCTAGGATAACCTGGGAGGTACATAGGATATAGGATGATCAGGATAAGGATAAGTGTATAGACCACAAACGTACAGAAATTTAAAAAAACATAAACACAACATGGTTCATGATTTTTGTGGTCAATTAGGTCCCAGCCTCAGCATATGCCTCAACGACAAGGAGCCGCTGGGGCGCTGGTATTCTGGCTGCTAAAACTTTTCAACCCAGGAAATTCTTGTAACTCGCATTCTGCTATTAGAAATAACTTTTGCACAATATTCGGCTATGCATCATGTAGTCAAAGACTACTTTTGTTCACACTGTCATTCTTCTTGATAATTTGCAAAATAGGAATAGGAATACTGCAAGAGCTACATATTAAAACTGTACATTTATATAATCGTAGACGTTTGATTCCTACAATGGCCAAACTGGAGTATAGCACCGTCTGATCTAATTAACTAAAAGTTCCAGAAATGCCCGTAATTAATGAAGAACCCTATTCAAGACCTAGATTTCTCCAGAAAACGTAAAAGCACTATAGGAACGGTCGTCACTCACGTCAGACAAATTGAATTGGTGTGCTATCAATCAATTAGATTGGTCGGACCAGCTCCAATTTGCAGGGGAATCTTCAAACGGGGTTAGATCGGTCTGAAAATAAAGTGAAATATGGTTGCCAAGTTCATTGATTCTAGAATTGATTCCTCTGAAACTAGTAGAGTTTGATCACATATGTTGCGTTATGTTATAGTATCGTAATCGTTTTGCAAATCGATAGCTTTTTGTGGGCTCGTTTCGACATTATAGGGCTCATTTTATCTTTTTTTAAATAATGTTACATAAAGCTCTTTTTGTAGGAGCTCTTTATCATGTTTATTCATAATAAGATTGCTGAGGGTCGGCTAATCGGGAAAAGTCACATAAAGGTTAAGTTATAACCTCGCAAAGGTTAGTTTTTGACCTTACGCAAATGTTGCTAGCTTATCTGAAAAGTATATAACCCTGATCTTCCTAGTTTAGAATAGTTCCATCGCTGGAGATATGGGCTGATGATAATGATTTGACGAATCATTGATATTCTTATGCACTTATTTTAGGAAATTAAAGACGATACTGTCTTCCATATTACAGGATTTCTCCAATTTCGGAGCACAAGGGAATCAAACATTAATTTCACATTTTTCTGGCAATATAGGATTCATGGAAAGAGATCGAAATAATTTTATTATTTTTCTAAATCTGATTAATTTTCGTATACATCAGACTCCCTATTTTTTTGCCTAACTGACATACGATGATGGCTTGGAGTAGGCTCGTCATCATCACCGGACTTGCAGATGAGCAGATGGCTCTCACCCCTAAACAGACTCTCTATATTCATCTTGGTATGAAAAATATTTATTTTATAAAATCTCTTCGGCTTCTATATCCTAGTCCTATTAATCCGTCAGAAGCATGCATGATGGCTGCTGCTTCAACTAAGCCAATTTTGTTGACGCTTGACGCAAATGACATCAGCGAATTTGACACGTGGGTTCGTGATTGGCTTGTCAGGCTGTAGCCAATTGGGAACATGTGAGGGTAATGAAGGGTTAGGAGAAGGGTAAGGATTAAAGGTAACAAGATTTGACGTTAAAGATTTTGCGAAAAAATATTGACTATTTAAACGCTTAGCGCCTAAATAATCTTTAACGTATGCCACGTGCTTTATTTTTTTTAGAGGAAAAAATTGGATAAATAATCTCAATTACATTATTAATTTCATAGGGGGCGCAACGTTTAAAATTAAAAATTATACCGTTGCAGAAGTCAAACGGGACAAAGATGATAACGTTAACGAATTTCAATCCGTTTCTTAACTAAATGTACTGGAGTGGAAGTGCTTAGTAGTACTAGTGGAAATAAGTGCTATGTAAAATAAAGATTGAGACGTGAAATTTGACGATGTATGCTGGACTTTCCCTTATACCCTACAAGCGCCTCTCATTGGTAAACAAACACGGCAATTTGATTGGCTAGTTACGTCCTATCGCGTTGTTTGCCCAGTCTAATTGGATTCGTGTTTAAATCGCTCTATCCTGTATTAGGACGTACTATACGTAATAAACATTGTAGTAACGTATAAAGGAATAAAAAAATGGGGCTTGTCAATGTTGTAATTATGAATTGAAATATTTTTCCGACTCATAAACATAGCGTTGATTTATACCAAGCATAATGCGAGTTGGTGAAGTTATTAGTAAGTAATTATGCATTTTGAACGCGAACGTTTCACCAGAGAGCGGAAGACATAAAATATAATCTTCACTGTGACAGTTATGATCTAAATACCAAAGGTGTTTTGTTCGGAAATTGTAAATGTTGGTTATTAACTAGTGCAGAAAACTACTTAACTTTTTTTCTTACGGATTACGATAGTGTCTTGGTGTAGCCTTGTCATCATCACTGGACAAATGTTTTGCACCCCTGAACTACTCGTATGAAGAATACTTAAACCAAGCGATTCAGTTTCTCTTTTCCGCCTCGAGCCACTAAGTTATGAGATGCCCTTTCAGCTCATATGTTCCTCCTATAACCACGGGCTTTTCAGGCGGGGCGTGAAAGTGCGACAGGCTTAATAGGGTCTATTGTGCCTGTAAACCTCATGGTCGCTTACCATCAGGTGGAGTGAGTCATCCTGAATCATGTCCTCCATGTCCTCATGTTATCCTGTCTTGTTATTTAAGAAAGAAAAAAAGATCCATGATCATTATCAAATGATTCACCATACTACCTGGAATTTAATTTAAACGACATTAGATCTCAAGTTAATTTAGTCGCATGTATTAACTTTCCAAATTTGAGTAATTGGTTCCGTAAATAGCTAACGCAGGGCCATTAATAACCCAGAAGTATTCCGACTCTAGCCCTTAAGTCGAGGCATTAAGGTGTACATTTGCATTGCGTGCGTCATCCAACCCCCAAATGGGGTTATATGGCACGCACGGGGTACTAGGGCCATGGGTAGGATTCCACGACCGACTAAGGGTCCCGACAGGCTAGCATATTTGGGAGGTCTTCGAGACGAAGCAATTGTAATTTGTAGCCCTCATACAGGTCATATGAGTTATCATTTATTAAGTGAATTGGTTATACTGGGTCCGTTAAAGTGATATTTCAAAAAAAGACGTGTGGCACTCGGGACTGCCGCGGTATAGCTATTGCATAGCATCGTCTGATTTCGGAGCAGCTCGTCTCGATTCGTGCGAGTTTCGCAGAGTCGTAGAATACGTCTAACCGCACGCACACAAACACCGTGCCGAAGTCTACCGAACTGAAACGACGTTAGACGATTGTGAGGTTTTTTCGTTACGGAATTTCTTGGTTCGGTCGCCTTTTCGTGACATTTCCACACACGGTCACCTGACCCCCAAACTAAGCAGAGCTTGAACTATGGGCGTGAAAGATATACACAAATATTTGTCCCGAGTGGGAATAAAATGTTCAAGACAGCAAATCCCTAACAGAACTCTACAAAACGAAGTCTAGCGAACACTACAATTAGAGGCCGTGCAACTCTAATTAGAATATGCTGGTGTGCGCAAGCCCTTATACCACAGACACAAAAATTAAAAAGCCGTTTTCACATTATTCTGCACACGCATATCCGCTGCTATAAAATTAATTAAATCGCTCCTTGTTTCAAAGTGTTACTCGTAAAGCTTACCGGTGTCGATACGTGATATTGTCGCGAAAGTACCGCACGAAGTTATTAAAGTTTGTGTTTATCTTTTAATGAGCATCCTCCTTTACCGCGAAAGGTTCAAACTATGAAAAATAAACGTAGGAAAGTAAAAAATATACGAGGGCAAAATGGACATCTTAATAACGTTAATCCGGTGGTCCTGCGCTCGATATCTCATCGATAATTTCCGTCTCATCGAACTTCATAAGTGAAGGAGTGCATTTGAGTGCTCTTATGTTTGCGAAGACATTTATGAAGTACTAATAATAATATTGTCTTGCACCTGTTTGGGTGCTTAGGGTTAATCAGTTGGAGTGAAGTCATCCTGTGAGTCTTTTTATAAAAAAAAACTGACTTAGTTTTGAGTTCTTTCATTCTCCGATGTCATCCAGAATGTCATCTCCACCTGATAGCAGGTCCGTGAGGTCCACATATGAGGTCAACAAGCACAATAAGACTAGTCTTGAGCTAATACCATTTGTTAAGTAGTTTATTTCTCAAATCTGCCTGGCTACGAGAGTCGTGGGTTCGATTCCCACTCGGGGACAAATATTTGTGTGATGAACATCGGTGTTTGTTCCGTGTCTGGGTGTGAGTATGTGTTTAAAAATATCTATGCATTTATGTCAGTCTCTGACGCCCATAGTACGCCCATAAGCTCTGCTTAGTTTGAGGTCAGGTGACAGTGTGTGCTAACGTCCCAGATATCCCAGATATTATTTATTTCTCCAGTCTCAATGTCACAAATCAAAAATTCAATTCGTGTCTGGCCGCTGCCAAGTGGCACGCGGCATAATGATTGACTGGTCCACGGCTGTAATTGCGGGTCAACGAGATAATGCTTGCCGCAATGAGTGTGTCACTCAAATGACACGAGCAGTAGTGTCGCGCCGCTGATAGAGGAATATTATAATTGTCTGAAAACTGTCGGTTACACAAATTAAAACACTGAAAATGTCCGGGATATTCTCTTCACCTTAGTACACATGTGCTGAGTGCTAATAATACAGTTCATTTCTTTCTTCTTTTGTTTTAATAACGAGACATAATCCTGAACTAAATGAATTCTGATGAGAATTACAAGTCAAACACTGGTAACATTGTTTCTTTAACACGAATTATTTTAGTTATTATCAAAATAATAACTTTTAATCGATCACACGGAAAATAGGGGCATCTGACATATTTTGACAAAAAATAGTCATATAGTAATTCGAAATAAGCGACTTCGTCCGCGTAGAGACGTTTAACGGGAACAACATTACTTCCTTATAGCGCAGTCGGTTAAAAAGTAGCCTATAACCTTTTCTAGGCTCTGGACTATATCTGTACCAAATTTAATTTAAATCGGTCCAGTACTCTATGCGTGAAAGCGTAACAGACAGACAGACAGAGTTACTTTTGGATTTATAATATTAGTAAGGATATATAACACAATTTGTAATGTCATGCGCTAAAACGCCTTAACTCAGACCATATTATTATACAACTAGTGACCCGCCCTCGCTTTGCTTTGGGTATATACTATACAAAAAACCTTCCTCTTGAATCCTTCCCTCTATTAAAAAACTCATCAAAATCCGTAGCGTAGTTTCAAAGATTTATACATACATACACACATACGCGGAGAGCGACTTTGCGTTCTACTATGAAGTGATGCCTAGATCATACGCGTAACTTAGCAATCAATGGTTGCTCTCTCAAATACTCGCTATGGACCATTTCAAACATCACAAGCACTCCAATACCGCTCAACTTTCCCTACACAGTCCCAAATCTCGCTACAAATCCTAGCAAGTTGCATGCAGCTATTGGCAGCTTCTGTTTCAAAAGTTGCGGACTTATTGCCAGCTCGGGCGGATTTACGACAGGACCCGGCTTTTAGAAATATCGGCTGCGGGTCCAATATTCAACGGGTAGTCATATAACTTGTGCTCTGTGAAGGCAAGCGAGGCATCATTTGATGGTTAAGCAATATCGGTATTAAGCTGTGTGTTACTGGCATCATATTTCGGCTTTAGTACTATATTTGGTTGCTTATGGCTATCCAAAATATAAAATATTGTATTTATTCGACGCTTTAACGGTGAAGGAAAAACATTAGTGGGGAAACCTGCACAAAAACGAAGAAATTCTAAGGTCGACCAACCCGCATTTGGCCAGCGTGGCCCGTGGCCTGCCAGTGGGACATATATGTGCTGATGATGATGATATTCTGATAAAGATGATAGTCTTGGCATTTCGTAATAGGTGCATTTAGTTTGTGATTTGACATTTCACCGAGCAAGTAATCAAGTCATCAAGAGATGGCCAGTTACTGGACATACCTACTAGATAAGAATTAGTTACATTAGATGTTTATTGCCTGAATATTAATTATATATAATATAAATATATAAATACATGGATTTTAGTTGTATAAGTATTATGCAACTCGCTGATCATGCGGTTTTGCGGGACACAATTTAGTTTATAAGTCAAAAATTGTTGTATTTGATAATAAATAAAAACAAAAAAACCTGCTCATAGTAAGTCTACTTAAACATATTGACGCCTATTCTTTGTTTGATATTAATGACACGATAGTACAAGTACAAATTTGCAACCACATTACTTTTCCTCACTCATTTATGTTTCCTTCCATACTCCATCACATTATGCACCAAATAAGTATCTATAATAATATTTTTTTTAATGAAACTTATTTTCTACGACTTAATCTATATTAGCCTCTGCGGCCAGTTAGAAGCGGACGTGTTGACAATTTTTAGTAAATTTTAATAAAATAAAATTTCAATTGAACAAGCAAGACGGTTGCTGTCAAATTATAGCTATTATAACTTGTATAACATAACTAGTGACCCGCCCTCGCCTCGCTTCGGGTGAATTTTACATTAAAAACCGGCCAAGTGCGAGTCGGGCTCGCGCACAAAGGGTTCCGTAGCAGCAAATATAATAAAAATCAACCTATCTCAAAAACTATAAGAGATACTTTGATCAAACCAAAAATCGTTGAAAGAGTTAATTAGCATGCATCACCTCTATTTTTTTTAGAATTTTATACCCCGTAGTTATAAAAATAGAGGGGGGGGGACATACTTTTTACGACTTTGAGAGCTGATATCTCAAAAACCGTTCACTTTAAGAAAAATGTTTTTTAGAAAACTTTATATCATTTTAAAAGACCTTTCCATTGATACCCCACACGGGTATGTACATCGAAAAAAAAATTTCATCCCTCAGTTACATGTATGGGGCCCCACCCCCAATTCTTTTTTTACTATTTAGTGTCATATTTTTGTAGCGGTTCATACAACACATATTCCCATCAAATTTCATCACTGTAGTACTTATAGTTTCCGAGTAAATCGGCTGTGACAGACGGACAGACGGACAGACGGACAGACGGACAGACGGACATGACGAAACTATAAGGGTTCCGTTTTTGCCATTTTGGCTACGGAACCCTAATAACGTAAACCAAAAGTGACTCGTAATTGGTTACAGTTATAGTCATATTTACAGTGCAATGTGAATATCGCATAAGACATTACGGAGTGAATAAGGATACGGCAAAGCTTGTCGCGCGAGTAAACCCCCCCCGCATACCTCAAGTGTGAACAGTGCTGCTGCATTTTTTGACTCGCTCGCACCCACACTAGCAATGAGCACGCAGAGAACACCGCCTCGAGACACACTGACGAGCGCCAGCGGGAGCGGCAGCGGATCCGTGCCTAACCTGACTTCATCAGATTATGATGAAGCCTTTATCAACATGAGAAAGCGAAAGCAACGCCCTGAAGAACAGGAGCTTAAGACGGAGCTTGCAAAATTTCGTGCTGAGATACTGAGCTGTTTGGAAACATTAGGAAAAACCCAAAGTCAACAACTAAACAACATATATGAAGAAATATCAGAGATTAAAACCGAAATTAGGACGATCAAAGCAAGCACCGAACACTTCACGCTAAGATTCGAGCAAATAGACAGTGAAATAGAAACTCTAAAAACCAGCTACAATACAACACAGGATAAAATCAAGAACATTGAAGTGGAAATATCACATATTAAAAACATGCAGCCCGCGGAAGCGTCTATATCAAAATCGCCAGTCGCCACGCACGAAGACCTCATCCTAGAACTAAAAGATCGCTGCGAGCGCGAAAAGAACGTCGTTATTGTGGGCATACCCGAACTTAATGATAAAAATTCTAATACAAGAAAGAGACACGACGAAGACCAAATAATAAAACTGATAACATTGATAGACGTTGCCTGCCCTAAACCAATAAAAACAATAAGGTTGGGTAAATATATCCCAAATAAAAGCCGGCCAATTAAGGTATGTTTTTGCAACAATGAAACTCCCAAGCTTCTTCTACGTAATAAAGCAAAACTACCCGAAAATCTAAACATATACTCGGACAGGACTCCGACGCAGAAATTGTACCTAAAATCATTACAAGAAGAGCTTAAAAAGCGTATGGAAAACGGCGAGAAAAACTTAATAATTAAATATTTAAAAGGTGTTCCTAAAATTGTCACGGAAAAAATCGACCAAAAAAACTATTAAGCTCACAAGTAGGAAATGTAAGACACACGTATAAAACCAAACTGTGCCATCAAATCGTAAAAAAATACGAGGAAATACCGCTACACCCATCATCCATAAGATTCCTGTACGCAAACTTACGGAGCATCAGAAAACCCGGAACATTCGATGAAATCAAGTGCTTATTACAAACAATACGTTCAACTACTCATGTGTTAGTTTTCACCGAAACATGGATTAGATCGGATGATGACGCAAAACTATATCAGTTACCGAATTACAACCACGTATATAATTACAGGCAAAATGGTAGAGGAGGTGGCGTGTCCATTTTCATCCACAAGAGTATAAACTTTGATATTACTGAAGATCTTGTTAAAAATGGAAATCACTACCTGTGGATCAGCGTGGATAAATTATCACTAAATATAGGCGCAATTTATAAACCCGGGGACACAAACCTAAAAGATTTTTTGGAGTTATTCTCTTCGCAATTAGATCATCGAGAGAGATCAATCGTATTTGGTGATTTTAACATCGACCTGCTGAGTGAGGAAACGTACGTAAAGAAATATAAAAATGAAATAAGCGAGGCTGGATATGAAATATTAAACAAGATAAATAAACAATACAGTACTCGGGAGACTAGCTCAACAAACACTATATTAGATCATGTGTACACAAACATTAACAACCATGCATTCAGTGTCTCGATAGTGGACTCATCGCTATCAGACCACAAACAGCTATATGCCGAAATTGGAGGTTTACCGCATGTGATAAATAAAAAAATACAATACCAGACATTAGATTACGAGAAGCTGTACAATAACACACTGAAAGTTTTGAGCTGTGATCCGGAAAATAACGACTATTGTAAATTGGAAAGTACTATAAAAGAACAGATATGTAACAGTAAATTGACTAAGACTAAAATTAACAACCCACCAAAATGCGATTGGATAAATAAAGATATTATTGAGTCAATAAACTTACGAAATGATCTATGGAGGCAAACAAAAATGAACCCTAATGATACCTACACACAGGATAAATTCGAGGAGCAGCGCAAAAAAGTGAAGTTAACCGTCAAAAACCAGAAAAAATATTATTATAATTTATTTGCGAAGTATCACAATCAGCCAAAAACTATGGAATGTAATAAATAGCTTAGCGTTAAATAAATTCAAAGAAAGCAGTGCTCCACCGAATTTAGTGTCGGACTCCAAAAAAATAACAGAAGGTAACGAAATTTGCAATATTTTTAATGATTTTTTCTCGTCAATAGGGTCGGATTTAGCTAATCAAATCTCAAGTAAATATCATAAGGAAGACGGAAACATTTTGATGTACGATAGCAATTTCTCACATAATACAGTTTTTAGTCAATTTACACCCTGTAATACACATGAACTATCAAACATTATTGACGATTTGAATAGTAATTCAAGCACCGGTCTAGACGAAATCAGCACTAAAGCGATAAAATGTTTAAAAACTATACTAATTAATAGGTTAAAAAACTGTATAAATGAGTGCCTATCCCGCGGCATATTTCCGAATACTTTAAAGGTGGCTAGAGTTACACCTATATATAAATCGGGCAGTAAGTCGGACCCGGGTAATAGGCTAGTTTCCTAAGTCTGATTTTACATGAAGTTTCACAATTTATAGTAACATATGGGTAAATCAATAACATAAGTGAAATCGAAATTAAAATTTCTTACGAAATCAGACAATAATAGGCATTTGAAGTTAGGTGGGAAAGTCCATTACTAAAGTGCGAAAATTCAATTAAAATACTATGCCATCTTATAAATTACAGATTTAGTAGTAACTTTCACTATGAACACATATTCGTAAACGCAACATTTGGTATAGCTGCTGAAGAAAGCCCTTACGATAAGCATACAGTATACAGAGCGGTGACGTCATAGCTCTATGCGACATTTGTATGAAGCGTTTTGAGCTCGACCAAATGATGTGCTATTGAAACTGTAATATCTCAGGGAGTTTTCCAAATATCAAACCATTCTTTTAACATCATCTTTACAATTGTGTGGTCCATCCATCTATATAAAAATAAAAAAATAGGAAACTACCCTATTATAGACCTGTATCGGTATTACCTATAATATCGAAAATATTTGAACGTATTTTATATGACCGTTTGATAACATATTTACGAGATAAGAACTTTCTTAACGACCGGCAGTACGGCTTCCGCGCCAAATCGAGTACTCTCACCGCGGCCACTGATTTGATCACAAAAATTAAAATAAACATAGATCAAAAAAACATCGCCTTGGGAATATTTATTGATTTAAAAAAGCGTTCGATACTGTCAGTCATCATAAGCTTCTAAGAAAGTTATCAAATATAGGAATAACAAATACAGCTCTCAATATGTTCAAATCTTATTTAGAAAATAGAAGTCAAGTGGTCAAAATAGATAATTTCACCAGTTCAAAGCAAATTGTATCATATGGCATAGCACAAGGTTCCAAAATTGGGCCGTTGATGTTTTTAATCTACATAAATAATATTGATAAAATTGGATTGACGGGACACCTAACATTGTATGCGGATGATACCTGTCTGTTCTATTTCGGCAAATGCATTAATACTATTTTTAGTAACGCTCAAAAAGACCTCGACGTCTTAAACGAATGGTTCAAGTATAATCTACTTACAGTAAACGCATCGAAAACATCATTTATGATTTTAGCCGCAAAAAATAAACCTATCTTACAGTACCCTAACCTTACAATTAACAATGAAATAATACGCCGCTCACGTCAAGAAAAATATTTAGGACTGAGAATTGATGATAAACTAACATGGTCATCGCACATTACTTACCTCAAATCGAAATTAACTACATTACTAGGAGCATTACGTAAAGTATCGAACTGCATACCCAATCGAGTAAGGACTATCATTTATAACTCTTTAGTAAAAGCACAATTAGAATACTTAGTTGAAATATGGGGTTCGGCGGCCGCGTCTCACTTACATTCACTACAGAGGATACAAAATAAAATTATCAAAGTGTTATACCACTATCCCTACCGAACGCCAACAGAACAACTGTACAAAAAATCGAAGTCTTAAATATCAAGCAACTATACGCTTATGGCACTTGTATGCTGATTCAAAAAATTATAAATGGTTCAATTCAAACAAATATACAATTCAGCAAAAAATCTTCAAACCATCAACTTCGAAATAAAAATCAATTAAAATTAATAAGTCCGAGGACACAATACGGAAAGAGCACGATACTATTCGAGGGAGCACGGTTGTATAACGCTTTACCTTACAATATTAAAGAATGTGACACTGTACCTAAATTTAAAAATCTACTTAAAACACACGTCACTAAACTGTAAATAAAAAATGGTTTTGTGTGGCCTTAGAGGCAAGACTTTATTATGTACTTAATTAAGAATTGTATTTTATATCTCATTGTAAATGAACTGTATGTTTGTATGAGAAATAAATTTCTTTAAACCGATCTATCGTCAGTCAGTAGTATCAGTCTTGCCCGTGACCACGAGCGCTGTAAAGAGCTTGGGTCTCTATAAAATATGTTAAGAATTTACAATACATGCGGGTTTAATCCTTAAAAAGAACCTCCTCCTTTTTTGAAGTCGGTTAATTAGTTCAAATGTGTAATAAAAGAGCAAATAAAAGACAATACTATAAACATTCCTCATTAATACCTCCCTCCATTCTTACAACATTTGGCAGCAATTATGCTAAGTATCCATGGCAACTTTTTTCGCAAAACCTGGCTGCGAAGCCTCGTCGCATCGATCGAGCCTCCAAGCTTCCCCAGACGCCTGAGTCATGCTCTGAGTCATGGTGTAAAAACAACCGGCGATGGAGGCACTCCCTCCCTCCCGCAAACTGCGCTAGGGCTGACAGAGTATTGACACACTATAATGATATGCTGTGCTACTGTATTATTAAAGTGCAGGTAAGGCGAACCAATGGCAAGTGTGCCTTTGGACACAATAATAAAAAAAAACATCCGGGACATTTCCTCACACGGTCATTTGACCCCAAACTAAGCAGAGCTTGTACTATAGGCCTCAGAGACTAATATACATACATACATACATATTTATATATTTTCAATACATGCTTAAATACATAATCACACCCAGACACGGAACAAACACCGATGTTCATCACACAAAATATTTGTCCCGAGTGGGAACGACCCACGATTCTTGGAACCGCCAACCAGGGTCACTAACCACTATTCCACTGAGCCAGTAAAATTTTGGGCATGTCTTTTTACTACCTTCGCGTAACCTTGAGCCGAGTTTGTCTATTGTTAGCAGAACCAACTTATGGCAAATATTATGAGATTATGTAGAGCAATAAAGAAGATTGTAGAGCAAAAATGCATGCTCCTTTTGAATGTTTGTCTACCCTTTTAGAAAAGAGAGGTATTCCTCGAAATGCACCTATTTTAAAGCGCTTCCAAAAGGCGAAAGGCGGCGATTCGAAAAAATACTCCAGTAAAGAAATATCGATGATAGCAATAAGTACTTTTCTACGTAAACTATCTTTGAGATGGCACAATTTTTTTTCAAGAAATATCTACTACAATCGATCCGTATTAACTCATTCGACAGCCCTATCGATACCATTTAACCCGACAAGGCTACCACACCGCACTCATCGCAAGAGTTCCAACTAAACTGGTTTGCGCACACGCACGTCTGGCGCTAGCATCGCAGTGAGATTTGGCGCCATTATTAGCCGATCGGCGCGTGACACGGAATACTTAAAGCCACTTAATGGTTTTGAATTGCGAATCGATTCAAGACTCACTTTCCCAGATTGGTACTAACTGTGATTCTAGATTTAGGAATGGTCAGGAAGCAATACTTTACTGGGTGTGTATGTGATTGGCTGACTCTTTTTAGACTAACGCTATTTTTAAGTGCTTCAGCTACCATGAACCAACATTTTACTCAGTCTGAATGTGATGACTTGGCTAGGATTTTTATTTTAGACTAAAGCTTAAATAAACACCTGAACTAAGGACGCGTTTTTAAATTATATGTATTTTTTTTAACTAAGAATAATAAGAATAAGAATATTTTATTGCTCACATAAACAATTTACAATGGTACAACTACAAAAAGTGTACAACTACAAATTCATCAGTGAAGAAACGATGATAGAGGAATTTAGGTGAAACTTTACTTAGTTTTAGTATTCACATCTGAACTGAGACCAGACTTTTATTACAGTCGGTTTATGATTCATCTAGATAAGATCATGAGTTGTAAACGCCTTATCAAGATTATGTATCATCATTAAAGAAAATGTCACAAGGTTATTGCGAAATGCATTTTTGCAAAACTACCGAGAATTTGGAATGGTCAGTGTTGGACAATAAGAGCCGCATTGTGGATTTTGAAGGTTCCGGACCTCAACAAGAAAACGGAATCCTTTCAACACTTTCATTTTTTTATAAGAGAACAAAAAACTACAGTAGGGCTACCATGAGTTTAAAACTTACGCACTCAATATCGCCTACGTAAATATGTCTATGAAAAACTTGTACAGCGCCGCTGGTGGTTACGCGAAGAACTAAAATCGGCCGTATATAAAAAACAACTCGATAGGTTTTTAACTTTATGTAAGTTTTCGATAGCTCATGGTAGGCCCTCAGGGTATTATGACTACGAGTTCCCTTCTAAGGCTAAGACGTAACAAGTCCAATTCGAGTGCTAAATTAAATTCAATGCGAATTTTTCCCGCCCTGACGTCACCAATATTATCATTAAAATTTTATTATGTTTCAGACTTCGTGTACCGAATGACAATGGCGATATTTTGCTAATGGATTCGCTTCGAAGGATGATATCAGCCATGATCACGTCATTTTGTTTGGGAAAAATTGAAAGTGTATTTTTGGACATAGAATGTTAGACTTTATTTTTAGGCTTTTTAGTGATTTTATTTATGTACTGTATTTTTACAGCTATAAAGGCAATCCAGGGCAGTTTTTAAAAGTGTACGTAGGTAATGGTTTAAGATTAGACATTTTTGCGTTTGATTGAAATATGTTGTGTTACGTAAAACGTGGTTTGAAATAAAATAAATAATGAAAACCCAGACGGAATAAAGACGTATGTTGGACTCTAGTGAGATCCTAGTCTTCAGATTTAAATTCTATACTTTCTAGAATGATTCATTCTACAGATAATCATGATAGTGATGTTTTTATCAAATAATGTCTCTATTAATTACACGATTCTGAGTCATATTTAAGTGTCACGTAATGACGGTGATTATTGAACAATGAGCGAATCAGCGGCCTGAAACACGGTCGCTGAGATGAATAAACGATTTCATTTAAATTGCTTCACAGGTCTGGGCCTATATACCTGTACCTATAGGTTGAACGGCTTTGGTCATAGGGAGGCCCTATGATGTTAAGATTTTCTTATTTTTATTATATTAAGAGCTTTCTTACGAGTGAAGTTTGCAGAATAGGAAGGTGCTATATTCACGGATTTCAAAATAAAGTGCAAAAACTAAAATTAGTCTTACACGCGATATTAGGAGTAGCAAATTACAATTAAGACTAATTTTAGTGTAATGGAACGCGAAAGTCTAAAATCTTACATAACAAACCAGTATGGGCCGGAGTTTGTGTTAAAAATAAAGTGCGAAAAGGTGAAATGAAATAATGAACGGAAACCGATACTAAATTATTTGGGAACTAGCTATTAGAGAGCCATCCGCTCCCCCGCAAGCCCGATGATGATGACAAGGCTCCTCCAAGCCGTCATCGTTTGTCGGTTAGGAAACAAAAAAAAAAGTTTATAAGGTTTACTATCACTCGGGACAAATATTTGTGTGATGAACATCGGTGTTTGTTCCGTGTCTGGGTGTGATAATGTATTTAAGTATGTATTTAAAAAATATATATGTATGTATATCAGTCTCTGACGGCCATAGTACAAGCTCTGCTTAGTTTTGGGTCAGATGACCGTGTGTGGAAATGTCCCAGATATTTATTTATTTATCTGAGTAGTTTACTTATTAAAATCTGGTAATACAAAACCACGCTAATTATTGCCTATCTTTAAAATCATTTTCAGCAATTTTATCGTTTATTAGCAATGTCATCCAGTCCAACTGAAGAAACTAAAAAAAACGAAGAAAGTTTTCGAGATGAATATGATCAAGTGGCAACGTTGTTTCTATACTAAAGTATGCCTCATCCATAGAAGCTCCAGTTTTAGTATGAAAAAACTGACCAGAGCTGACATCTCTTGTCTACACCAAGGCTGGATCTATACAAGCCACAAATAGAAATGGTGTCGACATGTCTTTGCTTACCCGTCAGCTTCTATACTAGACTGGTTGACGTACTAACAATACCGACTCAGAAACAAGTAGGTATGCAATTTTTCTATTTTGCTATTAACTAGACTTGGACCGTATTTTTATAATTATACGTTCCTTTTTATGATTTCCGTGGAAAAATCAACTACCTTATATAATTTTTAGTCAAAATCAAAATGTTTATTGCTTTTACTAATTAAAGTGTAGATAATTCGTACATCATTGTTTATATCAAAGATCTTATAAAACTGTTTGCGTTAAACGCATTAAATGGATTTCTATAAAACATTCAATAAAGTACGTTTGACATAAATGCTGATTAATGGCAATTAAAAAGACAAAATATCTATTTCAATAACGAGAATATTCTTAAAGAAAAAAAGAACAAGCATTAACTTCGCCTCACTTCGTAATTTATCGTAATTGCCAAGTAGCATGAGAAAAGAAAAGCCTAGTGATTTTACCTGGAGTATAAAAAAATCTCCAGCCATAATTTAGGCTTAAGGCGAAATGCGTGTATTTATAACATTTTTAATTAATATAAGTGGTTTAGCCTCAATTTTAAATAGTGGGTAGTAGAAGGGCGGGGCAGGGTGAAAGAGCTTAGCTAGACAAAGCCTATTCACAATTCATATGGGGCATGGGAGACGGGAGTGTGGGCGTTTTTAACACCATGTATTTACCAAGCACAATGCAGCGTGAAAACAAAGATATGGTGCGAAGGGATAGGAAGTTTTTAACCTTAACAGCAGAAAGTTTATTTTTAATATAGGTATTTCATGTTCGAAGTTTATTATTTAAGAAATACATAAAATATTTTTTTCGGACTTCATAATGAATGAAGTCTGAAAAAAATATTACGTAGAATCTGCACTTATAAATAAACAACAATAATAATAATATTTATAAGAGATTAGATAATATCAAGAGATTATAAGAGAAGAAGAAAGTACCTAATTTTTTTAGTAAACTAACTCGCAAACTTTTGAAACCATTTCTGTTAAATATTGATAGAGATTCCTGTGAAACTTAGAAAAACAAAGAATGTTATGATAGATTTGGATTGGTTTTCATCCCAGACACTTCAACTTTTGCGACTGCACTGAAAAGAGAGTAATGAGTTATGAAAATATAAAAACTTTGAGCCAATTCGCGGAAGGCACTAACTATTTAGTGCATAAATAAGCCAAGTCGAATATCATCCGCTTATATTCTCCATCATATCCAGGTCAAAGTCTGAATTTCACATTTTTCCGATTCGCCGACGCCCGGATAACTCGATTCGGCGGGTTTGATGGAATCGTGTCGAGACATGAATAAATAATCGAATGTCGAATGCACCGCGTCAGAAATGGATCGAGTTAATTTATTCGCGGAATCGATTGCAATTATTAAAACGATAATTACATCTGCAGTGTCCGAGTACATATTGGGATCTGATCGTACTCTCATACCTACTCTTTTTTCATTACCGTCATATATAATTCTGGTAGACGAACGAAATCATATTATAGTTGAAGAGTATTATGGTGATTTATTTTTCGCAGATAACAATCTCGCACATAATACGTAACCCATACTTACCTACAGATCAGCACCAGTGTACGAGGTTCACAATAATTTGAGACGTACCTGCAAAAGAAAGAAAAACATATTTAGAAAGTTCATAATGGTTACAATAAACAAGGATTATTTAGGGAGCCATCCGCTCCTCCGTAAGTCCGTTGATGATGCTAATCCGTCTACGGAAGTCATCATTATAGTCTGTTTGGAAAAAATATAGCAAGGACTTAACGGGTTTGGTATGCAGACAACTTTAAAATAAACAAAAACATACCAAAAATTAAGTATTGACTTTTATTTGCGCGACGCCACACTTTTAAAATTATACGAATTAAACTCAGTGGGGCAAGACTGACAGTTTACTCGTGACCACGAGCGCTGTAAAGAGCTCGAATCATCGGGTCTCTATATGTTTAGAATAACAATACACACGAATTTAATCCTTAAAATGATTTTTATTTCATACCAAAACCAAGTCGACTTTCACACGTCATAATACCTAGAATCCCATCCAATCCAGAGCTTCCCATTTCACTATCCATTACACAATAAATAACTAACAAAGCCGTTCCCATCTGAAATGCCGTCTACGCAGAATCGTCCCATCGATCGGTCGGCGAATGTTCTAGACACTTTACACAAGTACCTGTATCTAGGTATCTAGGTATCACATCTTCTGGCCTATTTTTAGCTACTGGGATAAAGTTGCGTCATGGTGATAGTTTTAATTGCGTTCCAGACGAGACGGCTTAAGTGATTAGATCTGGAAGTTCTCCCGGTAATTTGCTGTTTTCAAAAGTTTTTTTCTGCTTTTTGAGCCATTCTTTTGTTGAGTTTCAGACTTGTATATAAATTTAACGTGCTTTTGTAACTGTTGATTCACGGAAAAATTTTAGAATAAATTAATTATTATATTGGAACAATTTGAGAAGTGCTTGAAAATGTTCATACCTATTTTTAAACCTAGTATCATATGATTGTGTCAATTTTATGATTTCACCTTTATACACAATTTTGTAAAGTAAAATATGAAGACCAGTTAGTATAAGTATTATATAGATTGTCTTGAAATAAGCTTTCAAAACCTTTGACGACATTTTCAACTTTAAATATAAAAAAACGACTCTTATCGTTCCACCCGTACAAGAACTAAGTGCGACAGACCAAGACAATGACACACATTGTGGTCAAAACAAAAAAAAATCTCCCCTCTTTTGCCAAAAAACATGGACGCCTTGCCTTGATTGGACGTTTATATTCCATATCCGGTGCGTTAATGTCAGCTCAAAAACAAGATGGCGCCATAAAAACAGCTGATTGCCCATTTGGGGCATTCCCGCAGTTAACAGGAATATGTGACCCTTAAGATGTTCACGATACGCAATACTCTGCTTTGATTAGTTCTTTATTGGGCGATTTTATTGATCAGAATTCTGTATTTATTTTAAAGGCAATTGTGACACTGGCTAACATAAATCTCACCACCGTAGAATCGAAGTCTATCTAATCATATATTAACCTCCTCCTAAATAAGTTACAATTGATTCGTGTAAACGTAGATGTATTTGTATGTTATTAAAGTTATGTGTGAAAATAGCTCTGTTCTCTCTTTGTTACAATTTGCAACCATCTGTTAAGGAATGACTTCATTCTTCCATTCCAATTATGCGGAAATTTTAAAAGTGACGCGAGAAACGTCTCGTCTTAGCACGCTGTCTGTTACACAGTGTATGTATAGCAATTCCAGCCATTTTGTCTGACTCGTAAAATGTGCAAAAATTGGCGCTTGCGTCATGAACGATAGAGGTATCAAGAAACAGACGGTAGCGGAAACAAATTTAAAAAATAAAAAATATTACACCTCATCACATACATTGATCTGATCCCGTGGTAAGTAGCTTAAGCACTTGTCTTACGCATATCAGAATCAACAGTTTGTACACAAATATACTTAAATATTATTTAACACCCAGACACGGAACAAACACCGATATCACACAAATATCCCGAGTATCCCGTATCCCGAGTGGAAATCGAACCCACGACTTTTGGAACCGTAGGTAGTGCACCTGGGTCACTGTTCCATCGAGCCAGTCAAATCTAATATCGAATGCATCAATGCCGTAATCGATAAATTTCTTCACCAATAAAATCAATGCCGTATGACGTAAGACTGCAGTTATTTTCAATCCGTATGTTTGTTTTTTTAAGACTTTATAATGCTTTGACGCATAAGAAGTTCTACGGGAGTAGCCAATGATCAACAGATTTTACAGTCTTCTTACCTCATCCTGTTTTATCGGGATATCATAAACTATCGAGAACAGTAAAATATTAAGTATTAATAAGTTTCATTCATTGCTTATTTTCGTAATCTTCTAACTTGCACCGGTTTTAATGATTCACATAAAATTTAGCATTTATCACACCCGTCAAGGTCTTTCGTATGGTTAACCAGTGATAATAATAAAACTGTAGGCGTGTCTGTCGTGAAAGTGAAAGCTGAGAATGAACGAGAGTATTGTATCGAACAATAAACGGAATTGAAAAAGTTTGGTAATTTGAAAAAAAAACTCATTTTACGGATTAATCTGTCGTATAATAATTTGAATGTAAATATTTAGAGATCCGACTTTTCGAGCTCTTAAGAGACATTCATAGAGATAAATAATGCTCAGATTTGTATTATACATGAGTTAAAAATTAGTTTATTCCTTACTAGAGAAGACAGAAAATTTCGTGTCAAATGATTGGTGGTCTTAAGTATTACAGTTGCAATTTACAAATAAATTTAATCTATACTAATATTATATAGCTGAAGAGTTTGTTTGTTTGTTTGTTTGAACGCGCTAATCTCAGGAACTACTGGTTCGATTTGAAAAATCTTTTTGCGTTATATAGGCCATTTATCGAGGAAGGCTTTAGGCTGTATAACATCACGCTGCGACCAATAGGAGCAAAGATACAATGGAAAATGTTTAAAAAACGGGGGGAAACGCGAACGAAGTCGCTGGCACAGCTAGTAATAAAATATAACCTCTGAACCTGTGCAGGTTAATTGCTATACTTAGAATCCAATCCTAGATTCTGCTAAGCTATCGTCATAACATAGAGAATGGTTATTGCGACACAGAGCTGCCTACATTTATAACTATTATTCTAACTACAATTTGTTTTATTTACATAATATTTAAAAGAAAAGAAACATATCAATACAATGAAGGCTCTTAAGTAGGTACTAATAGCGACCCCATATTTAAGGTGTCTTCCTTCCATCTGTAAGATTGTATAGGGGTCTAAGAAATAATGTAATCTAATTCATTCTACGTCAACTAGTCAACTAATCTAGATAATGATTATACTTTTTTTATCTTTTATTTTTTATTCGTACATAGTACAAATTTTATATGCCAATGGAAAATATTTCCTGGAATACAGTTATTATCATTAAGTTAAAAGTTTTGTATCTCTTCCTGATTTTCTGAGACTTTTTCATTTCCAGTTTTTTGCATACCTTTTCTGATTAACTAGCAACAATCACTTGTTGCCTGAACAAGACGATGAACCCTTCTCAAAGCGGCCTCAGTCTGGTGCAATCAGCCGATAAACGATCTCTCGCAGATTACTCCGATACGCTTGACCTACCGAGTATTTACTATAATATATAATCATAATGAGTTTGAAAAAGGTAAATAGCTGACCTTCAATGTTTGAAACCTCTTTTTACTCCTTATGATTAGTTTTGTTGGAGCAAAAACGCATGAAAAAAATTTGCTATCTAACTTATAAAACCCTTGTTAGAAAAACGGTGAAATACAAATGAGCTTAGTTGTACCAAGTTGAAGAAGATACTTAAAAAAACTATGAAAGAATAATGAAAAACGGTAAATAAATTATCTTAGGACAAAAATAAGTAGAAGCAAATAAATATTGAAGAACCCATTTTATCATAATTCCATATCAAAAGTGACGATGACAATAAGGACGATAGAACAAAACACCAAAAACTTGATCTAATTTCCAACAGACATAACAACGTAAAGGTACAAGACGCCGCGGTGAGCAATCAACACGAAACACTCGCAAAAACTGTGGCATCGGGAGGCGAGTGATCTCACGCCGTGTTTGCTATCGCGAAGGCCACTTGCAGCGACACTGCAAATATTTATTGCACGCAGACACCGAATTTAAAGCGCTGACGAGATAATGCGCTGGAAGATTTTGGTGGATAACATGTGCCAGGTGTAATTTTTAAATATGAAATAATTTATTCTGCAAGTAGATTTCATGAAATTCTATCGCATATCAAATCACAGATTAATTAATTAAAATAAATATTAATAATAATCTGTATTTACAAGTTCCATAATTCTTGGATCTCCAACAACAACTCATCATGTCCATGGATTCTTATCATTCAGATAGTCTTCTACTTTATAGTACCCTTTTTTCATAAGACACAATTTAATAAATACTTTAAATTTATACAAAGGCAATTCAATAATTTTCGTAGCATCTGAATGTTTACAATGGTTTGCTTTTGGTATTTTGGTTAAGTATAACATTGGTTAATGACGATGTTAAATTCTTAAAAAATTATAAATATTATGTTGTTAATAAACTAGCATTCTGAACTGAACTGAATTCTTCTGCATTGAATCGTATAAAATATCATTTAAATTATAACTCTTTTAAGACTGAATCAATTTGCCTATGACTTTTCTCACGCTCTAGCTAAACTATGCACATATTCATTTTCATTTTCAGGAAATCCAACTTTACCAAGTCATTTTGACGTTTTAATTCAGGATAAATGTGATTTCTTCAGATTTACATTGAACACGCAAGCAGTAAAGATATAGAAATCAATGACTCAGCAAAACCAGATCTTAACGACGCGACACCCGTGCCTAGTCCAGCGAATAAGATAAACACTAAAGCAATACCTAGAAAGCGTACATCAGACGAAAGGGGAGATCTAAACGTCGGCTGAAACAAACACATTCGTCTCGGAGTCGAACCCGGAACCTTTCGTTGGCAGGCGGCCAAGTTTGTTAAAGCGTATGTTAGCAGTTTTATTGCTGAACACACCATGTTTGGACTTGGTTTTGCGTTCCTAATTCATTTTATCATCACTGTTTTAACGTTTGAGTTGGTAAGATAATTTCGATTTATTGAATTTTCCATTTAAATAACTGAATAAGAATGAGAATATGAACTTAAATTCGACTTGATGATTAGAGTCGTACCTTCAACGTCTTCAACGATTACAGTTCCGATGGATACAGGAGTATCTACTGCAAAATGCAATAAATCATTAATGACTACTCTAAAATTAATATGAGTGGTTTATATTATGATCAAAATAATATGAATTACTTATCTCGCATTACTCACATAATTTGTGTGACATAATCGCACTCCAAAATAAGAACATTAAATTGAGGTAATACAGACAAAGCCCGTTACAAAACTTTTAAAATACAAAGAGATTTTACTAACAAAAACCGCTGCTGTTAGACCGACCCGTGCGGGCGGAGCTAGCTCGAAGTAAGCCCTGAATTTCCCTCTTCAGGTGTGAATAATAAGCCTTCGCGTAATAATCCCTTCATTTATTTCTCGCGTCCCCTTAATACCCCTTAAATTTATTGCCATGATGCCACGCTTGTACTAAACGGGACGCCACACTGCAAGCTACAATTGCTAAGCTATGAAACGGAAATTACGATCGCCTGATTTATTACGTTGTGGAATTTGACCTCGTTTGTAACAAGTGTATAATGTATTTATTGTAGCAAATACGCTGGCGAATTTGATTTGTGTGGTTTTGTGTTGAGAATTCGGTAGACCTGTATTTAAATGGTAACGACTGTACATATTATGGCCTCATTTGTACTTGGACGTGTAATGTCACTCGTCTTAGCGGCTGTGGTTAGAAAGGTTATATACAGACGACCGCATATTGAGTATACGCACTGTGGAGAAACATTATTAACTATCTGTGTAGTAAATTCTGACCAGATTGAATTGTGAATTTAGGAGGAAATTTGTAGTCACGAATCTATTTCTTGTATGTGCTGTTACAATGTCATAGTTAGTCAAAACCCTCTTTGGCTCATAACTATTGTAACATAGGTTATGAACATTATACAATTTTTTTTACGTCGCCTTTTATACTTTTTAATCTTCAGATTTGGATAACATAGTTTTATTTTTATCTCACCTGGCGCTATTAATCGCTTCTCTCTGGTTGGTCAGCTTACTCTTTACTTCGCTATTATCTTTTACGATTATTATTGCATTTTGCTTGAGCAAAAAGGAAATTAATAACAGACCGCTATCACAGACCGACATCTAAGAGTTTGCTAACTAAACCGCCCTTAGCGGAGTTTTCCGAAGCGTCTTAATTGGCCATTTTGATTAATTAATATTCCGATTAAGAATGGGCTTGGACTGTTCAAGTAACCGATTTATAGCCTTATTTAGATTTATGTTTGTACCCAAATAAATATCTAGCATTAATATCATTTATTGAGGTAGAGGCAAGGTTCAACCAAGACTCAAAAAAAGTCTGTTTCCGAAGCAATTGGCAAATCTGTTAATTGCTGTGTTAACTACAATTTTCGATTTTATATTTCTTATGAACCTTCTCCTGATAAAAGGGTAAAAAACACAAAAAATATTATCAAAATCAGTCCAGTTGTTCTCGAGGTTTGAGCATAAAAACACCTTCAATGATTCATTTCTTTAATTAATCTATTAAAACTGTAAATAAATAAAATGACAATAATAGAAACAAATACGTAATGTTAGCGCACAACTATGTTAACAGAAAATTTTGATTTCTTCTGGGAAAAAATGTGCAAGAGAAAAATAGAGAAGCTACTAGAGAATTCCCAGCTATTTCGAAATGTCCATTTCAACGCTCTTTGAATAAGAAACTCAAGATATTTCCCTGTAATTGACAGGCTACGCTCTGCTAACACGAGAAGTGGAATTTCGTTCCTGTTAAAATTACATTGCAAACAACTTTGAATATAAATTTAATTTCACTGCAAAAGTTACAGTGCCACGTTAAGAATTTTTATTGCGCTTTATATGCTTGTATATCAGTCTCTGACGCCCATAGTACAAGCTCTGCTTAGTTTGACGGTCAGATGTCAGATGACATAAGGGCACAGAAAACTTCTGATGGCTTGGAGTAGCCTTCATCACCCTACTTGCAGGGGAACGGATGGCTCTCACTCCTAAACGCAGAACACACATTCAATCAATAAACCCGGTGAAAGGAACGTGATCTCTACCAAATACGTATCTTAACAAACAATATTTGAAATAGTATCGCTTCATTTCGTGAATTAACTTTGAGCTCCCCACAAAGGTGACTCATATTGTCTGTCTCAGTCAGCGGACCATTTAGATCGTTTCACGGCCCATCGGCAAAGCGGTGCGAAGTTGCACACTTACAAATGATGGAACGGCCGATACTGGCTGCACACAATACAACTCTATTGAGCGTTTATGTAAATAAGGATTGTAAACAGCTGTGGAAATTGAAACTCAAGATTTTATACTTTCATTTTGACTAAATAAATTACTAGTTCCATGGCGCATAATTGTAAGTGCCCCTTTACGCCAAGAGTTGGTTTGATCTCCAACCGGGACAATTAATATGTGTATGATGTATGATGATACCTGTGTATTTGTTTCTTGACTAAGTGTATTTTTTATTTTTACGACATTGTATTGTTATTTGCTGTTGTTTCTGCAAGCACAAATCTATACTAATGTTATAAAGCTGAAGAGTTTGTTTGTTTGAACTCGCTGTCAGTCATCTCAGGAACTACTGGTTTGAATTGGCCATATATTCAGGAAGGCTTTAGGCTAATAACATCACGCTGGGACAGCTGCACGAGCAAAGAAACAATTGAAAATGTGTTGAAGCAGACGATGTCGGCTAGTACTTAATATGCAACTTATGCTATGTACTCGGAATCTGATCAATGTACGTAATGATAATGTAACATTTACCTAATTTTTTAATTAGATTAGAATATTTTTTGCTGTTGATTTTATATTTCTGAGGCAAAATGCTTCCACATGATGTCACCAGTAAAAGTATCACTTTGATGTCAAAGGTCATGCAAACGTCACTGACCACCGACCCCTTACATCACAATCTAAATTTACAATTAAGCCATCCTATCGACCAAAATTCCGGAAACCCCACATGAAGCCAGCTAATTGGATGGCCGTCGCCGGGGATCGCAAGCGGATTAATTTTACAACATTGTACGGGTTATAGCTAGGATTTCAACTGGAAAGCCAATGCAAACAGAACACTGTTGATATTAAATTTGTCTTAACGAATTTCAGTTCTGGCCAATCTTCTGGCAACTGCAGAAGTTGAAATTGTATTTTGGGTCTTTTCTCCTTCACGTAAATTATTGTGTTTCTTTAATCGCGATCGTTTCAAATCTAGTCTGGTATTAAAATAAACTACCTAATAGTTATCGGAATACGATATAATGAAAGTCGTAGGTGGTCTATGGATAAGACTGGAAACGGAAATGGTGTTCTAAGGAGTAGGTCTGCAGCCTGAATATAACAAAAGGCTGATGATGATGAATTATGTACTACCGAAACCCAAGAAAAATATGAGGGAACCGGACAAACTTTAAACCAAATAAAAAACATCAATTTAAAATTTAGTATGAAGTACAGAATAAAATTACTTGTTTATTTTAACAAAACATGTTTTATAGCAGTCATCTATTACGAGTTCTTTGCTTAACGACGTCGAGTTTGTCTAGACATTACAGTAATCGTGGGAACATTTGTAGCCATTGTTGCTATAAAAACGAAAATAAGACAAAATTACTTTATAAAGGTTTACTTTCTTGGCATGCTGAATTGACTTGTTAGTTGAATATTGATTTATGGCAAACTAGCTTTCCGCCCGTGCCTTCGTCCGGGTAGAGACGTTTAAAGCTTAAAACATTACTTCCTTATAGCGCAGTTGGTTAAAAAGTAGCCTATAACCTTTCCTAGGCCCTGGACTATATCTGTACCAAACTTCATTTAAATCGGTCCAGTACTCTATTCGTAAAAGCATAACAGACAGACAGACAGAGTTTCTTTCGGATTTATAATATTAGTAAGGATGAAAACGTCTTCATAGGGTGTGATTACCATGATTGTCCTAGTCAACTGGACTAATCTGGTAATTATTTAACAGTTAAGATGGCCGTATGGCCTTCGTCGTTGTATATTTAAATGGATTTTAAAACCAGGTCAAATGTAAGTGATACAAAATTAAATGAATTTTAAATGTCTTCGACTGTCTTCGAAAATTGCTATAATTGCATATGCTTCAGTATGAGTGGTCTTGAGATTTTAGCCCACATGTAAAAATCCTTTCACGCCAACCTGAATGGAATAACTTTAATCTATACTAATATTATAAAGCTGAAGAGTTTGTTTGTTTGTTTGTTTGTTTGAACGCGCTAATCTCAGGAACTACTGGTTCGATTTGAAAAAATCTTTTTGCGTTGTATAGACCATTTATCGAGGAAGGCTTTAGGCTATATAACACCGCGCTGCGACCAATAGGAGCAAAGATACAATTGAAAATGTGTAAAAAACGGGGGGAACGCGAACGAAGTCGCTGGCACAGCTATGAATAATATTAATTAAATCAATAACTTTATTCTTATTGACACGCATTTCGTTTCATCATCATTATTTCCCTGTTCTTGTCGCAACATGTGTACTTCTTCCTCTTTGCTCTATCATTCGTCAGCTCTGTATCTACTTCTTTCACTCCCATATCATCATCTCTCACGCAAACCACCTAAATGTTCTTAGGCCTTCCTCTACTATTACGTCCATTGACATTCATACACACTCTAGTAGTCATGTGGCTTTCTTCCCTCCTGCACACGCATATAGTCTAGAGGTTGGGATAGGACATACTCTTTTAATTGACTAGGCTATAAAGTAGGTAGTACTGTTTTACGCGATAAACGACACCATGCGGATAGTGTTTCGGAAATTTACTTTGTGTAATTTTATTTTCATCTTTAATTGCGCGTGGACGCTAGCATATGCGTGATGTCATCATCATCATCATTTCAGGCCACTGTCACAGCTTTTCATTGTGCGCTAATAAGAGTACGCTGGTTGGACAGACAGGTCGGCCCAGTGTTTTGTATCCGAGTTTTTCTTCTCCCGCACTAGATAGTATAGTGCGTTTATCTCTTTGTCACATCTTAATCGGTATTTTAGGTCAAAGTCAAAGTCAAAGTTTTTATTGCAAAGTCAAAGTTTTAAATCACATAAGACATCATATATCATTCCTTCTCCTACATCCGAATAGTCCCGTAATCCCAATCGTCATTGAGGTGTAGCCGTGACATAACCACGCGGGTCAGACCGATGCCCCCTCAAGGAAGCGCGCGCATCCGTCGCATGAGTCATGCGCAACGGGACGCTCGACGAGCATTGGTCCAGTGGGTTCGAAATTTGAAATTAAAAGTGACATAAGTTTTTTTTAATATCGATTGAACGGCTTTGATAAAACTAATCCAATCAAAAACATAAATGTGAAATAAGAGCCAAGTTCAATATTATGATAATTGCCTTGGTTGTTGACTTCAACGACAAAAGAAGTGAGATCTAAATGGGTGCCAAGTTCAATGGTCAACCCAGAAATTTATTTATAAGGAACACTATAACATACTTACCTATCATATCTTCTTATAACATAAGATAATGTATGGTGGTAGCCTATGAAGGTCTGTCTTGGCTAGTTTCTATAAACCTACCAACATATTATTATGTTCGCTCGCTAGTTTTTTCCAATCCAAATTTTCGGAATTTTAAAATAAAAACCGACAAATACTTGTAGGCTTAGGCTTATAACTTGCGACGGCTATAATTCATATATGAAAACTAGCCAAGACAGACCTTCATAGGCTACCACCATACATTATCTTTATGGGTCTATACGCGTTATTAAGAGTAGCAACGATCATGATTGGTGTAACCCAGTCGAAACGACGGGCAGTAACATTAATATTTAAAAGTGTAACTGCTGTATATTACCGCTTAAAATCTTGACAAGTTAATAAAATTTAATACCATTGTTCTACTCTTGCATTATAAGAGAACATTCGAGTGAATGTTCTCTTATAATGCAAGAGCAATTAGCAGTAGAGTTACTGCTGCAAGGATATGAATAGCTTGACCTAACCAGTGTTACCGTGTAGGCTTTATTAAATGCGGTCTAATGATATTTTACGATGCATTTTATGACGCATTGGATTGAATAAATAGGTATCGTGAATACATTTTTATGCATAGCTCGGTAAATAAGTAATTAGTACATAATCAAGACCAAAACATCTGTGATGCTAATGACTTTCAATACGCTAGAAAATAGTAATCGATATTCAAGATACTTTCTATATCGAATACTCAGGAATAAATCACTGTAATTAATAAATACTGCATATTCAACATATTGTATATCTAGGTAATTATTTTGAAATAAGTTTTTTAATTAGTTAATATTTATATTCTTGCATTAATAATAAATAAATATTAAGTACCGCTCGTTAACGTATTGTTATAGTTATATTTTCATACTCAATACATACATTCTCACAATAAATATAATGAGGTTTGCATGTAAAAGTAATTATGAGGTGTTGAATTACATCTGTTTGAGAACTTATACTCGTTATTTAAATGTTGTAAAAATAAAGCCTTATTAAACACTTTTTTCATATTTATTTAATACGATCTGATCAAATATGAGACAATTTTCCCGTAGTATTTTTTTTAACTTAGCCTATACTGTCCCACTGCTGGGTAAACCCAAATCAGTGGGACAGTAAAAATGATTAAATTTCACACATCACATTTTTCCCATAGTAAAAATTATACCTACCTTATATTATTTACATAAAAGGAACTTTTAATAAGTAGACCTCTCTTATTGAAAATAAACAGCGATTCTTCTAGTTATTTTACCGCCCATACATACTCTAATGATACAGCAAAACTATAATAAACTTGTACACGTACAATTAGCTGTAAATTGCAATCGCGACCGCGTTTCCATTATCGCATCCGATTTGTTCAGAGGTCAAGATCTTTGTGACCTTGTATCAGTGACCTTCAACTGGTGACCTTGACCTGATGACATTCACCTTTTCACACATGTAGGCTTGAACGATTCGTGATAGGCCTTCTGGGGCGATAACATCTCTTAAATTGTTGCCCGAGCTCATATATTACATCGCACGTCGGGTATTGGAAAAATAAATCTTTGTTTTCGCCGCTATATTGGAAGAGAAACGCGGCTAAAATTATGTTTGTGAACTTTTTCCGAGATAGAGGTTTTTTATGTAATGATGAATTGCGGTGGCGGATTTTGTTGTTTGATATTTGTGCTTTTGATAATATGCACATAATATTCAGAAAATTCATAATTGGTAGAGTTTTTAACGGACTTCCTCAAAGGAGGAGATTCTTAATTGTACTATTTTTTTATATGGTAAGGACTCGTTTCGTTAAATGCAGGTCTTAATTTTTCTGACGTTAAAAAAATATTAGACACTTGTTCTATTGTGTCATGTCAAAAATAAAACAAGTGTCTAATACATTTAACTTTTTTTATACATGATTCAATCATTTTTCGTTTAAAGTGAACGCATCCGACAATCAAAATTTTTAAACAAGAATACCTACTCGTATTAAGAAAAAGAGAAACAAAAGAGAAACAAACATATTTAAGAGCGTGAATCTGGGTGTGAGTGTGTGTGCATGTGTGTGTGAAAGTCAAAATTGGTAAAACCCATTAAATGAAGATTTGGCCGTATGATTTTAAAATCAAGGCCGTTAAACCGTTATTTAACAACAAACATATTTAAAACTATTGTAACACCAGATCCAACTATAATGCCGTACGACAATGTATCCGTCCGATGGCCGGATAGCGCGCTCATTGCAGCGGGTAATTGCTGCATGCACAAGTACTTTCTTTTTGCATCGCGAGGGTAAATGTGTCACGACCACGTGGGCAGATGTTCACTTGTTAATGTCCGGGTGAACGATTTGTTTACCGGTTTACATGGGGATTAAGTCACTTTGACCTATTTGTACCGCGTTAACGTTTTCAACGTTCGCGTGTTTGCTGTCTGGTTTACATGGGGACAAGTCACTTTGACCTTTTTATGCCTGCGGTATTAACGTTGTATACTCGTATGTGCCTGGATATACGAAAACTACTTTTGACAAAACTACATGGGCAATAAGTCACTTTGACCCTCTTGTGCTTCCGGTGGTAACGTTTTAAATGTCCAGAGGAAATTGTTTTGACCGTCCCACATGAGAATAAGTCATTTTGCCTTTGTGCTTATGGTGTTACTAAAAATATTAACACCATAAGCACGAGATTGAAAATTAAAACTGTCGGGATAAGTAATTTTTGACCTACACGGAAACGAGTCACTTTGAACCATTCCCATCATAATCAGTAGTCAGTCAATTCCATAATACTAACTAGTAATAATATCTCTCCACGGACTGTTCTCGATATAATTCTCGTAAACAATTAATTCGCAATTAATTTATTGTTTGTCAGACATCCGGTAATATTTTATTGCAAGCAAGCTATAAAAATTTGTTAAAAACTCCTAGTGCGTGAGAAATTTCTAGTTACAACACAGACTTCATTCATTCAGAGAGTACCTAAGGTAGGAGAGTGCTAATTTTTGTCTAAACTTGTGTATTTTGCAAATGTTTGCAACATTTTTTTTCATTCAATTCACTCCCATTAACACTTCTACAATTAAATTTTCAATTAGCTCTTCATTATTATTTTTTTATCATTATTTTTCAGCATTGTTAGGTTGAAGTTATTCATATCGCGTTTTATTCATATTATACTTCAAACACAATAAAGGAAGCCCTAAACTAAAGATAAAGATGAAATAGGTAGGTCAAATTATAAATATCATAAATGGTGAAACGAATTCCTTTAGCTAAAATTACTTTTTAAGTCAATAATTTTTAAGCAAAATACTCTTCTGGTTCGGCTTTAATTAATTCACTCCAATGAAAGTCAAATTAATATAAACAAAGATCGGAGAAACTTAGATACTAAGCGGTTTTCGATTGATAAAACCAAAATAGTAGAGTCATTTCATTTTAAATCGTTTATGCATTTAAAGTCATAAATCAGAAAAAAATTACCATATTACACTTATTAGCCACGAAAAGGTATTTGGTTACAATTAGGTTCATATTTATCCTCATACTTCCGTATCATAAAGCGTTTATTAATAGAGTACCTAATTCGTCATAGTTAGCCAAATAAATACGAAACAATATCAATTTAATGCAAGTGGTACAGGAACTTAACTGTTCTTTGGATCACCTTGGTACGTGATTGCACTAACTAATACATACATTTATTTCGTACCTCTTCATAAGGTTAAATACTGAAATGATAAGCTTATTTGAGTGCTGTTTGCAAATATACCTCCCGATTCAGAATGTTCCCAACTCAAAAATTCCATACTTTGAATTGGCGCTTTCTGTATTCAAATATTTTTTAGCTATTGCATAGCTTTTAGCGCGGCAACCGAACTAAGAAATTCCGTAACGAAAAAAACCTTACAATCGTCTAACGTCGTTTCAGTTCGGTAGACTTCGGCACGGTGTTTGTGTGCGTGCGATTAGACGTATTGTACGACTCTTCGAAACTCGCACGAATCGAGACGAGCTGCTCCGAAATCGGACGATGCTATGCAATAGCTATACCGCGGCAGTCCCCGAGTGCCACACGTCTTTTTTTGTTTTATTACAGGATGACCTCACTTCACCTAATGGTAAGCGGCAACATTGTCAAATGTTGGACATTACGTCAAAAATCCAAATAACCTGTGCGAAACTATCGTTATTCAAGTCAAGTGGCACTATTGCTACTAATGTCTTAAAGTAGATTAGATTACAGGGTTAACTCGATAGAAGAGTACAAAGTAACCCGGGATTATTATGCTGAGCGTAAATCGGTAATCTCGTATTGGGCGACCGACCTTTCGCTTGCGGGGCTTCACACGTTCCAACGGCAGCTGTCAAATTTACGATGTGTTCGAAATTCAAAACCGCCTTTTCCATCCGGGGTGGTGGATTAATGTTTTAGCCTCATTTCCCTAATCTTTTTTTTTATAAATAAAACTGCCTGGCTGGACACTTTTTTAAACACAGCATTTTTTATTTACATCATAGGACTCAAAATGTCATCGAAATAATTCATTTGAAAAAAAAAAACGTTTTAGTATTAGAAATCTAAAATAACTGACTGAGGAAAGACTGAAGTTAGACTATGACTTACGAAAAATTACTAGCTTCAAGATAGTTTGTTATTATGAAACTGATGTTTTATAAAACCAGTTGTAGCTTTTTTTCTTTAGACAAACGTGTGGTGCAGGTGGTTTATAAAAACCTATATAAATTCAAAGTTTGAACACAAAGTCAACGGTCCCCTATGGCAAAACAAATTGTGTAGTTTCAACTGCGATCTAAATTAAACCCCAACTAAGTAAATTGAATTCTGTGCTCCAACCTTTTATTTATTACTATTTTGTTAGTTTACGGTTCCAGTGGCCCGGGTAACTTTGCTCTATTAAAACTTTCGAATTGTATTTAGTTTACTCTGAAACCAGCACGTAAAGGGGATTAAAATATTGTATAGTTTTAATTGTGTGTTCCAAACTTAACTAGTGACAATGGTTACTTTTGGTCCTTGCAGAATTCTCTTAAAGAAACCGATCAGAACAGGTAATCATTTTCATTCAGCGACTTAAAAGTCGCTGAATGAAAATGATGTCTTGATCGTGTGTTTTTGCAACAACAACGACACATCTACGTCAATCTGTCAAATTCAAGTGACAGATGTCTTTGCCCGTCTCAAACGAAAAAAAAACTAAAATAATCCGCTGCTCTCTGTCAATAAATGATATCCGTGTTTACCAGCTAGTGAGAATGCGCGCGAAAAATACGTTTCGTCTCACAAATGTTAATTGGATGACTTTCATTGCACGTTCCGGATCGAATGATCGAACATCATTAATGAAATAAACCACATGTAAGTACGCATATGATGTTTTCATGATACTCTTTAGATAATTGCGCTTAGAGTTAATGTAAACTTTGAATTGAATTTCCGCCATTTCAAATTGATACCGGCATCTTAAATGCAGTTTTCACTCAAGTAATAAAAATTTGGAGTCATGTAAATCTAACTGCACTAATGACGACATATTTCTTAAGACAAAATAATGATTTTGTGCTAGCAATAAATGCTCTAACTTGAGGATACATTGCTCTTAAAATTTAGGTTCATAATTCTTATCAAAGACTTTTAAACAGCGATGAAATCTGCAATTATGTGTTATTTAATCTAGTGTAATACGTACTCATAAGGGTTATTTTTGTAAATTATTGTAAAAGCGTCCCTTTCGCTGGTGCCACTGAAAATCAGCGTCATGGCAATCGATGTTATGGCATAAGCTGATTGGCGTCAATTTCAGGCATTACAATATTATATTTTGTTTCCTATATATCTTTTATATTCTGGCTATTATGTAATTTAAATTTTCTCGTCGTTTAATATTCATAAAATAAAACTTGTGTTTGTCAACTTGATTGTGAATAAATGACTTATCTATCTATCTTAATGCTCTGAATAAATTTATTTTCTTTCTATTTAAACGGGTTTATTCAGCTCGACCCGTACGGTATTCATTTGTTTGTTTATTTTACCTAACAAGCAAACCCTAGTGTTAGTTTTCTTTTATAAACCGCCTTTCGGCCGCTGACATGGTTCATGTTATGACGACCACTACCATCAGATATAGTAATGACCGGGACTATCTACATATGTTAATAGGTAGTAGTAACCATTTATTTATTTTCTAGTTTTCAGTGCACATAATTTTCAATTATGAGTAGTATCAGATATAGTAATGACCGGGACCAGCTACGTAGGTTGATAGGTAAGTAGTAACTATTTATTTATTTTCTAGTTTTCAGTGCACATGATTTTCAATTTTGTGCATATTTTTAAAGTTGTTTGTCATAGAAGTTATAAAAAAAATCCATTTTTGATTTAATGTGTGAGGTATTATGAGTTCATCGACCATTGATTTGGAAGTTATGTGAAAGTGTGTAACAAGCAATAAAGAAATAAAACGCGCGTGTCTCGCCGCGCGCGCCACATTCCGCACGACTATTACCTAATAGATTACTAGATCAAGATCTAGGCATTCTTAAATCCCTATCTGCCTGCCCAAAAGCCGCCTCTACCTTCTGCTCTTATTGAGTTACTTTTCATAACGTCGGTTTTCGAATCGGATGTCTTTTTATGTGTAACAATCAAATATTTCTTCTATGTAAACTAGTAGTAGGTATTGATATAAGAAAATCTTGCACTCCCATCATTGGCCTATTATTTAGCTACAATATAACACTAAGAGTCTTAACCAATAAGAGTCTTAACTTTTAGGCTAAATAGGTCATTAACCATTCCATGTCCAATTTACCTGAAAAAATTACTTCTTCTGATCGATCATATTCAGTGGCATGACATGCCACGGACATCTTACCTGTAGGGGGCCTCGGCTCATAAAATAGCAACATCTTAAAATATCCCGGTGTTGCAATTTTTAAGACCCCATCAATAGAATTCACCCCGGGCACCAGATGATCTATCCGTAGTTACGCTACTGGCCATATTTGTATTTTTTGATGATATAACATTAATCCCCTTTTAATTACACTTCGTACTACATTAATTGAAATTTGTTTCAATGCCTCAGGATATCGAATCGGGTGTAGTGCGCTTACGCAACTACATATGATGTAAACAGCCGCTGTGTTTGTTTACGGCGTCGGTTAATGCGAATTTCGCGTTGCAATTTTGTTTGCAGCCTAAATATGTCTGTATTGAAGTAAATCGATGAAAGAACTGTTTTGTATTGCTGTTAAAACAAACGTTGTAATTGTACGAGTTATATAATCTGTAAGTGTTGCTGGTACAACATAATATTTACTTATGTTTACAGACAATATGCACTTGTCTTTGTATAACAATGAGACTAAAGAAAAGAAAAAAAAAGACAGATTTAAGAAAAATTTAAGGTACTGCATATACATATAAATTATAGGTAGAGTTTTTTAGTATAAACCCTACAGGTGTACACTGCATTAGAAAATTTATATATTTGTTCGTTAGTAACGACTATTGATTGTTATTGATTTATTGTTTTTTTTTCTTATCTAGCTTAAAAGAGCATTATTGGATCAAAACCATCGATGAGTTTTTCTCATTCGCCGAGATTCAACAGTCTCGTACTCTATTAAAAAGACAATTCCTTTTTTCACATATATATATCCTTCTTCAATTTATTTGCTTACTATTCCAATGGACCGTATATAATACATTGTAACTAACCACTAAAAAACCGTCACGAACCCACGACCCTAGCCATAAGAGCGCTGAGCCCCGCAACATGTAATAATAGCTTGTAATCGACAGAATTACATTATAACGTTTTTTTACTTACTTTGCGTTCTATTGCCTACGACTGTTTTGTAAGATTCGATACAATAAGATCAGTTTAGGCATGAAAAAACTGTAGCGATGTGATGTAAGTATTTTGGGCATATTGTTGTCCTCGATTTTATAACTTATGTTACAACTTGTATGTTAAAGTCCAAGTAGTCATGGAAACTTCATGTGCTTATTACAAAGGTGTTATTATAAACTCTCAGTTAATCTAACCAGTGACTTTCCATTCAACAATCCTAACTTTATGTGTACGTACCGTACAAGTCGTATCGGTATATTACTAAGTCAAGAAAATTGTATTTAAATAGCAAGTTTATTGATGAAAGCGATTAAATTTAATAATTAATTGTCTTTGATTATTAAGTATTTACATATTTACATACCATCTCTTTATTTTAATAGTCTAAGTTATCAGGACGTACCTTTATATTTTTAACATATTATTTCCCGATATAAGATTTGGCATGGTAGCAATAAATGCAAGTATTCGTCAACTCACTAAGTAATTTGAAACATTACTTACTTACTTAGGTATGTTATATCCTCAAACAAAAATATTGTTACGTAACAAGTTATGCCAGTATGCTAGTAAGAATGTCCGAAGCCTTGTTATCTTTGAGAAAGACCCTCTCAAATTTACCAAAGGAAAGCATTGTCTTTTATGTTTTTCCGATAGGACGGATTTCCGGTTGTGTGATTAGGGTAAGTTTTCCGTTTTTCTTTAAGATAAAAATAATAATCTGTTCGATCGATCGATAGAGGAAGTTTAAAAAGACATGATTTACAGGTTTTACAAACGATAATTCTCTAATAAAAGCGGTGCCCAATTAAAATTGTTTTATACTTACAATATTTTAGTTCGGCCATTGTTCCGCAAAAGATTCGCACGCAAATATAAAGTCACTGTCCTTTTGAAACCACCACTAAAGCGAGAAACACAAACCGCATTTCTCATCTTACAACTATTTTTATAACGACGTCTTCAATTAATAACTGATAACACTGCAAAAACACCGGCTTGTTGTACTTAATCGGAATAGCTAATAAGTCTATCACGCTCTCTTCATTGCAACTATCCATGTATAGAATCTGCTCTTCCAATAGCTCAATTACTTTGCCGACTTGCAAAAAAGTGTACCGGCCGCCGTCACGGATGACGTAACAGGAAAATATGCCGGTCGCCGAAAAAATAATCTAATTAACAGTCTTACGGCGTAATTTCCACTGCATTCAACAGAGAGTGTACCATGGAGCACCGCACGTTATGCAAATGAGCGAATGAAACGGAAAAACTACGGTAATCACTAATCGGTACTCTACATTCCTATTTTACGGGTGGATGGGGGAAAGTAGAGTCGTCGGTCGCGGCGAAAGATGATGTCTCTGACAGCTGTCACGGTGACAAGTAATTACCTTTGACAAGCCGCTGCAGTATGATCTCCTTGTGCTCGTGAGTGTGGGGCTCGCCGACGACGGCGAGGAGGTAGCATCCCGTGAGGGGGCTCGGGGGCGGCACGGAGGCGGACACCTCCGTGCCCAGGGACAAGGACCGATCCTCGTCGTGGTCCATAGCCGACGGCGGCGCCGGCGCGAGTGCCGACGGATCGCCCAGGTAACTGCGAGCCGTCCGCGCGGGGCGAGAATCGAGCTCGGAATGAGTGTGGCCGCCCGTCGGGGTACGGCCGGCGCGCGCTGACGATCGACCGCCGTTGCTGCGCAAACCGCCGACGCGCCGGCGACCCGACACTACCCCAACTTCCACCTTCCTCCCACGATCCTCCGAAACTACCAGCGCGAAAGAGACAGGAACCTTTAGGGCGTATACAGATGGTGTCGTAGGCTGCCCAGCGCACACGTGATCTGCATTGCGTCTAAACAACCCGGCAGGATAACCTCGCGCCTCAGCTGTTTAGGGCTGTCACAATCGATAATGATATAATGCGAATGACTTGACGTTCCGGCTTTTTGTTGTGATCGCTTTTTCTGGAGTCGATGACTGTGACGCGTTGACGCGTGAGGCCTCAGCTTTGATACCTTTGTAATTGATTATTTGGTCGCTGGACAATATTTATAGATCAATTTGTAGTTACCGGCTTTCGTCTGCGGTTTTATTAGCATCATACCTAATATGGAAATTCTTCTAGATCATAGAGTCATTGAATAAAATCAATAGATGAAAGAAAGTATGTATTATCAAACAATCTTCCTTAAAACAAACTAAATTTGTTGCTCCATTTTAAGTTTTCAATATAGCCTGTAGGTGCTGTTTTTTTATTACCTGGATAAGTTTCTAATAAGATGGTTATCATAAATTAACATACTTCGTTTTTTCACTTTACCCGAGTCTTTTAGATATAAAATTTATTAAAAGAAATTAAGATTGATTAAAAAAGAACGTAGAAAATTTTCTTTTCGCAAAAAAATTAAAAAGTGAATAACGAGTTAAGAAGATTAGATTAAACAACAACATGAGTGCAGGGTAATGAATGTTAAGATTCTATTATCAAAGTTACGTACTTAGCTTAGCACTTAGTATGAGTACGATAAGATAATTATGTTCCCAGGAAAATTGAAGTTTTCATAATATTTCCTGTAAAACGTAACGTTTGATAACACTGTTTACTTTCAATATGCAGATTAAATGTTAATTACTAATGAGGCTTAAAGGAAACTATCTAATTAAAAAAATAATAAATGTAATCTCATTCACTATGTAAGAAAAAAGTATTTTGTGACATAATTGACCATTTTGAAGTACCCAACTATAAAAAATATTGTTTTAGTTGGGTACTTACAAAAAAGCAAAAAATAAAATCAGGTAGGTACATAATATACCTAATGTTCTGTTGTGCAAAATTTTTAGAAAAAGAAAGAAATAAATTATTTATTTGGTATGAAATTAAATTAAAATTAACAACTGAGTGAACTTTAATTAAAATAGAGATTTAAACAAAACAATACATTTTTTTAAATACTAAATTCAATTTAGATAGGTTTCTGCATTCTTAAGGATTAGTAGTAGTAGGTGAGCTCTCAAAATAGTATCTAACTCATTATGACATCATGCTGTAGACACTCCTTTATTCATTTCCGTAAATAATGCAAATTAATCATTCATTTGCCAAAAAAAAACTTACAAATTCTTCACTTCTCATTCATATCTTGCGTATATACTAAAAATACTTTGTTGATACATTTTAATTCCCATATAAACCATTATTCTTAACCACATTAACGCCCTAAAACGGTCTTAGTATTGATAAAATCAATCAATCAATAAATATAGAATATGTATATTTTTTTATGAATGACATACGATAATGGTTAATTGGTGTAGCTTTTTTGTAATCACCATTGACTTGCGGGGTGAAAAAGGCTCTACCTATGCCCAGTATTTGGGCGAACATTTATACTATACAATTTATGTATTCACTATAAACTTACAAGTAAGGTAATTATTATATTTGCTTATCTTATTGCGATAGATCGCGACTTGCATTACATTTATACAGGTAGGTAATTGACTACAGGAATGATAAATGTCACAAAAATTTGCCCATTCCCGGATTCGAACCGGGAACCTCTCGGTCCTTACGCAGCGCTTGCTACCAACAGACCCAACGATAGAGTCATTCTATTAAGAAATTACTAACCCTGCAGTCAGTAAGTTGGCCGCTGCACTTCGGGCCTCGGAAAGCACGTAAAGCCGATGTGGTCCTGCGCCCGATCTCTCATCGGTCATGACGAATTACGTCTTATGAGAGTAAGGGAATAGACAGTGCACTTGTCTTTGCGCGCATTCTTGTGCGCTAAAATATGTCCTACTCACTTGGCCGGTGTTTCAATTAAGATCGGCCGCGATCGCCGAAATCGGATGGACGCCATCCTAATTATTAAGTGTCACATTTGCGAATTCACTCATTGCGCGCGAAAATAAATATCCACTGTCTCATGGACAAATGACCTGCATTATCCTGATGTATTGATTAGTTCAACTATTTATCATTTAACTCTGTTGAAATAAAATAGATGCTGTGTATTAATATTTCATTCCAATAGAGATGTTGGTAAAATAATGCGGTATTGGGCGTATGTGCGTGCATATTGCAATAACTTAATACGTACAGATAAGAAAACAAATATTCATTATTAAATATTAACGAATAAGTAAATAGGTGATAGATTGACAGAGCTGCATGCTGTGATAATCCTCTATTATTAAGAACATAATCTTAGCTCTTAGTGAAAATTATGATTTACCAGTCATATTTTTATTGGTAACTGGTGACCCGCCCTCGCTTCGCTTCGGGTAAATTTTACATACAAACCTTCCTTAAGAATCACTCTATCTATTTAAAAAAACCGCATCAAAATCCGTTGCGAAGTTTTAAAGATCTAAGCATACATACGGACATACAGCGAAAGCGACTTTGTTTTATACTATGTATTGAAGCTATTAAAGCTCAATGTAAATTTAAAATTAAAAAAAATCGCATTGGTGAAGTAACGCCTGGATGGTTCAGTGGTAAGAGCAGCCGACTCGATAACGGGAGGTCCGGTGGTTCATGTCCCCGTTCAGGCGGGTTCATGAATGCAAATTTACTCAATTTTAAATTTACCGTTCAGTCAAATTGAACATGATTTGTATTTCCGTTTGTTTATATCCTATAAATATTGTCAAACAAATCGCACTAAAGAAATATAGCACTTTACACAATTGGAACAGATCACTTTACATAAATTAGACAAAATTCGATATTTCACACAATACTCATTAGGCAGTTCAAAGCGATGAAGGATCTGAATCGATTACTAAAGAAAGAGCGAAATAATAGGACCTTGAGGCGACCTTCAGAAGGCTACAACAAAATGTGGCCTTGATACATCCAAGGAACAGAAATAAGTAACCGTTTGCTAATGACCACTGTTACCAGTGTAATAACTACAGTATGTACGTACAACAGTGATTTTTTTACTTGACTATGGCCGGAATGAGGTTTATATACTTTGCAATTGCTTTTTTTGCAGTTATATCCATTATTATACTCGTTTTGCACGATATGCAGTCTCGATACTTATGGATTTCAATTTCAAACCTTAAAAAGTGTATTTACTAAAATAAAGATCAATGAAGGAATTAGTTTAAAAGGTATATTTGTAAACATAACTGTCCTGTCGCAAGTGTCCAATCATCTGCTCTTCTCATTAGATTTGATTTTGAGATTTATACCAAAAATATATCCCTCTAATTTTAAACTGTCATGATTACACATGTACACATGTACATGACCGCTGAACCAATTATATCATAACTAAATATGTACGGTATAATTACCATGTTGTTTAACTTCTACGAGCTTCCAGATATTTCGGCACTGTTGCATGCGCGATCGTAAATATCCCGTACATATTCAGTTCTAAACCTAAAAGCTTATGAAAAAATATTAGCAAAAGTAATTATCTTATCTAGTAAAGTCCATTATTATGTCACGGTGCAAACTAATCGTTATCAGCGTTTATCTATGATGCACCATAATCAGTTCTAGTTATGAACAAAGCGTTGTTCATTCGACCAATCTTTTTTATCGTTACACTGGTTAATACTACCATCTGCGATCTGGGACGGATTCATCAAGTTCTCGTAAGACTCCAGAAACACTTTTTTTAATAATATTTCATAACGTCATACATTCATCTGATCATATGAATGTCATGGGAATCAAACCCATGAATCTTGGCGCACAGAGACAGGGACAATATCCAATGAGCCATCATAGCCATAATAACAAATATTGAGTCTCATACTTCAATTGAAGTATCGATTCTTTCTGACGAACATCTATGTTCAAACTGTTCAATTAAAATAGGAAGAATATATAGAACTAGCTGTGCCAGCGACTTCGTTCGCATTTCCCCCGTTTTTTACACATTTTCCATTGTATCTTTGCCCTATTGGTCGCAGCGTGATGTTATATAGCCTAAAGCCTTCCTCGATAAATGGTCTATACAACGCAAAAAGATTTTTTCAAATCGAACCAGTAGTTCCTGAGATTAGCGCGTTCAAACAAACAAACAAACTCTTCAGCTTTATAATATTAGTATAGATACTATTAACACACATCACTACATAATATAAAGCAAAGTCTCTTCCCGCGTTTGTCTGTCCCTATGTATGCTTAAAACTACACAACGGATTTTGATGCAGTTTTTTTATAGATAGAGGGATTTAAGAGTAAGATATATGTAAAATATACCCGAAGGGAAGCGAGTGTGGGTCACTAGTTTTGTATATGCCTTTTCCCAGCAGTCGACACTACAGGCTAGCTTGAAAAAAACACAATTTAATTTCCATTATAGCTATGAAAAACAATCTTCACTGAGCTGAACTCAATAATACGGTTATAGCAATAACTATTGTCAAGAACAAATAAACATTCCGATTAGTTAACCTCTCCAACAAAAGCCTCCATCCATAAGTCAACCGTACGGGTCAATGAAAAGAATTCCATTAACTAAGATGTTCGGACCTTCTTCGTTCTAAAAGTTCCTAGCAATAAATAACTCGGCTCATAGATCTCTATATGATGATAATATGGTGGGTATTGAGCGAGTGGACAAGTAAATCGACATTTTTAGGTCGCCGCGTTATGGATGGAGAGCGAATAGTTTTAAGACGCCATTTTTAGGGTTACGTACCATAAGGGTTTAAACGGGACTCTATTAATTAGACTTCGCTGTCCGTCCGTCCATCTGTCACTAGGCTGTACCTATCTAAAGAACCGTGATAGGTTTACGGTAGAAAATTTCAACTAACTAAAAATATAAGCAAGGCCGAAGAAGACATGGATGTATTGCGTGAGAGATGATATGGGAGTTAAAGGAGTAGACACTGAGCTGACGAATGATAGGCCCGAGTGGAAGAAGTATACATGTTGCGCCGACCACACTTAGCGTGGGACAAGGGCAGGAGAATGATGATGATGATGATTAGCAAACGATTAAGGGGATCTCCCGTACACAAAAACTTGTCTATATTACAATATTGGTACGGAATCGGAAATTGGCTAGTACGCGAGTCCGACTCACACTTAGCCGGTTTTTAGGAACTTTTTGACCCCGAGCACAGTTTCACGGGATAGTACTAACATCAACCATGTGCACTCTGCGATATTTCTCCGTTTTTGCAATGTCCTTATTTGAGTTTGGACTCAGCCTGTATAAATAATTAATCTACCAGTGTTTTTATCTCGAAGAAGTTTCAGCTTTAAGAGGCGACGAAATGAAGTATGATTCACGACGAAAGTTTAACCTCATTAATGGTACCGATTTTTGCCTAGATGTGACGTCACACGCCTCCACTTAAGAAGATTGATGAGCTACTTTGTTTATTTTTAATCATTTGTAAACCAAAAGATACAATATGTCCCATATTTTTGTAGTAGGCACTTATAGACTAAACAAATCACAAAATGTTGACCCAGTCAGCATTTCCAATGTAATCAGAACTCAATTTGCACTTACGACATATGTATATTACTTTATAAGCTTTACGTCCTAAAAGACAGACAGACATATAACTAATGTTCTGCAAGTTGTTGCGTGTAAGGACGCGACACAAATCGCTTACTTGCGTGTCTTCGTCACCCTATGAATTCACAAAATCCGACGACTGGGTAGTTTAATTATACATAAAGATGATGCAAAAAAATAGTACTTACTTAGTACAAAACAGTTTATTCCCGTATCGATCAAATTTTACGATAGGTACACCACACAGATTACAAGTCAGGTGCCAGCCTCGTTATGATTAATATCATCCTTAAAAAGACGTCCGACCGATTTCAGCCGATCTCAATGGAGATCAGCCAACTTCGCAAGACATATTATAGTGCACAAATGTACCCTCAAAGATCGGTGTACGGCAATCCGACATGATCGATGAGAGATCTGGCGCAGGACTACCAGCTTAACATGCTTTCCGAGGCACGGGCAATCATCCGCCAAATTCCTGACTCCGGGCTGATTAATTTCTTTAAGAAAAATTCACACAAATTATCAGAATACACCAACGAGGCAGTCGAGGATTGATGTTTAACAGGCTTATAGTCTTACAACCCACTATTATGCTGCGGAAATTGAATTTCTATTAGTGTCTACTTCTCGAAAAATTAACCGGTTAAGACCTGTAGCGCTACCATGAGTTTAAAAGTTACGGACTCGATATCGCCTACGTAAATATGTCTATGAAAAATTGTAAACAAAAAAAAACCGCCTTCAAAAACCCGACCCACTAAAAATTACAAAATAATATAATACGAACATTAATCTGGGTATGAATTTGATATATTGTTGAAGGCGGTGCCAATTAAATTTTTGAGGTAAACTGCATGAAATATAAACGGCACCGCCTTCAACAATATATCAAATTCATACCCAGATTAATGTTCGTATTATATTATTTTGTAATTTTTAGTGGGTCGGTTTTTTTAATTTTTTTTTTTTTTTTGTTTACAATTTTTTTTCATCCTTTTTAGTGTTACATTTTTTTACACCCTATTAGTTCAGCTCACCTATAATTCTACTGATATTATAACTAGTAGTCTTAATATGTATACAGTATTGAAAGAATTATCCTTTTACTCCAAACAATAAAGGAGTTGACCTTCCATCATTAGCTCAACATTATAACATTATGATTGCAAGAAGCAATGCCAATATAACTTCAGAAAATATGTGAAACGTGGTACATGTGCCTATAAAATTTAAGGGTTGCCCTAGATTTCTCCTGGATCCCATAATCAGATCCTAGACTGGACCCCATTAGTTCAGCTCACCTATAATTCTAGTGGTATTATAACTAGTAGTATTAATATGTACACAGATTTGAAAGAATTATCCTTTTACTCCAAACAATAAAGGAGTTGACCTTCCATCATCAGCTCAGCATCATAACATTATGATTTCCAGAAGCAAATGCCAATATAACTTCAGAAAATATGTAAAACGCGATACATGTGCCTATAAAATTTGAGGGTTGCCCTCGATTTCTCCTGGATTCCATCATCAGATCCTAGACTGGTCAACCTAATAGTTTAGCTCACCTGTAATGCTACTGATATTATAACTAGTAGTCTTAATATGTATACAGTATTGAAATAATTATTCTTTTACTCATAACTATTAAGGAGTTGACCTTCCATCATCAGCTCAGCATCATAAGATTATGATTGCCAGAAGCAAATGCCAATATGACTTCAGATAATATGCAAAACGCGGTACATGTCCCTATAAAATTTGAAGGTTGCCCTCGATTTCTCCTGGATCCCATCATCAGATCCGAGACTGGTGAAAATGGGACCACCTCGGAAGTAAACTCTATCCAACCAAAAAAAATTTTTGAAATCCGTCTATAATTGACGAAAATATCGGTGAACATACATAAAAAAAAAAAAAAAATATTATACATACAGACGAATTGAGAACCTCCTCCTTTTTTTGAAGTCGGTTAAAAAACTTGTACAGCGCCCCTGATGGTTACGCTATGAACTAAAATCGGTCGTATGAAAAAACAACTCTTGGTACCGCTACTGGGTCCTAGAAGGACTTTTTGCTTACGACGGTTTACAGGACTAAACTTGAAAGTTTAGGCTAGTGCATCTTGCATACCAAATCTACTTAACAGTATGCAGTGACTTAAATTACGATATAAATCGTGCAGCAAATGCATAGCTTCATTGCATTAACTCTGCATTCAATTTGGTTTCTTTTGTTCGCTTTCGAATAAGAAATACAGGTGTAGTATAAAGAAAACCTCAATATATATTGCTGTCGATTCATACGAGTGAAGCTATTTATCTTTTTACTTGCTCTATGGTAGTTTTAACTAAAAACAACAACTTACAACATTTACAAAAAGACTGCCAAAACAATCAAGCCTGACTAGAAACATTCCAACTGTGTTCTCTTTGGAGACGCAAATGCATACTTTACATTCAGCCCTCGCCAGTATCGGCTATTTACTGAGATGTCTCGAAGGATTTTGAAATTTTCTTTTTATCTTGAAAGTCAAGATTTCCCCTATCAAGTGTTAGTAGAGCCATGTTCCTTATGCGAATTGATACTTTTTAATACATTTTCCTATAGTGTTGATGCAAGTTAGTCCAAATGTAAAGCTCAATTAAATAGCTATGTACTTTGATAATATTTCAACATCCTTATATTCTGAAAGACTGCTAAAAGCCCAATAATCCCTTTATCAGGTTTACTATAGTCGAGTAAAACCATAACAAAACGAAATCAAAACGAAACATTTCCGATGCCAGCGCCCTTATGAAATTCAAAAACTATTTACATAACCCTAAAAAAAGTTTATCAAACGCAACACAAACTCCTTCGTGTCACCGCGTCGCGCGTTCGAAATTCAAATCCAGCCAGGTATAACCCGGCCGATGTGGAAGGTCTGCCAGCTAGAGGCGGCCGGTCGGCGGTGCGTGCGACCGCTCGCGGCCGTATCGACCGTCGCATTGCGCCACGGCTAACAGCTGATTTCCTGACACCGGTCGCATTTTGTTTTATGACATAATTCGCCATTTTAAATTCGAAGATGGCGGCGTTGCAGTTTGTAAGCTGGTTTAAGTTGGGTATGGCGCTAATTACGACAAGAACTGCCTTACTTACTAACTTGCTATAGGCTAAGACTCATCCGGCATTTTTTTCAAAAAAACATACGTACTTAAGAAATGTAAAAATCATTAGTTACTTATTTATTAAATGTACTATCTGGGCTGACTTTATAATAAGTTAGTAAGTAGGTACTTAATTTCGAATCCACATTAAATAACATTAATCTCTTCAAACTTGAAAAACTCAATAAATTCTGCTGATAAAACAAATCTTAAAGTTATGGATGTTATCTTAGTTATCCATCTAAACTGCCTCTTAAAATAGGTTCAATAAAAAAAAAACAGAAAATTTGTAAAAACTAAGTCCTTTCCATGTCTAGGTCATTACTGCTCGGCTCCTCTTTCCACAAAGGCGTTATCCTTTATCTGAGCCCGAGGGAGAAGCCCGTTGATTTGTCCCCAAGTTCCTATAATCGAACGCACTTAGCGGGACATTTAACTTGTTCGGGACAAGTGTTGGGACCCTTTTAATTATTCCTTGGATGACGATTATTGTATCTTTTTCTGATATTTGTGTCAAATAAGAAGGAATAATTGACAAGAAAAGCCAAATGTATTTGAAGACGTTGACGGAACTTAAGTTCAACTTGTTGACCTGGTTGCCGCTTGTTCATTGGTTGTTACAACTGTATATTATTTGTTTTAGAAATACCCTCTATGTTTTAGCATATACATACAAATAGTTAAAATTGTATTTTAGAGCTCACCGTTATATTTTAGATTTAATTAAGTTTATATTATAATACTCATGTAAGTGAATTTTATTCTTATGAGTAATAAATAAAGATTCTTTAACCGTATATTAGATTTTTATGATGTGACCCCTCATTCACAATTTTTTTTATCAAAAAATGTATTACTTCCAGCCCAGTGCTATAAGACCTCAGCTAACCACCCTAATCAAGTGCGGGTTGGTTGACTATGCAACCTAAGATTTTTTTCGTAGGAGTGCAGGTTTCCCTTACGATGTTTTCCTTCAACGTTAAAGCGTCGTTCATATTAATTTCAAATTTTCAAAAAACACAGTGGTACCTGGCGGGGTTTGAACTGGCTACCTCTCCCATGGTGAGCTCAGACATCGACGCTTTTACATTGAAATACATTGATGCACACTCTCACACACACACAAACATATTTTTTATATGTTTGCACATTTTGACTCTACGATCCAACTAAATCATATTTATCTATAACTTGGAAAAATCGTTTGTCTACTCCCTCCATCTCTTGCCGACATCGGTACATATTGCCCATCGACAAAGAATGGTATTTCCCGGCTGAACAGAATGGAATTCGTGATTAAGACCAACGCTCTAATAGGAGGATATTTTTAGATGTTTGTGAAAATCTATTATTTTCCCCGAATCCTAGTGGAAGTCGACCTAATTAGCAGATTGATTTATTATCTTTCGAATAATATTTTGCTAGTTCGGTAGACTTACTACTTTTAGGATCCGATTAGAAGTCCCATACACCAACTAAGTCATATGCTAGTATGCTACAGCCAACAGTGCATAATCATTCGCGAAATGAAATAAGCTTTAAGTTTAGAAAGCATTTTCCAACTATCACTAAGACACTGGTTCCTACTTCCAACTTAACAGCATTTATTTCTTACGGAAGTAAAAATAAAGTAGTTTTGACATACGTCAGACGTCCGTTTTTACCATTTGGTTACAGAACCCTAATAGTCCAGTCAAAATAGACAAAAATAAGTGCTAACTTAGACAAAATTCGCATAGAGCTGAAAATTGCCAGAGACGTTAAATACATCATAATAAACGAAATATCAAAAATCCCCATCAATCCTACTTCTGCAAAAAATTTTATTCAAGGTCAAAAGTATAAAATTAAGGATTTTTCCATTTTTCTCGAAAACAGTAAGTATTATCGTAAAAATAGGTCAAACAAAAGTTGTAGATCATACAATTTTCTACAAAAATGGTCCAGTCACTTTTTCTTTTCCGACTCACCATTCGCGAGATATCGTGGTTTTAATCATTAGAAAATTCATATTTTACATAATATGCATTCATCTGTTGATATCGTTTTTGATCGATATATGACCTGGAATAGGTTCACTAGGGTAACCACGTTAAAAACCGCCCAAGTGTGAGAAAAAAAAACATAGGTTTTGTATGAGAACCCACTTTACACGTTAGTTTCATGTTGTTTCTAGTATTAGATGTTATAGAGGCAACTGAGATACATCATTCGTTAAAATTTTAACTGTCTAGCACAATCGCACGGGGGTCTGGAAGCTTTTGAAAATACAACTTTTTCAACTATTTGCATCGCTGTATCTCTGAAATGGTGAATCTTAGGAATAAAACGTAGAGACAATTTTCATAGATAATTAGATGATAAACAATTTTCTTCTACACACTTTTATGATAAAACTTCCCGTTTCGCTCAAAAGTGCATAAAACTGATATTTGTGACATTTGACCTTGATTATTTTTTTTTGCAGACGTGGGATCGATGGGGACTTTTGACAGATTATTTGTAATAGTGTTCCCAACATTCATGCCAATTTTCAGCTCTATGCGAATTTTTCCTAGGTTAAATGTCTATTTTGACTGGACTATAAAAACAGAATGCGTTTCTGTGTAATTTAAAATGTGAGCTTAAATCCAAGAAAAAATATTGCAGTCGGGACAAAGTATAGAAATAGAGGCAACATTACACAATAATATTAACAGTTACCCTCCCAAACCCGTGCACACATCCGTGTCTCGAATATTCTGTACAAATCACTGTTTCCCTCAGATTTTCCGGTTCTAAAGAATTAACTAGCAAGAGTTTGTGGCGCCGGTTGCTTCTAGACGCTGCGAGCATACAAATAGCCCCAATACATGGAGGCTTTCCTTATAATTTCCTTGCTTAGAACGAATTCAATGGGCTTTTCAAAACTTGCTCTACCAAGTGAGGAACTAGTGAATTGGTTCGGTGAGCTTATGCTTTAAGACGAAGTTAATAAATATAAAAGCATCGATGGCCGAGTGGTTAAGGTCGTTGCTTGTCATGCGAAAGATCACCAGTTCAAACCCCGCCACGTACCACTGTGTTTTTTTTTAACTTGCACTTTAACGGTGAAAGAAAACTATCGTGAGGAAACCTGCACACCTACGAAGAAATTCTAAGACTGTGTAGTTGACCAAGCTATGCTACATCGACAATATGTAATACCGATATTCCTTATACAGTATTGTTACGTACATTGACTTTTGGAAACTTGCTTTTATGTGCAAAACTAAGTAACATGTTGCCAGCTATCCTTTTAAGCTGAAATAAATAAATAGTAATTTCTTTGATCTGATTCCGTGCCAAACACTTGTGTTACAGATTTACGGATCACTTTGTCGTCTGTCTTGACTTTTTGTCAAGGCTCTTTTACTGGAGAACGCGTAGAGACTTCAAGTTGAAATGAATATCAAACGAATGATTTTGATCCCTTGAAGCTATTAGGAATCTAAGATACATGACTACATAGTATTAACCAAAGTTATTCCCGGTGTCTGTCTGGCCTCTAAGGAGTAGCTGAAAACCAGCGTTGCCCGTGATCACGCATCCCGAGGCAACATGAAAGGTTTATAGATATAAACCAGGCAAATGTATATTAAATGTATATCTTTTGGCTGGCTGGAGGTTCCAAGAGTCGTGGGTTCGATTCCCACTCGGGACAAATATTTGTGTGATGAACATCGGCGTTTGTTTCGTGTCTGGGTGTGATTATGTATTTAAGTATGTATTTAAAAATATATATGTATGTATATCAGTCTCTGACGCCCATAGTACAAGCTCTGCTTAGTTTGGGGTCAGATGACCGTGTGTGGAAATGTCCCAGATATTTATTTATTTATTATTTATTTTTCTATTGAATCTACCTATTACTAGCATTTCACCCGTACTCAACGCAGTCTGTACACTAGTTTGTAATAAAAATAAAAGAATAAAACATTATTGCAGCACTTCCTTAGACGATGCACAAATTAGTCATCTTTATCTTTGTAACAGTAATTGTAAAACATAATAATTATCTTGTAGAGCGTCTTACTCTCCATTACAACAAAAGCTCCATTCATAAAGCTCAAGGAATCCGTCTTCAAACGCCCCATTCTTGTTGACGCCGTGTCGACCCACTCCAAACTTAACGCCTCGGATTATAATTAACCGCACATAATTCCCTTTTAATTCCCACGACATCTCCCTTTTGCGAGTTACCTAGAGCAAGGAGGAATTTCGTTGAGTGGTCTAAGGGAGAAGCGGTTTGTCATCATCACCATGAGGCCATAATTATGTCCCCAGTGTTGGGGCATAACATAAGCCTACTAGAGCGATAAGGCCTTAGTCGAACACGCTGGTCAAGTGCTGGTTGGTCGAAAGCTGTTGTTGCATTAAAAAATAGCAACCAATAGAACAGAATGATGGTTTATAAATGTACACATATCTTGAAATAATCACTCAGTGCATGTAAATAAAGATTAAACATATCCATCTCTAACTGAACCTGAAATTCAGATTGCCTCGTTGAACAAGTGGCTGGCTTGATGTTTCATTGGATTGTAACGCCTCTTGTGTCAGATAACGTATATTCAACTGTTGCACTTACATTTTTTTATATTTAAATTTACTAAAAAATGCGAATGTAACATTGTGTGTATGTCTCTCTATTTAGATTGTAACGATTGTATTGACGAATAATTGTTTGTCATACAGATAATCTAGAGACTAAGTAAGAACATCTTTTTAACTGACTTTACTTATATAATTGGACTGCTAAAACTCTAATATCATTATTCTTGTTAATTTTCTTAGGTAAAAGCCCTCGACAAATGTAATGATACGCCAGTAACTTAGACCACACACCAGCCTGAGGAAAATTTAGCACTCAAGGAGGCAAAGAGAGCGCGTACCGTGAGCAAACCGTGGAGTTAAATATTAACACAACCACTTGCAGATGATATTTGAGGCAACACTTTTTGGTAGGCAGAGATTGTAGCTTTTATATAGGGCAATTTTCCATAAATTATGTTAGGTCAGTAATGCTTAGAGCTTGAAGATTAGTGTAACTTATGACGACTTTCTTAAGGCTGATAACGAAAATTAAATTTTCAACCACTGACTTGACTGGCCGGGTGGAACAGTGGTTAGTGACTTAGATTTACTACTTACGGTTCCAAGTGTCGTGGGTTCGATTCCCACCCGGGACAAATCGATGGCTCCGCCGAATAAACGTGCATGTGAAAAACGTCAATTTTACAGGAGAGAATAAAAACGTTTAATCCTTACTATCTCGGGTATTATTATAGGTAGGTTAAAACAATGTATAATGAAAATAAAGATAAAAAAATAATCTTTTACCTGATATAATTTATTTTAAGGAATAGTCGTTAATTTAGTCAATAATCAAGAAAATCCATATTATACAATTACTCGAGTGAAATTAGAGTAGTCAGTTGACTGTTATAGATCATTACACGTTTATTCGTGTGAATTTAAACGATGTTGATGAACATAACGCAATGATACACTATTATTCTAGGGAAATCTCGCGTCTTTTGATGGCGGCTGCAATTGTTTGCACGCTTGTATTACAGAAATATTTGGTGATCTATGGACGGTAATAAAAATTACATTTATATTCGTGTCATTAAGTTAGCTTTACAATGTGTTATGCATATTAACATTTTGAATTCACGCTATATAATATTAAAATATTGCATAATCTTTAAAGGGAAAATAAACAAAACTTCTGTTTTTATATATTATTTTTATTTATTATCATAATGAAACTATTTTTTATAATAATCAGCCTATGACATTCATAGAGATATTTATCATTACTATAGAAATTGAGCAAAACTCAACAAAAAAAAACAAACAGCTTATTTTATAAGCATTTTGAGAACTAATTAATTCCAACATAATCTTTGATGAAATTGTCGTCATCTCAGCCCATTGCTGCCCACTGCTGAGCATAGGCCTCTTCCGAAGCTTTCCAACAAAACCCAGCGATTTTCACCAGGTCGTCGGTCCATCTGGTAGGTGGTCGTCCCACACTGCGCTTTCCAGTACGTGGCCTCCACTCCAGGATTTTTCGGTCCAAACGACCGTCCAATCTTCGTGCTATGTGGCCGGCCCATTGCCATTTCAGTTTGCTAATCTGGTGGGTTATGTCAGCAAGTTTGGTTCTTCTACGGATCTCCTCATTTCTGATTCGATCACGTAGAGAAATGCCGAGCATAGCCCTCTCCATAGCTCTCTGCGCGTCATTGAGCCTTCTAAAAAGATCTTTTGTGAAGCACCACGTCTCAGCGCCGTAAGTTTTCACAGGTAACACACATTGGTTGTACACCTTTGTCTTGAGACACACTGAGGTATTTTGGACGAGAACACGTTGTGCAGTTTTCCGAACGCTGCCCAGCCGATTTGCATCGGCCTACTGACCTCTCTCTCTAAAGTTGATTTTCCTAAACGGATTGCCTGTCCGAGGTAGATACATTCGTCCACAATTTCGAGAGTAAAGTTCCCAACAGTTTGTACGGTGGGTGCAACATTAAACATATTTTTTGTTTTATCCATGTTCATTCTAAGACCCACTTGTTGGGAAACTTTATCGAGGTCATCGAGCATTTGTCCTAGATCTTCCAGCGACTCGGCCATGACTAGAAGCAGTAAACAGTTTCGGAGATATGACAACTATCTGTCGTACTCCTCTTTGTAAGGGGATTTCCTTCGTGCGATTTTCCTGTACTCGGACTGACATGGTGGCGCTGTTATACAAACACTTCAACACTTCAATGTACCGATAATCTACATGGCATCGCTGTGGGGATCTAAGAACCGCCCAAATTTTGACGGAATCGAAGGCTTTTTCATAGTCCACGAACGCTAAGCATAGTGGCCGATTATACTCCTCCGTCTTCTGTATAATCTGCCGCAGCGTATGTAAGTGCTCTATGGTACTAAAGCCTTTTCGGAAACCGGCTTGTTCGGAAGGCTGGAAGTCATCAAGCCTGCGTTCGAGACGATTCGTGATGACTCTAGAGAACAGCTTGTAGACATAGCTTAGAGGTGTTATGGGCCGATAGTTCTTCAGTAAGGTTTTGTCACCTTTTTTGAAGAATAAGACCACAACACCCCTGTTCCATGCTTCTGGCGTTTTGCCGTCGAGCGGGGAGAAATAAAAGAGCTTCTGAGGGACTTTTAGTACCGGTGTTCCACCCGCTTTCAGGAGCTCTGTAGTGATTCCATCCTCACCCGGTGTCTTGTTTTTCTTAAGTTGTTTGAGAGCCATTCTTATCTCGTACAGGCTGATGTCCGGGATGTCTTCGGTATAGTGTCGGGTTAGCTTGGCTCTGGGGTCTGTCGCCACAATAGCTGGCTCAGCACAGACCGAGGTATATAACTGCCCATAGAACCTCTCTATCTCCCGTAGCACCTCTGACTTGTTTGACGTCACGCGTCCATTTTCAGTCTTCAGCTTTGGCAGTTGGCTTTGCCCAATAGATGCGTCTCTTGAGAACACTTTGGAGCCTTGGTTCCGCTTAATTGTCTCCTTAACACGCTGGGTATTAAAGGAGCGTAAATCATGTCGCAGAGATTTCCTAATCAGTCTATTCAGCTGCCTATATGACTCAGCTTCATCCGAAGTTTTCAGCGTCAAAAAACGTCGACTAGCCTGATGAGGATGAGGTGTCGGGTATGGTCGGATAGTTTTTGAGGTTTTTTTTTAAGGTGGCTTTTGAAAAACTTTGACCGTACCGTATGAACATTTCAGTTTACAGCCTGCTATTTATATCTTCCACTGATGAACAGCCGTCCAGCCATTGAAAACGATTTGACAGTTCAAGCTGAAAGTTCTCGGGGTTTTGGATATGTGCCTTCGATGGTCGGAGCGTAGACTTCACCAGACGCGTTCTTTCCAGTTTGACGTTGATATTCAATGTGCCTCTAACGATACGGTGATCACTTCCGGTTTTAATCCTGTTGATCACGGAGACGTCGTTGAAATGACGTCTCCTAAAGGTCATGATGTAGTCTATCTCATTTTTAGTTCAGCCGTTCGGACCCAACCAGGTCTATTTTCTGTGCGGCGACTTTCGGAAGAATGAATTCTTCATAAAAAGTCCATCTTTCTCCATAAAGTCAGCTAGCATCTGTCCCCTGAGATTCCGATGTTCATATCCAAATCGTCCCACTTTCAGCTCACCATCGCTTCTACGGCCCAGCTTTGCATTGAAGTCTCCCATTACAACAGTGAAATGTGTTTTGGAGCTATGTATGGCCCCTACTAATGTCCTCATACATAGCTTCCACTTCAACACTTTGTATTCTTACGCCGTCACCACACGGCTGGTGCTTGATTGATAGCAATAAATTATAAAACTTATCTATTATTACCCTGCGAGACCCGATTGCAATAATTTATTGTCGTTTATATTTGGTTAAGGCACTTTTACTCTACTTTTTATTTTATTAAGAATAATGAAATACTGGTGCTTGATTTATAGCAATAAATTATAACACTTATCTATTATGGTAAGAAACAATGCAAAATTATTTGCTAAGTTACTTCTCGTGCAAGACACATTACTCAAAAAAGCACCAAAAAAATATACACGAATAAACGTGCAAACGCATATTGCCTATACTTAACAACAAAGAACTAACAATATCAAACGTTTTGCTTTTTATACACGTTTATTCTTGTGAAACAGAGAAAGTATGAAGCATGTAATAGTCACTTATAATAATATTCTTGTGACAAAAAAATATATGATTTCCGTGGAAAAAAGGTTTTTTATGCAATTACAGGCTTGTTTATGATCAAAAAATTCTAAAAAAAATTGGGGAGGTAGAGGAGAGGCTAATGTAACGAAATACCAAAAAAAAAATTTTTTGTGCAATGGCTATTACACGTTTATTCGGTGGGGCCATCGAAATATTTATGTCGAATTCCGAGATTTTTACCTAATTTGACTGGACTACATCGCTGTTTGTTGTGTGTCTGAGTGTGTTGTGGATATTTTAATTTTTTAGACATTCGCGTTCCATTACACTAAATATTTGTCTTTATGGGTCTACACGCGTTAATAGGAGTAGCAAATTACATAGCTACTTACTGCCCGACGTTTCGACTGGGTTACACCAATCGTGGTCGCGAGCGAACTGGCGCTGCCCGTCTTCGTCTGCCATTGCGGTTGTGAATATCTTGATCCACCCCCGTACCAGCACTAATGTCATTAGTACAGCTACCCACATTAGTCCGACACACAACACTCACTGCATCCGGGTTGATTTTAGACGTAACATTCCGCGGTATGCACTTATTAATCACTGGATTCCATGCCGACGATAATTTAAATCCATCTTCCCTATTGAAATTCTTGTGCTTCTTTATTTCAATAGCTTCTCGCACCATTCTTGTATGATAGTGACGATCTGTGGAGAGGACCTTCGGGTCATGTAGCTCCATCCAGTGATTAGTACCCATGTCTAATAGGTGCTCAGCCACCGCGGACTTGTTCGTTTGTCGATTTTTAACAGCTGCAATATGTTCTTTCACCCTCACGGCTATAGCCCGTTTGGTTTGTCCAATATAAGAACTACCACAACTGCAATCGATTTTATATACACCCGGAGATTGGAAGGGAATTACGTCTTTCGGTGTCCGCAACATTTTAGACATTTTATATAACGGAGTATATACAGTCTTAATGGAGTATTGTTTTAGAACTGTTCCAATCTTATCCGTTATACTTCCTCTTGCTATGTAAGGCAAAAATGCTGATTGCCGATTAACCCCCGGGTTCCGCTCCTTTGTATTTTGCCTTCTAGTCCACCCCGGCGTCCCATATCCGTTGCGTTTCAGTACCTCCTGAACATGCACGAGCTCTGCCTGTATATGCTCAGGGTCACACAGTTCATACGCTCTATTCATTAACGACGACACAACAGATTGAAGATGTCTGGGGTGGTGGTGTGAAGAGGCATGCAAATACCTGTCAGTGTGTGTGGGTTTCCTGTATACAGAGTGAGCCAGGGTCCCATCCTGTTCCGCACAAATTTTAATATCTAAGAAGGCCAAGGATCTATCCTTCTCCAGTTCAAATGTAAACCTTATTTTTGAGTGTAACGAGTTCAAATGCGACAAATATTGTTCGACCTCCAGTTGACTACCGCTGATGATGCAAAATACATCATCAACGTACCTCTTCCACAGTTTCACAGTACAAGGTCCATTGCGTAATGCCTGGTTTTCAAAATGCTCCATCCAGATGTTGGCAATAACCGGCGCCAAAGGGCTGCCCATTGCCACTCCGTCGATCTGAAGGTAGTACTGCTCCCTGAATAAAAGGTAATTACCGTCTAAACAATTAACAACATATAGCTGGAGTGTTGCAGCCATTAGTTGGGGGTACACCGTCTTTTGTGAAAGATTCTTATCATTTTCGGGACATTATAAAGAACATCAGGCTAGAACCCGGAGACATAATGGTTAGTTTCGATGTCGAATCGCTTTTTACTAATGTCCCGTTAAAGGAGTGCCTTGAGGTCATTAAGTGTAAACTGGAAAACCATGAGTTGCCTAAAGAGTACATTGTTCTGATCCAAAATTGTTTAGACGGTAATTACCTTTTATTCAGGGAGCAGTACTACCTTCAGATCGACGGAGTGGCAATGGGCAGCCCTTTGGCGCCGGTTATTGCCAACATCTGGATATTAAAATTTGTGCGGAACAGGATGGGACCCTGGCTCACTCTGTATACAGGAAACCCACACACACTGACAGGTATTTGCATGCCTCTTCACACCACCACCCCAGACATCTTCAATCTGTTGTGTCGTCGTTAATGAATAGAGCGTATGAACTGTGTGACCCTGAGCATATACAGGCAGAGCTCGTGCATGTTCAGGAGGTACTGAAACGCAACGGATATGGGACGCCGGGGTGGACTAGAAGGCAAAATACAAAGGAGGGGAACCCGGGGGTTAATCGGCAATCAGCATTTTTGCCTTACATAAGAGGTATAACGGATAAGATTGGAACAGTTCTAAAACAATACTCCATTAAGACTGTATATACTCCGTTATATAAAATGTCTAAAATGTTGCGGACACCGAAAGACGTAATTCCCTTCCAATCTCCGGGTGTATATAAAATCGATTGCAGTTGTGGTAGTTCTTATATTGGACAAACCAAACGGGCTATAGCCGTGAGGGTGAAAGAACATATTGCAGCTGTTAAAAATCGACAAACGAACAAGTCCGCGGTGGCTGAGCACCTATTAGACATGGGTACTAATCACTGGATGGAGCTACATGACCCGAAGGTCCTCTCCACAGATCGTCACTATCATACAAGAATGGTGCGAGAAGCTATTGAAATAAAGAAGCACAAGAATTTCAATAGGGAAGATGGATTTAAATTATCGTCGGCATGGAATCCAGTGATTAATAAGTGCATACCGCGGAATGTTACGTCTAAAATCAACCCGGATGCAGTGAGTGTTGTGTGTCGGACTAATGTGGGTAGCTGTACTAATGACATTAGTGCTGGTACGGGGGTGGATCAAGATATTCACAACCGCAATGGCAGACGAAGACGGGCAGCGCCAGTTCGCTCGCGACCACGATTGGTGTAACCCAGTTGAAACGTCGGGCAGTAAGTAGCTATGTAATTTGCTACTCCTATTAACGCGTGTAGACCCATAAAGACCAATATTTAGTATTTTAATTTTGATTATTCACTGTTGATTCTGATATCTGTAACACGAGTGCTTAAAGCTCTTACCGCGGGATCAGATCAATGTACCTATGTGATATATAATTTGAAACTGTCATGGATACAAAAATAATACTGTCCAGTACCTATTTTTTCCATGTTGTTTTGTTTTAATGGATATTTCGGCACTGTTGCAAGCGCCATGATCACGGGTGAACTCAGTCACGGGTGGCCATACACATATGAGTTAATTCAATAAAGTAATTCTTAACCAGAAAATACAATATATTGGCGGTATGAAGTTCGCCGGGACCGCTAGTCCCAAATATTTATTTATTATTTGTAGATCTCCATATTATAATATATAATTTAATTTTTATTTTTATTTTTAAAGCACATTTAGATTTTATTTCTGTTTTGATTTTGTTTAGAAATTATATTGTGTAAAGAGGCCACATTTAATAAGGTAAGCGTAAAGGCACCATCGATACAGATGCTTTCTAGTGTTGGTGCCACAGTATATACCGATTGTAAAGTCTGTCAACAATTTTAGGCAATTCTTTTTTGTTGTATGTTTTAGTTAATATTATATTTTGTGTATCTTGCCTTGTTGTTGTAATAAATATTTTTTATCTTTATCTTTATCTTTATTATATGCACATTTCTAGAGCATCTAAACATGTTTTGTCGTCAGTACCGCACCATCAAGTCGTTAGCATAACCAGTTGCGAAGGCGCCCCATTTTACCCTTTTTCATGTTCCGTATCAATTTGTGAGGTTAAAAACATTTTTCCTACGTTTTATGGGCGCTTTCCAGAGTCCTGGTTAGAGATTCCTTTTAGAATTAAACAGCTACTTAAGGTTGGCAGCGTTTGCGGCATTTTCCTGGCCTTATCTCTAAGGATTGGCGGCGATTCGATTCGTATGTGAGAGGTGTGCTTAAAAGGTATTTGGTGTAACACACAAATTCGCAATAAATTGATTGCAATTTACAGCTGTGTGGAAATGCTTAGCTGATTGTATTACCCAATAGATATCTAATTCGGTTTGCCTTAACAATACTGTAAATAAAAGAGACAATTGGAGAGATTTATGCTTATTTATCAAAATAACTTCCTGACATTAAAAAGAGTATTTGCTATCATGACTGACTTTAGTTTTATATATTAATCTATTTTTATGTAAATGTGTGTGTTGATTTAAAACTGTGACGAGCACATTACTCATTGTACTTACGTACCTACTTATTCTATTTACTTTTTACTGAGCTTAAAGCTTCTAGGTCTAACAGAATAAAATGTAGAAGGCATCTTTCCTTTGACCCTGAAAGTATTCTAGCTGCGTTATCATCTACAAGCTTATGAGACAATTAGAGAACATGAGACGAGAGAGCTCGTGCAGAAATGACTATAAAATACTGACACGACTCGGATTACGCATTAACACCCCACGACATGCCACCGGGATAAATAGGGATACAGCGGGTTATACTTACACTGAACCTAGGGACTTTAATGTATAACATCAGGAGTAGGTACGTAACAGTATTTAATGCATTTTAGAGGCAATTCTTTTTAAAATCGCTGATCAAGTTAGCAACAATTTAGGAGTGAGAGCCATCCGCTCCCCCAAAAGTCCGGTGATGATAACGAGGCTACTCCAAACCGTCAGTCTCTCGTATCTGGTATGTCAGTTCTTGAGGAAAAACGCTGATCAAGATAGTTTCAGTTGTGAGTGGAAGGAAGAGGTTCTCAATTCATCCTTATGTATTATTCACATGATTTCAAAATCTAAGATTTATTTTTTCAAAGGTTGAAGGTTCAGTTTGTTATATGGGAAGCCCCTCAAAAATATTTTATCATTTATGAAAGGTTATGTACAATTATATCGTTCAAATCCACTGAAAATATTTTAACAAAAATGTCTATGTCATAAATCATTTTTTAAAACAACCAACCTGCTTATTTACATCCTAAATTACAAAATTACACTTTCCCTAACGCCCTTCTTGGAGCCATTACAGCGGGTCCAAGCGACGATATTTATGAAGCACACAAGATGAGCTCTAAGCGAGGCTTGTTGCGGGTGTCCTGTGTCTAACGGCCTCAGACAGGAGTGCCTGTTATAGCCGGGACAGGACCGGGTAGAGGGGAGCCAAGTCTTTGTTATTATCCTTGTCCTTACCTTACGTTAGTTTATCCTACTCAATAATTTATTAATACGTTGATACATGTTTTGTTGGTGTACTAATATAAGAAAATTTGAAATACGAAAGTAACTCTGTTTGTCTCCCTTGTTTCCACGACAAAATTATTGAATATCGGCCGATGTTGTAAAGTTTGAGAAATAAATTGGCTACTTATTATCTGACTTCGCAATACGGGAATAGTTTTTGCGCTTTAATAAACAAAATTCATGGCCAGCGTGGTCGACTAAGGCCTTATCGCCCTAGTTTAGGGTAGGCCCGTGCCCCAGCAGTGGGGACGTATATGGGCTGATGATGATAATAAACTTCAACCGGAACAAATCACGGTCAGAAAGATTTAAAACAGTCTTAAATAAGTACACGTCCTAAATTAAAGTAGAGCACTTTGCTTAAGCGACTAAGGCCTTATCGCCCTAGTTTAGGGTAGGCCCGTGCCCCAGCAGTGGGGACGTATATAGGCTGATGATGATGATGATGATGATGACTTTGCTTACGCCTTTCTTGGAGCCATTAGAGCGGATCCCGAGCGACGATATTTATGAAGCACACAAGATGAGCTCTAGAGTGAGGCTTGTTGCGGGTGTCCTGTGTCTAACGGCCTCAGACAGGAGTGCCTGTTATAGCCGGGACAGGACCGGGTAGAGGGGAGCCAAGTCTTTGTTATTATCCTTGTCCTTACTAATGCGTTAGTTTATCCTACTCAATAATTTATTAATACGTTGATACATGTTTTGTTGGTGTACTAATATAAGAAAATTAGAAATACGAAAGTAACTCTGTTTACAGTCAATTATGTGTTATTGTGCGAAAGTCTCATTGTCAAAAGGCCTGAAAATACCTTAGCCGTTCTTATTACTTCGCGTATTGAAGTTAACCAGTATGTACTATACTAATTGCACTGTCGGACGCCTCTTATTTTGTTTGTAATAATTTCTGACTAGCAATTTGATGCACACTCGAATAATTTTCTAAAATCATACTTAACTATTTAGCATTATAATCTTAATGTTATCTCTGAAAGATATTAATGTGTACAATTGAGCCCACAGGTGAATAAGGACGAAATGTCTTCCTAACGTGACACAGAATATAAAGTGCACGACTAACTATACATAAATATAAAGCTATATATAATATGTAAATAAAGGTTTATTGTGATTTCCAAAGATATTTAAACAAAGCTACCAATCAACTACAACCTCCACAATAATCCGCCTGCAATTCAATACGCAGCAAAATCAATTCAATGGCCGTGCATCAACAGAATCAATTTAATCCCAACTTTACAACTAGACCAATAAAGACGCAGTTTTAATAAACAAACTGGGAAACTTGGCACGTCCCGGTATCCCCAATGCCGTTATGTACACCGCCTACTTGTAAAGGTCTGCGATAAATCTAGGATGAACTGTTTGTGAAATATTAGCTCTCCGGGCGGGGTTCCCGGCAAAAACAAGGGATATGACGTGGATGGAGTTATGAGGAGCCTTGGAGAGATAATCAGCTGAATAACTGATGATGACTAACTGTGCTTTTTAGGGTTCTGTACCTAAAAGGTAAAAATGGGACCCGATTACTAAGCTTCCGTTGCCGCTATAACAACAAATACTAAAAACTAAAAAAGATAAAATATTAAAGAGGTTCCCATACAATCATCATCATCATCATCATCAGCCCATATACGTCCCCACTGCTGGGGCACGGGCCTACCCTAAATAAGGGCGACAAGGCCTTTGTCGACCACGCTGGCCAAGAGCGGATTGGTCGACTACACAACCTTAGAATTTCTTCTTAGGTGTGCAGGTTTCCTCACGACGTTTTCCTTTACCGTTAAAGCGTCGAATGATGGTACATAATGAATTACAAATTTTGAAAAACACATTGGTACCTGGCGGGGTTTGAAATTGGTGACCTCTCGCATGGCAAGCAACGACCCTAACCACTCGGCCATCGACGCTTTTCCATATAATAAACCGGTTTTTTTTAATTGGTACGGGCCATCATGCGTGAGTCCGACTTGCACTTGGCCGTTTTTTACTTAATACAGTTCAAGAAGTATTGAAATTGAACGTGTCATATAAGCACTGCATGATAGCCCACCTCTCTTCAAGAGTTACCGATTCAAATTCAACAAGCACCTCTAAATAGCTTCCTAAAAGAATAATCCCCAACTACACGAGAGGGGGCGTCAACGACAAACTTCGCCTGACCTCTCCTCAGCACTTGCCTCCTTCAAGCTAGAAGTTGCCGAACTAGGACCCTGGCTTCTGATCTGTTGTTCTCGAAACTTTATTTTGTCCGCTCTAGTTGGAGCACGCTTCTTTTAACATATGATGCTTGTCACACCCCTTGAAAACCGACTATAAGTCATCGTGCTCCAAAAAGTTGATAAATGGCTGCCTCTTTTGCTGATACGTATATTATAAATGTAGTAATAGTGCAGTATACTGACTACTGACTGGCTCGGTGGAACAGTAGTTAGTGACCCAACCTCACAACCTACTGTTCCAAGAGTCGTGGGTTCGATTCCTATCCGGGACAAATATTAGTGTGACAAACATCGGTGTTTGTTCCGTCTGGGTGTGTCATTAAATATATTTAAGTATATTTTGTATTGATTCTGATATCCGTTACACAAGTGCATAATCTATGTTGATATACTCGATGTCTCAACTAATTGAAGTTTAACAGTTAAGTGAACTTTTTGCCAAAAATAATAAATTAATCGCAGCTAGATTGAATTTTTGGCAACTTTAACTAGCACATCGCAGTACTACAATACTTGTCGCTAACTAAAGAAAACCGTTGCAGTACATAATATTATTTTCGAATTCCATACCAGTTCGCGTTGTATGCAAAAAAGCAACAATTTTTCTGCCAAAGTATAATAATATGTTCCCAACAGAAAAATCCAGATAAATCGAGGGATTTCGTGGAATCTAAAATTCCGAGTATAAATTCAATCCGGTCATGTTTGGCCGACTTCAAAGGGCGGCACGGTACGACGGACAGACAGACGGTACCTACGAACATATTGAATTATGCCGACGAGACGAGCTAGTTTACAAATATTGACAGGGAAAGATAGTATGTTTAAAAATCTCTGTAAAAACTTGCGTAGAGGTAGCAAGTTTCTAAAGAACCTAATGGCAGTTAAGTGAATGCTTTATGCTTTGACTTTCTCGATGGAACAGTAGTAGGTTCACTACCTACGGAGTCGTGGGTTTGATTCTTACCCGGGACAAATATTTGTGTCAGAGTATATTTAAGTAAATTTGTGTATCCACTGTTGATGCTGATACCTGTAACACAAGTGCTTAAACTACTTACCACGTGATCAGCAATGTATTTAATGTTGTGAAATATTTACTTATTGGTTGATTGTTTAAACGTGATAGATTCTTAACCCGCACTTGGCCAGCGTGGTTTATAATGGCCTTATCGCCCTAGCTTAGGGTAGGCCCGTGCCCCATTAGTGGGGACGAATATGGTGATGATGAAGGTTCTAGAAAGCGAGGTCGTGGTCTCCTGTCTCTGTTGTGGGGCTTTTTTTTTCTTACTGACTACAAACTATGATGGCTTGGAGTAGCCTTGTCATCATCACCGGCCTTGCGGGGGAGCGGATGGCTCACACCCCTAATCTATCACGAGGCGAAACGCTACATTAAATACTACTTACTACGGGTCTACACGTGTATTAGCGTGTATTTAAATATCTCGGAAAATATCTGGGAAATCTCTACACACGGTCATTTGACCCCAAACTATGTAGAGCTTGTACTATGGGCGTCAGAGACTCATATACATACTTAAATACATAATCACACCCAAAGTATTTTTTCCGAGTGGGAATCGAACCCACGACTCTTGGAACCGCCAGTCAGGGTCACTAACCACTGTTCCACCGAGCCAGTCATTTGCTACTAATTTCATCTCATGTAGACGCATAATAGGCAGTAAGTAGTACTTAATACCTACTTCACGCATATACCACAACTACCAACTCAAGGACATGGCGTCTAACGGTCTGACTCAAAATCAGTCGATGGAATACCTCTTTGGCCACAATAATCTCATCTTAACATCTAGTGTTAACCATAATAATAATTCCCAGTTTGGTGTAAACTTGACATTTATCCTTAAATAAGGATTATAACACGATCCCATGTTCGATAAATAACTTATTATAATTGAATCAGCCAATATCGGATATGAGCGCAGGTGGCGTTGCTCCCACGCTCCAAAAGTTGTCCTATTTACACATTACACTATACAAATATAGTTAGTTTACTCGCTTGTATTATTAATCGAATAGCTATTTGATTTTCCGAATTTGTGTGAAGCGATTCACGATGGTGGCAGATAATCTTAAGACGCGGATGCGATAGTATTTGTGACTTTTAAGTCATCATTTAGAACGACCAAGCTAAAGTTTTAGCTTATTTTTTATTCTGAACACAAACCCCTAATATGACTGGGCTCAATACGAGTGGATGACATCTAAATATAAGTCATAAAACTTGAGCCTTGACTCCAAAATATACTGTTGTTTAATGTTTTATCCCCGGTTGCAATTCACGCCGGGACAAAAGTCAAAAGACTGATGTTGGAGACCGCGACTGTCAATTGACGGAGGCTTCTGTGTTCAACATACGTATAGTTATGGGTCTACACGCAATAAAAAAAGTAGACAACACTCGCAGACTTGAAATAACTTCAATTATTGAAAACTAGTAAATACCTTCTAATATCCGTAACGAAAATGCTTACCTACATCGAAATCGGAACCTTTTTTCTTAACTGATATACGATGACGGCTTGGAGTAGCCTTGTCATCATCACCGGACTTGCGGGGGAGCGGACGCCTCTCACCCCTAGAAATCGGAACCATATATATGTGATGATGTGTGATGTTCATTTGTTTATTGGAAATATATCTTCCTCAATAGTATGCAAGCGGTCAGTACGACTGAAATCTCTCTCAGGCCAGTCTTAACCCATCTGCCTGCAGAATGAATAAGTTTCCAACTGCAGCCCCCAACCGGCAGGCTAACAAACGTTACGTAAAGCGGCGACGGCGAGTCGCGGCCGCCGCGGCACCGAGCCAACACTCCCTCGCCCCTGAGCGGGGAATCCGATGAAATATCGATAAACGGAATCGAGTCACATCAAATATTTGTTTTTAACGACTTACATGAATAGCTACTGGCTGGAATTTTGGAGCTAATTAAATATTTATGAGATGGAACGCAAACTTTGATGTAATTCCGAAGTAAGTAGTGTAAAGTTACTATACATACTAAGTATCCGCAGACTCTACCGCAGTGTAGGCAAGGACTCTTGTTTTCTTTTTTTGATAATACACTGCTTATCCATCAAGATGTATAAGCAGGTCTTTATATGTCTCTTCATCAAGACCCTCGCTACGCTTCGGGTGAATCTATACTAATCTATATCTATACTAAACTATACTAATATTATAAAGAGGAAAGATTTGTATTTTTGTATTTTTGTATTTTTGTATGTTTGTAATGAATAAACTCAAAAACTACTGGACCGATTGCAATAATTTTTTCACCATTAGAAAGCTGCATTATTTAGAAGTAACATAGGCTATATTATATTGTTTTAAAAATTAGGGATCCTTACTAAAACTCCAATAATGTAACCCAAGGTGTAAAAAAATGTCCTAAAAAATTACTTACGTCGCGTACGCTGCGAAAACTATTGATGATAGAATAAAATCATTTACTACGACTTTGCAGAACTTTCCATTATCTACAAAAAGTGTCGCGACAGCATATGATTAAATATTATAGTTATGTCACAGTAAGCGGTTTTTTATTCTAAAAATTTAATTTATATGTCGCCGCTTGAAAAGGTTCTTTATTTGTACCTTGGTATTAATCCTTATTAAAATAAATTTCTTTATATTCAAGACGGCTTCAGTACCTTTAAATAACTTTTTGAATTATTCAATTCGGACATTTCTTTCGTAAGATATCACGAATTTAAAACTGCAAGTATTAGAAAAAAGTCGCGTGGTTGCCACTTTGATTTTAACTTGAAGGAATTTTGAATTCGCTTTAAATTCGTTTCGTAGGTAAATAAGTACCTGATAATAAATATTATATTTTAATGTAATATTTTATATAGAGATAGAGGTATACCGAAGCGAAGCGAGGGCGGGTCGCTAGTTATACATAAAAACCTTCCTCTTAAATCTATTAAAAAACCGCATTAAAATCCGTTATATGTATAGTTTTAACGATTTTGGTATACATAGAATCGTATTAAAACTAAAATTACCGTGGACTATAAGAGTGTTTGCAGGGAACTGGAGTCTGTGGACTGGAACATAGATACATCCTCGTCTTCTGTCGATAATGCTGTGGAGTATTTTATGGATATTATTAACAAAGCAATAAAGTCTCACTCCAAAACAGTAAGAATCAGTAGATCAAAATATGTTATCAGGCCGTGGATGACGCCGGGTTTGCTGAGATGCGCTCGTCATAAAGATAGACTACATGCAAAACTGAAGCAGAACCCTAACAATGAAATACTGCAGGTTTCATATCGAAGATATAGAAATTTTTACATTGAGTTGCTAAGAAAGGTGAGACTGGCTTATGAAAAAGAAGAACTACAGACAAATAGTAAAGACACAAAACAACTCTGGAAGACTGTAAAGACAATTTGTAACGCGAAAGTAAAACATGACCAACCCATTGAGCTCTTATCAACATCTAGCAGTCCTAAGGTTTCGCTTAATAAATGTAATGCGTTTTTTTCAGCGGTGGGTGAAACTCTGGCTAACAATATATTAGATCAATTAATTGAATCTGAAGACGATTTAGCTTCCAAAGTTGTTCTAAAAGATTCTCCTTCTAACTCTTTTTTCATGGAGCCTACTGATCGCGAAGAAGTTCTCAGCATTATAAGCAATCTTAAGAGTGATAGTGCGCCTGGTCTTGACAGTATCAGCGCTGCTTTTGTAAAATATGCTAGACTCATCCTGTGTGACCCTCTAGTACAGTTGTTTAACTTGAGTCTCGGTTCCGGTTGCTTCCCCAAATTGTGGAAAATTGCCCTTGTCACCCCAGTTCATAAAAATGGACCTAGGGAGGAACCAGGAAATTACAGGCCGATTTCACTCCTCAGTGTTTTTTCTAAAATCCTGGAAAAGATTGTCAACAATCGGCTCATCAGGTTTCTTGAGGCGAATGGTATACTGTGTCCCAGACAATTTGGTTTCAGACGCCATAAGTCAACGGAGGATGCTGTGACGCTCCTTACGGAGCTTGTCTCAGGTCATTTGGACCGGGATCAGAAATGTGTTGGGGTCTTCCTGGACCTCGCAAAAGCCTTCGACACTGTATCTTATAAAATACTTTGTCGCAAGTTAGAGTGTCTGGGTGTGAGGGGGATTGCTCTTGATTGGTTCAAGAGTTATCTCTCTGACAGATACCAGCTCGTTAAAGTCGGGTCAGAGAGAAGTGACCAGCTACCAGTCAATTTTGGCGTCCCTCAGGGAAGCATTCTAGGCCCCACTCTCTTCATAGTTTACATGAACGACATCCATGATTTGCCATTGGAAAATGCTGATGTGATATGTTATGCTGATGACACTGCAATCCTTTTTAAAGGTAACAACTGGATTGATACATTTCACACAGCTGAGGTTGGACTGTCTTCTGTTAGTTCATGGCTCAGGAAGAACCTCCTTACACTTAACTCCTCTAAAACAAATTTTGTATGTTTTCACAAAACATCTGTTTCCGGACCAACTGTTGAGGGCAGTATTAAGATCCACTCATGCGATTTGGCTTCTTCTTTGAACTGTAGCTGTGACTCCATTTATCGTACTGGCGTTAACAAATATTTGGGTGTTATGATAGACGAGCGCCTTTCTTTCAAAAGTCATATCCAATGTCTCTCTAAACGAGTAAGGAAAATCTCTGGCATTTTTAGGAGACTCAGAGACTCTGCTGATAAAGAGCTGCTTATTATGATTTACAAAGTCCTTTGTCAGTCTGTCACTGGATACTGTGTCTCGATCTGGGGTGGGGCTGCCAAGACAACATTACTACAGGCTGAACGCGCAAACAGGTCTCTCCTCAAAATCATGTTGAAAAACCTTATAGATACCCAACTACAGATCTTTATAAAGAAGCTAAAGTTCTCACGATTCGTCAACTATTTATATTAAAAATTTGTCTAATAGCGCACAGTCGACTTATAACTTCGAATATCTACAAGACGCTTCTAAAAAAACGTACTTTTAAAATCCCTATTCCGGCAGTAAACTCACACTTTGCTTCTAGATTTGGAGACTCAGATAGAGCTCGTGTTTACAACGCTACTACTAGAGCTTGTGATATTAGAAAATGTTCAGTGTTGGATGCAAAGAATGTTTTAACTCAGTGGTTGCTGCAAAACTCGTATAATGAAACTGAGGCACTTGTCAGTCGATGTTTTTAAGTTCCTTTTTTTCCTTTTTTTTTACTCACTTAAAAATCATATAATTCTTATGTTTTGTTAAAATATCAAAATTCTTTATGTTTAACTCGAAAATTGGTTGCCCAAAATACAGGCACTGCCTAGTTTGGGGACCCTTGTAAATTGCAAAATATTTTCGCATTCTGCCTTTGCACATTTGTAATTTAAAATGCTTCGCAGATAAGACTATGTCATGATTTTATCTAAAATGTATTCTTTGTAACTAATGTATTTATAAATGTTTGTATATTAATGGTACCTATGTGCAATTGAATAAAAGTTATTATTATTATTATTATTATTATAGGGAAAGACTGACGCGGGAAGTGACTTTGCTTTATACTTTGTAGTGATTAAGAAACAGAAAATAAAAGCGGATGTTAACTCGAAAATCCTTACCCTTCCTAACATAGATAACTTAATGAACAAACCTGAAGTACCAACTCTATCAACAAGTCAACAACATCCTATAAGAAACCGGTATTTCGCATCACTACGGATCAAGCGCCGGCCCGCCGCCGAATCGGATGCCCTTCGCAAGGTGACGCGAAGAATTCGCGTTTTCGGGATCGCTAATTCTAATTAATTACTTTTAGCTACATAATGCGCCCTTTAAGCTACGTAATAGTATATTATACCTGGCTAATTGTGGACGCCGTTTTAAAAACAGTCATAGATATTTTGTGTCTAATGTGGATGGGGACATCGTGGAAAACCTGCACACCTTTGAAGAAATTCTAAGGTTGTATAGTCGACCAACCCGCACTTGGCCAGGGTGGTTGACTATGGCCGTAGTTAAGGGTAGGCCCGTGCTCCAGCAGTGGGGACGTGTATGGGCTGATGATGATGATGTGGGTGTTTCATTTTAAAGTTCCGTGCCTATAACGTAAAAAAAAAACCCATTATTAAGACTTCGGTGTCCGTCCGTTCGTCTACTTGAGATGCAGCCTGATTACTTCCGACCGATTTCGGCCATGGCGACCACTTCGACTCCTAATTGAGTCTGAGCTGATGCGCACGAAGATGACTTACATAGCCGATCTTCGCTGCAAACTCCCGTGCTCAATTAATGACAGACTGACGGACATCTATCACCGAGCTTTATATCAAGAACCGGGATTATTTATTTTATTTCTATTGATTTGTGATTATGTGACGTAGATACCTGCACCGCATCAGAAAAACCTTTTGCACTTTAATACAAAATACAATACGACACTCTCAGTAGCTCGATGCAATGTTCTGCATACCTTGTAACAATATAATTTGCATGTATAAATAATGTTTTCATTTTGACTACCCTTTATAAAATGATGCAGTTTATCTGTCTGAAAGAAAAGAGATGCATAGCTTGCATTACTTGGCACTAGATTCTACCATAAGCGATTCAGTAATATTGTGTAGGTAAACCGCTTTGTAAGGTCCATGAAAAGACTAAAATGCAAATAATAACTGCCACCTCTCTGCCCCCACTGTTTATGCATAAAAAATGTAAAATAGCAACCACAAACGAACACTAAGTAGGTTAGCCACGTTCCTTCATGCGATTTTAAGCTAAGTGTTTATGTTGAACTTCAATGTATACCTACGTAGCTTTATTATATAGCGGCGCACGAATTCGTCCGCGTGTAAATGTGGAAATTAATAAAATAATTATGTACCTTGTAAAATTAACTATTTATGGAGATTAGCGGAAACAAACAAACAGACAGACAATTTTTTTCCGGAAGTGTTTTTGTTATTGATATTCGATATAGATTCCTACTGTGAGACTCGGTATTTAGTTTTAACAGGATGGATTGAATAAAATAGAAATACTGTTCTAATGAAAAATTCAATAGTCCTTATCACCGTTCTTAAGTACAGCCTTGTGACAAACTGACGGACAAATGGACGGTTAGCGTCTAAGTAATAATAAACACATATAGCAACGGTCTTAAATATATTTTTTAACCCAAACTTATCGGCCGGGCATTTATGCATCATAACCTTCACATATCCGCAATACAAGTCAGTCACTTCGCACGCCACACGGCTCAGTGGGCCTCCAGTAAGGCGTGAGTTCGATTCTGACCCGCACGTAGCCAGGGAAAAGCTTTTTAGTTCGTTTCCCTCACGTATGCAGTGGAAGGGTTAACAGTGCAGCATTTGTGAATGAATATTTGTCCTAATATATCAAAAGTTAATAAAAGTAAGACTTATGTAAACCAAACAAGTAGAAAATTCAAGAAAAGATGGAAAATTATGATTTTGCAACCGGTCCTTATGATGCAAAATTTTAACTTTAAAAAACCTTTATGTCATTTAGAAATATTTAATTTAATTATATATTATAAGTATTATTATGTAGTGTGACTAGCAAAATAAATAAAAAAATAGGTCTTAGAGGTATGCCGGTATACATTGCATTAGTAAACTAAAAATGTCGAGGATATTTACCATGATCACCGGTGAACTCACCCTCAGTTCATCCTTAATCATGGCGCTTGCAAGACTGACGAAATATCCGGAGCTCATTAAAACAAAACGAAATGGTAAATATTTCGGCCATTTTCAGTTTTCTAATGCTCGCTCCTCGCGTCGCTATCCTCATTGCTGGCTGAGGGTCGTGATTCCCTAGATGCTTAATGATCTTGTTCCGACAATTTCTCGCCACTTATTGTAACGTCTTGCAGGGGCATAGCAATCTTATCGGGCTATTGCTATATGTATTACTTAACTATTAGTCGTTGTTAGTCCGTAGTTAGGTACAACCTGTTTAATTGTTACAAAGATTACCTCACTGGTAACACACTCACTACAAAACAACGTCAGCAAAACAGCCTCATACCACTTTCCTAACGGGAAACACAATACAATGTTTTGTTTTCAAAACAATCTGCCCCCAGTTCAAGTAACACTTCTTATAGTTCGTACAGTCGTGCCTAGGTTAACCTTAGGTTGACCTATCTGCAGGGCCGGCCTAAGGACTATTGACATATTAAAATACTGCAAAGTGTGCCCTAACTACTACTTCTACTATTGATTTATGATTTCAAGGATTCTCTTTAAGAAAACATAAAATTTAAGTGGTGCTTTGTAATTCTAGCAAGAGTTTGTAGGTATTCTTTATGATTTTTATGTTTAATTGTTTATTTTGATTTCAAGTTTTGTTCACAATGAATTAATACTAGAAGTTTATGCAGTGCATCTACTTAGTATTCAAAAATTTTACAAAAAAAACTGTATTATTTTAAAACTTATTATCATCGTTTACCGCTCTCTTAACTAACTGACCAAAACCTGTACTTATTAGGGCATGACATAAGACACCCTAATTTACCTTTTTGAAAGATCCGGCCCTGCCTTTCTGAAACAATGTGTTAGGTCTTAGGTTAGGTGGGGCAAAGGCTGTGGCCTTGACTACTTTGTCAAAAGGTTTGGCTGTTTAGCGGGTGTGAACGTTCGTGGACTACTATACTTTGCTAACACAGTTTTGATTCCGTAACTTAACAAGTAGAATGAGATGCCTACAATATCTACTTTATAGCGTATTTGGTTGATGTAATTGTTTTATTTCTGAGATTATTTTTACCTTATCTTTATCCTATTGGGTATTGTAATATAGATAATACGGTAAACCAGCTAATGCTTGCTTAAGCTCATTGTTTACTTGCAAACATATAAAATACTATACCTTTTGTATAAATGTACATATTTATTATAAAGTATGAAACATTTTAGAGGAACGCTCTACCAGAATATCTTATAAAGAATGAAAGACACTTATGTATTGTGCTTTTATTTGCCCGCAACCGTAGCACAGAAGATCGATAGACAGCAGTATCTCAAAGCTTAGCTTATCCAATACGCTGCATTGCTCTACGAACATCAACTATGTCGGTTTATGCGACTACGAACAAGTTGCTACGCCGTAGCGCACGGTAGCGGTATTAATGCGCCGTAGCAAGGTTGTTTGTTTTACAAAATAATATAAGAATGCTTGCATAAGATATTTTAGTGTCGTAAAAGATGCTTGGGTTGGATTTAAGTTTTTTGTAGCAATCTTGTCAACCATAAGCATTTTGTATTGCGGCCAGGAATTAAAAATATTTTAGCTTGAATCTTATATTTCATCATCCTAGCTATATTTTATAACAGTAAATAACCAATTACAAGGATCAGAGATAATAAAAGTGTACGAAGATATGTTTGTACAGTTAAAGGAATTCAAATATTGTTTTTTCTTCAATATAATATTTTGAAATAGTCGATGTTAAATAAAATTAGTCATACTCGCACGAATATTTTACCTCATGCTTTCTACCGTTAGATAAACCAGCGATATACATTTATAACATAATTATAATAAGTTTAAAATATAGAATCAAATTCAATTAATATTAATTAAATGTACATAAATTACAATACAATTTTCAACGCAATGACTGTAGGAAACGACCCGTTCAAAATACAAATGAACTCGGAAATGAGGGTTCAAAAATTTGATCCAATTAATCTATAAAGAAGTGCTGCATAATTTTACATCTTTAAATAGGAGTCTCGGTACAAATAGCCCGCCCCGGCCTTAATAGGGTTAGGAGACAAAATAGGGACAAAAGAGACATTTCACAGCAAATGCTTTTGTTTATTATTTGACTTAAATGTCATATAAAAGTAACTTTGTTTAGAATAAAACAATACCTACTATGTAACTATAAAACTGTGTGGAATGGTCAATAAATAGAAACTGATCAATAATCGGTTCTGAAAAAAACACATTCACATACAAATCCTTAATAGGGTGTGTCGTCGTTCACTTTTTAAAATAATTATTTATTTATATCCTTCAACGGCCAGTGGTCAAGATCCAATTTAGTTCGCTGAGCTAGCCAAAAAAGTATAGCATTAAAACACAGAGATCCATTTGAACGTAAAGCTAAGTGTCCTGCCTATTGTAGCTTGCCACAGATTTCAAATCAGATCGAGCTTTTCATAACATTACATTACATAAAAGTTTTCACCGTCTCGTCAATAAAACAAGAACTCAATAGAGCATGGGAATTTGTTTTGCATCGACAAATTTGTCTCCTGTTTTTCCCGTAATAGGAAGGCAATTTTCCGGCTTCCGGATCAATTGAAAATGCCGAAGGAACACAAGACAACGAGTGGTGTTTAATAGGGCACGACCTTTCGAAGGTCGTATCTAGGAGGGCTTTGCCGGTGGATAATGTTCTTGTAACGAAATCGGCACTTTGAATTTGTACTAGCACTGTTGTAGTTCCTAGTAATGTTGTATTTGTAGTACGATTCTACAGTCACGAGCAAATGTGCTTTCGATTTGCTATTAATTATGAATGTACGTACCTACTCGTTCATATACGATGCTTATTATTATTTTCGACTGTTGACTGAATGACTGTTCAGATTTAAAATAGTGGATATAAGCTTTGTAATGAATACTTTACAGTCATATTTAAAGTGCCAAAATAAATGAAGCAGAAAGAATCATTATCAGCACTCGAGCGTTAATCGTTTGGGTTTATAAAGCTGGAGCATTTATCGAATTCAAAATTCGGGAACGGATATCCGACGCTTTATAATCCACTGTAAAATAAAAAATGGATCAAAATAAAATTCATTCTAAAATAAAGTCCACTTGACAAAGGCTCGGTTTAGTAGGCTCATTAAATACAGCCTTCAGACTCAGTAATTTTAGCTCAGTTCATTTATAACCTTTGGGTATAATCAAATATGGGGTTTATGTCAAGGTCAGCGGCACAATGGAGACGTTTTATTGATGATTTAGTACAGTTTTTGTTTTCCATTTAGATAGATTTATATAAACATTTATACTAAACTAGTAACTCGCCCTCGCTTCGTTTCAGGTAATCCTTTCTTAGCAGATGCCTACGTCATAACATCTACCTGCATGCCAAATTTCAGCCCGACCCGTCCACTGGTTCGGGCTGTGCGTCGATAGACCACTATGTCAGTCAGTCACCTTTGAGTTATATATTAAGATAATTATCCACATTTTGTATGACCTTTTCTTGTTAAACCCCTATCTATTTAATGAAGAACAAAATGACGTAGGTCGTGCAAAACAAATAGAAACCAAAACTTACTGCTTCCATTCTGTTCTCTTTCTCATTTACTTTTCTATCGCCATCAATCTAATCGCCATCAGTCTAGAATATGATTTATCTCTCATCAGTTAATGCCCTGTATTAAAATTTGGCTGAATTTGTCGTCCTCATTTCATCCCCCATCTTCCTAATAAGGGAATGGAGGCGCGCCAACAATTTGCCCGAGTCGATGGTGCCGTTAACGGGTCGTTATAATACGCACTGGCTTAATTTATGTCCTGTATCTAGATTAAATACGCATTGATAGAACTGGCTTGGTGGTTAGAGACTGCTTACAGATTTAAGAACCGTTGGTTCGATTCCCACACGGTACAAATATTTTGTGTGATACAGATCGTGTTTGTTATCATCACCAATTTGTAGGAGTGAACTAAATGATTTAAAAGTAATAAGTGATTTATAAGTTACTATTTTTCCATAAAGTCCTATTTTTGAAAACGAACATTCTAAATGCCATATTTTCTGTGCTGTATGTAAACTATAATTATGGCTTCTTACAACTTATTTTCTTTGTATTTTCTTTTCAATTGCATCAAAAATAAAAGTGAAATGCGATTCAAGCATAGATTTCAAATATCAGTAAAGTATTGTAAATCGACATTTTACGCACTGGCTTAAACTGGCAGCAATCAAACTGGCTCTCACATGCATTGTACCAAATGCCTATTCGGCATTTTCAGCAACATTTTATCTTCCCGTTCCAACAATCCGAAGTGTCAGTAAAACGCAAAAGTGTTAATAAATAAACTTTTACTGGCAACACCGCAGAGCTTACCGCCTCATTTGCTAAAATGATCGTCCTCAGATATTGGAAACCCATTTGTGTCCAAAACATCGATTGGGAACGTTTAATGTTCTAGAGGCGACAATTTATGCGAAATAACGACCGGAAATGACAATACAGTGTTTCAATGGAGCGCTCGTGAAATTTGAAATGCGATGAATTTATAATAGGGTGGGAAAACTGACGCGGGAATAATTATTATTTATAACGTATCAGATAGATAGGTCGTAGAAATAAATATTATTTTATTACTTACTAGCTTCTGGGTCGCGACTTTGCTTTTACTGCCTTAAAGAGAAGCCGGTTTAAAGTAACATATATTTTATCCTTTTTCAGGACTCTAGCTTAATTATTTATGTACCTAATCTTAAACAAATTGGTTCAAAAGTTCAGACGTTAAAGGCTTAGACAGGAAAAGCTTATATTTCGCATATAATGTGAGTAAGGGAGTAATGCTTAATTGGATATTTAGGTACTACTTCTGGAGAGACGCAGAAATTAATTAAATATTAAATAAATAAAATAAATATTGCACAACATCACATACATTGATCTGATCCCGTGGTAAGTAGCTTAAGCACTTGTGTTACGGATATCAGAATCAACAGTACACAAATAAACGTAAATATATTTAATAATACACCCAGACACGGAACAAACACCGATGTTCATCACACAAATATTTGTCCCGAGTGGGAATCGAACCCACGACTCTTGGAACCGTAGGTTATGAACCTGAGTCACTTGCCACTGTTCCACCGAGCCAGTCAAGGTATAATTAGGTAAATTGTAACTGTCTACGTCTGGTTAATTAATATTTGGTTGCATCTAAGTACCTAATACGCTCGCTCAAAAACCCCTGTAGGTATGAAGTAAAAAAATCTAACGAATTAAGCACCTCTACGTTTTTTTTTTAATTTAGTGGAGGAGCTTATTATCAGAGGCCAGACTCATATTGGGTCACTGCGCCAATCTAGTTAGTTTTTTGTTAAGTAATTAAAAAGTTGAATCGACCCAACCTATCCGCGACGTTCATTTGAACTCCGTACTTGTAACCTAATACATAGTTACAGAGCCCACGACCAAAACCATGTCTCATAGCAATACGGCAAAAACCCTATAAAATCGTTAGATCGTATGATTCTGAACCCGACTGGGTATATAGTAACGGTCGAAAGTGTAGCAACTGCGTGGGAGGCCATTTCTGCTGTGTCAAAAAAAAAAAAGGCAGTCGGTATTATAGCAATACGTCTGATAGTGAAAATGTACATAGATTTTATAATTGTATGACGAAAAAGTTTGTTTTCAGACATTTTGTGCGTAGCACATAGCCTGAGCGCATTTTTGAAAATGTCAACAAATTTAGCCGACCTGTGTCATAGCAATACGGATAAATTTTTTTTTAGCTTTTCGTATTGCTGCCATGATTACCAAAAACCTGTTTTCAGACACTTTAAGTGTAGCATATACTCCCAAAAACGAAAATAACAAGTGTGCTTAAATAAAACCAAAACTATCAAATCAATCACTATTTAATTTCAACTGCCTCAGCGCTTGTTACGCCCCTGCCATTTTCTTACTTTTATTCATTGGTTTGTAACAGATAATTCAAGATGCCTCAATACGATTCTGAAATGATATCTGAGTATCGAAAAGTTGTCTGATAGAGAAGATGCTACACTTCATTTGTCTGATATAAATTTTTTGCGCATGTGGACAACTTATTCTATCATGTCTAGCAATTTTCAGACATATTGCTATGATACCGATCGGTAAAATTTGTTAACATTTTCAAAACGGTCTCAAAATTTTATGCGACCACATTTCCGTCTGAAAATTGTTTTGTTCGCATCAAACAACCAAAATTTACTAATAAAAAAGATTTTCAGACGTATTGCTATGAGACATTTTTTTTGTCTCATTTTTAATCTTTTTAAGTGATTTTACGGGTTTGCGCTACACCACTAACGTCTGAAAAATATGTTTCCGGTATCTCAGAACCATCATTCAACTACAGTCTGCAAATCAGACATATTGCTATGATGCAGTTCGGTAAAATTCTTTGACACTTTTGAAAATTCGGTCAGATCAAACGCTACGCGGAAAATGTCTGATATTGGTATTTTCGAGTTCAGAATAATCTTATCTATCGATTTGATGCGGTTTTGGCTGTATTGCTATGAGACAAAAATTTTGGTCGTGGGCTCTGTTACTACATATAACCTTATTCCTCCACCTACTAGTTACGAACCTTTCACGCCACGTGATTCAAAATGGCCACCGCACTTCACCCGGTGACCATCATTACAGTCCTTACGTAACGTTGGCCGAGGAGCAGTCGTAGAACAAGCGGCTATTACTGGGGTGGCGTTAAATTACCACTTTTTCGGGAATGAGGCCAAAGTTCATGGTAGCGCGGGTTTTGGCCCGCGCATAGACGGTCGGTGGGGCCATAGAGTTACAGAGAAGATTGTTACCTATATAAAAGTATTCATCGTAGATTAAGCGTCGATGGCCGAGTGGTTCAGGTCGTTGCTTGCAATGCGAGAGGTCGCCAGTTCAAACCCCGCCACGTACCGCTGTGTTTTCAAATTTGAAATTCATATGTACATGTTGCGCCGACCTTACTTAGCGTGGGATAAGGGCAGGTAGAATGATGATGATGATGATGTACGATTATTTGACGCTTTAACGGTGAAGGAAAACATGTTGAGGAAACCTGCACACACCTGCGAAGAAATTCCTAAATCCAAATAGTCAACGTAATTTTCAGCGGTTTTATTAATAGATAAGGGGATTCAAAGGGATGGTTTTTATGTAAATTTCGTCCGAAGCGAATTGAGGGTCACTAGTTTTATAAATGTGACTTTTATGAATTCGCTGATTCCGTGGCCTCGTCTATTACCCGTCCCAGAGCCGAGCCTCACGCAACACCGCCGCCGATATATTCAGGTTATTGGGTGTTAGTTCGCACCTCTGGTTTCGCTCGGCAAATATATCGCTGTTCCATTTTCTGAACTTTGAACGTTCGTTCTGTAAAGTTGTTCAAGATAGGAATGAGCGATGGGCGTACGAAATAGGTTAAGGAAGTTATTTATGGCAATTTGAGATGCTTTTATTAGGAATCTTTTTAATAATATGATAGATCTTTTCTGAGAGGAAGAAAATATTTTTTATTGATGTTCTAAAAAGCACATTGGGGGTAAAAATAGGAACATTCCGAAGGTACTTAGGGCCATTTTCAAACAAATACAAAGCTTTTGCTTTAGATAAGTAAAGAAAGAATGAAATTATTCATTTGGTTTGAAATTAAATTAAAATTAACAACTGAGTGAACGTAAATTAAAATACAACAATACAAAACAATTTTTTTTTTTAATATATTTAAATTCAATATCAAAAAGTCGTCAATGAAGCAAGACGTATTGATTAAGACTTATATCTTTTTATTTTTCTTAAGTTATTTTTGTTTCTTAAAATAAATAAACGAGAATTTGCTAATTTACATAAAAATCTAATTACGGCGAAGACAATTAATGGTTATGACTTCAGCAGTCTACATAATGAATCTTTCTGCTGTCATTTTGAGGTTGTATACATGATATCATTATAGTGCATCTTCTCCAGTTTCTAACTTAAGTTAGCCTAACTACGGGATGCTGCAAGTCATCTGACTATAATGCGAGTTCTCGCTCGCTAGTCACGCCTCTCTAATGGAAGGTAAACAGCAAAAGTTCTTGTTGTGATTATACTAGACAACGAAATTGACTTCCTATTATATTTATTCTTCTCATTAGATTAGTTCCTAAACTTTGACTTGTTATAAATATAAGAATTATTTTTTACTAGGATAGTGACCTTGTTAAAACAATGCACAAGGCAGAATGGCGGCGACGTGGTTCACAACCCGTCACGTCACGTTTCCCACAGAGGTGAAAAGTGGATCGCTGGAAGTGTCTCTGCCTACCCCTCTGGGAAAAAGGCGTGATTTTATGTATGTATTTATGTTAATAGTTTAATGATTTTATTCCCATTCTGTGTATTCTCTGTCATTTATGAAATAAAATAAAATTTCAGTTTAGATGCTTTCGTTCATAATATTCTTACATACATACATACATACATAAAATCACGCCTTTTTCCCAGAGGGGTAGGCAGAGATCACTTCCAGCGATCCACTTTTCACCTCTGTGAGGAACATGACGTGACGGGTTGTGGACCACGTCGCCGCCATTCTGCCTTGTGCATTGTTTTAACAAGGTCATTGCGTTCCCACAAGTAGCAAGGACATATGACGGGGGAAGGAAAATGGGAGGAAGGATACTATCGCCTCGGATGATTTGGACTGAGTCGATAGTAGCTCGAGGAGCCGGGGTTGCTTACCCGTATACCGTTCACCAACCACCGGACAGATAGTTGTGACTGGTATCCCCTGACTGGGGATAATATTCTTAGATTGTTACATTCCAAAACACGTGTGAAAATATAACTTACAGCTCTTATAAGGGCGTATACGCCCACAAAATACCATTAGTTTTTACAATGGCCCAATAATTTTCAGTACAAAAGGTGTAAAAATGAGAAGTAGCATTATTCGCGTGAGAACGACGTGTTACGCTATACGAAACAAATAATATTTGCTGTTATTTACGCACCAACTATTGGAAATAGCCTGGACTTTTAATTAAAACGTGATGAAAGAGTGGGTATTGATTTTGACGAAATTAGTTACGTTGTTGGTACTTTGGAAAGATAATTAGTGTAAAAAAATGCTGCCATCAATCAAACTATACTATTATGTTATATACCTGTCCTTCATCACCATCATCATCTCAGCCCATTGCTGCCCACTGCTGAGCATAGGCCTCTTCCAAAGCTTTCCAGCGCAACCGGTCTACGGCCACCTGCATCCAACAAAACCCAGCGATTTTCACCAGGTCGTCGGTCCATCTGGTAGGTGGCCGTTCCACACTGCGCTTTCCAGTATGTGGCGTATATACCTGTCCTTACCTATTATTATTAAAGTTTGAAATTCCTCACCTGTAATTATATCTATAGACGGTCTTCTACGGTAAAACCAAGGAACCTATTTGAATGGTGGACATATATGCTACTTTTTAACCGACTTTCCTTGAAGAAAGGATTGTTCTACGCTATAAAAAATAAAAAGAGATGGAACCAAGGTCGGTAAACTAGTATAGCTAAAAGAAACTACGAGTATAAGTACCACTAATGCGCATCGAGCCGGACGAATCTATGTAAGTATAGTGAAAATGAAATGCTACAAAAATTCACTAAATATGTTTTCATTTACAAAATCTTAGAAAATCTCGAAACACTATAGGAATTTTAAACATGGTTATACATAATATTAGGCAACTGGAAATGTCCGGGATATTTACCATGTTGTTTTAACCGATATTTTGGCAGTGCAATGTGCCATGATCACCGGTGAACTAAACAACATGGTAAATATCCCGGACATTTTCAGTTTTCTAAAGCAATCGGATTTTCTATACATCGGACCCGTTAGCAAGCATCGAACTTTGAACTTTGGATTAAACCTATGTTATTATGCAAGAAGTATGCAAGAGCTAATGCAAGTTAAATTCGCAGCTTGGCTCGTTTCCACCGAAGTTGCCTGCGATAAATCCCGCGACATATTACATGATTACTTGTTAGCGTTAACATAGTATGCGAAATAAGAGTAAAGTCATTCAAATCTTTGGTTCATTAGTTTCATTACTTTAGTTTTGATTTGATGTAAATCTCAAGTTTATCATTTTTTTTATTTTTATTGGCTTACAAGATGAATTCACTCCACCTGATGGTAAGCGGTAGTGAGATCCAAATATGAAGTCGGCAGGCACAATAGACTATATTGCCACATCTATTAAAATGTAGTGTAAGATTGGTTAGCTTTTTGTTTGTAGTGCTCACAAGGATCTTATTGAAAATCTCTCTTGAAATCATCGGTGTTTTGGGAGGTAAATCACTTCACGTATTTGGACCAACTATTAAATTTGTAGAAGTTAAATATTAAATCAATTTTCAGTCAAGGTTGGTTGGTTCAATACAATATTACAGATTCTTTCAACATTTTCATGGTGTATTTTGGAAATAATCCTAATGACTCTTACGTACAATTAATTCATATTTCTAAAGGTATCACTCTTTCACTGTGCAGGTTTGGCCCAAAACAACACCTGCAGGAGATACACCTGTAGGAGATGCAAAAAAAAAAAATTTTAATCTGCCCATAACTTCGTCCACGTTGACTGTGACGTAGGCCTCCTCAAATGCACACCACACCCGCCTGTCATCGGCTACTCGCACCCAGTTCCTACCAGCCGGCGCTGATCGTCACTCCACCCGGCCTGAGGGCGACCTCCTACACTACGTTTGCCGAGACGCGGTCTCCGCTCCAGAACTCGTTTGCCTCAGCGATTGTCAGTTCTACGGCTGATATGGCCAACGCACTGCCGCTTGCTAATCCGGTGAGCTATGTGTAAAAATGATTAACCGATTCTTAAAAAAGAGGACGTTGTAAGTACAATGTAGATCACTGCAATTAGATCCACTGTGTCTCTCTCCAGCCGCTTTCCGAGTTCACTCCGGATCGGAAACAAATTTAAGTGCTTGTTAGCAATGTGGAAGTTCACCATTGAAAAGTTCCTCAATGCAGGATGGGTCTGCTACCCTCATCCCCCTATGGCTTGAGGTTTGTAGAGCTAATTGGAATTAGACGAGGCAGCCATTGTCAGAAGCTTGATAGCGCGTTAGTAGTCTCGTGATCTCGTCTACCCTGCGCCTGGTGTTTTGGATTCGAATCCCAGCCAGGGCAATTTGTGGGATAAACATTTATAGTTGTTCCATGTCTCAGTGTGTATATATCTATTATAATATAAATTAATATAATATTATATTACACATCATCACATTTATTGATAGTTCCTTGTTCAGTTGCTTAAGGACTTGTATCACAGATTTCATACACATAAATTTGCTTAGATGTATGGATAACACACCCAGACACGTCACAAACAACGATGATCACAATAATTGGTTTTCCGTGTGGTAATAGACTCTTGGCGTATGAGACAAGACTTCTCATCACTATATATCGGTATTTATGGGTCTACACGCGATATTAGAAGTAGCAAATACATAAGATTTTAGACTTTCGCGTTCCATTACACTAATATTAGTCTTTATGGGTCTACACTCGTTATTAGGAGTAGCAAATTACATAGCTACTTACTGCCCGACGTTTCGACTGGGTTACGCCAAACATGGTCACGAGTGACTATGATTGGTTTGCTATGTATTTGCTACTTCTTATACAATATTTAGTGTAATGGAATGCGAAATTCTAAAAGACTTCTGATCGGTAACATATAAGTGTTATAAGCAACTTATAAGACAGATAAGTATATAAGACTAACACAGCAAGTAGACCTAAGAAACTAAGAAAATACGAAAAAAGCAAGCAACCAATGTCAAGAGGTCTCCGTGAAATATCTTCCACTCATCTCCCATCGGCGGCGTCCTTGGCCCCGATACTGCACGCTACAGATTGTAAATTGCACCACTTTATTTTTATCGGTGTCTTAAGAACTAATCTGCGCTCCAAGACTCCTAGTGCTAGACTGCAGACGTTTTCGGGAGGGTATTAAAAAGCCTGGCAAGTGCGAGATGGCACGGTGTGAAGGGTTCCGGAAAAACTTGGTACAATTTGTCAAAAAAAATATGGATTTTTTTTTTGTGATAAAAGAACACATTTTTCACTTTCAAACGATTTTTAGGACACTTTTGTTTATGTACAATTTCAGCTTCAAACTTCCACCACACGCCTATATCATGCGATAATAAAAAGGTTTATTATAGTGCAGTCATTGAAGCGTAAAATACGGTCAAACCTCCGAATTTTTTTACTGTGTACCGATTTGCATGAAATTTTTTTATTTAGTCTCATTTTACCCTTAACTTCAAAAGTGAAAATGATCTGAACCCCGCCAATTATTTTTGAAGGGTGAAAATGAACCCTTAATGGAAAAATTTACATTGAGCCATTTAAGCGTTGCCAGGAAAAAGGATATTTAGAGTCATACAAGCAGACAGACATCAAAGCGGCCCCATCAGCCCATATACGTCCCCACTGCTAAGGGCACGGGCCTACCCTAAACTAGGGCCTTCAGGCCTTAGTCAACTACGCTGGCCAAGTGCGGGTTGGTCGACTACACAACCTTAGAAATCTTCATAGGTGTGCAGGTTTCCTCGCGATGTTTTCCTTCACCGTTAAAGCATCGAATTATCGTACATATGAATTTCAAATTTGAAAAACACATTGGTACATGGTGGGGTCTGAACTGGAGACCTCTCGCATGACAAGCAATGACCTTAACCATTCAGTTATCCACACTTTTTGTGGCCAATGTGGCCTAAGGGTTCAAATCACCTTTTTAGATGTGGAACCCTAAAAAGTATTTTTCAGGATGAAAATCGTCGGGAGAAAACTATCTAGTACTAGTGCCGTTTTTGTGTGATTATACTTAAGTTAGAATTTTCTATTAGAGCAAGTTCTTTGATCAGGTCGGTAGGAATCGTCAATTGGTAAGATTACGGGCACAATTGTAGAGATGAGTAAAGTAGTGTTTTTGTGAGTAAATAAAACATAATATTCTTATTTGTTTGGTCTGGGTGTGTTATTGGTGATATTTCAGTATGTTTGTCAGTCAGAGAATACCAGTCACAACTATCTGTCCGGTGGTTGGTGAACGGTATACGGGTAAACGACCCCGGCTCCTCGAGCTACTATCGACTCAGTCCAAATCATCCGAGGCGATAGTATCCTTCCTACCCTTTTCCTTCCCCCGTCATATATGCTTGCTATTCGTGGGAACGCAATGACCTTGTTAAAACAATGCAAAAGGCAGAATGGCGGCGACGTGGTCCACAACCCGTCACATGACGTTTCCCGCAGAGGTGAAAAGTGGATCGCTGGAAGTGATCACTGCCTACCCCTCCGGGAAAAAGGCGTGAGTAAATGTATGTATGTATGTATGTTTGTATACCACTATGTCTATGATATCAGTAACAGAAGTATTTAAGGGTAAGTCCCTTAAATACTTCTGTTCGGAATCGAAACAATGTATGTGATATTTATATTTGTTTATTAAATGTATCAGACACTTTTGAAACAAAGAAACATTACAAAGTTATCAATTTACTTACCACCACATCATTTTACCACGATATAGATTTATCTAAGTGAATATTCGCACTGATTCGGCGACATCAAACGGCATAGTAATTCACCGGACCAATTTCCTATATTTGCGGTCAAACGTTTGCCCGGGAGATGTGTTTGTAGCGGACCTGTTTATTGCTTGTATTGATTTGTGGCCTGTTTCGTCGTACATTATGTGTATTATTATTATATACTGTTGATATATTGGCGCCCGATCTCTGTCAAGCCATATGGGATTGATATATCACTGAATTATCTTATTGCAAATTGTATTACCTTACTTACACACTTATACCTACTCTACTCTACACCTAAATCATCAAGTTAGTCATATCCTTAATCTATACTAATAATAAATCTGTAAGGGTTGGTCATGGAGTAAGTTAGTTTGTTTTCAAAGATATTGTGTTTATAGGCTCAATATATGATAATAATACTAATTTCACGATTTTTAGATTTTTTTCTGTATGTGTGTATGTTCCTCCATAACTCTTAAACCAATTATCCGAATTTAATGACGTATAAAAACACATAGACATCTGGGACACAGGATAGGCTATTTAAATTCTAGCTCCAACGCGAACGGAGTCGCGGGCACAGCTAGTAATAATAATAAAATGCAAATGTAACCCTGTACTTCTGTTACGCTTTCACGCAAAAACTACTTGACCGATTTGAAAGAAATCGTAGAACCAAGTCCTGGATCTTGGAACCTGGATAGTCTAGAGAAAGGACATAGGCTCCTTTTTTACCGACTTAGCCTTAGGAAAGTAATGTTTGACGGGATAAACGACCCAGTCAATAAATTATTGTACAAAGGTAAGAAACGCTTCTTTTGTAAACCTGATACTCTTATTGTTACTAAAACAAAAGAGTAAGCCTAAAACACGTCTATTCACGGGAAGGCTGAAGCGCCATGACGTCACACCCAATACAAAGCCGGGTACCACAAAGAGTAGAGGTCGGGTGGTTCCATCGATTGACCGCCATAGACCAGTAGGCACAGTAGCAGTATGGTATTTACCTAGTCATCTTTTACTCTTTGCATATAACCATTTTTTGATAATCATTACGTAATAAAACGCAAAAAAAAATACTGAAGATGAGGCAATTGAGATTTTGAGAATAAAATAATAAAAAATTCTTTGATGTTCGTTTCTTGTTGTAGTGATTATCAATAAAACAATGTTTGTAAATTCTCGTTACTAAAGAAAATTACTTTATGAGCAAAAGTATGAAATCTGCCTTTTTTCCTTCACCTACTGTTTTGTACTGTTTTATTTTTCGTGATTTATTGTTTTTTAGTTGTTCGGGGTTGGCAACGCTGATGGTGGACTAGCTTTTCGAGGTTTTTTAGTTAGTGTCGTGATGAACAAAGAGTTCAAGATGCTGGCAGACTAGGGAAGAGTGGAATTACTTCACCTACAAGATCGAAGCTCAAAATTAAGATAGATAGCTTTTGCCCAGGACTTCGTCCGCTTAAAGTCGTTTATCAGGTAGAACATAACTAACTCTTAAAGCTCTGTTGGTTAAAATGTAATGTCATTTCTCAGGGTCAAGATCAGACTATTTGGGAGTCAATCTTGAAATTGGACGTATTTGGTTGATTCCCCTGGCACTTTTTAAAACATAAGAGTTTAAACTTTTACTATCATTAGGCTAAATAACACCTCATTGTGAACATATTTCTCTAATAGGCATCACTGTCACATGTTTAGATAAAAAGATATATGACTTTAAAATTTTGGTGCCAGGGGAATCAATACAAGATGCCAGGGTAATCAAAATAAAAACATTTTGTATAGAATAATCGGTTATTTTAATTAAACTTACCAGTATTTTGGTTTCATTTTGGTTCTTTACAGTCATTATTGATTTTAAAAGAAGTATTATAAAAAACCAAACAACAATATCTATTTTTAAGGAACTATCAATCTACTATAACAAATCAACATAATTATCTAAAAACTATCAAATTATACTTAAAGGCCATAGCCCCTAGTTCCCGGCAGCGCCGCTATTCCTGGTCATGGTGGCGACCATGGTTACGGCTGGACGGCGGGTGCTAAGAATCCCCGGGCTACGAGAGGCTACCAACACACACTAACCCTGGCGACGTATAACGGACGCACGCTACGGCTCGACTCGCATCTGGCGCAACTTGAGGTAGAGCTTGAGAAGATTTGGTGGCACTTTCTGTGGTTGTCCGAAAAGCGAGAGAGGACACCATAACCCTAGAATCAGGACACCTACTGTACTTCCACGAGCGAGACTAACATTCTCAAGGTGGCGTCGGTTTTCTAGTCAATAAGTCCCTCTTTGACAACTTAGTGGAAATGTCTAGTGTTTCGAGGGTAGCATGATTAAGCTCACCAAGAGTCTTAGCCTCAAAGTGGTGCATGTGAACGCACTGACCTCTTCGCACTCAGACGATGAAGTGGAGAAAATGTTCGATGACATACCGAAGGCCCTCTACTTTACCACCAAGACCCCCTACAATACTTGTCAATTTCCTCTAACGTGAGGGGCTCTTCTTGATGAGCTCATTCTTCAAGAAGCAGCCTCAAAGGAAGTGGACGTGGCAAAGTCCCGATACTTTAACTAAGAACGAGATCGACTTCATCAGGGCGGTTAGGCGGCACATATTCAGAGATGTCTCCGAAATCAACAGTGATCACCGACTTGTTCGAGGCACTCTGAATATCGACTTCAAAGCCAAACGTGTTCGCTTGATGAGGTCTAAACTTCAACCTACTCCGCTCCAGAAAATGAAAGTATCTGAACGTTTTTGTCAAACCTGGCGAACCGAATTGCTGCAGTGGAAACCTCAACTGACATTAACCAGAATCTTGAAAAATCAAATCAAAATATGATGCATGTTCTCAGGGAGGAAAGATCGAGATTTGCGGCATCATGAGGGGCCGGGCAGGAAGTCTAAACTTTCCGAGGAGACTTTTGGGCTTATGAGGCAGCGACGTAAAGACCCACCCGCTACTACATTGCAAGCTCGAACACTCAACCGAGAGATCAATAAACTTGTGCCACGCGACCTCCGGTGCTACAATACTCTCTCAATCGAGAAAGCTATTGAACAGAATCGGGGGTCAAAGGTGTTCTTTAAATCTCTCAAAGGAAGCCAACTGACGAAGCTGACTACAGCGAATGGGGACATTGCTGCTTCAAAGCCGGCAGTCTCGGAGAGTAATCATGCACCATCTTGCGCAAACACTCGACGAATTCCAACCATCGAAACAGGCTGGATTTCGGAGCGGATACACCACCATAGACCACATCCACACAGTGCGACATATAAACAGAAGACCAAAGAGTATAATCAGCCCCTATGTTTAGCATTTGTGGACTATGACTGGTCAGTTCTTGAGTCCCTGCAACGATGCCAAGTTTATTGGCAATACAACCTGGTGATGAAATGCCTCTACCAAGCCGCGACCATATCCGTCCAAGTATTGAATCAGCAAATAAACCCATACCATTGCAGCAAGGAGTAAGACAAGGGGGCGTCAACTCCCCGAAGTTGTTCACAAATGCAATGGAGGATTTGTTCAAGGCACTGTACTGGAAAGGACGAGGCACCAACATCGTCAGTAGAGACGTTGCAGGACCTACAACGGATATTGAATGACCTGGCTGACTCTTCTGGGGTGCGTAACCCATAATCATAATATGAGAGTATGATAATGTAAGGAAGCTTTGATTTCCCTGGCATTTTGCCAGGGGAATCAATGCCAGGGGAGTCAAGAAAAGTTAATCTTTTTTCGATTTTGTTTCAATGGGTTGATTTTTGCCAATGATTATTATAAAAACAATTAATAGTCCTATATACCCTACTTTTAATCCTAGTTAAGAAATTCCTAATCATCAAAAAATATTTTTAAAAGTGGTCAGGGTAATCAATGACCTAGTGAAACAAAACCAGGGGAATCAAATTCAAACCTTCATAAATCCGGCTTGGAACCATCGAGCAGGAAACCTCTCCTCATGATGTTAAGAGCGCGACTAGAGCTACTTGCTGATGTGCACGCCTTCGCCGTAGACTTTTATAAAAGCAAGACAGGTGGCATTTTGTGACGCGCCAAGGGAATCAATCGTTGCACTCGGACAAACACAAACCATTTTGTAATCACAAAACAGTGATTGGCACAGACTTGGTGTATTTTTTAAATCATTAAATAACTCACCCTTTAACTATTAAATCACAAAAAATCTTAAAATTATGACTATAAATAGGTAAATTGTTAACAGTTTGTTAAAAAATGACAAAGGGACAGCCCAAGGGAATCAAATATTAAGGCTTCGAAATTTTTTTTCAGATGGTTAAAGCTGAAATAAACACCTTTTTTGTTGTGCCCCATTTAATTTACACATTAAAGAAACAGCAAAAAAAATCTTACATTATAACTTAAACTTTATGGGTAGTTTTTGCCCTCGGACAGTGTTTTTTTTGGCTTTCAAGATTGACCCTTGGGTAACAAAAAATGTCATTTAAGTTGGTTCGGTAATTTAGGCGTGAAATAGCGACGAATAGGCAAAGTTTCCATTTATAATGTTTGTTTCTATGAATTTAATTTAATATGTACTAGATAATGTTTCGATGACAAATGGAACCCTTCACTTTTGTAAAAATATTAGACACTAGCTTTCCGCCCGCGACTTCGTCCGCGTAGAGACGTTTAACGGGTAAAACATTACTTCCTTATAGCGCAGTCGGTTATAATGTAGCCTATTACCTTTCCTAGGCTCTGAACTATATCTGTACCAAATTTCATTTAAATCGGTCTAGCACTCTATGCGTGAAAGCGTAACAGACAGACAGACAGACAGACAGAGTTACTTTCGCATTTATAATATTAGTAAGGATGTAAAGTAACATAGTTACCTCTAGTGATATTATTCAAAATTGTTATTTTATGTATAAACCCAACCCTGGCCATAAAACTACTAGTTGTGTATTATCTTTACTGTGGCATACCTATGGCGAAGACTTTCAGTCTTATTAAATATAGAAAGGCGGTTTGTAGGTAGACGGTACGCCATGCCATATGGTGTAACTTACGCAATAACCTTACGTAACTTTATTTATTATTTTCCCACTGTTGCGAGGTTCATTATCATTAACATCTTATTGATGATACAAACAATGTTAAGTATCTATTGAGTAGAGTTTGTAAGTAGAATATTTGCTTTAGTTATTGTGTGTGTATAATATGTTAACAGTATTTTTTTCTATTCTACGCTTCCATTTCATCCATAGAGGGATGTAAGTGAAGAATTTGATGAAAATAAGGTTTATCGTGCTTTTTTCATATGACATAATTAAGAAAAATTATTCGCACCTAATTACTTAGTGTCTATCACATCATTAGTGCACAAAGGTTAGCGCAAACAGCTGTTTTACTCTTTGTTTTTGGATACTAATGATGATGGTTGAGGAGATAGACAACCCATAAAAAGTGTCACACATTGAACCCTTTTTGAAGAATATCTAGCGCAGTATTCTAGCAATCAATCTTATAGGCCTAGTTTTCCTAGACACAGCATTTTCATCACAAACACCAGCCCACAAGAGGCTTAGTCCTGTAACCCAGATAAACAAATTCTATCCTACATAATACATTCGCAACACCGAATCTACGACTCAATAAAAAGTTATCTTTCGGCAATGTTTTGGATATAAGCGATCTTAATATGAGAGTTTTGGGATGGAGAAGTCTTGGAACGCCTCTTACGTAAGTACTTAGGTACTAACCAGCCAGATTATAATAAATTCTTGCCGACATATAATATTTTTATGTCATACACACACCCATTAGTACAGCGCTATATTGTGCATAAAATCACGCCTTTTTCCCAGAGGGGCAAGCAGAGATCACTTACGAATCTTACGATTGTGCACTATAACATCTCAAAAACAGAAAGTGCACAAAGTCATGTGCACAAACATGGCACAAGCGCAATAACACAATCTCCATCGCGATTGGCCAAACAAAGTGATTAGAAAGACGTCACAAAGATATATATATAAAGATTTCTAAGACTTCATAGCTCGGAACCTCTACATTCTACATAATATAACCATGGGAAAACCCTATACCCATAGCGCCCGACCTCACCCTTCGTTCCGTGCCCGGGGTCATTGACCGCAAGGTCACAGCTGATCGATGCCGTCAGCCATGACGGGTCGATGATGATCGCCACAGCTGACGCGCTGACACGACATCAGCTGCTTTGAATGGACTACTTTAACTCGGCTAAATTGTGTAAGATTTTACACTTCGCGTTCCATTACACTTAACGCTAATATTAAGTTCGCTCGCGACCATGATTGGTGTGACCCAGTCGGAACTTCGGGCAGTAAGTAGAGTATTTGCTACGCATAATATGGAATGTAGACCCATAAAGACTAATATTTAGCCGGTTAAACTATGTAATTGTAATAACTGCGTAAAATGCACACTATAGAAATTGATAGAAATAGATGAAGAATGCGTTCAATTGTAAATAATATTGTATGTTTATATAGAGAACGATTTATTTATTTAGAACAAAACAGGAATGATTTTTAATTAACTTACTTATAGATATCATAATACATTCTCACAAATATGACCAAGATCGCTGTCCATAGAGATCGTGACGATTACTTGTACTGATTTATTATTCGGTAACATATCTAGGTAGGTTACAACATGGCTTAGAAATAGTACTTACCAAATATTCAAAACCTAATCGAAATTGAAAGCGTTTAAGATTTAATGTGGATCTTGACACAAATACGTTATTCCTTTCCACAAGTGCTACATATTATTATATTCCCTAATGAAAACCTCGGCAAAGAGGTCATTCGACAACTTCAGAGTATTGTGTACGTGACGTGAGTATAAGACTATTTTATTTTATTTCTACTCGACATCAAAGCAACATTCACCTTTAACTTTAATCTGAGGTCAATTACCTTTCAGTGATAGTATCGAGCTGAGATATTTTAGACTTGGTAAATAGTGTAGATATTATGTGCTTAGAAATGTTACATTAAGAGAATCTAACATGAAAATAATTTCAATCATGCACTTTAGCTTTCCGTCCGCTTGGAATCGCTTATCGCTTAAAACATTATTACTTTCTAACAGGAAAGTCGGTTAAAAAAAAATATTATGTCCTTTCTTAATCTTTAAACTGTCTGTGTACCAAATTTAATTAAAATTGACACAGTAGTTTTGGCCTGAAACGTCACTAACAGACATATCACTTACTTTCTAATTTGTAACAATAAAAGTAAGGATGGATGTTACAAAATAATTGTTCTTAAAACATTTTTAAAGGACGGTGTGTCAGCCAATCCTTTTATGTCCCGAACCCTTAAGGGACTTCCCCCACATAGTCAACGGTTTAATGACGTTGTTAAAATTTAAAGAGACAAAACTTCCAAATGACATTTTCAAAGAGAATTATTTTCTTAAAAGGCACCCGACACTCCTGAAAATATAAAACAAAAACTTTTCGCTCTTAACTCCGAGGACTTAGAAGACAAGGTAAACTTAAAATAGTGTTGCAAAAGTTTACTAGAACGCGAAAATGTAAGGAAGGTTTTTCTTATAGTTATTAACATTGCTCAGAACTTTAAAGCAAATTCTTGAGATGTTAATGTTCACTAAAGGACTGAAAACATTTAAGAAGCCAGAATGAATCGATATTTATAAGGACAGGTATTCAAACCCTCTCTTGAAATAAGATTAAAAAATAAGTACACTTACAAAGATTGAATGAACACACAAGATGATCAACATGACAATAATGACGTCAATAATAATAAATCGAACCGTCTATAAACACCTTTAGACTCATAATGGCGCGTAGTGCCGATAAAAACCGTTATTTACCGTTTAGGCCGCACATAACAACCCTGCTTGTATTCCTTTGACATTGCCTACGCACTCCCAAAAACAATATCCCTTAACTCTAGACTCTATTCCTTGAGGCAGAAGAATCGATTTCTGAATCATTTAGGGATACTTTCTCGATTACCATATAATATCGTCTAGGAAGAACACTTACAACAAAGAAATTTGCTCTTCCGTTACTCCCCAATATTTGGGGGTAACCTCTAAAATTTTACGACTGGCAACTCTAACGGAATAGAGTACCTACAAATTAAATTAGGCAACAATGAAACATTGGAGATCGTATTTCGCTCAGTAGGTACTTATTATTTTTATGGAAGCTGTTGTAAAGTTTAATGTAGTAAGTAGTTTTCTTACCTTGCAACTAAATTTCAAACATAATACCTTAGAACAAGTTTAGTTGCGCATCATCATAACAATTTTTGGGGTTATCAATAAGGTCAGGAAATTCCAAATATTTCTACAATGCATTATAATAAGCTTTTCGTATGAGATCAAATTGGAAACAATTGTAATAAATGTTTGAACTACAAGTACTTAATATGAAAAAATAAAAAATAAAAAGGCAAGTGCGAGTCGTAATCGTGCAAAGGCCCAGTAAAAAAATAAAGTTAGGTACATAAACAAAATTCATCGCATTTTTTTTTTCACCAAATCAAACAAATGTCTAGGCCATTCATTTGATTCAGCCAGCCAATTCCCTACAAATACCTTGGTAAAATCCCTTCACCAATACCCAGTTTAAGTAATCAAACTCAACACACTGCGACAAGCTTTCCTCCAATTGTTCAGCCATTTTCATCGTCCTGAAGGATGCTTGGAGGCTTGCCAGCCGCAATGCTGACAGGCTTGCAGGCTAAACCGATCGCCGTAACAATATGTGGATGAATTGCTGCATTCCATTTAAACTGACTAATTACTTTTAACTTCAAATAAGTCCTTAGGGTATCAAAATATATATATATCAAAGTGGTTGACTGACTGACATAGTGATCTATCAACGTACAGCCCAAACCACTTGACGGATCGGGCTGAAATTCGGCATACAGGTAGATGTTATGGTCTGGTTATAGGTACAGTTATTGGTTTGTTTTGACAAGAAATGTCAAAATGTCATCATTTGCGTTAAAATGAAGCAATAACAATTTTGGCTGATCATACGCCTATCAATCTATCATTGATTTAATCTAAAGCCTCATATTAACAATAACATAATGACCCGGACACCACAACCGGACTTCACGTTGATTGTACAATACAAAGTGTCCTGAATCCCATAAGGGTCTCACTTTTTCTTTCTATTAAACCCTAAAAACGCTAAATAAAAGGGAAATAATAAAGGCCCTTAAACCCGTCACTTCAAGCCATATCTCGCGTGTAATAATATATAAAATGAACCAAGTGTAAGTAATGTTTGAGTCTCTTGTGAACAAAACGACTCGAACGGCTGACCCTTTTTGCTCAATTGTGGCTGGAAGAAATCATATTTATAAACCTACATTTTTGTATTATTATCCGGACGGGCCTTTTCGTCGTCCTGTTTATAATTGGACACATCTACTTGCAACAAAATATATTTTTTTAATTTGCGAAAAGAGTCACCTAGTACAAAAATAAATATTATTTACTAACAAAATATTTCTTTCTAGTTTTAGGAAAAGTCACCATTAAAATAGAATTCCACATTGAAATAGAAGTTCAAATAGATCCTTACCCGTTATACACCATAACATGGTATGATTCTAACACCCACCAAATACGTAATTTTAATTCAAATAGATGGCTATTGTTACAAGTAGGTACCTAGTGAGTATACCATGTAAAAATCTATCAGCTAAATTCGGTAGAAATGCGATTATTTTATGTTCCAACGTACTTGGATACAAAGGCATAAAAACCGATATTTACCGATACAACACTTGACCAATGCAAAGTCTGCAGAGGTGGCCAACCTGGGTGGCCAGTCAGCAAAATTATACACTTCTCAAGAACGTCTGGCGTACAGCCAATAAGCGTTTTGGAACTGGTGGCATGTCACAATCAACCTTTTTCACTAGGCCAGTGGCAGTATTTGAAATTTGGAACTCAACTTTATAGTTTTTTATCCCAGGACTGTCGCAATACGTCATATTAGCCAGCTTTTTTGAAGTTTAATATAAATTGGAACAGTACATCTCTCTCTACTTTGAGTTTTGTAGTAAGTGTGTAGTTAGTATGTAGTTGTAGTATTAATGTTATTTATTTTTTGAGCAGAACCTAATGGTCAATACTCAATACTCAATACTCAATAATTTATTGCTTCTATAAGTGTTTACAAGGTGTTGGGGTAGTAATTCTAGATACATTATAGACCCTGCTAGGGCACTGCAAATGAAATTGAAGAGAGGACGCTGTATTTTTATGTAAACTTAAAAACAAATAAAAGTACTTAGAAATTGCCTTAGACTAAAATATAAATATCATATCAAATTATATTATAACTTATTATATTATATTATATTTTATCATAATATATATAACAGGCTTAAAATATTTAGATTATTTATACTTTCTATTGGTTGTTTTTATTAAAGTAGGTCTATGTTAAGGCATTTACAATGTATTATTTCTGTATTGTTATGTAATAAGTTTTAGTATTTACATTTTATCATTAAAATATTCTTTTAGATTATAGTAAGCTTTTCTAATAAGAAATTGTTTTAGTGTTTTTATAAATTGTTTCTCGTTTGTTTCGTTCTTAATATTATTCGGTAGTTTATTATATATTTTTATGGACATTACAAAAGGGCTATTTGTATGAAGTGTCATTTGAGAGGCTGGTAAGTTTAGTTTGTCTCTATGGCGCAGGTGGTAAGTGGAAGGATTATCTTTACGTTTTGAATAAAAATTAGGGTACTTTCTTACAAATTTGCAAACTTCAAAGATGTATATGCATGGAAGAGTAAGTATTAGGTATTTTTGGAAATATTTTTTACAACTTTCAGTTTGATCTATGTTTGCTATGATTCTAATTAATTTCTTTTGTAATATAAAAAGGCTATCAATATTTGTACTATTTCCCCACAAAGAGACACCATAGCTTAACCATGCATATGCATAAGCGTAATAAGTAACTACTGCAGTTTCCTGATTAATTGTTTTTTTTATTTCTTTAAGGGCATAAGCAAAGCTAGATATTTTACTTCTAATTTTATTAATATGGGACTTCCAATTTAGATGGGTATCAATTACAAGGCCAAGAAGAGTGTACTCATTAACTACTTCTAATTTAATATCAGGTGGGATATTTTCAGGTGGGAGACGTTTTGTCGACCGGTTGCTGTTACCACCATACAGTTGCGTAAAACCCGCCAAGTGACTCTGGCCTCTCTCGGTCAGGTCGCGTTCCGGGATCAGCACTGTACGAACCGGAGCCAGGGGGGACCATTTTTGCGGCAAGCGCCGGACCAGTGGAGTCTTAGCGGCGGCATTGTGCGGGCGGAGCGGGTCAGCCCGCCGGCCTGGGAGACCCGTAGACACGGGGGCCCTTCCGTCCAGCGGACTGGCCAACTCGGACCCGCAAAGCTCAATACCAATGCGAGACTCCACGCCTTGTCTCGTTGTTGCCGCAGTAGTGGTCTCCTCTTTAAGCGGGCTTTCAGGGTGAGTGCGACAGGCTCAATATGGTCTATTGTGCCTGTCGACCTCATATTTGGATCTCATTACCGCTTTCCATCAGGTGGAGTGAGGTCATCTTGTTAGCTTATTATAAAAAAAAAAAAAAAAAAAAAAAAAAAAAAATATTATTGTAACTGAGACTAATTTGAAGGGGGGGTTTCTGGTATGGATAGAAGGTAATTAGTTTGGTTTTTGTAAAATTTATTTTTAAACTATGATTGTTCATCCACTGCATGTAATGTCATATGTAAAATATAATAATTAACGTAACATCATAACAAAGTACCTAATGCCGAGTTTTTTTTTAAAGAATCGGTAGTCTGTTCGGTTGGTAAAGTTAACGGTAATTTTAAATAACGATTTTTAAGTGTACACATACAAAACATATAAGTTAAACTGTTGACGTTCTCTGCGTCCGAGGTATGCCAGAACTGAACAGAGTAGGTAACATTTAAAAGGTAGAAGCAAGAATTTGTCTACTTTGCTTTTCTATTACCTGCCTACTTTTGGCAATGTCTTTATATAATAATAATAATATATTTATTTCGTAATCTCAAATAGGATTATAAAAATGAAGTACATTTACATTGTAAATGACAAAATTACTGATTGAGACCGTGTAAACACTAAACATGCTCACTTTCCTAATACATAGGTATATTATAATTTTGAACAGCGGCCACTGCAATAAATATCTTAAACTTTCTGCCATTATGTTCAGGACTGGCGTATATCTTTAACTTTAAGCATTGTGTTGTTATTATAGCGAAGATAATATGATCTTTATGAAAGTTTTTAATTATTTTCGTTAAATCCAGTAATCCAACCATTACAATCGAGTAAATTCGTAGAAGTATTCAATAAATATCTATTTAGTTAAGTACCTATATATACCTAAGTAAGATGGAACAGATAAGCTTGGCCTTTCATTAATCTTATCCACCATTTTCCTTCCACCAATTTAGGGCACACACTCGTGTATCCTGTGCCTAATGGAACCTTAATTAATAAATATTCATTGGATACAAAGAATTAGTTCAGGAAAGCAATATAGAGGCATCCAAGTTCCGAGTCGAACTACTCACGCCATCTGTTGGGGGTTTTCGTAGATATAATATTAACTTAGAAACTGTTTTATAAAATTCAAATATATCGTTCATTCTTAAACAAATGCTTGAAAAATACGTTTGAGCATCTATGAAAACAAATTTATCTACGAAGCAAATTCGTTAAATTTATGTGTAAGTTCCAACCTAATATAAGCTTAACATCGTACGTTCTAAAAGTAATGAAATCCTAATATTTAATTATTTTTATCAACATCAGCCGCTTACTACATTTTAATTTAAAGAACAATTTTCAATTTGTGTAAAAAAAAATATTCTTTCGTGTTCTATCTTGTATATCCCCAGTCAATTTATCAAGATGCGTACAATTTCGAATTTTCTAGACACTAGAAATACCTAATTGCCTACCTAGGCATAACTTATAGGCAAGCATGATTTGTGTCTTGTGTATTTTTCATTGTAATTGTAATTTCTATGTCGTGGTCAATAAATGTTTTTCTTTCTTCTTTATTTATTTATTTATTTATTTATTTATTGCACACATAAAAGTACATAACACAGTAGGTACAATTTATGAACCCTGTAAGGGTGTCGCAAATAAACTTACATCTAAGATTGTATACATATCAAAATTACTTAATCTATGGTTTACTTAATAACTTATTTATTATCTTAATCTAATGGAGGGCAAAACGTTATCAATTATACTTATAAAACTTAGAATAATATTCTTAATCTTTAATCTTTCTTTCATGATTCGTCTATCGGCGCTTACTGTCTTGACTACTAAGGAAAAACCGACAATGTATGTTGATACATTGTCTGTTTTCCCAACGCCTGTCCCTATAAATACCCATGGCAAGTTCTATCATATACCTAACCACTGATAGAAAAACTAACTTTATTGAATGTCCCCAGTGCGCATGCTCACACTTGACGTTTGCCTGAGTGTTTCAACTGTGAGGTGTCGTTGTCGTCAATGCCATGTTCCTATTTCTGTCCAAACAATGATAGACTAGAACCCGCCCGCGACTTCGTCCGCGTGGAAACCATACGTAACAATATTATTAGGAATCAATACCGCGGGAACTCCGGGATAAAAAGCCTATGTGTTATTTTGGGTCTTCAGCTATCTACATATCAAATTTAGTCGTAATCGGTTCAGTAGTATTTGCGTGAAAGAGTCAGATACATACTCACAAACATTCGCATTTATAATATTAGTTAGTAGTATAGCGGGATATGGTATGAGGAAAAGAAGTTAGCAACAACAGTAGATAGTTCAAGACGATGATTCTCTCTTTCTCCGATTCGATCTTAAACTCGTGCTTTTTCAAAGCTATTAGTTTGGCCGTATGGCTAAGTTATTATGTTACTTAACTCTTGTGTAAGGTTTTTCAAGCTAGTTCTCGTATTAAGAATATTATTCAAATCTCAACTTTTACAAAAAATCCTGAGCGTTGTTTGTTTTTTCACTTTGTGTATTTAGGTATTCCCTTTGTATACTAAGGATATAGGAATTGTGTTTTGACTTGTTTTTGCTAGAAATTCTAATAAGGCATATAGATAAGTACTTACTTACATACGTGTATATCCCAAACGGACAGGTACCTAACTTAAGACAAACTAAGAAATATGATGACCTGAAAACGTCAAATTCATAGACTTTTCATACTGAGAACATAAAAACAAAATTCTAATGAAAACGGCGATTATGAAGTGTTAAAAATCGACTTTTGTCAATACTGAAACACATTTTATTTCCAGGTAAAGTTGTTTCCGAGAAAGGTGGTTCGCGTGCTGGTTCTAATCACACAGACCAAATGCAGTCACTTTTCATTCTGCTGAATCGAATGTTATATAATGTTTACCTGAAAACATATTGAAGTGCCCGAGTTTGACGTCAACGGAAGTGGTTTATTTATTTATCTACTAGCTGTGCCCGCGACTCCGTTCGCGTTGGAACTAGAATTTAAATAGCCTATCCTGTGTCCCAGATGCCTATGTGTTTTTATACCAAATTTCATAAAATTCGGATAATTGGTTTAAGAGTTATGGAGGAACATACATACATACACACAAACAGAAAAAAATTCTAAAAATCGTGAAATTAGTATCAGTATCATATATTGAGCCTATAATCACAATATCTCTGAAAACAAACTAACTTACTCCATGACCGACCTTTACAGATTTATTATTAGTATAAATGCGGTTATAGACAAGACCAACAGTAGGTAACATATCATCAGCTCATATATGTCAACACTGGTGGAGCACGGGCCTATCGTTGTCGCGAGCGAACTCAGCAGCAACGCAGTAAGTAGCTATGTATTTGCTAGTCCTAATAACGCGTGTAGACCCATAAAGACAAATATTTAGTCTCTAAACGTACTCAACGGATTTTAATGTTTTTTTTTACAGAAAGAGGGATTCAAGAAGAAAGTTCTTATCTGGGGGCACGGCAGTGCCCCTGCCAAGTCGAGCGCGAAGCAAACACTGCCGTACCATCCTTTACTGGAACCATTTCGCCGCATTTTCAGGCCCCTATTTGAGAACCTCTGGATAAGACCAGAACGCTGAAATTTTTATCATCTAGTAACCTATGATAACATACTTAAAATCCAAAATTTCAAGTCTGTGGGACTTATAGTTCCGAAGTTAAGCGAAAGCAAAATTTCGCATTTATGTAACACACTCACACACTCATCTACTCATGATCATCAAAATAGATGTAGTACTTCCCATAAACTCAGAGCGCTGAAATTTGGTACAGAGTTAGGGTTTAATAGTCACATAAAGGGAAAATTATAAAAACTACGATAATCGAAGATCTGGAGTACCTGGTGATCCTGATAGAAAACAACAGCCTAATATTATAAAGTCGTCTAAAAATATTTAAAAAACGACATACCGCCTTTACAAAAAATATTTAATTTGGTTAGCTGCTTCTACAAAAAGGAGTGAAATCCCATCAAAAACATCCTGTAAAAAAACTAGCCAAGTCTCGATGGAGCAAATTGCTCATCTCTAAAAAGTAATGAAATCTAGACAAAATCGTGCCAAGCCTAAGGTTCCTTACTGCGATTTCTTCATTATTATAGTTAGTGTTGTGTGACTTGGCCATTGAAGGGTACTCAAGGGTACAAAACCAGTATCAAGCCTTATTTTCACTTGTTTTTTATTTTTTATCGTCAATAGGTAGCGGTTCTGGCGACAGATTGGTGTAATATTGTTACGGAGAACCTGGTTATGTACCCTTGTGTTCCCTTCAACGGCCAAGTCACACAACACTAACTATAATAATGAAGAAATCACAGTAAGGAACCTTAGGCTTGGCACGATTTTGTCTAGATTTCATTACTTTTTAGAGATGAGCAATTTGCTCCATCGAGACTTGGCTAGTTTTTTTACAGGATGTTTTTGATGGGATGTATATTACCCGAAGCAAAAAGAAGAGCAGCTGGTATATTATTACGATTTTAACTTATTATACCTACTCACTTATATGCGGCAAAGTGAAACTAGAAGACTAGTAAAAACAAGTACAGGACGAAAAGTTAAAAGACTAATGTGCTTCGCAACACTTGGGCGTGACACTGTGAACTTTTTGTGGATACAACTTACATATTCTTCGACGAGAAAAATGTCGGATAACGGATTCAATGTGCTGTGGAAAATGAAGAATGGCGAGTGATGACGAAATTCTTGAATGATATAGTAGATACAACCACATTATCAATGAAAGAATACGTACTAAAATACTTTACAAATTGCTATGTGCATAGAAACTTAGATGTAGAACCTTTCATGCATGCATGCTCATAAGCTCTGTTATGGATTGCTAAGTCTATTGTTAATGCATTCAGGATTTCAGACGCATAAGTACATAATGTTTATTGCAAGTTTAAGTTAATGTAAGGATTGGATGGGATTCGATCGTGCATTTTAGAAGAATGTATGGGCAAGTACTATGACTATTAAGTCGGTAGGTATGTATGAATAAGAGAATAAGTATATTTAAAATAGATAAGTAAATACATCTACATTTAGGTAGGTATTTGATTAAATAGAACTGATAGATTTATCAGTTGCTTAGCGGTATAGGTCTTGAATGTATTAAAACTCCCTGAAATTAAAAAAGTTTGCAATTAGCTCAAATTAGTTAGATGCCGCATTGCATTACAGCCTGCATACTGCGTTAAATATCGTGGGTTCGATTCCCACTAGGGACTAAAATTTGTACGATAAACATCGATTTGTTCCGTATCTGGGTGTGTTATTTATATTATTTACATTTGTATATGTGTAAACCACTGTTGTTTCTGATATACGTAACACAAGTGCATCTGTTGAAATACAAAGTTTTGTCATCTATTTATGTACTTATATGATATGCAACAGATTACAGACATTGCCTGATTCTACCAGTAAAATCTACATAAGGATATCCATCATAATGTACCCTATTTAGACCACGAATGATGAAGAAAGCAGCCTAGCCACAAACGCCCTGACTGCAATACCTACCGTCAATATTTTTTCCTAACTGCCATACGATGATGGCTTGGAGTAGCCTCGTCATCATCACCAGACTTGCGGGGGAGCGGATCACGGATGGCTCTCACCCCTAAATGCCCCGTCTGCATCCATCGACTTGTTTACCGGCCAAAGTGTATTGAAATCAGTTCAGCTGATTATTCGCCGGGAAAACAGCTAGCGAATAATAATTTTATTTCGCTAACCGCATAACGTGTCGATGACCCGAACTGCAGTCGCGGCAATGAACCTTGGTTACGTTAGCCAACAGGGTACCGCAGTGCATTGTAACCTAGAACCCCTGATGGGTTACTGTATTCATTCTTCCTGTTTAGGTGACTGAGGGATTTCGCGTATGAGGTGAGGTGGCTAGACGTAATATGAGGTCTAACTGCTACGTAATTGGTGAATATTGACTTGTCTGTTAATGATAGATTACGTCAAAAATGGTATTCTTTTATTTTTATTGCTTAATTGCTGCAGTCAGACGCCTACGTATTGCCATCTAGTGAATTTCTCACACGCGAATATCTTCATTCATATCGTGTTTAAGACATTGTTGTCAGAATATCTAGGCTCTTTCACGGTCAAAATGTATATATGTACCTAGAGGATGACCTCACTCTACTTGATGGTAGGTATGCAGGCTTGCAGAAATGGCGTTTGATGCCCTGCCGAAATACCCGGATACCCAATAGAATAACAATACAGTTTCTATATACAGGTTGTCCCAGGAGGGATCGAACCCACGAATCTTGGAACTGTGGCCAGGGTCACTAACTATTGTTCCACCGAGCCAATCGCAAATAGTCCCAGTTTGTCCATCAATATAAGACATGCGGAACCACTCCCGCTTACAAACTCGGCCTGTGATTGGCCATTTTTTTTTCTTTTATAAATAAAATCCAGGCTAGAACTGGCTGCAATATCAGCGGTTTACGAGAGCTCGGTGCTCCACATTCAAGGATTTTTAAACGGCAATGGCATCACTAATTTAAGTGGTTGGCTTCTCCTTTTACTACTTGCAGTAAACTGTATAGTTACTGAAATATTCGATAATGTTATGTTGCATCACGGTGCAGTAGTAGGTGCGCACGTGAAAATCTACAGTGGATTCTGCAGTAACTATCTATCTTAGGAAAAAAACTATACCACCGAATCCATACACTATACAGCCTAAAGCTCCTTGTTGTCTGAATAAAAATGTGCTCAGTTACCACTTCTTAGGCAGAAATTTTATTTAGAGCCGGTACTTACTTAACTTTTTACAATATAAATTATAGTGATGTACCTACATACCAGCCAAGTTTTTTTCTTAAACAGACGCAATAAAATTAAAAATTTAATTTTTAAAACCTTAGACTAAACACATCTATTACAACGTTACTAGTCAATTACGACATGCTAGCCCAGAATCTCCACTTAGGTATTGTTATCTATTAAAATCTGCGGCCATTAGTTAAGTAACGACTTAAAAATTGTTCCGAGAATTATGGTACATACCTACATAATAAAACAGCTATTTTGTGTCATACATGTTGTGACGGTCAAGGCTGGCCGTCGCATTAAATAAAGGCAATTTGGGAATAAGCCAACTCCCTTGAACTCCCACACTGGTTATGTGATATCTTAGGTGGTGGCTATCTATACGGTCCTATAGAATTCATACCTACCTTTTTATGGTCAACGACGGACTGGCCAATTAGTTGAGGTGGCGATTGCCAGCCATGACAAAGCCTTTGCGGGCATCCCAACTCTGGATGGTGGCGTTGTGGTAGTTGGGCTTATTATGCTATGGTCATAAAGTACGTTATGGACTTTAGTGGGAGAGAAAAAGACGAGGAGAAGCTGTCGATCCATATCCATCTTAGCACCGGCAGCCACACACACTCGATTGAGTAAACCCGTGCCCAAGATGACCGGGGCGTCAAGTCTCCGCGTAAATAAAGTTTTGGGTGAGACCCCACCAATCCCCAAGCGACACCCGGGTGTCGCGCCATTTATATTGAATTGCTCTGCAAATTCCAAGCGGATTTATTCAAGCCATAAAGAAGCGATAGTAGAGAAGAGAATAAGAGTAGAGTTCAAAAACAATTCAATCTAGAATACATGTTCAACCAATGTTAATAATAAGTTAATTAAGTGATGTTATGGGGAAAGGATAACGCGCGTCTTTGTGCATTAGGTAGGTACCTTTCAAAAAACTAGAATCAGAGAACAATCTAGAACAAGCAATTAACATTTGAAATAAAACTCGCGCAAATAAAAATAGACAATACTATTTAAGCAATTAAAACAGTCAAATTAGTAAACGTTATAGCTTCAATTCGCATGTTTTTTGGTCAACATTTAAAAAACACACACAAAAATGCACTCTTGATTCTTGATGTTATAAGCGCCATCTCGTTGCAGATGCCGTAACTGTTATATTATTGACAAGGTGCAATGCAAATGTAACTCAAACAAAGTCATAAACTTATTTTAAGTACTTGCTTTGCAATGCCCTCGGTTCTATTTTATGTAACTCTGAACTAATAATATTCTTAACATATAATTTTACTTCAACTCTGCAATCTTGTCACCTCTTTTAATTATGAACTAGCATAAAAATTGCATGCATGGAAATATTAAGATAAAATTATAAATCAATTCTTATCAGCTAATTTTTAATGTTGTTATCTATTATTATTATTACTATGTCCAATCGAAATTAACATAATACAACTTTTTTTTCGATCAATAACTGTTATACGGAAATAATCGGTTTTTATTTTACCGATTCTATGTAACTTTATTTTTATGGCAACACTATTGACAGCCAGCTTTCCGTCAGCAGCATTATTTTCGTGTAAAATCCTGGATTTATCATTTATTTATCGTAAATATTCAATATAGACCGAAACCTTAGTATCTAAAGTGATAATGTGCATGTAGTTAATGAGGTGGCCAAGGAAAGCGTGCAATTGTTTGGACACCATTAATGTAATGAAAGATGTCTTCTCTCTACGGCGCTACTTACAACAGGACAAAACGAAAGTGACTAGTTGACCGTGTGTTACTGGGTGATTATTCTCGTTCCTAGACCTGAATCCTGCTTAAAATGGCGCAGACTGTGAGACGCGCCATTGAGGGCAGATACCCCTCATGTTATGTGCAAAATAGATTAAAAGAAAGACAAGCAAAGGCCAGAGCTTTGAGGTACGTATATCTAATTCTATCCAATTACCGTGTTATTAATCCAGTGTTGTACATAAAAATGGGTTACGGCTATTGTTCTACTTTCTGCAAGAACAAAGCTTTTGTCTGTGTGTTTTTTTCGTAAGATACTGTCGTGCAAAAAAGTCGTATGTACGTACGCATAGTTGCGAACGTAAACTAGAGTGTAGTAACCTTTGTAGGTGCGATTTTAAAAGTGAAATCGAATGTTATTTGTAATTAAGACATGCATTCCTGCAATGTTATGATAATTTAAGCATATCACTTATGACTGGTTGTGTTTGATCATATTTGTTAATTGTTTATCTTACATTTTATACTGGCTCCATAAGTAGGTTACAGTGATTAAATATCATTAAGTATTTAAATTACTTTAAACTTCACTAGGTTTTATCAAAGATTCACTGTGTTATTTGGCATACAGTGAATTTAGCCATTATTTTACATTTTTCTGTAACACAAACTACCTGATTGGATACACAAAATGTTAATATTGCGCAGGATTGACCCTATTGAGACAACTTTCTCATTTTTATGATATATTTTGCATATGTTGTTACCATTTCATTGTTGGTGAATAGATATAGTTGGATGGTTGGGTAGATAACACAATTAAACTACTATTATTAAGACAATGGTCATCTTTAATCTTGCCCATGACCATAAGCAATGTAAAGAGCTTGAAACTTTGGGTCTCTAAAATATATGTTTTGAAAAACAATACAAGTCTAATCTGTGAAATTTGGTTTTATTTTGAATACTTTTATATAATTTTTAAAATACTTTAATTTCTGATTACAAATATAAGTATACAGTTGACCAGTGTGCTTGAGATTTATCAGTTGACAAAGTTGGATATTCATGTTAAATCCTCAGTCAATAAGTTGATTTAGAATAACTATTTGGTTTGAAAATCATTTATAATAACTAAGGACTTTAATATTTACAGATTAGAACAACAAAGAAAGCCAGACAAACCGGAGGACTTTGTGTGTTACTCAGACAGCGACAGTGAAGAGGAGACTCCGTCGCAGAAACACCGCACACTCTGTACATCGTACAACTTCGTTGACTATGTACGATCTAGGGAAATACTCGCACCAGAGGTAAGGAATTCAGTGTTTCAGTGTACCTAAAGTAAGCCTGTTCTAATTAGGCTGTAATTTTATTTTCAAAATGTCGAGTTGGAACAACCTATGTCATGTAAGATTTTAGACTTTCGCGTTCCATTACACTAAAATTAGTCTTTATGGGTCTACCTATGGGTTAGGAGTAGCAAATTACATAGCTACTTACTGCCCGACGTTTCGACTGGGTTGGGTGATTATTCAAAATTTGGTTAACTTGGTGTTAGTGTCAATTTTCACATATTTAATATTAATTTATTCAATATTAAAAACTACTAAACGATGTTAGAAAGTCCATTTAATATGCTCACTCATTTTGAGATACATCATAAAATTATTTATTTGCAAAAAATGCTATTTCATACACCAAATATCAGGCCCTAGCCATGTAAGATCTCCCAAATATGATATTCATTTCAGTGTATTTATAATTCTGTAAGAATAATTTTATTAAACTCCATTTAAATTCATTTACTATTACATTACCAACTTTATCATTTCAATTTAATTTTTTAAAACATTATGTTTTATCATATTATTTCAATTCAAAAAGTGTAGGCGATAAAAACTATCAGTCCCTAGTCATTTATGAAATTCAGAAATACACTGTATCCAAGCATGAGGCTCCTTCATAACTCACTCAATATGATAACATTGGTGTAAAGGTAGTTGCAAACTACGCCCAATCCGCGGCAGCTATTTTGGTATTAGTGTGATCGCCGACTTTGTTGTGCAACAACGTGCTGTGCCAGTCAACCTCTCAGGCCCTAGGTAAGTCGTTTTAAAGATATTAATTACCAAATAATATTATTACTTACTGTAAATATGAGTTTGGCCTGCCTGCTCATTTTGACCGCCTATTGGTTTTGTTGATGATTTTAAATAATGGGTTTCATTCAATTTTGTTTCGATTCGTCAGTCCCTAGACCATCAGGCCCTAGTTATAATACGGACTAGGGACTGATGCCACATCTAGGGACTGATGGTTAAGGGTGTTATGCATGGTTTTAATATAATATCGCAATGTATTTGTTGTAGAATATGGCGCCCAGAAAGAAAATAACTATGACTAAAAAATAAATTGCAAAAAAAAAGGTCAGAATCGGCATCAAAGCAATTGGAAAAAATTAAAAATGAGCCTGTATTGCTGGCAGATTACAAAGAAAAGGACGGACTCAAATACCCAAAGAAAAAAGAAAAAGGACAGCGCAAATGTGTAAAAGATATGACTTCTCAAACGCTGTTCAGTTGCAATAGGAGCTCCAGGCAGTTCGCAGATGCACCTCCACGGTTAGAAGAAGACTGAAGGAGAAGAACATAGTAGAAAACTCAAAGTGTCCGGGATATTTACCATGCTGTTTTGTTTTAATGAGCTCCCGATATTTCTTTGAGTTTTCTAATGTGTGTAACCAAGACAGTTTAAAAAAAAAGAACATAGTAGCCCGCAGAGCTGCTACAGGTCCAAAATTTACTGCAGCGCACCGGCGAGCCCGCTTGCAGTTTGCTCGTGACCATGTCTATTGGACCATTGAGCAGTGGGGAGCTGTTCTCTTCTCAGGCGAGACACGAGTGTGTCATTTCTGCAACGACAGACGAAGAAGAGTATACCGGAGGCAGGGTGAACGTTTCGCCCAAGCCTGCATCCAGGAGTCGGTGGAATATGGAGGCGGATCCTGCATGTTCTGGGGCGATATGTCGACTGCCGGCAAAACCGACCTTGTGTGCGTCTCCCGGACCGAGGGTGCTCGCGGACAATGGTCGCTGACTGCTCGCCGCTATATTACAGAGATTCTGGATGTGCATGTGGTCCCTTTTGCTGAATCTTTTGGCGAGGGGTTCACATTAATGCACGACCACACTCGCACTCACACTGCAGCCATCGTGAGCGACTCCATGCGGAGGTCCAAAAATTTCTGTTATGCAATGGCCAGCGAGAAGTAATGATCTGAATCCGATATCTCTGGGACCGAGCACCTCTGGGACCACCTTAAACATAAGGTCCGATCTCGGGATACGGCTCCTTTGACTCTAAACCGCTTATCCCTCAAGAAGAGCTCCTGAAGTTTGTCAGGTCTATAAGGGACCGTATGGAAGCTGTCATCAGGGCAAGGGCGGGTAACACTAGATTTTAAGTAAATTTTAAGACACTTTTTGTACATTTCTTTTTGTAAATTATCGATTGTTAATTATGACGTAATTAAGAATTTTTATTATTTTTACAATTCTAATGTTTATTGTATAATTTTAATTAAAAATAAAGATTAAACTTAATTGTTTTTTGATAATCCTTTTTGTTACCTTTTCAATGATACCTGGATAGTGTTCCTCAACATAAGGTTTAGGAATTTTTGAATAGGATTTTTAAAAGGTGCGATTTTTTTTAATCCGAATGTTGTTCATAGATTTTTTTAACTCAAGAGATATTTTTTGTTACAGTTGATTTGCAATTAAAGTGTGATTTGATATAATAATCGTTTTTTACATCAGTCCCTAGCACATCTAATCAGTCCCTAGAACCCTGATTTTACAAAATCATCAATTTCTCTTAAAATATTAGGTAAAGTGACTGGCCCTTTCAGATGCAGTAATGTAGATGTTATACACACAGCATAGAATATAAACTTTACCAATTTTTAACTAAAAACACTACTTTCAAAATTAGGTCAGAAGTTAACCAAATTTCAAATATCCACCCGGTTACACTTCGCCAAGTTACACATATGGGTCTACACCAATTGTGGTCGTGCCACAAGCCATAAAGACTAATTTTAACCTATGTCATGTTAAACCACCTACAGTCACAATAAAATCAAATAGATGCCATTTCAATATATGTATTAGAGCAAAAAAGTCACAACTTTGATCAATTTGAATTGATCATGCTATGTACTGTGCCTTAAACTGGTAGATTTTGGTGACAAGATATTATTATTATTTCTAAACCTGCGTAGAGACGTTTTACGGGTAAAACATTACTTCCTTATAGCGCAGTCGGTTAAAAAGTAGCATATAACCTTTTGGACTATATCTGTACCAAATTTCATTTAAATTGGTCCAGTACTCTAAGTGTGAAAGCGTAACAGACAGACAGAGTTACTTTCGGATTTATAATATTAGTAAGGATAGATCACCATTGATAAGAGACAATAGTTAAAAATCTACAATGCATAAAGTATATCTTATCTTTATGACATTCTTGATGCCCTTAATTTGACACAGATAGTGCATCTATTTTGATGACTATGTTGCATTATTATGGGATGCTTTATTATAAATAGCAAGTTCTATTGCTATTTAAAATTTTAATGAATACAATAATAATCATAAGTAAGTCATGTACTGACGATTTATATGTGTGTGGTAAATGCAGTAAGGAATTTTTAAGTGAATTTTGTAATTCATTTAATATCATTTTGAAAATGTTTATTGTAAATGTCTAGGCATTGTTAATCCTGTTTTCATGTGATGCAGTGTTAATATTTAAATGATTTAACATGGCACAATATTTATTTAAAAGTCAACAAAAAATATATTATTGGCCAATATTAACAACCTGTATTGTTTTAATTTAGGTTTTTAATTAGTATAATAAAAAGTATTTGTTTGTTTATCTTGAAATAACCTTATAATGGGACACATAAATTCGCCAAAATGTAAATTTGATAATGATAAAGTGACATGCAGATACAGTATGACGTCAATAATGCAATTGCTAACGTAAATTGAATGTCTCTTGTTGGTCTGGGACGTAAAAAAACGTACCCACTAATTTTAAATGAGAACATCTGTAAACCAAATATTTGTTTTATTAGCCTAGTTTGTATCCTTACAATCCAGAGTGTCATGGGAAACTGACACAAAATATATCATCAAATGTGTCACAAATTTTGTGCTTCGGTAAAGTACCTAGTCTATTGATAAACTAGGGTTAGTATTCTTATTTGAATTGTTGAACGAAGTTGCGCCACTTTTTAAAAGTTTGCAAAGGCGTAAACTTTCAAAATTTGACAAAGAAGTCAATGAGCAAACTTTCCCAATTTTTCCTGACCCAACATTGACAAATATATCATTATGTGGGCCTTGACAAATGCGTCGCCGTTTTTCCTAGAGGGGTGGGCAGAGATCACTTCCTGCCATGTGCTACGGTCCAGGCACACCTCTTTCGCTTCATCCATATCCATCAACCTCTTCATGCATGCTCGTCGATTACGGGTACTTTTGATTTGACCTCTCTTTAAGATTTGACCTATTTGGTCATGAAAGGTCTTTCTTGGTCTTCCTCTGTCGACGTCTCCATTTATACCCTTTGTATCTATAAAGCGTCATTCAGTAAGACTTGTCAAAAGCATCACCTATAATTCAACTTGTCAAATGCGTCACCTAATTAAACTTGTCAAATGTGTCACCTGCTTAAACTTGTTTTTATGTACTTGTCAAATGCGTCACTTGTTCAAACTTGTCAAAAGCGTCACCAGGTTAAATTTGCAAAATCCGTCATCTGGTTAAACTTATCAAATGTGTCACCTAATTCAACTTGTCAAATGTGTCACCCTCTTATACTTGTGAAATGCGTCATCTTATACTTGTGTAACGCGTCGCAGCCGCGCTCCGTGGACCCTTCGTACGCCACGCGGCACATGCTCACGCACGACATGTTCCGCGAGACGCCGGTCAACCTCGGCAACATGAACAAGGTGTTCTGCTCACAGTGCCTCTTCGACAGGCAGGTCGTGTCACTGACTCGACTGACTGACTTCTATCAGCAAATAGAATTCCCAGTACCTATATCAGTAGATGACATTATTTTTCCTCTCGAACCTTGACAAATCGGTCTTGACGAAATTTGTCAAACTCGTCGTACATCAAATCTTGACGGATGCGTCATTGTGCACACTTAGACAAAAGCGTCACTGTATAGGACTTGTCAAATACGTCATCTGCTTAAACTTGTCAAATATGTCACCTAATTCAACTTGTCAAATGGGTCATTTAGTTAAACTTGTCACAAGCGTCACCTGGTTAAACTTGTGAAATGCGTCATCTTATACTTGTGAAATGCGTCATCTTATACTTGTGAAATGCGTCATCTTATACTTGTGTAACGCGTCGCAGCCGCGCTCCGTCGACCCGTCGTACGCCACGCGGCACATGCTCACGCACGACATGTTCCGCGAGACGCCGGTCAACCTCGGCAACATGAACAAGGTGTTCTGCTCGCAGTGGCTCTCCGACAGGCAGGTCGTGTTCGGCACCAAGTGTAATAAGGTTAGTGGGTTCAATAAGTATTTTTTTCTTAACTGACATATGTTGATGTATTGGAGTAGCCTTGTCATCGTCACCGGATTTGCGGGGAGCAGATGGCTCACTCCTAAAGGTTTGATAAGTATTTAATTGTAAATATTTGTGAATAGGAGAATTTTTTTCTTTTTCAATCTATTGCAAGAAGCAACGCACGCAGAGTAAAAAAAGTCAGTCGAATATATCATTCAAAATTGTCTGTATAAAAATCGGCCTGAGTCGATAATAAGTCCTACAAAAAGTTGGACGTAGGCGAGCAGCCTCATACGTTTTGTTTTCTAGTCTAACACGATAACAATGACTAAGAAACTCAAGCCACTTTTAGTCAATAATAATATAATTTACCATTAAAATTTAAAGAGAAAAATAAAAATTTTAAAATATTATTCTAAAGCATCGACGAGTGGTTTAAAATAAACATTAGAAAATCAGTAAACAATCAACTGGGCCTACATCATCGAGTTGCAGCAAAGAGATTGCTTACGGATTGTTTCAGGGATGAGAGCCATCCGCTCCCCCGCAAATCCAATAATACAAATCTGTCTATCCCCAAACTGTATCTCATAAACCCTGATAGATAGAAAGGTGAAATTTTCACAAATTATGTATTCCCGTTGCCGCTATAACAAAAAAATACTAAACATTTAAAAAAATAAAATATTTTCGATTCCCCATACAATAAATCTTTTTTTTTTACATAATTGGTAAGGAACCCATATTGTCTCCCATTATTCTAAGTATCGATGAAAATATCAAATTCCAGCTAATGGTGTACGACGTCCGCACCCGGTCTTTAGACGCGATCCCGACGCTGCGGCCGCGCGCGCCCTGGGCCGGGCCCGACCACCAGACCGGCATCCATGCGCTGCAGATCAACCCCTCCAGGTCAATACTCTATAGTTATCTAAAAGGTCATAAAAGGAGAAATGACTGGCTGACTGGCTGATTGATTGACTAAATGACTGACTGACTGACAGGTTGACTGTCTAACTGACTGAATGAATGAATTAATGAATGGCTGACTGACTGATCGACTAGACATATCAACGCAAATGCCTTAACGGCTAAACGTGGACACTTGGAACTAGAAAAGGACATAGCTTAGATACCGTAGAGGTGCACTAAGAAAATAATTCCCACGGGAATGGGAATTAGCGGGAAAATTATTTTTTATGAAAAATCTAAACCGCTTAAGTTAGACGCCTGAATGGCATGCTTAGTAAACTTAAAGCTTACTTGCTAAATTCCGCAAAATTCTCACTGGAACGGGAATTAGCGGGAAAAAAACTTTTGTATGAAAAAATCTAAACCACATAAAGACAGATGATTGAAATTTGGCACGCAGGTACCCTAATCAAATGAACGTAAAGCTTACTTGCAACACGATATTGCAAAATTCCTACAGGAACGGGAGGTAGCGGGAAAATACTTTTGTATGAAAAAATCTAAACCACATAAAGACAGATGATTGAAATTTGGTATGCAGGTGTACCCTAATGAACGTACAGCTTACTTGCAACTCGATATTGCAAATTTACCACGAGAACGGGAGTGATTGAAAAAAACATTTGTGTTTAAAATTCTAAATCAAGTAAGATAGATTTGGTGCCAAAAGTTACTATTACACACGGACAAAGTCTATGTTATCATAAACTAAAATACTTGTTTCCACATTCCAGGACGCTGCTAGCGACGGGCGCTCGCAACTCGTGCGAGCTCGCCATCTACAGCCTGCCCACATTGGACCCGGTGTGCGTGGGCGAGGCGCATAAAGACTGGGTGAGGTGCCGCTGACTTAGATCACTAGTAAATAAATAAAATAAAATAAAAGGCGTCCGACCGATTTCAGCCATGGCGGCCGATCTCAAGTGCGCAGGACATATTATAGTGCACAAGTGTGAGCGCAAACACAAGTGCACTCTCTATTCCCTTACTCTCATAGTTCGGTGAGACGGCAATCCGACATAACCGATGAGAGATAGGGCGCAGGACCACCGGCTTAACGTGCTTTCCGAGGCACGGGCGTTCAACCGCCAAATCACTAGTAAAATAATATTGAATAGATAAATAAAAATCATGTACGGTCGAAATGAGAAACCTACTCCTTTTTGAAGTCGGGTAGAAAAAAAAATGAAAGTAAAGAAGTAATTAATGTATTCAATTTATTAAAAATAATAATAAATATATAGACCATTTGCCATCCTTCAACGTAGCCTGTTGTGTTGGAACATCTTTCCTTCCCCCAGACTATGTCATAAACACATGTCAGACTATGTCAGAGTAAGTATTGTTTGTATGAAGTTCCATTTATTAAACCTCCTCTCCCCTCTTTACATTATTTTTCGCTCTTTCCTCCCTTCTCCACACAACATGGACAGCGTGTGAAGATTAGCAACGCCAACCTTCCAAGTCTCACACTGTCCAAAACTCCAAGTTGTGTGGAAGCAGTAGGGCTCTCCCAGTTGAAACCGCTTCTAAGTCACACACTGTCCTGGTAGTGTGGTTCCAGTAGGCCAGTTCTAGTTGAAAACGCTTTCAACCGCCCCTGTCTTTAAGCTTCCAAGTCGCACACTGTCCAAAGTCGTGTGGTTCCATAAGAACAGTTATAGCTGTAACCGGTTCTAATCGCCTCCTTTTCCGCTTCCAAGTGACGTACTATCCAAGTCCAAGTAGTTGTACGGTACCAGTGAGCCATTCCTAGTTGAAACCGCTTCCAACCGCCCCTGTCTCCAAGTTTCCAAGTCACACACTGTCCAAGTTGTATAGTTCCAGCTGTAACCGGTTCTAACTACCTCTTCGGAGTCGTGTACCATTAGGTCAGTTCAGTCGAAACCGCTTCCAACCGCCCCCGCTCCGCTTCCAAGTCATGTGTTACCACTATACTAGAATCCGTAATTCGGCGGAGTAGTTTGACAACTTCAAATCGTATTATGTTGCCAGGTTTAGCCTAGTGTTGTTTGCATCGATAATTTTTGATCCGATTCGATCAGAACAAAAAATCGATTTTTTTTCGTATTAATTTTTTATTAAAAAATTAAATGTGCAAGCTCCATATTATATTTTTATGAAATAAATTGATTTGATGTACTAATCAAGAAAATTTCGATTGTTGTTAAACAAAGATACTGGCACGATTTCGCATTACTTAATTGTAGCAGTACTGTTGGCTAGTGAAATAATGGTTGACATGATGACGCTCACCTTCATTTGTAAATCATTCGGCTTCCGTACCTTGGATTGTTTGATGCGATTGTATTTCTCTGTTCATGTAGCATATTATAGGTAGGCACTTATTGTTTTGTTTTTCAGTTGATCAGGGCTTAAACTCCAACATTTTTATACAATACCTCTTAAAATTATTAAAATAAAGCAGACATTTTTCACTCTCTTTTTAATTTGGTTAAAATAAATTAAGCGGTGTTGTTAGATAACCGGCGATTTATTCTTAGACCGGTTTTTTTTTTCCTAACTGACTAACGATGATGGCTTGGAGGAGCCTTGTCATCATCACCGGGCTTGCGGGGGAGCGGATGGCTCTCACCCCTCCTCAGACCGGATAATTCTGTCGATAATTAAATATACCATTAACCTCATCACTATTTATTTTTTCTAACACATGGTAACACTCTATCTGTCAAACTACACCGTCGAATTATGGATTCTAGTTTAGGTCAGTTCCGTTTCCAGCCAGTTGTAACCGGTCGTAACCCGCAGATCCTGGACATGTGCTGGCTGGACGACGAGTTCCTGGTGACTGGGTCGCGGGACTCCAAGCTAGCGCTGTGGCGCGCGCCGCCCGCCCCCCAGGCCGCTAGACACGCCTACGTCGCTCCGCTCGCCTTGAAGGAGTGCCGGTCTGGTGAGGAAGTTTGATAATTGAGTTTATTTTCTTTTTGTACCTGACATAAGATGGGTGAAGTGAGTAGCCTCCGATCTGGTAAGAGTTGACTATCCTGGACATGTGTATCCTGGACATTATCCTCCAAGCTAACGCTGTGGCGCGCGCCGCCGGCCCCCCAGGCCGCTAGACACGCGTACGTCGCTCCGCTCGCCTTGAAGGAGTGCCGGTCTGATGAGGGAGATTGTTAATGGAGTTTATTTTTTTTTGTAACTGACGTACGATGATAGCTTGGAGTGGTCTCGTCATTATCACTTAATTATTTTTTTATTTTGATATAGTTGCATGGTCCACTCGAACACAAAGGCACTGTTAAAAGTATCACTTTGATATCTCGATAACTCAAAGAGACATTATTTAGAAGTTTGGAGCGAATGACTCTCACCTCAAATTTCTGGACTCAACGGGACTACTGTTATCCACTGACACACAAACACTACTACAAGTACACGCTTGGAATAAAGTCCAAATACGATGAAAAATTTGAATAAGCTATAGTCGGTTAAAAAAGCGTCGGTAGCCGAGTGGTGAAGGTTGTTGCTTGTCATACAAGAGGTCGCTATGCTTATCAAATTTGAAACCATATGTACGATTATTCATCGCTGCAACGATGAAGAAAAACATTGTGAGGAAACCTGGACACCTACGAAGAAATTCTAAGGTTGTGTAGTCGACCAACCCGCACTTGTCGACTAAGGCCTTATCGCCCTAGTTTAGGATAGGCCCGTGCCCCAGCAGTGGGAACGTACCTGTATGCTCTGATAATGATGATGATGAATTTGATTTTGATCGTAAACCTTAATCAATTTCCAGGTCAAAAAGTCCGCGCGCTAACGTTCAACAACAGGTGGCGTGAGATAGCAGCTCTCACCCTTAACGGTTACATCCACGTGTTCAGCGCGGAGTCCTTCCGCCAGAAGCTGTCCCGCAAGCTGCCCTCCTGCCAGGACCTCGTCTGCCTCGCCACGCAGGTACAGACAGACAGACAGACACATACATACATACATACACAACGGGTACATCCACGTGTTCAGCGCGGAGTCCTTCCGCCAGAAGCTGTCCCGCAAGCTGCCCTCCTGCCAGGACCTCGTCTGCCTCGCCACGCAGGTACAGACAGACAGACAGACACATACATACATACATACACAACGGGTACATCCACGTGTTCAGCGCGGAGTCCTTCCGCCAGAAGCTGTCCCGCAAGCTGCCCTCCTGCCAGGACCTCGTACAGACAGACAGATTATGTATGTATGTATGTGATACATACATACACGAATACAAACAGATAGCAATATACTTATAATGGGATACATACATACTTGCATAGTTGACATTAACGACCAATAGCTATGGACACTCGGTCACAAGTTCACAACATGTATGAAAGCCTTCCAAGATATATATTTTTTGTATTTCAGTAAAAATGAATATTTGTCATGAATTTATTGTTTGTGGTCCGACTGGCTCGGTGGAACAGCTCGGTAGTTAGTGACCCTGGTTCGAAGAGACGTGGGTTCGATTCCCATCCGGGTCAAATATTTGGATGACAAACAGCGATGTTTGTTCCGTCTTTCTCTTGCTCTCTTCTGGGTTAATGGAATGAACCTAATTTTCTAATACAAATTTTTTGCCCTAAATAGTCGTCTTTATGGGCCTGCACGCGATATTAGCAGTAGCAAATACATAGCTACTTGCTGCCCGACGTTTCGACTGGGTTTCGCCAATCATGGTCGCTAGCATCGTGTCGTGTACTTGCTGCTCCTAATACCGCGTGTAGACCCATAAAGACTAATATTTAGTGTAAACTATCACGTTCCACGTGATAGATTTAAAATCTTACGTAATTCTTTGTCTTCTAGGAGAGTGGCGTGTACGCGATTGGCTGCAAGTCGTACACTCTGCTGCTAGATTGCCGAACGCTGCAATCGGTGAAGAAGATCACGTCGCGGTACAACGGCTGCGGCATCCGCTCCGCCAGTTTCCGCGGGAACATGCTCACCATCGGCACGGGCCTCGGTAAGCATCGTCATCATTCTCCTGCCCTTGTCCCACGCTAAGTGGGGGCGGCGCAATATGTGTATTTCTTCCACTCGGGCCTATCATTTGTCAGCTCAGTGTCTACTCCTTTCACTCCCATATCATCTCTCACGCAATCCGTCCATGTCTTCCTCGGCCTGCCTCTACCGTTACATCCATTGCCATTCATACTCATCACTCTTCTAGTTACATGGCTTTCTTCCCTCCTCATAACAAGCTAACCTTGCACTTCTCACCTTTTCTAAAATTGGTGCAACTTTCAGACTTCCCCGTATATATTCATTCCCAATCCTATCCAACCTTGTTACTCCACACATCCATCTCAACATACGTATCTCATTTGCATGCCCTAAGCATCGGGTGCCGATTTAAAATTTGAAAAAAATAATTGTCAGTCATAAAAATAAAAGTCAGTGTTATTGATCACTACCGGTGGTGGCGCCACCCGTGGCTAACGGGTAAAATGTGATGGAAAAATTCGCATTGGTGACGTAACGCCTGGATAGCTCAGAGGTTAGAGCATCCGACGCGATATCGGAAGGTCCGGTGGTTCATATCCCTGTTCAGGCGGGGTAATGAATACAATTTTTTCAAATTTTAAAATTTACATTCAGCTTTAGTTGCATTAAAACAACAACTAAAAAACAACGGGTGCCATTAGAGGGACACAATGATGAAAAAAAGTCTTCGCGCATAACACAACGAGTCGATGATCTAGGGGACAAGACCAGTTGAAATCTCGTCATCTACTGGCTGAATGGCTCGGTGGAACAGTGGTTAGTGACCCAGAATCACTAACTACAATTCCAAGAGTCATGGGTTCGATTCCCGACAAATATTGATGTGACGAACATCGAGTAGCCGAGGATAGAAATAAGTGGCGAGCATTTGGGGAGGCCTATGTCCAGCTGTGGACGAAAGTGGGTTGAGGATGATGATGATGAACATCGGTTTTTGTTCCGTGTCTGGGTGTGTTATTAAATATAAGGTTTATTCTAAGATTGTGTAGTCAACCTGCACTTGGCTAGCGTGGTTGACTCGCGGCCTGCGAGCCCTAGTAAACTAGCCTACCCTAGTAGGGTAGGCCCGTGCCCCAGCAGTGGGGACGTATAAAGGCCGATGATGATGATGAAGATGAATTAGATACTGAACCCTTTAACCAGTGAACTATTTTGAAAATTTCATTGCTTTTAAACCTTATCTTGAGGGAATAAGGTTCAAATTATGGTGGCAGTACGTTTGTCACCGCCTTGTAAAGGGTTAAAATGATTTTTTCAATCATATATTCGTTTCTTAGGCCTTCTGATGTTCTACGACCTGCGAGCGGGCAAATACCTGGAGAGCAACATCCACTCATCGAAAACCGTCACGCTTCGTGCGTCCCGCGGCTATGTAGTAAGTTGCAAATACATATTGCTCTATTATATACAATTGCAGTACTTAACTAGACTATCAAATCAGGTCTTCCACATTGTAGAACTTTAATTATTGAACCCACATAAAATCTTTTATAGAACTTCCAAATTACCGAACGCGGATATTAGTGGATGAAGAACAAAGATTTTCCAAAAACACGCATTTATTCTAATTAATTAATTCTAAGGTTGTGTAGTCGACCAACCCGCACTTGGCCAGCGTGGTCGACTAAGGCCTTATCGCCCTAGTTTAGGGTAGGCCCGTGCCCCAGCAGTGGGGACGTATATGGGCTGATGATGATGATGATGATGCATTTATTATACAGATTATAGGTAAACACAATTTACGAAAGATTGAACTCTGAGATCTTTGATTAAAGAACTTAGAATTATCGAACGGGCTGATAGATTAAGATAATATACCTACTATCGGATATTACAACATCTTGTAGAGAAGCTTTAAGCCGGGTTCACATGACCGCGCGGTATAACACCAAAGTAAACGGTGATTATCCCCTACTTGAGACTACTCCTCGCATACACATTTCAAGTGATATTTTTAAAATAAACTCTATAGACCTCAAAGTTAAAGTTGAGAGGACTAATGGGACCAAACCGCTCTGACCTGCGCACCATACATATTCCATAATGTGGACGTTCATGTGCACTTAGCCTTATTGACAATGCTGCGTCATATGGATGGACACAACTCATGCCAAACTTCCAAATCCGTGTAAGTGTCCAAAACACATTATGCCGGCTGATTTTACTTTCCGACGTACTCGGCTGATATGACACACCATAAGCGCCGAACTAACGCGGCCCTAAATTCAGTTGCGCAACTTTGTGTGTATATTGTATGTTCAGTAATGTGTGCTCTACAAAGCATTGCTAACTTACGCCCGACCGAAGTTCGGTTGTACGCAATGTAATTTCGGCACGGTGTGTCAGTAATTCAAAATACATTGCGGGCGTAGTCACGACGAACTGCGGTCGCGTATTTTCGTCATAGTGTGTTTAGACACTTACGCAGTTTTATTTACCCCTGCGATTTTCTTTCTTGGACACGTGTATGTATCCCCCCACTGTACCCGCAGTTCCCCGACGAGGAGGCGGACGGCTTCAACCAGGTGAAGTACGTGCCCGCCATCTACACGCACTGCTACGACCACTCCGGCACGCGCATCTTCACCGCCGGCGGCCCGCTGCCCGCGCCGCTCGTCGGGAACTACGCGGGCCTGTGGCAGTAGCCGAGCGTGAGTACATACGGGTCCGCATCTACACGCGCTGCTACGAGCGTCTACACGCACTGCTACGAGCGTCTACACGCACTGCTACGAGCGTCTACACGCGCTGCTACGAGCGTCTACACGCACTGCTACGAGCGTCTACACGCACTGCTACACCGCCGGCGGCCCGCTGCCCGCGCCGCTCGTCGGGAACTACGCGGGCCTGTGGCAGTAGCCGAGCGTGAGTACATACGGGTCCGCATCTACACGCGCTGCTACGAGCGTCTACACGCACTGCTACGAGCGTCTACACGCACTGCTACGAGCGTCTACACGCGCTGCTACGAGCGTCTACACGCACTGCTACGAGCGTCTACACGCACTGCTACGAGCGTCTACACGCGCTGCTACACCGCCGGCGGCCCGCTGCCCGCGCCGCTCGTCGGGAACTACGCGGGCCTGTGGCAGTAGCCGAGCGTGAGTACATACGGGTCCGCATCTACACGCGCTGCTACGAGCGTCTACACGCACTGCTACGAGCGTCTACACGCACTGCTACACCGCCGGCGGCCCGCTGCCCGCGCCGCTCGTCGGGAACTACGCGGGCCTGTGGCAGTAGCCGAGCGTGAGTACATACGGGTCCGCATCTACACGCGCTGCTACGAGCGTCTACACGCACTGCTACGAGCGTCTACATGCACTGCTACGAGCGTGTACACGCACTGCTACGACGCGTCTACACGCACTGCTACGAGCGTCTACACGCACTGCTACGAGCACTCCGGGACGCGCATACTACGCGGGCCTGTGGCAGTAGCCGAGCGTGAGTACATACGGGTCCGCATCTACACGCACTGCTACGAGCGTCTACACGCACTGCTACGAGCATCTACACGCACTGCTATTAGCGTCTACACGCACTGCTACGAGCGTCTACACGCACTGCTATTAGCGTCTACACGCACTGCTACGAGCGTCTACACGCACTGCTACACCGCCGGCGGCCCGCTGCCCGCGCCGCTCGTCGGGAACTACGCGGGCCTGTGGCAGTAGCCGAGCGTGAGTACATACGGGTCCGCATCTACACGCGCTGCTACGAGCGTCTACACGCACTGCTACGAGCGTCTACACGCACTGCTACACCGCCGGCGGCCCGCTGCCCGCGCCGCTCGTCGGGAACTACGCGGGCCTGTGGCAGTAGCCGAGCGTGAGTACATACGGGTCCGCATCTACACGCGCTGCTACGAGCGTCTACACGCACTGCTACGAGCGTCCACACGCACTGCTACGACGCGTCTACACGCACTGCTACGAGCATCAACACGCAATGCTACGACGCATCTACACGCACTGCTATGAGCACTCCAAGACGCGCATCCTACGCGGGCTTGTGTAGCAGTAGCCTTGCGTTATTTTGCAAATTATCAAGCTGTGATAAACACAAATTATCGTCCTATGATATGACAGATTATCGAGCTTTAGTATCACAGAATATTAGGCTTTAATATTACAGGTTATCGTGCGGTGTTATTTCAGAATATTGAGCTGTGATGTGTTGCTGTGATATTACTGTTAAGCTAACTTAGATTTCCAAGGGTCTTACTGTGAGTTCTCTGAGAAACTTATTTAGATCCATTTGGTCTGTACCAATCAAAACAAAGTTTTTAGAAAAAGTACAGAAAAATAAGTCATAATTCGTATGTATTTTTTTAAAGGTGTCTACGGTAGCCGTGAAAATGGCGCTGAAAACTATTTCACGGAAACTATTCCGTCACTGCCAGCAGTTAATTTGGAACTCCAAATATGGGTAAGGTAGACGGTAAAATTAATATTATCTTCGGCCGAAACGGTTATTAGAAAATTAAAAGTACTAAGGGCCGACCGCTGGGTTACTTGAACGCGAGATATGGAATAAAGCACAATGTCCTGCCTTCTTTTAACTCAGCGTTGCCTTAATACACCATAGTATTGACACTCTATCTATTCCTGTAAGATAACCTATTGTCTTAAGGTTTTTATACATGTTCTATGGGCGCAAGGCTTCTTCCAAGCCATTGTGGTATGTCGGTTAGTAAAAAAATCTAGTTTAAGTTTTTTTTTAAATCTTTATCAGAGAACTCTTTAGTTACGTACTTTACCAATTTCTTTTCTCAAACATAAGAATCAGTAAACTTTTAATAGATTAATTTAGTCTACAATTTTATAGTAATAGATTCGAGTGTTGATACTACTTGTAAGTCGGAGCTTGGCGCTTCTACGGAAACATCCGTCTTTGGAAATTATAAGCCGAAAATATAGAGTTAGATGTATGCTAAAAGTATTATATCATAGAAAAAGCTGACTTCCGTAGAAGCACTAAGGTTCATTTCAAAACAACCACTACATAAGGGCGGTTGTTTGCAGTGCTAACGCGTGTACAAGGTTTTTATTAACTTGCAATAAATTAGGACCCGCTAGACTACGTATTAGTAAAATAAATTGCGAAAATACTGCGAGCTAAACTACATAGTTGTAAAGTGGGTTTTAGACTACGGAACGATATTTGGCGTTTTGATGTAAAGACTGTCACACACAGTCGAGTTGTCGACATACGTAAGAAATATGTTATGTGAAGCAGATTTTTATAAATTAATATTTATTTCAATTATCACTTTATTGCAATGTGTGTGTGTGTGTCAGTCTTAAACTTTGTAAGACTTGAAATTGAACAGATTACTCTGAATGAGCAACTTTGATGCTTATCACAAGTCACGAAGGTTTAATTTCAAGTCTTCTTATATTATTTTTTTTATTTTGTTCAGTGTGCATTTAGCGCGTGACAAGTTTATTTTTTATTTTGGTGGGTTAGTGTGCCGTAATGTGATAATATGTTGTCTGTAGGTTATGTCACAGTTATGGCAAATGGGCATTATTTGTTTCGCAAAATACATATTATTACCATGTGCGAATAAAGTTACTAATATTTTTTGCCATATTTCACTTTTTGAGGCTAAATAGAATGAAGTAAAGATATTTTTGTGGCGAACTATGACAATTCACAAGACTTTCATTACTTAAAGTGGGATACAACTTTTGTAGGTTTTTTCTTCGTTGGTAATGGTACCAACATTAAATATCTTTAAATACACTAAATTCTCCGATCCTGTGACGTAACTTATGAACGAACTTAGCAAGTAAATTATATTTAAAAAGAAAGTTTGTAGAGTGAGGTTTCAAAAAAAAATAACACAAGTTTCTTTTTACTAGACACTACAAACTAAACCTACGCGCACAGATGAATCGGAACTGTAAATATGTGTACGAACGAGTATGAAAGAGTTGGGGTAACGATGTGTGTATTTGAATTATATTGCACAGAGGTAAAGACATAAGAATGTTTATTATAAAATACTAGGCAGCCAGTATGTTAAGGACAGATATTGAACCTTATTTTCATCTTATATGAGGGGAAGATTATGAGTATATTTGAATTGGGTTTTTTTACTTTACAGACTACCATTAATAATAACTATAATTTAGGTCACCAATTGTCTTCCTATAGCTTTAGCTCTGTGCGATATTATATTTATGTGCCTAATCTCACTTTGATGCTACGAAAAGTTCAATTTAGCACTAATAGGGAATTGTAAAAATACAGAGGACCATTGTGTTTGTTGTATTTAAATATTAATCGCCTTCTTTGTTTGAATAATATGTGCAATGCCGTTTCCGAATTTCGGGTCAGAAGTTTAAATTTGTAATGAATTAAAAATATTTTTAAGATTCGTATAGCTTGATTTAATTTTTATTGTGACCCGACGAAGTAAAGAGATTAATCAGAAATATATATTGCCGTTGAAGGATTTTAGAGTTTAATTAATGAAAGTTAGGACTTGTAATGTAGCAGTATGCAAGGGCCAATGTATTTCTGATTATTGTTGTCACAAGTTCGGCAAAAATAATGTGAACAAATATTGTAAATATGTATGAGAGATTAATTATATCACTCACATAGCCAGGATTTTTTTGTATTATAATTTTGTGAGCAGTCGGAAGCAAAAAGTAATTTATACGTCCACAAATAAGACTTTGCAGTGGATAAGAGCACAGTGGGAAACTAGTTGCAGTCACTAAATACGTACTCTCACAAATCAATTAAGCTACTTGAACGCTAGGGCCGAATTGGTCGAGCTTAGTGGTTTTGATTAGAGACGCAATTCAAGCTCCAAAAGTTTTTAGTACGGGGGGAGGATGGATAAACATTTAATACTTACGTTACATTACTTTTGCTTGCGACTGTACATTTTGACATATCGGCCATTTTGATTTTTGAATACTGATACAAAATGGCCGCCTGTCAATTACCATTATAGCTGTATTGTTTTATTAGTTGACGTGTCCTCGTGCGGAAATTAACGAAATAGTTATACCTATCATTAAGTGGTGGTAACTGGTAACACCGGCGATTTGCCATGTGCAATATTACGTGAAATTGCGTTGATGCCGTATTACCTCATTAGGCAGACGGAGCGAGACAACGTATGCTTTTCTATGAGTTTTCGTGATAAGACGGAACTAAGTTTTGATGTTTAGTATAAATTTAGCTTAAATGTAGATGTGATGTGTCAGCAGCAATTTATGTGTGACCACGTCTGTAGATTACTTGTCTGTTCATTTTTATACACTTTCAAGGAGTGTCACCTTCTGAGACTGTCTCACATATTAGAGCACAGTAACATTATGCAAGTATATTTTTCAATTCGTTTTATTTTTTGCATAGTCAACATCCATAGAAGTTAAGAACATTCAAAGTCAAAGTATTTATTGCGAACTAACTAACTAAAGTGTACATTGTAAATATTTTGACTAATTGTTAATTTGATTGTTATTTTATCTTATTCTAATTCTTTTTTGAGTATTTACCTTTATGCCAGAAATAAATATATAAATTACTATAATAATTATTTGATACGAGATACAGGTGCACACATTTAACATAGTCTTCCTCAGGCAAATGTGATTCTACGACTTTTTATCGGCGAAAGCAAGTTATCTCGCTCCGGGGGCTATATTTTTTGTGATAGAATCACCTTTGAGTCCTCCAAAGGCGATTCTAGGACGAAACCTTAGTAATAATGTGAAACCAATTTTATAGGTAATTCTCCGTAAACTAGTTGTATAGTAAGCGCTATCTTAGGGTGAAGTGAGGAGTGCGGGTGTTTTTACGTGTATTTCATACTGATATCCAGCGATTGGACGTGACGAATAAAAGACTTGAATAATGCCGACAGTTTGGACTTTTATTGCAAATATGTATATCCCCTATACCTACTTTCTTTTTCCTCAAGCGTCATCACTGGAGAGCCATCCGCTCTCCCGCAAGTCTGGTGATGATGACAAGGCTACTCCAAGTCATCATCGTAAGTCAGTTAGGAGAAAAAAAACTGATTTCCTGAACTTAACTGGCTAGAAATTAGAATTTCCAGAACAAAGACAAATATTACTTTTTGTAAAAAATTTATTCAAGCATTATAAATGCAATTCAATCACATCAATATTCACGAAGGCCACAGTCACATAAAATTGCAATGCAACACAATTTTACAGCAAAATAAAGCTTTGAAGATTAACAGTGAAAATAGAAAAGTACTTTAAACACCAATTACATTTTTATCAGAGCTGTTATTTTTTTTTATACACAAGAAATTCATAGCAAGAGTGAGTTAGAGCTTTTAGCTCTCAATGGGAAAAAAGCTTATGTTATAGTTTGTAGTTCAGGTTATGTAGTTATTGAGGGTGAGCTTGCACTGCAGGTGTCACCCAGCCAACGGGCAGACTTGATCCAGATTCACTTGCATACATGTCCCATTGACTCCTGAAAGGAAAAAAGTCATTTAGATAGCAGACATTCTCTCTATCAAACTATTCTGAACCTTATGGGTTGGGAGTAGTCATGTGCAATTAAATGTAAACACATATTTTATATGCATGGTTGTAGCGAGTTAGGAGGGGGCAGCTGTACCCCTCCGATTACTATTGTCGTCCCTATGTAAGTAGGGACTTAGCCCTAAGTATCATATCTAGTATATATGTCGCAGTCGTATTGTATAATCCGCTGTATTACATTACGGCTAGCCGTTATCAAAAACGGCCGTTATGTATTACGGCGGATCAACGATTAGCCGGATTGTCATTACGATACGTTCTTCATTTCGGCGACCCATGATCAGACGTATTGAACTTTATTCAATATTTTAGGGTGACTACGTCATGTGATAACAAAATAAAACAGGGTTTAATTGAAAATCAATTTTAATGAGAAAAATAAAGGTTATGTACCTACTCGGTGTGTAATAGGTTTGTACTTTGTGCTGTGTAGGTGCGAAAGTATAATACGTAATATATAAACTAAAGTTTTTTTTAAGTAATTAAGAATTAGAAACTAAGTAAATAATACATTTAATATTTGGGTTTAGTATTTTCGAGTACTTATTTAGAACACAGCATTCAAAATTTTTGGTAAGTTGCGCTTTGATTCGCAGGTTGGGCATAGGGAGACAAATATTTCAATGGCCTTTTTTTTAAATATAAAGTTTGTTTTGTACGGCATACAGCATTTTGTCTCGCCCGACGTGGCCAATTTCCTTATGAATTTCCATCAGAGTATCGAAATATTGCTCCATGGGTATTACGCGAATGGTATAGTCCTCAGGATTATTTTTATTCAAGATAAGATAATCTTCACCAGCAACATTCATGAGGTCATATTTTTTGCACCAATAATACTGTGTAGGATTCCGCCGAATACTAGAATCCATAGCCACTTTAGCGGTTTTGATATGCAATATAACCTCTAAAACTCGTTCTTTTGTCCATGGATTTTTAACTGTTCCACATTGAGACGAATAGAAACAGTTCAATTGCACGTCGAATTTAATCTTAAAGTCACTATTTACACTCGTATTTGTTTATTTCTTTAAAACCACTGTTAAAATCACATTTTTGTGAAACATTTTCTGTATTCGAGGCCATTGTTGTTGTTATGACAGGCAGCGCCGCGAGCGCTAAACATAGGAACTAAAAACTGTCAAAGAGGCGGTTAACGACCCGCTCTTTGACATTACGGCTAGCCGCATTAAAGAACGTTTAGCGCCGAATACATCCCGGCGGAATTTCATTCAGCCTTATTCAATCCGGCTAATCGTTGATCCGCCGTAATACCTACATAACGGCCCTGTTTTTGATAACGGCTAGCTGTAATGTAATACGGCGGATTATACAATCCGACTGCGACATATAGATCTGTTTCGAGAGGTCGCCAGTTCAAACCACTATGTTTTTCAAATTTGAAATTAATATGTACGCTTATGCGATGCTTTAATGGTGAAGCAAAACATCGTGAGAGAACCTGCAATTCTACTAAGAAATTCTTAGGTTGTGTAGTCAACCAACCCGCACTTGGCCAGCGAAGTGGACTGAGGCCTTATCGCCCCAGTTTAGGGTAGGCCCATGCCCCTGCAGTGGGACATATATGGGCTGACGATGATGTAAATTCATCGTCAAGATACACAGGTCTTGTGATATTGAAATAAGTAAAGCCAACAAACTAACCTGATCGCAACAAATGACCGCAGATCGCCATTGAAGTTGACTTGTGGAGAAGCATCCTCATCTCCAAATAACACCTTTCTCCACTGCCTCAAGTTGGACGCCACTTGTTTCTCCATTTCATTCACTTCAGTGGCTTTCGTATTGTTGTCTTCATCAAGTTTAGCACGGAGTTCTTCCTCTTCTTTCTCATAAACAATCAGTTTTTGAGCCCATAGTAACTTTAATTTATCTGAAATATTTAAAAGAAAATTGTTCTCCTGGTTTCGCTTGTGTTTGTTGTGAAGGTTTAAGTCTTAAGAAGGATCTTAACAAGACACCAGAAGTAGTTGTCACTAGCAATTCTTTATTTGATATAACTACAGATCAAGGGTAAAGAAGTCAAGTAAGATTCAATTTTGTTTCTTGTTCCCCATTACATTTGCATTAGCATTAGTAGTAGTTACCCGAGAGCACTTAATTATGTACAGCATGTATGGACTAGTACTCCATTTGTATTAGGAGGCAACCTGGAAGCAAACTGTCATCCACTAGCCGATCCCCTAATAGGGATGCCTCCTAAGTATCAGCATTAGTAAAGAATGTGTACAGCTTATGCCTTACCAATCTTCTCATCAAACTCTGCTGATTCAGTCGTTGAAACATTAGCTCCTCTGCCTTTGGCTGTGGTAACCCTGGCGTTGCGAAGTTTCTTCAGAGCATCCAACTTCGCAATAAACTTCTTTGCATTGTGCTTCATACGCAGAACTTCTTTGAGTACCATGTCAGCTTGGAGTTTGATTTCTTCATCCTAGAAAAAAAATAAATTTTTAAGATTTTAAGACTTTACTAAATCTAAAAAAAATATTAATTAATGAACTGCATATTATCATTTTTTTTTTTTCAATTATGACTTTATTTAAACCTACCTGTTTGGCCTTGTTTATAGCATCTTTGATCTTCTGAAGATTCTCATCAATTTTCCTCGATTTTTCTTTCATCTCCTTTATCCTGTCTTCTTTAACTCTATTCTTTTCAATCCGAAGTCTTTTTAGGCGCAATCTCTTGGCAGCTCTCTTTGCTATAAGCTTTTTAAGTGTCTCCATGTGAAAGGTGTTTATGTTCATCAATAAATTATTGATCAACTCTTTGTTACGATTCACTTCATCAATAGCATTCTTCCATTCTTCTTCAGAGCATGTGTTCAATCTCTCTTGTAAGTCTTTTTCTTGAGTTTTTAGTTCATTTAGGGACATTACTAATTCTCTAAGTTTATTACGAACTTGTGATATGGAAACATGATTTGTTCTTTTAACTGGTGTATTAAGGGCTTTATTCTCAAAGGTGTTCACATACTCTTGATCGAGTATGTCTATGCTAGGTGTGTATGTTGTCTCTGGCACAATAAATAAAGGAGGTGGCAGTGGGGGTGGGGGTATAGTCATTGGTGGCATAAAATTATTTTGGAATGTTCTTCCATCAAAATTGTTACAAAATTGGTTGTTAGACATGATTGCATAAAATATATATAGCAAGTAAAATTATAATAATATTTAGGATTATGAGGTTGCCGAGTCAGGCAATTGACTTTCAGCGTCTTTCAAAACTTGCTGTGCTGCTTGGTAATCCTCTGTATCTTTGAGATCTTGCTCTGTTTCTAATGTAGTTTTTAGATCAGCAAAGGCTTTTACTAATCTGTGAAAGAACACAAGTTATTTATGTAAAACTTGAAGTAAATATTTCAGTTTGTAAATAGGCATTTATTATACATTTTACATAAGTATATGAGGTAATTAAGCCATGCCTATATGTTGAGTTTTAAAATTTGAGCAACAATTACATTCTTGTTCGGGCTAACATAAGATATAACCTCTAAACATCTGTGAATATAGAAGGTATTTTCTCGAAAAATACTCCCAAAAAAACTAAAGGTACACTTTAAATACCTCAGAAATGTGTTGAATAAAAAATTAGAACACTATTTACCGTCTCTGGCAGTCTGGAACCATCATCAAAGACTCTTGAAGCACTTCCTCTTGCTTCCGAATGTTGTGTTCATCCTGCCCCTCGTCTTTTATCTTCTGTATCCTGTTCTTCTGCTGCTCCGCTTCCTTCTCATACACTACCTTCTCCTTCGCTATGCGCTTGACGACACCTGTCTTTATTTTGATTTGACGAATTCTAGGATCTGCCATCGCAAAATAGAGTTAATTACAAAAGTGGACGCCGCGAACCGCGTTCAAGAAAATCTTTTGTTTTTTCTGTCACTTTTTGACAGTGACTCATACGACGTTTTTTTTTCTAAATAGCGTTTACAGCATTAAGTTTTATAGGAAATACATTACTTGTACTTTATTCCATGGAACTAAAAAAAAAAGTATAATATCGACTGTCACTGTCAAATTCATTCGTACCATTTGTCACACGTGAGTTGGGCATGTTGTTTACAAAAGTTTTATAACCAAACTTCGTAATTTGTGTATTGATAAACTACATGAACTTGAATTAAAGCTGCAACAATGGTTAAACGGGTAAGCACTCACAAACCATAGAAATTCGTGTGTATGTAACCCTTCTATTTATGTAAAAATAACCATCTCCAGCGGAATCTCTACATCATGCTAATGACTTCTTTGTGAATGTAGGGAGAAGACTTGCTGAAAAAGTCTTACATAATTTGAATACAACACAAGCTGATTTAGTGACTAATTATAAATGCAACAACGTTCCTGCTAGTTCTTTTGTACTTCTAGAAGCTGATTTGACAGAAATAATTAATATTGTACATTCTTTAAATAACACAAACTCTACGAGTTGGGATGGCATTTCTTCAAATTTTCTTAAGAGGTTTATTGGCCGTTTAGCCGAACCTATCACATATATCTGTAATTTAAGTATATCAACGGGTTCGTTTCCCAGACTCTTGAAGGAATCAGTTGTTGTACCCTTATTTAAACAAGGTGACGTAGAAGATATATCAAATTATCGGCCAATATCGCTTCTTCCAACTCTAGCCAAAGTTTTAGAGAAAGTTGTAAACTCAAGACTTATTAGTTATTTGGAATCTAATAAAATATTATCAGTTAATCAGTTTGGCTTTAGACAAAAGAAGTCAACAGCTGATGCGGTTGACGATTTGGTTACTCACGTTGTAAAGAGCCTAGATAGTAAACTGAAGTGTTTGGGTATCTTCCTTGATTTGGCAAAGGCCTTTGACACCGTTTCGGTTCCCCTGTTGCTTTGTAAACTCGAAGAAATTGGTGTCAGAGGTCTTCCATTAAATTTTTTTAAGGATTATTTGACAGACAGGTCTCAATCCGTTCAAATTGACACATTGAGTAGTCCTAAGCAGGCAATAAATTATGGCGTGCCGCAGGGTTCAGTGCTTGGCCCAACTTTGTTTTTAATTTATATTAATTCAATTTGTAATGCTAATATCAATAACTGTAGAATAATTACGTACGCAGATGATACAGTTTTACTCTTTACCGGTAAGTCGTGGGATGGTGTTAGGTTAGATGCTGAAAAGGGTATGCAACATATTATGACCTTGCTAAATAATAGCCTCCTGACACTTAATGTAATGAAAACAAAATATATACCCTTTTCCATAAAATCTTCACCTTTGACACCTACTTTTTGTTTAAAAGTACATTCTTGTAATGGTTCCTCAAATTGTGACTGTTATTCTCTATCCAGAGCCTCCAGTATTAAATATTTAGGCGTAACCGTTGACGAAAATCTAAACTGGAAGGAACACACGAAAATATTGAAGGGACGTATACGTAAATTAATACCTGTTTTTAAAAAAGTACGTAACCTAGGTGACATGCAGATAGTTAAAATTGTATATAATAGTCTTTGTAAATCGCTTATATCCTATGGGATTACGGCTTGGGGAGGTGTACCTAAAACTACACTTATTAAAATAGAAAGAGCTCATCGAGCTATATTAAAAGTTAGTTTATTTAAGCGAATTACATATCCCACTTCTGAGTTGTACAATGAATTTCAGGTACTCACAATTAGACAATTGTTTATCAAAATGGCTGTTCTTAGGCAGCATTCTATTTGCCGCAACATTAACTCGGATCGTAGGTCATACACCGTTTATCAGGTTCCATATTGCAAAACTTCTTTTGCTCACAGTTTTTCATATTTTCTTTGCCCGTTTTTGTATAATCGTATAAACAAAAAAGTTACATTAGAGAACAAGTCAAAATATTTATGTGGTAAGGCACTTGATGAATACCTTAAAGCGTGTGACTATGATATGACTGAAATTCTTATTAAAACTATAACTTAGGTAGTCATTAATATTATATTTGTTTCGTACTTAATATTCTTTATATCACATTTATATACATATATATACATATATTATTATCTTTGCAAGTATTACTTATATTATATAATTATATTATGTATAATGACTAAAAATATATAAATATATAAATATGTAAAAATAATAGACAATACTATGTTTGCAAATTTATTAAATTTAATTTTAATACCTATATATATCTTCTATATAAACATTTTATCCACTTAGTTTTTTTTTTAATATTTTTTTTTTTTAATTTTTTGTTTTGATTAAAACAGTTCAACTTAATGTTATAAAAATTAATCGATACAACTTAATAAAGAAATAGCGCTTTGTTATTATTGTATAGACGTAAAATGTTTTGTCTACATTTCTTGCTTATACTATGCTGTTTGCTTTACGCTTCAAATCCAGTTTCTTACAATGTAGTCAGCCGCGCAATATCTACGTGTCACTCACATAATTATGCTCCTTAAGTACAAGACGATAATCATTACTTTGCCGTAACACAGTCCTAGACTAGTACGGGAAGTAAAGGATTTTTTCTTTTAGTACCTTCACTTTCTAATTGTTAAGCTGATGTAAAATAACTGATGTTATTGTTAAGTTATTAAACTGTTATTAGTGTTTGTACTAATTTTTAAGCTAAGATGCACAATAAAAATATTCTTATTCTTCTTATTCTTATTCTTATAAAGTTAACATGTCGTGTTAAAATATTTTCAGGTCGCAAAAGACCCAATTTCCGATGAGGATGGGGACTCTCAGGCTCCGAACGAAAATGGGAAGAGAGCAGCAGATGTTCCTAATACAGAGCCGAAGAAGAGGTTGAAAACAAAAAGTCTTTACAGGCAACCTACGGCAAATGAAATGAACCGCCTCCAAGAGACGGCTAACCTGTTTAACTCCAACTTGTTCCGTCTCCAAGTCGACGAAATCCTTGAGGAAGTGAAGGTTAAGGAGAAAACTGAGAAAAAAATCCAGCAGTGGTATAATGAGTTCAAAAATCACTTACTGTCCATATCAGAAGATGATACAGAGTATGATCTCACAGAAAATACACTTTCCAAGAAACTCAAAGTTAAATTACCTTTTGGGAGCAGTCTTAGCAAAACAAAATGCATGTTCAAGTTTCACAAGTTCAGTAACGTTGAAATTGTTGGCTCATATGCCTTAGAATGTGCAATCAACTCCAAATTATGTGTCAATATCCAAATAACTGTGCCTGCTGAAACATACACAAAGAATGATTCAGTCAACTACAAGTATCACAAAAAGCGATCTGCATATTTAGCAGTTATCGCTGCCCACTTGAAAGACCATGAAACCATTTCAGAAATAAATTACTCATGTACCGATGGCTCTGAGAGTAATCCTGTATTAGACTTAACACCTGCAGGGAAACTGGGCAAACACTTGACTGTCCACATTGATCTGACTTGCGAAGCTGAAGCGTACAAATTGCATAGGTTCAGTCCGCTACGTAATAATTTAAGAGAAGCCTGGTTATTCTCTGACGTTGCAGAAAGTAATGATATTGGACCCCCCACTCCATATTATAATAGCAGTGTCTTACAAGACCTTACAGCAGCAGTTAATGAAGAATTTTTGAAGGAAACTCTTCTGAAATGTGACAATTTGAAACAGGCTGTGGTATTGCTTAAGATTTGGATTCGACAGAGGGACCTAAATGTGTCTGGATATATTGTCAGCATGATTATTTCATATTTAGTTCAAACAAAAAGAGTCAACAATATTATGAGCAGCTATCAAATTGTGCGGAATGTTTGGATAGCTTTGAGTAAGTAATAAATAATTCCATACTGCTGCTAGATACTCTTTCTTTGGGATCTATGTGAATTAATTTATAAAAATGCCAAATCCATTAACAGATAATAATACTGACTTACACCAAAACTTTGCAGAGTCATCGGAATGGGATGTAAAAGGTGTATCCTTGTATAAGGGGGACAACAGCCCACCACTGGAAGAGTTTCACCAGCACTTCTCGGTGGTGTTCCTCGACAGAACTGGTTACTACAATATTTTATGGCAGATGTGCAAGGTAGGTTATATCTATTTTTTTTTCAAACAAACAGTTTACACTCATATTTTCCAACAACAAAAATCTATTTCTATGAAAACTCGAGTTACTAAGATTTTGACACCATCCTAATGGTCTAGTACATTAATGAATAACCAGCAGTGGACTGAAATACGCGAATTTTGTGCTTAAGAGCGAAGGCCTACTTGTGTGTTCTCGCTCTAATAGTAGGTATTTTTTTTAGTAAACGACCTCACTCCACCTAATTATAAACAGCCGTGAGGTTCACATTAAACACTTATTTAACTAACTGACTCGGTGGAACAGTGGCTAGTGACCCAGATTCACTACCTGCAGTTCAAAGAGTCGTGGGGTCGATTCCCACCCTGAACAAATATTTGTGTGACAAACATTGGTATTTGTTCCGTGTCTGGGTGTGATTATGTATTTAAGTATGCATTGATAAGTATACATGTATGTTGCTGACGCCCATAGTACAAGTTCTGGTTAGTTTGGGGTCAGTGGGGCTACCATGAGTTTAAAACTTGCGCACTCGATATCGCCTACGTAAATATGTCTATGAAAAACTTGTACAGCGCCGCCTGGTGGTTACGCGAAGAACTACAATCGGCCATATGAAAAAAACAACTCGATAGGTTTTTAACGTATGTAATTTTTCGATAGCCAACTCATGGTAGGCCCACAGATGACCATGTGTGGAAATGTCCCAGATATTTATTTGTTTATTCCACAGGGAACATACGAAGCTCTTCGGCGAGAGTCCTCACTAGCAGTCTCGATGCTGGACGACAGTAAGCTGAACAGCTTCATACCGCTGTTCATGACACCGGTGCGTCCTTTGATGCACTTCGACAACATACTGAGGTGAGACACTGCTACCTTAACACTGAGTACTGGTTTTGCTGAAGCTACATTAGGCACAGGTATCTCGCACTGTATATAAAGCGTCCGACCGATTTCAGTTACATATATTCAAGGGGTCAAACCCAACTCCATTTCTTGAGAGAAAATAATGACGATTAGATATTTAGAGCAATATCCAATCGTCATTGATCAAGAGATAAGTTAATAAGAGGTTTATGGTCTACCATAGTTACACAAACACCTGATAACTTCATGATGTTTTTCTTTAAAGCCTTTTTTTCATTTGGCGCAATTATTGCTATGTAAAATTAAAAATCAATTCGGTATCAAATTGATTTCGTGGTTTGTAAAGAAAGTAAAGCTTTAAAATTTAAAACAGGTTCAAAAACGTCCAGAAGCTTAAAGAGGCAGTCCTATCCACCGTCTCCAAGGCAGCCCGGCTGAGCTACGGCGTAGCAGCGCTGTCGCTAGCGGCTCGCTCGCTACAGGCGCTGCTGGGCGAGGGACTATCGGGCCGCGTAGCACTCGTGCAGCCGCTGCCCACCCCCCGCTGCAGCTGGCCGCTACGGACAGCTACGAACGGGTGAGTGGAGATACCATAGGCTAATCACTACATAGTATAAAGCAATAAAGGAGGCAGTTCTATTCACCGTCTCTAAGGCAGCCCGGCTGAGCTACGGACAGCCACAAACGGGTGAGTAGAACTGACAAGGCTAATCATCATCATCATGGCACCATCATCATGGCCTCATCATCATCACCGGCTTGTGGAGGCGCGGATGGCTCTCACCCCTGATTCCGTATTCCGAATCTGGGGACGGAACCCTGTTAATTTTTCTCTTAAGAAATTACTTTGAAATCATGAAAGCGGCGGATGCGCCTGATCTCTTGTCCGATGGCAATCTCACTGCATTATGGGAGTGAGGACATGGATACTCCAAGACATCATCGTATGTCAGTTAGGAAAAAAGGAATCTTTAGGTCCTCAAGCTACCTTCTTGCCACCATTAGACCAACAGCCAATCCTATCCACTGTGAAGCAAACTTTAAAATGTGTGTAACACCCTATTCCTCATACCTATACGCGTAGCGTTCTCAGGCGTAAAATACAATTTAAGTGTTTTTTTTAATTTTTTCCCTTACGCATTATTACAGATACAAGGAAGAACTTGCATTCGGCTTCGTGCTGGACCCCGAGAACTACATGAATTGCGTGGAGAAGGGCCCGCCTGCCAACCAGCCGGAGGCTGAGAAGTTCCGGTGAGTACTGTTAAATGGATTCACAAGTCAAAGTTAACACCAAATATTAGTCTTTATGGGTCTACACGCGATATTAGGAGTAGCAAATACATAGATACTTACTGCCCGACGACGTGCAGACTGGGTTGCACCAATCATGGACGCGACCGAACTGGTGCCGCCCGTCTTCGTCTGTCACAGTTAACAATTTGGAAGACGTGTTGCTCGTGTCCATGAAGGATGCCATTATCTAGAAACCATGAAATTCCAATTGAATGTCTACTAATTTAAAACGCAACACAAACCATTAATTTGGTTCCTACTCTAATAGAAATAAAATCTTGGTTTTTTATGAGTAGAAGGATCTCTAGATACTTAATATGTTTAGATTAACAATACACGCCAGTTTCATCCGTAAAAGTTTTATTTCAAACTAAGTCGAAGTTCGCTTCAACCCGAATACAAACATAACAGTGAGATCTAACAAACGACAAGCACTGCAGTCTCCTCCAGGGGCTACGAGCAAGCAGGTGACTGAAGACGGAATACGTAATATTGTTCAGGAGGTGATGCAGCAAGAACTAGATCGTTTTACAGCTAGTCTTAAAGCTATGATTAATTCGGAACTAACACCCATACGAGAGGAAATGAATGATGTTAGAAACTCAGTTGACTTTATGAATAGCCAATTTGAAGATGTGCTCAAACAAAATAGAGAATCTAAAGAAAAAATAAAAGAATTGGAGGATCAAAATAATAAATTGACCACAATTGTGAATAATATGGCAGGACGTATTAATACAATGGAACAACAAGCACGTGCATGCAACATCGAAATACAGTGCATTCCGCAGAAGAATAACGAAAACCTTGTGACGATCGTAACGCAAATAGGAAAAGTCGTAAATTGTGAGGTCAAAGAGGAAAATATTGCATATTGCTCACGAGTGATGAAAGTAAACAATAACAGCACTCGTCCGAAATCTATAATTGTCCAATTCAATACCCCCCGCCTGCGTGATACTTTTTTAGCCGCATGTATTAACTACAATAGATCTAAAATTATGGCTGACAAACTAAACACATCACATATTGGATTAGGAGGCGGAAAAACCCCCATTTACATAACCGAACACTTGAGTCCATCCAACAAGATGTTACATGCGGCAGTCCGTCTGCGAGCAAAAGAGAAAGGATATAAGCATGTATGGGTAAGAAGTGGTCGTGTTTATGTAAGGAAAACAGACGAATCTCAATATATTTTTATAAAAGACATGGATATGCTTCATAGAATAGAATAATTTGTTTGTATTAGTATTAATTTTTTACCCTGTTTTTAATATTTTGATATATTGTAAAAAAATTACACATTCCATATTTACTATCAAAATACTCGAGGCCTACGCTCCAAAACACAAGAATTTTACGTAAAACTTGCGTGTAGTACTTTTGATGCTATAGTTCTTACAGAAACTTGGTTACATAATGGCATTCTAAGCAGCGAGCTTTTTGATAATAGATATATCGTATTCAGAAGAGATAGGGAATCTTCTGGTATTCGCAATAAAAAAGACGGAGGAGGTGTGTTAATAGCCGTTCTTAAGAAATATACTGCTCAACGTGTAAAAGTATGGGAAAGTGATTGTGAAGACCTATGGGTAACTGTGAATACTAACTGTGGGCTTACTATAGCATTATGTGCGGTCTACCTGCCTCCGCCAGTTCTAAAAACAACAGTTAAGCATTTCATAGACAATTTTAATACAGTCACTGATAAAAAAAACTCCAACTTAAATTTAATATTACTGGGCGATTTCAATATGAGTATGATTGACTGGGGGCAGGTAGCTAGTGCCGGGAGTACTTACACTCACTTATACAATCAGCAGTGTAGGGATTTTATAGATTTTACCCACATAAACAACTTGCGACAATGTAATGAGGTAACAAATAAGAATAATAAGATTCTTGATTTGGTACTCGTCGATGAGCCTTTCTGTAGTGTTTCAAAAAGCGTTGACCAACTGTCTAGAGTCGATCCGTATCATCCCCCTCTTGAAATAATCTTGCTAAGCAATCCAAAAAGCTCTCTCAAACCAAACACAGTATTGAAATTAAACTTCAATAAAGCCGATTATGAGTCAATTAAATTTGAACTGAAAAAAATTGACTGGAACGTCGAATTTGCGATTACAAACCATCCTAATGAAATGCTTGACATTTTTTATTTATTATTAAACCGTATTATTAAGCGGTCAGTCCCAACTACCACTACAAAACCTACTTCAAAACCTCCGTGGATTACTAAGGACTTGCGCAAAATGTTAAGTGAAAGAAACCGGTACAGAAAAAGATACATGGCGTATAATAATCCACTTGATAAAATTGCTTTTCGTCTATTAAGTCGGAGATGTGAGAAGTATTCAAAGAAATGCTTCAATTCATATCTTGCTGACATTGAACAAAAAGTCACTATTAACTCAAAGTTCCTGTGGTCATATATTAAAAGTAAAAGTAAAGGGACAAGTAAGTATCCATCAATCTTAAAGCATGGTAACTTAGTTGCAAATAACGGGTATGATATGTGTAACATGTTTGGATCTTACTTTGAATCGGTTTATTCTCCTGTTGATGGATCTTGCGAAATAGTTGAGACGTCTACATATCTAAGTAATTTAACTAAAACTAATTCAGACAGCTTCATTGATTTAAATTTTGATTTTAAGACTGTTAATAAACATTTAAAAACGTTAGACGTCACTAAAGGATCTGGTTCAGATGGAATACCGCCATTATTTGTAGTAAATTGTGCAGACGAGCTCGCCTATCCACTTTTACTTATCTTCAACAAGTCTCTTAAGGTTGGAGTTTTTCCTCAGCAGTGGAAAGTTGCTAAAGTGGTTCCGATTCACAAAAGTGATGATGCAGAAATTGTTGATAATTACAGACCAATATCTATTTTGTCAACTATGGCAAAAACATTTGAAGCACTAATATGTCCCAAAATACAACATTATTTCACAAAATACTTAGCACCACATCAACATGGATTTACTTTGGCAAGATCCACTTGCAGTAACCTTTTGACTTTTGTAGAGGACACTATATCGAATGTTGATTCGAACAAACAAATCGATGTCATATATACTGATTTCAGTAAGGCATTCGATAAAGTTTCCCATAACATACTTTTTCAAAAACTGAGTGTTTATGGATTTTCTGGCTCATTTTTGACTTGGCTGAAATCTTATTTGACAAACAGGTCATTTTACGTTGTGGCAGATGGTTACCAGTCTTGCACTTTTAGAATCTCTTCAGGAGTACCGCAAGGTTCTCACCTAGGACCCATCCTATTTAACATTTTTATAAACGACCTTCCATTTGGCTTCTTATACTCAACTCCATATATGTTTGCCGATGATCTTAAGTTAGCTCGATGTGTTAATACCCATAGTGAAGCTCAGCTATTTCAAAACGATATAGATTACCTCTCTAAATGGTGCACTAACAACAATATGAAATTAAATGTAAAGAAATGCTCCCAGATAAGTTTTACTCGAAAATTGTTACCCTTAGAGCACAACTACCATATACAGGGAGTAAAGCTTAACAGAGTAGAGGCTATTAGAGATCTTGGAATATTGATAGATCGTAAATTAACGTTTATCCCTCATATTGAAAATATTATCAAAAGATCCTCTTCTATGCTTGGCTTTATTTTAAGAAACGCAAAGCCCTTCAAATTTGAAACAAAAATCTCACTTTACAATTGTTTGGTACGTAGTATACTTGAATACGGCGTTTCGGTTTGGCGTCCTCATTTTTCTACTCACTGCTTGCGAATAGAACGGATACAAAAACGCTTCTTGAATCACTTGGCATACTCTATTGGTGTTTCTAAAAAAATTCCGAGTTACTCTAAACGACTTCTCAGGTTCCGAATGAAATCCTTAGAATCACGAAGAAATATATACGACCTAGTGTCTCTTTTCAAAATACTGAACAACCATATAGATTGCCCGGACCTACTATCAAAAGTTTCGTTTAAAGTACCACATAAATATCCTAGATCTCAAGTTAAACTACTATCGCCCCCATTCCGAAAAACTGTATTAGGTTGCAATTCCCCTATTTCAAGGTTTTGTAAATTGTATAATCTCTGTTCCTCAAAAATTGAAGTATTTGGTATCTCCCTATGTAAATTCAAGTGTAATGTGCATAAGATGACTACTTTGTAATCTAATCGCTGTTTTTTTTTCCATTTATGAAATGTAGATATACAAACCTTACAGAAAGTAATGTTAACAACATTAAGTTAAGTTACTAATTTATTATTATATTTCCTGCATGCTGTGTTTACTTTAAGAAAATTATACATTTAGAATGATATTTATAGCCTATTTTTAAATGTATGTAAAGTGTATAATTGTAGTGTAAACCAAATAAATAAATAAATAAGTCCTCTCGAAAAAAGGGGGGTAATTAATGCGAACTTTTTCAAATTTCATTTCTTTTTAAACCTATTATTTTAATCAATTTTGTCTATTTCTTATAATATCTATTACGTAACTAGCTAAAGAAATGTACCTAGAGGCCGTCCCCATATCATCACTAGTCATTCTTGAAAATATGTGTTTTTTTTTCCCTTATGATGTATTTCCTTATGGATAAATACGCCATCAAAATTACAATCTAGTCTTAAAAGACAAATAAGTAATTTATGTCTAACTTAAGCTGCTAAAATAAAGTAATGTCTAAGAATGTGTCCATTAGCACTTTTCTTATTGTCTCTATTAAGGGGAAGACACTTTGTTCTTGTGTTCATAAAGAGTGGCACACACTTCACTTTTTGTCACTAATTTACACTAACTCAAAAGGTTTTGTCCTTTTGAGTCTCCTCACTTACAAAATAAATTTTTACACACAAAAATGTGTGTAAAAATGTATTTTTTAATCGCCAATAAACTTGCAACAGATCAGACTTTCTATTCATTGTCTCCAAACCGGCCAAAGGAAACTGCACCTTAACCACACCTATTGTTCTTTTTAGCGCATTCTGGGGTGAGAAGTCAGAGCTCCGGCGGTTCCAAGACGGCTCCATTACTGAAACGTGCGTATGGGAGGCGGAGTCGCTGTCCGACCGGCGCGGCGTCACTGCGCAAATCGTCGACTACTTGCTTAAGTTTAAGTATGGTAAGTAGGTTCACATCCCGGTGCTTAGCTTAATTTAAATATCTGGGACATTTCCACACACGGTCATCTGACCCCAAACTAAGCAGAGCTTGTACTATGGGCGTCAGAGACTGATATACATACATATATATTTTTAAATACATACTTTAATACATAATCACACCCAGACACGGAACAAACACCGATGTTCATCTGACAAATATTTGTCCCGAGTGGGAATCGAACCCACGACTCTTGGAACCGCCAGCCAGGGTCACTAACCACTGTTCCACCGAGCCAGTCAATTTATTTCTACACATGGCCATCTGACTCTAAACTAAGCAGAGTTTGCACTATGAGTGTCAGATATGTATGTATACATAGGTAATACGAGTAATAACATCCAGACACGGATCAAACACAAGTGCTCCAATACGAATTAACAAACCACTTTTTTACGAGTATGTGAGGTATTAATTATTTTATTGTTTTTTTTTATAAATGACGCGTCACGATGCCACTTGGGATCCCATCGTTAAGAATTCACTGTGTGTATGTCTGTTGTATCTCATACATAGCACCGTGATTGACTACAATCTATTCACTAGATACTTAAAATACTCACAGATGTATTTTTGTTACTGCAATGGCTAAAAGAAAAAATGTTATCAAGTAACATGATGCCATGAGCCAACTTATGTTACTTACGTTTTAAATATTTACAATTGAACAACTTAATTTACAAAAAAAAAAAAGTTAAAAATGCAATTAATATTAAAAATGTTTTTTATAAATGACGTGTCACGATGCCACTTGCATTCCGTTCGAAGCAGTTGTCATCATCCTCATCAGCCCATATATGTCCTCACTGCTGAGGCACGGGCCTACCCTAAACTAGGGTCATAAGGCCCTAGTCAAACACGCTGGCCAAGTGCGGGTTGGTTGACTACACAACCTAAAAATTTCTTGGGAAACCTGCACACCGCAGGTTTTTTCGCGATGTTTTCCTTTAAAAAGCGTCGAATCCAATCTTACATATGATTTTCAAATTTGAAAAATACAGTGGTACTTGGCGGCTAATCGGCCATCGACGCTTTTTTTTTGTTCGAAGAAATGCAACTGGACACTGTGAACTTGACATTATAATCTGAAAATATTTTATTGGTCGGGGGGCGGGGCTAGGCCAACGGACTGACAACTTACTGTAATCTACACATTTGCAACCGTAGTGTTAATTTCAGCAACCACTATTAACAAAATATTACCTATGTATAAAGTATTATGACTTGTGTGTCGGACAAATGTGGGTAGCTGTACAAATGACATTAGTGCTGGGTCGGTGGTGGATTTAGAAATTCACAACCGCTATGGCAGACGAAGACGGGCGGCGCCAGTTCGCTCGCGACCACGATTGGTGTAACCCAGTCTGCACGTCGGGCAGTAAGTAGCTATGTAACTGCTACTCCTAATATCGCGTGTAGATCCATAAAGACTAATATTTAGTGTAATAGAACGACTAAAAACTAAAATCTTACACTATAAACTATTTGACTGGCTCGGTGGAACAGTGGTGAGTGACCCTGGCTGGCGCTTCCAAGAGTCGTGGGTTCGATTCCCACTCGGGACAAATATTTGTGTGATGAACATCGGTGTTTGTTCCGTGTTTGGGTGTGATTATGTATTTAAGTATGTATTTATAAATATATTATGTATGTATATCAGTCTCTGACGCCCATAGTACAAGCTCTGCTTAGTTTGGGGTCAGATGACCGTGTGTGGAAATGTCCCAGATATTTATTTAGATATTTATTTATTTACTAGCTGTGCCAGCGACTTCGTTCGCGTTTCCCCCGTTTTTTACACATTTTCCACTGTATCTTTGCTCCTATTGGTCGCAGCGTGATGTTATATAGCCTAAAGCCTTCCTCGATAAATGGTCGATACAACGCAAAAAGATTTTTCCAAATCGAACCAGTAGTTCCTGAGATTAGCGCGTTCAAACAAACAAAGAAACAAACTCTTCAGCTTTATAATATTAGTATAGATATGTATGTATCAGTGGCGAAGAGTCCCTATAACCCGATTCCCATCGGCTTCCCTTCGAAAAATCGAATCCATGGGCCAACGACATTTTTATTTATTTATTTATTTATTTATTTATTGAAAACCAACAGCGTAAACAATAAGCACTTGCAATGAAATTTTACATATCGTAAGGCCAATAATAGGTTTTCCTTAATTAACAAATAATAAGTAGGTACAAAGTATTAGTGAATGAACAAATTACTAGATACAAAAAAAAAAAATAACATCCTAATAAATCGAAGACATTGCTGATTCGCATATTATATATTTTGTGTATGTGTTATTTAGATAAATAAATAGATAGATAGATAGATAGAAAGCATAATAAATATATTATTATAAATATTTTAACGATTTTTATTAAATAGAAAACTATATGGTTGGTAACTTTAACGAACATTAAGATAAGTCAATCTTAGTCAGTCAGTCAGTCTTTTATTTGTTAAATTATTCATTTACTTCATTCAAATTGCTAAAATTGACAAAACGCCTACAAAATTTCATAGGCAATGCAAATAACGCCAAATAGAAGCCGATAAAAGCCGGCTTACCTCTTCATACAAAAAAAATCCTCCTGTCCTTTTCATTTCTATGAACTAACGTCATGCTTTGTCTCGTTTTAGCACGCGCAAATGTACTAGGAAATAACTCGATGTCCACCGGGTTATGATAGAGATAGTTAATTAGAAAACCTACATGTGCAAGCGAGAAAGAACACTCGTGACGTAGATTCCCAAAAACGTTTTTTAATACAATTCATTTATCCCATCAGTGAAAGGCAAAGGCATCTAGCCCGTACAGCCTAGTTCCGAATTTTTTTTTTCTGGCGGGTGATTAATTATTATCCGTGGGTTTTTAGTTTTATATCGTGGCTCTGGCCTTGAAAATATTGCTCACTTATGAACACAAATCAAAGAATACATGGCTCCAGCCCAAATATTTAACAATTTACTGTAGGCTAGGCTGTACGGACTAGATCCCTTTGCCTGTCCTTGATGGAATGAATTAGACAAAAAAATAGTTTTACATAATGGCGGATAGTGCGAATTGTTTGTAAACAACTTGTTTTGTTTTGTCGAATTTTATTTGTTGTGTTACTAAAGTGTGTTGAATTTGTATTGTGTATTTGTGGTTGTGGTGTCGTCGTCGTGTAGTTGTTCGTTCGTTAGAAATGGTTATCGAAAGATACTTCGTTCTCAAAAGTAAGTTTTGTAAACAATAAATATGATTAACTATAATTAGATAGAATTTGATAAACGCAAAAATGGATTTTTAAACGTTTCCATACATCAAATTTACGACAAGTATATGTGGGTGGCAGGCGCAGGTAAGTTAAATAAAATGTTTTGTTGTTTATGTTTACTTCTTCGTTGGGAATAAAGTTCAGTTTGGAATAGCACAGGTTTTACTGATATGTGTTAATGACCAATAATATGCTTGCAATGCTTAAACTCGGAATGCAGTTTTATAAATAATAACATTTGAACTATAGTACATTAACATCAGTGTATATCGGTCATTATTTTGGTGAGTAGTTTTTATACTCCGGCTTCCCTTCTGAAAATATTCACCCTTCGCCACTGGTATGTATATCAGTCTCTGACGCCAATAGTACAAGCTCTGCTTAGTTTGGGGTCAGATGACCGTGTTTGGAAATGTCCCAGATATTAATTTATTTATAAACAACACCACTTGTCCCCAGGCATCGAACCCTCAGAGGTGTTCCACGTGGGGTCCCAGCTGGAGCCGCTGGTCTCCCGCAAGCAGTACGCGGCGCAGAGCGAGGAGGCGTCGTTGAGCGTGCTTCGGGCTTTCGACGATCTGAGGCGGGATCTGAGGCAGTTGGCGGAGTTACCGCTAGATGTCAGCAATGTCGCTGGTGAGTATATGGTGAAACTGCCTCATTGGTAGCAAGCGCTTCGTAAGGCCCGGTTCGAGTCCGGGGCCGGGGAAAAATTGTGTGAGTTTTTAATTGTGATTTTAGTGCTACACAGAGCTAATTAAAAAATTAATTTACATTAGAGCTCTGTGTAGCACTAAAATCACAATTAAAAATATAATTGCCAGGTGCTTCCATTTCTGTATAACATTTCTGTAAAGAAATGTTTACGGACCGATAGTGTTGATCGCAATCGGTGGGGGCGCCACCCGTGGCTAACGGGTAAAGTGACGGAAAAATTCACATACATGACGTAACGCCTGGATAGTATAATTGGTAGTACGTGGGGCGCGTAATCCCAAGATCGTGGGTTCGAGTCCCCGTCCAGTCAGGCATGAATGTGAATTTTTCCAATTTTTAATTTACATTGTGTGAGTTTTTCTGTCAAGATACTACTCAGCTCCGAGTACAACACAATACAACCGCCAACTTTCTAAGTAGGCGGTTGCACGCCCGTGCCTCGAAAAGGACGTTAAGCCGGTGGCACTTCGACCGATCTCTCATCAGCCATGTCGGTTTGCCGTCTTACCGGATCATGAGAGTCCTCTTCCCTAGTTCCCTTAAACAGAAAGTGCACTTGTGTGTGCGCGCACAATTGTGCACTATAATAATTATGTCCTGCGCAGTTGGCTGATCACAATTGAGATCGGTGGCCATGGCCGAAATCGGTTGGACGCCTTATATTATATTAGAATGAAAATTAAAGAATTGGTAGTAAGGCATGTAGGTATCCCATAAAGAATAATGTTTAAAAAAATGGTTAGTTTAAGTCTTACAAAGTTTAACTTTTACAATGTAAACATATATCGCACCCAAGAAAAGTGTCACAAATAGGTGTTTTTCGAGATGTTTTTAGAAAAATTACTTATCAAAAGTATTTTTCTAACTAGTAACTGTTGTATTTGGTGAGATCTGACCAGCAAGTTCTAACTGAAACCTGAAGACCCAAGTAGACCGATAAAGACTAATATTTAGTGTATTACCATTTAATCTTCCAGGCATATCCCCAGTATTCAGCTACTGCGACCCCACTCCCGCATTAGCCCAGACGCCCCGCAACAAGCCCTGGCGCAGAGGCAATGCGGCCCTCGTGAAAGACCTCGCTAAGGACAGCGGCCTCCGGGTCGTGCCCGAATACGTGCCTGTGTGCCAGGCTGTCATCGAGCTGGGTGAGTGGTGTGGGGGATTAGTTGTTGGGTAGGAGCTAGGTTCGAGTCCTGGGTTAAATTTGTAGGAGATTTTCTGTTGAGCAGTCGTTAAGCTCGAAAGTATAAACTAAACTATTTGTTTTTATTTTATATACACCGTGAAATTGTAGTGGTTGTTTTCCCGCAGTAAAATGATTCTATCTTAGTAGTACAATAGATTTGTGCAGTTCTTTTTTGTTAAAATCAATAAATGCCGGTTTTACGAAAGGTTGAACCGAAACTCAAAAGCACGTTCGAACCGCTTTATGACTTAGGGTGTCGAGCTTCTTCAGCTTTAAGCATCGATTTCATGCGGCATACAGTACCTTATTACGTCACATCTTATAAAAGAACGATAGCTTATCTCGTTTTCGAGTTGGAAAATTATTATTTTGGAAATTCGATAAAAAAATTTTTTTTTCGAGGAATTATTTGCATGATTCGATAGTATTACTAAAGGCAAGTTGTTCTGCCACGGGAAAACAACCAGTAAAATTTCACGGTGTATCAAAGGCTAACAAGATGATTGATTGAATGATTAGCGCTAGTGAGATCTACATATGAGGTCGACAGGCACAATAGACCATATAGAGCCTGTCGCACTGAAGGCCTGCTTAAATGCCGTTTCACGCCCCGCCTGAAGAGCCCGGGATCATAGGAGGGAGGGAAAACATGAGCTGGAAGGGCGTTCCATGCCTTAATGGCACGGGGCAGAAATGAGGAACTAAACCTCTTAGTCCTAACCAACAGCGCCTGCATTGTAGGTATGCGTATTTCTCGACATGTGCCTAGACGCACGCAGCTAGGTAAAGGACTGTTACACCAACCACCTGCCAGAACCAATCTGAAACAGTTCTCCTTGATCTCACGAATGTCGAAATCATACAATTCCCTAAGTGAGGAAATTGACGTATCCCACGACACATTGTTTGGTTTCAAGAAAAATGTACTGTTAAATTTAAGAAGTGTGGTTTAAGTTTATTTTTGTAAGTGTTATAGAGAATTTAAATTATGTTTATGTTTTGTTTGGCTTTCTTTCTGTAAGTGTTGTCAGTATGACTTTTGTGTGCATGATGTGACACCTTTAAAAGCTTTGCATTGTACCACATTATTTTAATTGTTCATGTTACTTAGATATATAATTGAAATGTAAAAGCTACTGTATGTCCAAATAAATAAATAAATAAATGTGGATGGCAGCGCTGTTCAGCACGTGTTGTTCGGGAGTGGAAATAAGTTTGCGGGATCACGTGCCCGTTAAGCCGGTGGTCCTGCGCTTACTACCGCTTACCATCAGGTGGATTAAGATCATAATAGTTAGCCTACTGTAATTTTAACCTTTTAATATAAATAATACAATTTATGTAATTGCGGCTTGTATTTCAGTCATATTGTAACACAAATGTAGTAATGAATTGTATTTTATTGAATTGTTTTAATTATATTATTTGTATTGAATCTTATTGTAATGAATTGTATTGTATTGAATTTACTGTGGAAGAGCAGGATCTCCTAACACAAGTGCCTATGCGCTTAAAAGGAGATTCCAATCATATAAAACTCTAATGTAAATATGGTACTGAATAAAGATTTATTTATTGTATATTCAAGCATCTAGACTTATATATCGCTTCGTATGTCCCTCAGGACACAGCGGCAAGTGGCCGGGCGACATTGAAGCGTTCCGCTGCTTGAAGGCCGCCTTCAACTTACAGATCGCCGAGCGACTCAACAAGCAGTACTCGCTGCCCACACAGGTAACATAAATTATATTTTCCACAGCTAGAGGAGGCAGAGAAACGAAGGGTTTCTATATTAAACACTATATTATAAAAATTACAATAAAAAGTTACTAAAATCTAATTAACCCAAGTGTGAATGGGTTCGATGTTAGAACCACACTGGTCTAATAAATCTTAAGTGGACAAAGGAAAAGGTGAAATAGGGTTAATCGTGACGAACGGATGCTGAAGTGTGAATCAATTGGTATTTCCGATCGAACGAAACCTCCGTTGTCGTCATAGCGAAGTACGTTGCGCTGATGCTGCAGGCGCCGCTGAAGGCCGTGCGCCGTGTTGATTGGGGTCAACGCAGTATCGGCGGTCTTCATATAGTCCAGTCAAATTAGCTCTTTTAAACACCTATCTGCGGAAAAATTACTAGTGAGCTGAATTTTGGTACACACCTTTATTACGGCATTGTAATGAAGGTGTGAAAAATCGACATTCATATCGTGCCGGCTTAAAAAGTTATAGGGGTCAAAAGGTCGCGAAAATCAGTTTTTCGCGAATATCTCGCGATCTATTGCTTGTAGGTTAATTGAGGTCATTAGAAAAATTATTTGTTATAAAATTATCTACAAAAAATGTGCTTTGCATTTTTTTGTAGAATTGAAAGTTTTCGGAGGAGAGCGCCGAGAAAGCACTCACATACGGTATTGTATACCAAGGCGTACGCCCTATGCTTTTCATTGATATTTGTAAGCGTGTTGTTAGTAAAATCTACTACATACAGACATATAGCATAAGTAATACTAGTACAGAAAGTTTTCCTTTTTGGAAAAGGAAAACTGAAAATCATGAAGATGTTTAAAAAAAGATTTGTAATTGTACAAAAAATTGCAGCGGTAGAAAATATGTCCTAGCATTGACAATGCATCTCGAGAGCAATTTTCTTGTTGGAATATTTCTGCAAAATTGTTAAAATCAGATCTTTTTTCAAACATCTTCATGATTTTCAGTTTCAGTCCTTTTCCAAAAAGGAAAACTTTCTGTACTAGTATTACTAATGCTATATGTCTATATGTAGTAGATTTTACTAACAACACGCTTACAAATATCAATGAAAAGCATAGGGCGTACGCCTTGGTATACAATACCGTATGTGAGTGCTTTCTCGGCGCTCTCCTCCGAAAACTTTCAATTCTACAAAAAAATGCAAAGGACATTTTTTGTAGATAATTTTATAACAAATAATTTTTCTTATGACCTCAATTAACCTACAAGCAATAGATCGCGAGATATTCGCGAAAAACTGATTTTCGCGACCTTTTGACCCCTATAACTTTTTAAGCCGGCACGATATGAATGTCGATTTTTCACACCTTCATTACAATGCCGTAATAAAGGTGTGTACCAAAATTCAGCTCACTAGTAATTTTTCCGCAGATGAAACCTAATTTGACTGGACTAATACATTAGCTCCGCGTAACACATAGAATAATATTATATATTTTGTTTTTAAGATAAATTGGTAAATCATAAATACATAGTTACTTGTTTTTTTTTCAATCAAGCTCCAGTTAACAAGTCACCTTAATTTGAACTCTTTTTATTATACCTAAAAACACAAGGTATAAAAATGGGATCCTATCGTTAAGAATTCACTGTGTGTCTGTCTGTTGTATCTCATACATAGCACCGTGATTGACTACAATCTAGTCACTAGATACTTAAAATACTCACAGATGTATTTTTGTTACTGATATGGCTAAAAGAAAAAATCAAGTAACATGATTATTGTTCGTTTTTTCTCGAAATTAATAAATCATAAGCCAACTCATGTTACTTACGTTTTAAATATTTACAATTGAACAACTTAATTTACAAAAAAAAATTCAAAGTTTAAAATGAAATTAATATTAAAAATGTTTTATTATAATATTAAAAATGTTTTTTTATTAAATACATGTGGACATGCTAGTCCAATTCGCACATATCCTTCTATTTATTCATCAACATATTTCTCCGCTCCAGGCCTACCCCACCCACATAGACGTGCTCAAACAAGGCTTAGTCTTCCGCCTCGAGATAGCTCACCCCAAAGAGATAACTCTGCTCAGGAAGGAGATGCACAACGGAGTCGCGCGGTTCAAAGAGACCGACGATAGTATTGAGCTGCAGAAGCGAACTGTGCTGTTGCCAAGACTAAGGGGAGCTTTACATGGGTATGTATTATCGTTTTATAATAAGCTAACAAGATGACCTCACTCCACCTGATAATAAGCGGTAGTGAGATCCAAATATGAGGTGGATAGGCACAATAGACCATATTGAGCCTGTCGCACTCACCCTGAAAGCCCGCTGAAAGAGGAGACCACTGCTGCGGCAACAACGAGACAAGGCGTGGAGTCTCGCATTGGTATTGAGCTGTGCGGGTCCGAGTTGACGAGTCCGCCGGACGGAAGGGCCCCCGTACCAACGAGACGAGGCGTGGAGTCTCGCATTGGTATTGAGCTGTGCGGGTCCGAGTTGACGAGTCCGCCGGACGGAAGGGCCCCCGTACCAACGAGACGAGGCGTGGAGTCTCGCATTGGTATTGAGCTGTGCGGGTCCGAGTTGACGAGTCCGCCGGACGGAAGGGCCCCCGTACCAACGAGACGAGGCGTGGAGTCTCGCATTGGTATTGAGCTGTGCGGGTCCGAGTTGACGAGTCCGCCGGACGGAAGGGCCCCGTACCAACGAGACGAGGCGTGGAGTCTCGCATTGGTATTGAGCTGTGCGGGTCCGAGTTGACGAGTCCGCCGGACGGAAGGGCCCCCGTACCAACGAGACGAGGCGTGGAGTCTCGCATTGGTATTGAGCTGTGCGGGTCCGAGTTGACGAGTCCGCCGGACGGAAGGGCCCCCGTACCAACGAGACGAGGCGTGGAGTCTCGCATTGGTATTGAGCTGTGCGGGTCCGAGTTGACGAGTCCGCCGGACGGAAGGGCCCCCGTACCAACGAGACGAGGCGTGGAGTCTCGCATTGGTATTGAGCTGTGCGGGTCCGAGTTGACGAGTCCGCCGGACGGAAGGGCCCCCGTACCAACGAGACGAGGCGTGGAGTCTCGCATTGGTATTGAGCTGTGCGGGTCCGAGTTGACGAGTCCGCCGGACGGAAGGGCCCCGTACCAACGAGACGAGGCGTGGAGTCTCGCATTGGTATTGAGCTGTGCGGGTCCGAGTTGACGAGTCCGCCGGACGGAAGGGCCCCCGTACCAACGAGACGAGGCGTGGAGTCTCGCATTGGTATTGAGCTGTGCGGGTCCGAGTTGACGAGTCCGCCGGACGGAAGGGCCCCCGTACCAACGAGACGAGGCGTGGAGTCTCGCATTGGTATTGAGCTGTGCGGGTCCGAGTTGACGAGTCCGCCGGACGGAAGGGCCCCCGTACCAACGAGACGAGGCGTGGAGTCTCGCATTGGTATTGAGCTGTGCGGGTCCGAGTTGACGAGTCCGCCGGACGGAAGGGCCCCCGTACCAACGAGACGAGGCGTGGAGTCTCGCATTGGTATTGAGCTGTGCGGGTCCGAGTTGACGAGTCCGCCGGACGGAAGGGCCCCCGTACCAACGAGACGAGGCGTGGAGTCTCGCATTGGTATTGAGCTGTGCGGGTCCGAGTTGACGAGTCCGCCGGACGGAAGGGCCCCCGTACCAACGAGACGAGGCGTGGAGTCTCGCATTGGTATTGAGCTGTGCGGGTCCGAGTTGACGAGTCCGCCGGACGGAAGGGCCCCCGCACCGCCGGGCTGACCCGCTCCGCCCGCACAATACCGCCGCTAAGACTCCTCTGGTCCGGCGCTTGCCGCAGCAATGCTCCCCCCTGGCTCCGGTTCGTACAGTGCTGATCCCGGAACGCGACCTGACCGAGAGAGGTCAGAGTCACTTGGCGGGTTTTACGCAACTGTATGGTGGTAACAGCAACCGGTCGACAAAACATCTCCCACCTGAACAAAACATCTCCCACCTGAACAAAACATCTCCCACCTGAACAAAACATCTCCCACCTGAACAAAACATCTCCCACCTGAACAAAACATCTCCCACCTGAACAAAACATCTCCCACCTGAACAAAACATCTCCCACCTGAACAAAACATCTCCCACCTGAACAAAACATCTCCCACCTGAACTATACTACATAGTTATACATATATGCAACTTAATAAGATTTTAGTGCCTGTTTGTTATATTAAATTCCGACTTTCTACTAAATAGGTATGAAACTACACCTTAAATTATAGTGGTTGTTTTCTTTTACTTTAGTAGTGCTCGTACTATCGGATCATGTTAGTTATTTAGTTTTTTTTTTGCATTTCAATTGGAAAAATAATCAACCGGTATTTATTAATTTTAATAAAAATAAAAGTGCAAAAATCTATTGTAAGTAAGTACTACTAAGAGATAGAATAATTTTATACCAGAGCCGCTCTAAGTTGGCCGATTTGCTACATGTCAGACTGACTGCACTAGTGAGGGACAACGGTAAAATTGCCGAAGTATATAAGTAACAGTTATTTCCACTTTATAACCAAGCAAGGTCTAATTATAACAAATTTTTATTAAAAACATTAATTCACATCCAAAAGATTGAATTTAAGTTCCTTATTTATAAATATATTTATTTTTAAAATACAATACTTATTAAATCCTTCATCCTATTTAAAAAAATACCTGGTGAGTATTACCTACTACGTCACTATGAAAACGTGTCAAACGGCGTAACCTTGTAAAAGCGTAATACAGAGTGGAAATTTTACGTATTCTTTTTATAATTCAATTATTTTAGGTAATAAAAGACAAATAATTAGATAATTAGGTGCATTTGACATTTTGAAATAACGTCTTATTTTTAAAAGTTGTTCTTTATGATTCGCTAAATATGTTCCTCTTAACAAGGATAAATGCAAAATATAAAATAAAAAGTGTCAAATCAGTCTTCTAAGAACGGCTCCGGTATACTAATTGAATGATAGTTAGTTTTTGTTTTTTTTTATCTTCTATACTTAGTTTATTACTCTCTACTCTCTATAAAGAAGTCAATTCTGTACATGAAATATATTTTCAAAATAACTATTAGGGGGTGATTATTGATCGATACTAATGCAAAAAATGCAATGAATGCAAAGAGCATGAGTAAAGACTCTTTTCCACTCGGATGAAGTCGCTAGTACAGTTTATTTATTTAGTAAAAGGTACACCAACAGTATACAACAACATACAACATAACAGAAGTTACATTAATGGTAGACTGGCTCGGTGGAACAGTGGTGAGTGACCCTGGCTGGCGGTTCCAAGAGTCGTGGGTTCGATTCCCACTCGGGACAAATATTTGTGTGATGAACATCGGTGTTTGTTCCGTGTCTGGGTGTGATTATGTATTTAAGTATGTATTTATAAATATATATGTATGTATATCAGTCTCTGACGCCCATAGTACAAGCTCTGCTTAGTTTGGGGTCAGTGGGGCTACCATGAGTTTAAAACTTACGCGCTCGATATCGCCTACGTAAATATGTCTATAAACATGTACAGCGCCGCCTGGTGGTTACGCGAAGAACTACAATCGGCCATATGAAAAAAACAACTCGATAGGTTTTTAACGTACGTAAGTTTACGATAGCCAACTCATGGTAGGCCCTCAGATGACCGTGTGTGGAATTGTCCCAGATATTTATTTATTTATTTATTTATGGTAACTTATCTAGTTTATAAGCCAATAATAGGTGTACATAACATTCAAGCAGTTAGTATTAAATAATATTCTTCTCCACAGGCTCCACCAAAAGCACCCATCCTTCGGTCCAACAGCAGTCCTATTCAAGCGCTGGCTGTGTTCCCATCTACTCTCCCCCCCACTATTCCCTCCCACCCTAGCAGAGTTATTAACCGCCGCCGCCTTCCTAAGACCGAGACCTCACGACCCTCCTTCTACGCCCTCTGGTGGACTGTTGAGGGTACTAAAGGTGCTAGCTGAAACGGATTGGCTGAGGGAAATGCTGGTACTGGACTTCAATGATGATATGACGCGTGAGTGACTTTTATGTTGTTTATTTTGTTTAGTAAAGTGGCTTGTTGGAAAATACAATATCACATGATTTTAAGATGAATATGATGCAAATACAGGTAGGTAAATTAGGTTTAGGGGTGAGAGCCATCCGCTCCCCCGCAAGTCTGGTGATGATGACAAGGCCGCAAGGCTACTCCAAGCTATCATCATATGTCACACAGAAAAAAAAAAGTTAAGTAAATTTATATATTTGCTTTGTTTTGCTTTTGGCAATTTAAGTTCATAAAACCTCAAATCTAAAATTTTTCATGGCAGTATCTGCTACACGTACATAAAAAATAAACTAGATAAAGAGCAAAGTTACATTTTTATTATTGCTGTTTTTGTGTGGCAAACATTAAGTAACATCTATTTTTTAATTTCAAGTACCACTTGCTGCTACTACGAAGCAGTTTCCTATTCCGCTTCTGTAACGTGCAAAGTACCTAATATGAAGAAATAATAAATTCCTGTGTATAAATTATCTAAATGTTATTGAAGAATAGAATAGAATAGAAGAATAATAGATTACATATTGTTAGCTATGTGTGCATTCTACCATGTTGTATATAACTGCCTCGTTGGTCTATTGGTAGAAAGCGCTGCGTTAGGACCGAGAGGTCCCCGGTTCGAGTCCGAAGTCGGGCAAAATTTGTGTGAGTTTTTCTGTGATGAAATTACTGGGAGTTAGGAAGTTGGCGGTTGAACGCCCGTGCCTGGGAAAGCACGTTAAGCCGGTGGTCCTGCGCCCGATCTCTAATCGGTCATGCCGGATTGCCGTCTCACCGAGTTATGAGAGTAAGGGAATAGAGAGTGCACTTGTGTTTGCGCACTTTGCGTGTTTGCGCACACTCTTGTGCTCTATAATATGCCCTGCGCACTTGGCTGATCTCAATTAAGATCGACTGCCATGGCTGAAATCTCTTTCTAAATATTCGTATTTTTTTAAATTTTCAGGCGAAGAAATACTAGAACTAGAGAACCAATTCTCTACCCGCGAACCGCAGACTAGCAAAATCCACATAGTGACGTCATACGACGGCGACCTGCCGAGCGCGTGGGGCGCGGTCGACCCCACGCCCCAAGTACTTGCGCGCGCGCAGACTCTAGCCACCCAGACACTGAAGTACATGACCGACGCGCTGCTGACGGATATGAAGGATAACGTACTGGTAAGTCTATTTACCCTTACTTTTTAATCTAGGTAAAAAAAAAGCAAAAAAAAAATGGTCCAATTGAGAAACTTTTTTTTTTGAAAAATCGGGTAAAATCTTGAAAAATCTAAATGTGCATACGATTTTGATAGAAACACTTTAAAGTTAGAAAGTAGTCATGAGTCTATTTACCCTTACCCTTTAGTCTAGGTACCATCAAAAACAAAAAAAAGCTGGTCCATTTTTTTTTAAAGTCGGTTAAAATTTTGATAGGCCGATTTTGACAGAAACACTATAAAATTGGAAAGTTGTGTGAGCACACAATCCAGTTTGATGTTGCATCTGAGAAGACTTATTGCCATCTAAGAGTACTAAGTAGTCAGTCTATGGATATGGGAGTCGTGTGACGTCATATCCTCGTGACGTCACACTTGGCGACCCGCCGAGCGCGTGGGGCGCGGTCGACCCCACGCCCCAAGTACTTGCGCGCGCGCAGACTCTGGCCACCCAGACACTGAAGTACATGACCGACGCGCTGCTGAACGATATGAAGGATAACGTACTGGTAAGTCTATTTACCCTTACTTTTTAATCTAGGTAAAAAAAAGCAAAAAAAAAATGGTCCAATTGAGAAACTTTTTTTTTTAAAAGTCGGGTAAAATCTTAAATCTAAATGTGCATACGATTTTGATAGAAACACTTTAAAGTTAGAAAGTAGTCATGAGTCTATTTACCCTTACCCTTTAGACTAGGTACCATCAAAAACAAAAAAAAGCTGGTCGAATTGAAAACCTTTTTTTTTTAAAGTCGGTTAAAATTTTGATAGGCCGATTTTGATAGAAACACTATAAAATTGGAAAGTTGTGTGAGCACACAATCCAGTTTGATTTTGGATCTGAGAAGACTTATTGCCATCTAAGAGTACTAAGTAGTCCGTCTATGGATATGGGAGTCGTGTGACGTCATATCCTCGTGACGTCACACTTGTGACGGCGACCGAGCGTGTGGAGCGCGGTCGACCCCACGCCACAAGTACTTGCGCGCGCGCAGACTCTAGCCACCCAGACACTGAAGTACATGACCGACGCGCTGCTGAACGATATGAATGATAACGTACTGGTGAGTAGTTAGGAGTCTCTTTACCCTTACGCTTTAGTCTAGGTACCCTTAAAAACAAAAAGAAAATTGGGGTAAAAATCATTCACTCCCCCGCAAGTCCGGTGATGATGACAAGGCTACTCCAAGCCATCGTGAGTCAATTTGAGGGAAAAAGAAATTGGTCCAATTAATTAACTTCTTTTAAAAGAACTGGTACACTTAAGTAACTTTTTTTTTTGTAAAGTCGGTTAAAATATTGAATCGAAATGTGCATCCGATTTTGATAGAAACTCTGTAAAATTGGAAAGTTGTGTGAGCACACAATCCAGTTTGATTTTGGATCTGAGAAGACTTATAGCCATCTAAGAGTACTAAGTAGTCAGTCTATGGATATGGGAGTCGTATGACGTCATACATCGTGACGTCATACGACGGCGACCCGCCGAGCGCGTGGAGCGCGGTCGACCCCACGCCCCAAGTACTTGCGCGCGCGCAGACTCTGGCCACCCAGACACTAAAGTACATGACCGACGCGCTGCTGAACGATATGAAGGATAATGTACTGGTGAGTAGTTAGGAGTCTCTTTACCCTTACGCTTTAGTCTAGGTACCCTTAAAAACAAAAAAAATAGGGGTAAAAATCATTCACTCCCCCGCAAGTCCGGTGATGATGACAAGGCTACTCCAAGCCATCGTGAGTCAATTCGAGGGAAAAAGAAATTGGTCCAATTAATTAACTTCTTTTAAAAGAACTGGTACACTTAAGTAACTTTTTTTTTTGTAAAGTCGGTTAAAATATTGAATCGAAATGTGCATCCGATTTTGATAGAAACACTATGAAATTGGAAAGTTGTGAGAGCACACGATCCAGTTTGATTTTGCATCTGAGAAGACTTATTGCCATCTAAGAGTACTAAGTAGTCAGTCTATGGAAATGGGAGTCGCGTGACGTCATATCCTCGTAACGTCACACTTGGCGACCGAGCGCGTGGAGGTCGATCCCACGCCCCAAGTACTTGCGCGCGCGCAGACTCTAGCCACCCAGACACTGAAGTACATGACCGACGCGCTGCTGAACGATATGAAGGATAATGTCCTAGTAAGTATGAGAGTCTTTAGTCTAGGTACCGTCAAAAAAAAAAGCTGGTCCAATTGAGAAACTTTTTTTTTTGTAGTCGGTTAAAATTTTGATAGGCCGATTTTGATAGAAACACTATAAAATTGGAAAGTTGTGTGAGCACACAATCCAGTTTGATTTTGCATCTGAGAAGACTTATTGCCATCTAAGAGTACTAAGCAGTCAGTCTATGGATATGGGAGTCGTGTGACGTCATATCCTCGTGACGTCACACTTGCCGACCTGCAGAGTGGGTGGAGCGCGGTCGACCCCACGCCCCAAGTGCTTGCGCGCGCGCAGACTCTGGCCACCCAGACACTGAAGTACATGACCGACGCGCTGCTGACCGATATGAAGGATAATGTCCTAGTAAGTATGCGAGTCTTTAGTCTAGTTACCGCCAAAAACAAAAAAAAACTGGTCCAATAGGCACTTTTCATGCTATAACATAAAAATGTGAAATAATTTTATTTATATAGTTTTTGTGCTGAGGAATGCAAAAATTATATTATTTTTTCATAAAAACGTAAGATAAATTTTATATTTCTAATTTAAAATTGAAGTTTTATTATCTACATATCACGTGACCGAAAACAGCGACCGCCATGATTTTCATCGGTATGACGTCAACAGTACTATACTCTATTCGAATTTCAATTTTCAATTTCATTTCGAAGAACGTAACTCTGCACGTTTCAAATAAATCCAATTTAATATCACTTTTTGTGTTTAGTAGGAAACCGTTATTTAAAAAATATACAATTATGCAAAAACACCCAACAATTAATTAACAAGCAAAATTAACTTATTGTTTTTGATCTGACTATTGTTTCTATATATCTGAACTTCAAAATAAAATAATATTTTTTTGCGCGAATGCAGTTACGTACTATGGTTTATGTTTTACTTTTAAACGTAGTGACGTGCCACAAGTATTCGGTTAGTTAAACCGATCATTCGCGAATGAAAATGAATCTAGCGGCAATGGGGCTGCTTATAACTTTAATGCATTTTACAATAAAACGTAATAAAAAGAGCAGTCCTTTGCAGGTAATATGTAAACTGATTAAATAACAAAATAAATAATAAATCAAGCAGTGATTATTAATAACTATAAAATTAAATATTAAAACTTAAATGAATTGTTTGTTTTTATTTTAATCTGATGCTCATAGTAACTGTTGAGTTACTCCATTACGCGATACAATTCGTATAATTAATTTAGTGTTGCAACTATACTTGGTGCAAACACTCCTGGCAGCAAACAGTGTCAAACATTCGGTGCCATTAATTAACGAGTCTTTGACACGAGCCTATAACTGTTATGATCCTTTAAACTCAGTGTAAATTTTAAATAACTTAACTATCATTATTATTATTATTATACTAAACATCCAATCGTGTATTTCTTTTTTCGACAAAAAACAAGTTTGGAAGTTTTGCACGTCTAAAATTGTTCTTTTGATAATTTTTATTAACCTTAGTTTTTGAAAGTTAGTTCGATTTAAATTTGTTACAAATCGAGAATCGTTGCCGCTGAATATCGATTTCTAAGGGTTCTTCCCTCCCTAGTACTGAACTATTGACATCTGTCAAAAAAGGACTTCATAATTGGAATAGAGTATAAAATAAGGTAATAGTAGTAGGTAATCTTTTTTAAAAACACGAACTTTGTTTGATTAGGCGTATCTGCTTTATCACTCACGCGGCGTTTGACATTTCTTTATTTTAGTACAATTGACGTCACAATATGGCGGTCGGCATTTTGGCGCCTTTATTTTACGACAATATTTTGATCTTTTTTCCCTGCTTACAGGATAAATATTTTGCAAAAATAAAAATTACAACCTGACTATCGCATGTAAATGAACATTTTAAAAAATATTTGGAAAAATAGTAGAATAGCCTATTGTGAAAACTTTTTTTTAAAGTCGGTTAAAATTTTGATAGGCCGATTTTGATAGAAACAGACTCTGGCCGACCACACGATGCAGTACATGACCGACGCGCTGCTGAACGATATGAAGGATAATGTCCTGGTTAGTAATCAAAAATGTGCAATAAAACTATTTTTTCCAGTTCAATTGGACAAGGTAAACAATCACAGTAGTGTGATGATAAAGGTTAAACAAAAAATGGCAAATCGACAATACCAGACCAATAACGATGTTGGTATGACGATGTGAGGGGCTAGTTTAGAATCACATTTTCTTGTTAAACTAATGTGGTGAGTAAATCATCGAATTAGTGTTAAATGTCAATTGCCGAAACTAACTTACATAATGGATAATGTTACTGTGTTTCAATTCTCACAATTATACATTATAATAATATTATGTTGTAGTGTGACGTCATAGCACTACGGTGATTTTGTATGAAAAGTCACAACTTTAAACACACATAACGTTCTCAATTTTGACTGTATGAGCAAACGAATCACACATATCGATTCAGTTTATCATAGACTTCAAAGCTGCTTTAACTAAAATCATCAACAATCTCCTTCATCAAAGTTCCGACGTCTCCACCACTGTACAGCGATCATAAGTGGTTTTCACTCTCAACCCGCTCTAGTTTACTTATAGTAAGCCCCGTTTATAGTAAGCACAGCCTCGTTGGTCTATTGGTAGCAAGTGCTGCGTTAGGACCGAGAGGTCCCCGGTTCGAGTCCGGGGTCGGGCAAAATTTGTGTGAGTTTTTCTGTGATGAAATTACTCTGCCCGGAGTTAGGAAGTTGGTGGTTGAACGCCCGTGCCTCGGAAAGCACGTTAAGCCGGTGGTCCTGCGCCCGATCTCTCATCGGTCATGACGGATTGCCGTCTTATCGAATTATGAGAGTAAGGGAATAGAGAGTGCACTTGTCTTGCGCGCACACTTGTGCACTATAATATATCCTGCGCACTTGGCTGATCTCAATTGAGATCGGCCGCCATGGCTGAAATCGGTCGGACGCCTTATTTTTAGTAAGCCCGTGCATTTGGGGACGTATATAGGCTGATGATGACGTCTTAACTCAACATTGTAACTGTTATATCCTTACAGGGCGCCTTCATCCCGTCCCTAGCGGGCTATGACGTCATCATCCACCTCCACCCGGAGCTGGTCCCACTGCTGGGCGAGCGCGTGGGACGCCGCGCGCCGCGCCGCCCGCTCGGTGACGTCACGGACGGTGACGTCATACCCGTCGTCGAGTTCCACCCGGTGCGGAGCTACCTTGAAGAGCTGAGGGTGAGTTGTTTATGAGTTTACATCCCTTTTTTTATAGCAGTACAATGCTTTTCTCCCAGTGGTGTGTCGGACTCCCCAATGGCTGACGAAGATATGATAAATGCTAGCCATTGCTCCTGAACTGGATACACATACATACATACAATCACGCCTTTTTCCCAGAGGGGTAGGCAGAGTTCACTTCCAGCGATCCACTTTTCACCTCTGTGGGAAACGTGACGTGACGGGTTGTGATCCACGTCGCCGCCATTCTGCCTTGTGCATTGTTTCAACAAGGTCATTGCGTTCCCACGAGTAGCAAGGATATATGACGGGGGAAGGAAAAGGGGAGGAAGGATACTATCGCCTCGGATGATTTGGACTGAGTCGATAGTAGCTCGAGGAGCCGGGGTCGCTTACCCGTATACCGTTCACCCACCACCGGACAGATAGTTGTGACTGGTATCCCCTGACTTAGTTGTGACTGGTATCCTCTGACTTGCATTGTTTACATTCCTTTTTTTTATAGCAGTGCAATGCTTTTCTCCCAGTGGTGTGTCGGACTCCCCAATGGCTGACGAAGAAATGATAAATGCTAGCCATTGCTTCTGAACTGGATGCACTGCCCAAAAGGTTTACCGCCTGAAACACCGCGGTATACCTCATCACTGTATGGCGGCGTCATAGGACTCTGACTTAGTCTTCTACTGTCACGACGCCACCGGATGTTTACATCCCTAGCGGGCTATGATGTCATAATCCACTTCCACTCAGAGTTAATCCCATTGGTTTAAACTAATAGGACTAACTCTGAAATAAATTTCAAATATATATAAATATCTATAAATCTGACAGTGACGCGCACATTTGCCACTTCATTTTCATTTATATAAATGACTAGTGGCCGCCCGCTACTTTGTCCGCGTATTAATGGGTTTTAGTAGCAATGATGTATTAAAATAGCCTTTCTATATGCCTTGTAAAATTTGTTATTTATTAGTGAAAGTTCCCTCAACATTCTCCCATACTACGTTTCAACCCCTCCCCTCCCCAAAAAACTCCCATGAGGGTCAGATTTCGAAAAAAAAACAGCGCTGGTGTCTTCTAGTGTGCCAGCTACCTCCATACCACGTTGTATAAAAACCTATAAACACTAAAAGTTCTCCGATACTAATTTTCACCCCCCAATGACCACCATGTGGGTTGAATTTAAAAAAAAATAGCGCTGGTGTCTCTCCGAAGTGCCAGCTACCTCCATACAAAGTTTTATTGAAAATCGACAAACACGTAAACATTCTCCCATACTAATTTTCACCCCCCAATAAACCCCGTGGGGGTTGAATTTAAAAAAAAAAAAGTAGCCTATATGTTATTCCTTAGTGCTACCATCATACCAAATTTCGTGAAAATCGGTTCAGACGTTTGAGCGTGAAAAAGTAACAAACATACATCCATACTTACAAACTTTCACGTTTATAATATTAGTAAGGATATTATGAATATTAATTATCATAAAGAAAACTAAACACCAATAAATATTTTAAAACTAACTAAGAAGAAATTCTAAGGTTGTGTAGTCGACCAACCCGCACTGGGCCAGCGTGGTCGACTAAGGCCTTATCGCCCTAGTTTAGGGTAGGCCCGTGCCCCAGCAGTGGGGACGTATATGGGCTGATGATGATGAAATATTTTAAAACAATAAATGAACTTAATCTTAATAGTGACTGGATTTAACCTTTTAACTGCTATATTTCAGAGTGCTTACGGAGAATTCGCGTTATTCTTCCACGACTCGTACGGCGGCGAGGTCATAGCCGTGTTGTGGAAGCCCGATATCTCGGAGCCGAAAGAATTCCAGGTATGCGAACTATATTGTCTTTTAAAGATAGCCCCCGACACCTTATCGACTGCGATATTAAGAGATCGTAAAGCTTTTTTTTTAAAATAAAGCATCGATGGCCAGTTGTGATGATCGGTGGCCTGAGTGGTTAAGATCGTTGTAAATTTTTTCTTTAAATAAATTTGTAATGCGTAGGTCTCGACTCTTTAAATATCTACTTCACGTCAGTCATGTTTTTATTGAGAAAATTGGTATTATAACTAAGTAGGTTAATATCTGAAAACACATTGTAAACCTATTTGTAATCCTACTTGTTGGTAATAAAACATTTTTTATTTGAAAACTGAAACTGTCTGGGATATTTACCATGTTATATATGTACCACGGGTTCACCCGTGATAATGGCGCTTGCAACAGTACCGAAATATCGGGAGCTCATTAAAACAAAACAACATGGAAAATATCCCGGACAGTTTCAGTTTTCTAATGTTATTATTTTTTTATTATGTCAAAGGGATGGTGGAGAAATCTATTCGCTATGTGCGGAGTGGGTGGTGGGGGACGGCAAATCGATCGAAGCGCACGATGTGTGACAGAAATGTGATATAATTCTGAATTCATGTGTCAAATTGCTTTAATTTCATAAATTCCCTTGTATTTGTAAGTAAAAACGTTACGTACGTAAAGTAAACGATGCAAATTCAATATTTATAATAATATTCATATTTTTGTGAAGTAAGAAAATCACTTGGTATAATATACAAACTCACTTTTTATTTATTTTGTTTATACAATTTTTATTTATTTTGTGTTGAAAAACTAGTCAAATATCTTTATCAAAACATCTAGTTGCTATGATATGACATATCAAAAAATCTAGTTGTTATGATATGACAGATCTCAAGTCATGAATAGTTGTCGCCACTAGGGGCGCTATCATCGCGCACATAGCAAATAGTGTTCTGTGGAAACAAGATTCAAAGGTTCTCCTGTATGTTTTCAGCTGCTAAACGCGAATGCCCTGAAGCCAGTCATAGAGAAAGGAGAGCAGAAGTACAAAGTGAACGTCCAAGCGATCGTAGAGGACTTCCGAGTGATGGGCGCGGGACTTGTTAAGGACATCGTCGTTAATTAATTGTTACAGAGTAAAGATTGTGTTGTAAATAAATAGTTTATATCTAATTTGTGCTTTTTGTTCTTACGCTCTCTCTCTCTCTCTCTCTCTCTCTCTCTTTCTCTCTTAATATTTTTAATTAGTATACTATTTTGAAATTTTTATTGCATTTGGACCGTATTTTGAGGGAATAAGGTTTAAACTATGGTGGCAATGTCGGGACCGTGCGAAGTGGGTGGAGGGAGAAATGGCGCTGATTGTCAAAAACGCATGTAATCTTATGAGATGTCCGTTGTTATTGCTAGCGGCGGCCGTTGGTACTAATTTCACTCCATAAGATTTAACGAAAGAAACGCCTCTAAAATGAGTGCAGCACCGTCGTGCATGCTCCCAATGGTTGCCATTACCAGTTAAAGGGTTAACATCTTGAACGCGGTTCTCAATTGCGTATGAAATCCTCTTGTGCTCTCTCCTAAACCACATCTGGTGTGATGTGCTGTAACTATTGTTGGGATAATTCGTTGATGAAATTTTTAATTGGTTGAAGAACGAGGAAAACTGTAAAGTGATATTATTGGTCCAGAAAGACCAGAAAATAATAGTGTTTTCAGAAAATATAGTGAATTCATAGGAATTCACTACCTAAAGGATTTATTCAAATCAGATATTTGCGTTTTAAAATTACCTTTTAATACACTAAATTTGATTTACATAGTTATATGTATATTATGTACTTATCAAGCTCATTCAAATAACATGTATGTATGCACAATACCGACTTCAGATATATCAATATAAAATTACTCTTACAGATACTAAATACTTCTACTACCTACATATAAATGGCATAACTACTAAATATACACTAAAAATACTTAAACCTTACTATGTCATGAAAATGACAAACAAAATCTAAGGGTTGCTGCGCTTATTATTGTCATACAATTTTGTAATTTTACACTTAATACCTAATAATAATAAAAAATATTTATCGACCACAAAACAGAAAAACAAACAATACCGTAGTAAGAACATTGATCAGTGGTCAACTACGTCCCAGCCTCAGCTCAGCATATGCCTCAACGACAAGAAGCTGTTGGGGCGCTGGTATTCTGGCTGGGGCCTATTACCAGGGGCGTAACTACAGGGTGGCAAGTCAGCAAAATGCCACGGGCCCCCACCCGGTAGGGGGCCCCAGCCGAAAGGGGCCCCCGGTCATAGCAGAATCACAACTGCCAACACACATACACATTAAGATAAAAAAAAGAACGTGGTGTGCACGGGGCCCCATCGGAAGAATTCTGCCACGGACTTCAACGGGTATAGTTACGCCACTGCCTATTACACACTACACTAAGATGTTGAATATTTTTTTCCCTTATTTAATCAATCCCTGTCTTATACAATTGACGTGGGAAAGAAAGCTAGCTTAAGAAGAAATTAATATAAATAAATCTACTCAAAACCACTGAAAATCAGCGTCGGAGCTTCCCTGGGGACTTCGACAAAATGCTGAGCCCTTTTAGCATATAAGTTAAGTACATGTTTTCAGAATTGTATGTTTGGTTTATTATTGTTTTTGGTATTTATAATAACTTGTTTTGTTTATATTCGTGTGCTAAATGAAACATTATACTATTCAATTCTACTCTTTCACAAAGAACGGCAAGTCGTGTAGTGGTGCAGGGTAGTCCCGTAGCCATACGCCGCCATCGCGCGGTGCAGCAGTGCCTCTTTCGCGCCAGCGCCCCGCTGGTAAGTATATGTCCCTAGACGTTGCTCCTCTCTCCACCACAGGAGCTACCAGGATAGTCTCGCCTAGCATGTACTCTGGAAAGATACAAAGTTTCGTGATTGGCGCTAACAAATAATCAAAAGTGTAAAAATAGCAAAGGGTTGTTTAAACAGCGGCTACAAAGGATACTTGTGACCAAAATAATCAGAATGTACTTGTGAGGTCACAAAATGTATATGGCCAAAATAGCTAGTAGATACTTGTGTCCAAAATAACCACAAAGGGTTTGTGTCATTAATCGCCATAAACAAACATTCCACAAAGAATGCGTGTTCTTTATGTTCAGACATGAATGGATTATGTAGATAATTAGGTAAGTATGTTTTATCTCGTCTCCTCTAACTGATCTAATCAAAAACATAAATGTGAAATGAGAGCCAAGTTCAATATTATGATAAATGCCTTGGTTATTGACTTCAACGACAAAAGAAGTGAGATCTTAATACCAAGTTCAATGGTCTGGCCTGAAATTTATTTATAACAGTACAGTATTACACATCCTAATTATCTTTTTATAACATAAAGATAATGTATTGTAGCCTACGGTCTGTCTTGGCTCTCAATATATGAGCCAAATTTGATACGTCTAAGTGAAATAATTTTGACGTGACAACGTCTTATAAATTGGTTTGCCCGCCTAAGAGCGAGAGAGACAGACATAAAAAGTGAAAGGCACGCTATACGAATGAATATTCACATTAAAATTATTTTACCACTCAAAGTCGTTGTCACGTAAAACTTTTGCCCGTATATCGACTTTACGGGCAACCAATTTTTTTGATTTATAAAGGGGTCAAAAGTGGCTCTAAATGGTCCGTGTAATATTGCACACGGTGCGGCTCGCCAGTTCTGTTTCTTGAACTTGGCTTGACACGCTACCGCGTGTCTAGATCTAGCCGAGCAACACTCACGGTCCCAAATGTCGAAGGTGATGGAGTCGTTGGGCGCGATCCACCACAGAGGCGCGTTAACCGGCGCGCCCGTCTCCGCTGCGCGCGCGCACGCCTCTAGGATCAATGGCGCGTATTTCTCGCGCAGGTCCATTAGCTTCTTACTCTCTTCTATCGTCTGGAATGTGAAAATATATGCTCATATTCGACTAGCAAAATTCTAACCGGTACCAACAGATGGCGCCCTGAGATATTTTCATACCAAGACTCGAATTCTAATCTAAGTAGGTACATCGCGTAGTAAAAGTTATTACTGTCGTATACTGCTAAGCGATATAATACGACACCAAGATGTTAAATATGGTATGGAATATGGGACGGCAATCCCACGTGTGCGATAAGAAATCAGACGCAAAATCAAAAGCTTAACGTGCTTAGGAGGAGATTATTATAATAGAGTAAAGTCACGGACGAAGAGTTTATTAACGTTTGTAGGAGTGCGTTGTATTGCGAGTAGTAACGTTTGAAAAATTTAAGGAAGTGTAGAATTGCACACGGGTGAGGTAATACAGTTAAGGAGACTCCATTTAGACGATATTTACCCAGTTTAAGTAGATGTTTACCCGATTGTTTGACGATATTTACCCAGTTCAAGTAGATGATGTAGAGGTCATGGCTTGTTGATGGAGGGAAGAACCACAAACCCGCAGTTTCCCTGAATAGTTTCGTTCTACTAACCTCATTATCAAAGTCCCACGGCACATATGAGAACTGTATGGCCGGCATGAAGATGTTCGCCTGCAGCCATCGCAGGAACAGCTCTTTAGTCGGCGGTTCACTGTACCCGTTGCCCCCCACCATATCGGGGAGCACTAAGGGGTAGCCATTAGTGTTCATCTGGAGCAGAGTGGTCAGCACCGTGGGCAGACCGTTCTCGAACGTCCAGTAGGTGTCCTTGTCGATCATGCGGACGAATACTGGCAGGTTTTGCGTTCTGGCGAAAAGAGAAGGAAATTTTAAAAAAGAGTTGACATGACGCACAGGAGTGTGTTTTGATCTGACTACGGTCTGATGTTGAGAAAGACATGGTATCTAAGGTAAGAAGTAACGAGAAAACTGATAACATGGTCATACAATAACAAACAGACTTGTTACTAAATGCATCTAAATTATTACATTTTAGTCAATGTTATGATCAATCATCATACCTGTACCCAGACCGGACTTCTACCATAGGCCCGAACTGCGAAACTGCTCTGACGTAGTCCGCCGTTATGACTCCCGGCTGGTCCCGGATGTCACCTTGCAGAACTGGTATCTGAAACAAATTTAACAAGCATCTAAACTTGGCGTCAAGTTTGACAAGTCTGCCATCAGCTCGGCTAAATGCTTTGTTTTTCTGAACTGATGATCGATGAAAAACGTATTGGTGCATTCCTATTAGAAACACAATCCAATATTTTGTACAAGATTATATCTGAAAATACTACTTATTACTCGAGCTGATAATTTGTGGGACTCCTAGAGGTCACGGTTGTCAGAACTTCTCCGTCCTCCGACCACTTGGCAGACGCTTAACAATAAGCCCTTAAATAATCCTCTTTCGTGACTTTAGAACCATGTCTAGAATTCCCTTTTATACAATAAGTAATAGCTCTTTGTACCTGAGGAGACCAGCTAGACTCTCCCGCATCGAATTTGAAGCTGTCGATCCCAGTGCCGTCCTTAAGGGCCTGCAGACGCGCTGAGTACCACTTGCGGGCTTCCGGCTTCGTGAAGTCAATGTACGCCGTCGTCGTCTCGTTGTCGTTCCACCAGCTCGTCTCCACTGAACCGTATTCCGAAGACACCAGATACCTGTAGGGGTAAATGAAAGGACACTGACTTGTTGGAATTCCCTTTGCTGCGATTGATGAAAGTTACGACTGAGTTAAAACGGGCCATGTTATCCTTAGGAAATAATCTATAAGGATATACTTACGTATTACTATGGGAAAACGTACTAAATCAAATGTAAGACTCGTAGTATAGGTAATACTGGTGAAAGCTATCTTAGTATCCTTGCATGTAAGCAACGTTTTTGTTTGTAAATTAAATACTTTGTGCCGTAAAAATGCTGGTCTTTATAAATTCAATGATCAACTCACCCTTTCTCCTTAGCTTCAGAGTACCAAGGCTCGCAGCCCTTGTTGATGAACGGGTGCGTCCAAATCGTCACCCGGAACCCTTTAGCCTTCAACTGTTCCACCGTTCCCTTCATGTTGGGAAACTTGTCCTTATCCACCTTCTGCGACCCGTAGCAGGTCTCCCAGAGGTCGTCGATTTCTAGCTGGCTGTTCGGAAACCCGTACTTGGTTATTTCATCAGCGAATTTCTGGACAACATCGTGGTCTACGTCTCTTTTGTACCGAGCCCACGTAGACCATATCGGGTATCTGATCATTCGCTCGTCCGGGACCCCTCTTGGCTTCCCTAAGTATTTCTCGACTGCGTATTCGTGGGCTTTCCTCACGTCTTCGAATATACCTGTGAGTTGAATGGCGTTAATGGCAATCTATCTAATGTTTTTGATATGGAAGTATATTTTGTTCTGCGTTACTTTGAAAACCTTCGTTGGACAAAGAGCTTATTATTAAATGGTCGTTATATTCAGCTAAATAACGTAACGATTTTTAGTCTTGAAAGGTGTTACGTTTTTGAATGATTATTGAGTGCGAAAGTAAAAAAACGAGATAAGTATTTATTGATTCTCCTGACAGTAGGTAAACACAGCAAAGGTTTACACATAGTTACCCAATAAATTACAGAGAGAATTTCATGAGCCATTTTTAACTGAAATTAGCACTGACGATATTTTGACATTACTGAAACATTTTCACACCGCACATTTTTTTTATGTTTGCAGAAAGTCATTAGCACTTACCAATAGCGTAAATGAGATCGTTCCGATCTCTCTTCTTAGAGTACGGAGGCTTCACTTGTGCCTTGAAGCAGGCCGCGTTCTTATCCAAATTATTCTGGTCCACGAAAAGTGGAACTTTCTTATCGAAGTAGTAGAAGATGCCCTCCGAACTCAGCCAGTAGGGCTCGGCGACTCCGCAGTTGTCGGCTTCCTTGGTGACGTAGGCATAGTCGGGCAGGATGAGGCGCTCTATCGGCCAGTACTGCCGCTTCTGTTGAGGCCCTCCGTACCAATGGTTGGAACCTAGAACGTAACCTAAAGAGTAAGTGATGCTGGTCTATAGAACTTTCTTAAACTTAAAAATAAAAGTAATTACTTCGATAAAATCTTCACCCAACTTCTTATGCACAACCAATCTGAAACTGCACCCTATCCTTTTCATACCCTAAACGATTGACAATATCCTAACGAGCTATCCGCTCCCCCGCAAGCCCGGTGATGTTGATGAGGCTACTGCAAGCCATCATCGTATGTCAGTTAGAAAGAAAAAAAGAAGATCGTTAGAAGAGCCGTATCTAGGACGGTGCCAGCGGTGCCCAGGTATGCCCAGGGCCCCGGAGGGGCGCAGAAATGACCAGACCAGTATTTAGTTTTATTTCTCAAGGGCGTTTTTAAAAGGTTAGTAACAGCACTGCCCACTTGTAACATAAAACTTGAACCACCTACCCAAGTTAACGCAGTCCTCCAACTTGACGGTCTTGGGCGCCTCCCAGGTCAAGGTCAGCACCTGTCCGCTGCGAGCTCCAGCAACGTCTTCCGCGCTGATCCGGACCGTGGTGTCGTTTGCGAACTGGATCACCACGTCTCCGTCGGTGACCACATCCTTGATGGCACCCGCGTGTCGGCCAATCACAGTTATCACTTCGGATACGCCTTCTGTAGGGGACAGTACAGTAGAAAACTGAAAATGTCCGGGATATTTACGATGTTGTTTTGTTTTAATGAACTCATACAACTACGAGTATGTACGTAGAATAACACTGTAACCATACTACTCAAAGCTAATGTTAAAAGCTTAATGTATAATTTACATCAAAAGCTAAATGTTTAAGTAGTAAATTTAAAAAGTTATTTTTAGGCTTTGCGAATAGCGATAGACCGTATCATGAAAGTTTTATAAGAAAAAGAGCTTGTTTGGTCCTTCGAGCCAGATACTGATCTGGCTTGAAGGATCAAACAAGTTCCTTTTGGGACAGACCAATGGAATCAAAAGGAGAAGAATCAATCAAAGTGCCCTTAATACTACTTACTACGCTGCAACACAAGGTTGAGTCCCCCATAGGCGTTGTCTTGAAGCCGTGCTTTTGCCGCGGGTGAGTCCAGTACGCTTATATCTACGGCCTTAGCTGGCAAAGCGATCGCGAGCGCCGCTATCACTGCAACAAAAACGAAATTAAGTAGAATCAACATCATATCAGCGAAGATAAGACTATAAGAGGAAGAAAGTTGCGCCAATTTCAGAAAAGGTAAGAAGCACAAGTTTGGCTTGGTACGGGCATGTTATGAGGGTAGAAAACCATGTGACTAGAAGAGTGATGCGTATAAATGTTAATGGACGTAATAGTAGGCAGAGGAAGGCCGAAGAAGGCATGGATGGATGAGAGATGATATGGGAGTGAAAGGAGACACAGAGCTGTCGAATGACAGGCCCAAGTGCAAGAAGTACACATGATGCGCCGATCCCACTTAGCCTGAGATAAGCGCAGGAAAATCATGATGATGATCAGCGAAGGACAATCATTGCTAAGAGAAGTTTCTCTCAATAATTCCTACAATGATCCTTTATGAAACTCCCAATACAAAGTATCCCTTTAATACCTATTGTTGATCGTCAGCTCATCGTGTGGAAGACCCTTCCAAGCCGAGTTTAGGGTCGGTTTTAACGAACATTTGATTTTTAGGGGGGGGACATTCGCTACCTAGCAAGTCCGGTGATGATGACGAGGCTGCTCCAAGCCATCATCGGATGTCAATTAGGAAAAAATACATATCGTCCTTATAGACCATTGGTTCCTCAAGCAATATCAAACAGTAGAAACAGTGCAAGTCAGTGATAAGATTAGGTAATGTCAATCTCTACAGGACATTCGTGTTAACCATTTTGCAACTAACTAACCAGAAATACACTTGTCATCGTTACCTATTTACTAGTAAACAGAACAATTTTTCTAATCGGTATCAGTTTCAGTCAAGCAATTAAATACTTCCAATGAATGGAAGTATCTTAGCATTTTCCTACTAGCGTTTACAAGAAAATACCTACTAAGAATCTTCTTTATACGACAACTTATTCGTTCTGAAAGCAAATGAATACAGCTATTAAGGCGTCTTGATTATATGTCTGGGCTATAATATCTTTATGTAGTAATTAGTAATACGTTTTTTCAGTTCTATTAGCGGTGGGAAATACGATTGCACGTGACATAGCGTAATGATACGCTTTGGACAATAATTATTACATTTCTTTCGTGATTGGTTCATCGACTTAGCAATTACGGAAAACACAAGGTATTTTTATTAAGGATGTTGTTTAGTTGATTGATATCTGAAGTTTGTATGTTACGAACAATCGAGAAAAGAGAAGATGTTACTTGCGTAACAAAAAAGACGTGTGGCACTGGGGGACTGCCGCGGTATAGCTATTGCATAGCATCGTCCGATTTCGGAGCAGCTCGTCTTGATTCGGGCGAGTTTCGTAGAGTCGTACAATACGTCTAACCGCACGCACACAAACACCGTGCCGAAGTCTACCGAACTGAAACGACGTTAGACGATTGTGAGGTTTTTTCGTTACGGAATTTCTTGGTTCGGTCGCCGCGCTCAAAGCCCGCGATAAAAGCTATGCAATAGCTTAAAAAATCGTAATTTGTTTGGTCTCCGTACGTTTAATTCCTTCTACGAGTACGAGTACGAGTATTCGTACTAACACTTAATTTGGCAAGTGATTAAATAGACATTACTTAGTTCTGAAAATGTATATATATTTAATCTCTGAAAGGACTTGAAGTCGAACTTTAACACTTTACTTCTTTTGAATATCACCGACAACGTTTGTCTGGAAAGTTTAGTACAGTAGCGCTACCATGAGTTTAAAAGTGACGGACTCGATATCGCCTACGTAAATATGTCTTTGAAAAACTTGAACAGCGCCCCTGGTAGTCACGCTAAGGAAAAACTCGATATCGGTTTTTAACGTACATAAGTACTCATGGTACCGCTACAGTTCTTAAAATTTAACAATTCATTTCAGTTATTAAAGTCATCAAACTTTCAGTCATTCCACAAACAAGACTATCGTTTTTAAGCTACACTAACAAAGTAACGTGATAGTCGGTTAAAGAGTACCTAACTATCGAGTTTCTTGCCGGTGTCTTCTCGGTAGAATAAGCGTTCCGAACCGATGGTAGAATCACTAATCTATTACTCATTTACACCTTATTTACGGAGTACCACCTTATTTATTTATTCACCGTGAATTTGAGTGCTTGTTTTCCCGCAGTAAAATGATTCTTTCTTAGTAAGCAAGAGATTTGTGCAGGTTCTTTTTATTAAAATCAGTAAATGCCGGTTTAACGAAAGGTTCGAGTTTCGGCTACCGAAACTCGAAAGCATGTTCGAACCGCTTTATTACTTAGGGGGTAGAGCTTCTTTAGCTTCAAGCATCGATTTCATGCGGCAAGCAGTACCTGATTACGTCACATCTTATAAAAGAACGATAGCTTCTCAGGATTGCCAAGTACTTACTATTAGACAGATATTCATCCTTCATGCTATTCTTCTTAAACACTCAGAGCTGCAATACAACCCACTTCTCACAAAATCCAAGCGTAGATCCCATAAAGTATGCGAGACCATCACCCACCATACAACCTTCCTCAGAAGACATTGGTACTTCCTTGCCCCATATTTGTATAATAAAATGAATGCAATATTGAATATTTACCCAAAAACACAGTGCGCACACTTGTGTATTTTAATAAAATATGCATATTACACATACACCACACTCACAAACACAACACACACACACACACACACACACACACACTCTCTCTCTCTCACACACACACACACTCACATACATACATACACTCGGCTGAGCAAACGTTACAACTGTTTTAGCTAATCCTTACATCACATCCTCCCCAGTATATGACTAATTGACTGAGTATTACGTTTCGCGAGTGGGACCTGGAGTCCTGAAATACAGGGTCTCCCTAGTTTAGGCTCCAGTTTCACACGCATTGAGTTAGTCTGACAACATTGTTACATTTAATAATACTTACCATTTAAAATTTTAAATTATGTGTAAAACTGTAAACTTGCGTGTGAAAGAATAGAATAAATGCATTTTTATTTTATTTTTTACTAGCTGTGCCCGCGACTTCGTTCGCGTGAACTACAGGATTTTGATTTTTTTTTAACTTAAAAGTAGTCGTAGTCCCGTCAAAATCTTTTCTGCCACTTAAGAAGTTAGTCTTCAACCGGAAGAAACATTTAAAACAAAATTATTTTGGTTTTTATCATCATCATCATCTGTTGTTTATCGTGTAGTAATAAATAAGTTCGTTCGCGTGAACTACAGGATTTTGATTTTTTTTTAACTTAAAAGTCGTAGTCCCGTCAAAATCTTTTCTGCCACTTAAGAAGTTAGTCAACCGGAAGATTTTGGTTTTTATCATCATCATCATCTGTTGTTTATCGTGTAGTAATAAATAAGTATATAACACAACATCACATTAATTGATCTGATCCTGTGGTAAGAAGCTTTAGCACTTGTTTTTATCAGAACAGTGGTATACATTTAAATATTTAAATAGCACAACCAGACACGGAACAGACATCGATATTCATCGCAGAAATATTTGTGCTGAGTGGGAATAGAACCCAAGAAAAGAAAAAAAAAAAAGAAAAGTCCAAGTGCAAGACGGACTCGCACAACGCAATTTATTTTTAAAGTTTACGCAATTCTCTGTACTTGACGTTGCTTTATTCTAAATTTTGAGAATCTGAGTTAGTACAGGATCCGTGGTGTATTTTTTCACTTGATTACTATCAAGCTAATTTTCCGTGAGTAGCTTCATTTTGATAAGACGCCCAAAAAATTCCTGTGCGAAAATTTTTGATTGTGGTAGCTAACAGAGGTATCAATGATTAAATATTTAGGACCGTAGGACCGGGACAAAGTACCACGGAATTTGTAGGACAATATGACCGTTACATTATATAAATATTAACTAAGTAAAATAATAAAAATCAGCTGGTTAGTAATCATTTTTGGTGATCTCCTCCCCCTCCAACTTGTATCGATAACGAGATCACCAAAAATGATTACTAACCAGCTGATTTTTATTATTTTACTTAGTTAATATTTATATAATGTAACGGTCATATTGTCCTACAAATTCCGTGGTACTTTGTCCCGGTCCTACGGTCCTAAATATTTAATCATTGCTACCTCTGTTAGCTACCACAATCAAAAATTTTCGCACAGGAATTTTTTGGGCGTCTTATCAAAATGAAGCTACTCACGGAAAATTAGCTTGATAGTAATCAAGTGAAAAAATACACCACGGATCCTGTACTAAGTACTTCGCAGATAGTAGTTCCCTTTACGAGTGTCAAAAATTGGCAGCATAAATGAATGTTTCTTTTGATTGTGTTGGCTCAGGCGAAGGGACAGTAGACCTGAGTATTTGATGTAACTTTCAGTTTGATATTTTCTTCTTGACAAAAATTGACGATGATAAACGGATCCTATATAAGGGGTTCGGTTATTCTTTTCGACGTACGAAATCCTAAAATCTATGTTTATAGTGAACAGCTTCCTCATATTGAATAGATCATCTTCAAGTAATCCTAATTGTTCATCGATCAATGTGAAATAAATGACGTCCTATTCCAAAGCCAGGTAGCAGTTTATAGTTAGAGAGGAAAAAAGCGTCCATGGCCGAGTGGTTTAGGTATTTGCTTGCTATGCAAGAGGTCGCCACTTCAAACCCTGCCACGTACCACTGTGTTTATCAAATTTTAAATTCATACCTATGTACGATTATTCGACGCTTTTACTGTGTGCTTGAATCATGTTCTTTCTTAATCCCTGGCAAACCCCTCATTTTCTCTTTTCGAATTTTATGCTTTACCAAATTAAATATGCTTATGCTATACTTTTATATTGATTTTCATATTATTTTTTGAACTCAATATTGAATTTGTTCAGTTTGATTGAATATTTAATACCCGGTTGGTGCATACAATGTATTAATCGCATTGTAATCATCTCATCCTTTTTTCTGATACCAAACCCTTGAGTATTATACCAAAGCCGCTCTAAGTTGGCCGATTTGCTACATGTCAGACTGACTGCACTAGTGAGGGACAACGGTAAAATTGCCGAAGTATATAAGTAACAGTTATTTCCACTTTATAACCAAGCAAGGTCTAATTATAACAAATTTTTATTAAAAACATTAATTCACATCCAAAAGATTGAATTTAAGTTCCTTATTTATAAATATATTTATTTTTAAAATACAATACTTATTAAATCCTTCATCCTATTTTAAAAAAATACCTGGTGAGTATTACCCACTACGTCACTATGAAAACGTGTCAAACGGCGTAACCTTGTAAAAGCGTAATACAGAGTGGAAATTTTACGTTTTCTTTTATAATTCAATTATTTTAGGTAATAAAAGACAAATAATTATATAATTATGTGCATTTGAAATTTTGAAATAACGTATTATTTTTAAAAGTTGTTCTTTATGATTCGCGTAAATATGTTCCTCTTAACAAGGATAAATGCAAAATATAAAATAAAAAGTGTCAAATCAGTCTTCTAAGAACGGCTCCGGTATAATTATCTAGTTATTTGTCTTTTATTACCTAAAATAATTGAATTATAAAAAGAAAACGTAAAATTTCCACTCTGTATTACGCTTTTACAAGGTTACGCCGTTTGACACGTTTTCATAGTGACGTAGTGGGTAATACTCACCAGGTATTTTTAAAAATAGGATGAAGGATTTAATAAGTATTGTATTTTAAAAATAAATATATTTATAAATAAGGAACTTAAATTCAATCTTTTGGATGTGAATTAATGTTTTTAATAAAAATTTGTTATAATTAGACCTTGCTTGGTTATAAAGTGGAAATAACTGTTACTTATATACTTCGGCAATTTTACCGTTGTCCCTCACTAGTGCCTTTGAGTATAAAGCCACTGGAGATGCCATAACGTCAACGCTTCTAACAAATTTTTTCGCCACTTTTAGCGGGGGCGAGGTAAACACGTACAGCACACCACCAAAAAATTAATAACTCAACAGACACAAATTTTGCTGTAACGATAAACGCACACTACAAAAATGTTCAACACTTCAAACAATACACGCACACAAACAAAGTTTTCACGTAACTACGCAACACACATACGAAAAAAATAGTGATGACACAAAGAATAAAATAAAATCAGTTTGGTGAATGAACTGAACTATCTTGTACTGATTATTGTAATTCAATAACATTTTGTGGGATCTTATTAAACAATTTTGTGCTTAAACCCAAGAACGACTTTCCAGTCTTTTGAAGCCTGAGCCTTGAAACGGCAAACTTATGTTTATTACTGGTGTTAAAATGGTGAGGATCCGATATTAAATGATTGTATGTTCTTGTAAACATATAAGATACAGTCCAAAATGTACTGAGAGGATACGGTTAAAATATCTATGTCTTTAAAAATATCTCTAAGGGAGTCACAGAATTTCTTTTCATTTTCAGACTAAATTTCAATATCGTATGACCAGAGGAAAGAAAAGTAATTTTTCTAATTCATCTTACAAGATTTAAATATAACATATGTTTAGACCTTTTATTTAATTCAAAATTAAAGTAAAAAACGGATTATACAACTAACTGCAGGGAGTAAATGATTCATTCAAATGTCGAGTCGCTTTTTTGACTTTGTGACATCACTAGCCCCCGTACCACTGTATTCTTGTTTATTTTTTTCTGTCGTTTACGTATCGCAACGACTTTTTATTTAAATGGCAATTCTTCCTAAATACACGTTTAAAAGTTAATAAAAACACTTAGATATGATACTAAACGCGCTCTTGTTGCGAATTTAAGCTCTCGATCGCCTTTTACATGAGAATACTGCACAACTAACCATTCTTCAAGAGTAACGTCACGCGACAGGGATCAATGCAAAATGGCGGTGGTGCAGCGACAAGTAGTTTTATTAAACGTGTTTGAACAGTTGACCAATGTACTTTGCCGGAGGGGGTCGCCCGTGTAAGGCATCTCCAGTGGCTTTATACTCAAAGACTAGTGCAGTCAGTCTGACATGTAGCAAATCGGCCAACTTAGAGCGGCTCTGGTATAATATCAATGTATTTTTTGACAACCAACCTTCTTCAATTCGGCAATTATAGAAATTTGAATGCTCTCGTTAATTTGACAGCTTAAAAATATGTCAATTAGGTGACACTATTTTGTTAAATTAAAATAGAAAAAAGGTGACAATTAGAATATTTTCGATACATGTTGTCGATTCAGAACCCTTCTAGTAATTTACGTAATTTAATGGTACCTACTCCAAATTTATCAATTCCAAAAGACAAACTTCACATATTTGACGTATGGTATACCTACATACAAACTTTTCCACAATATAATATCGAAGTAATACGAAGAGCACAGTGCCATCTTTTGAACTACCAAAAAACTTATCACGTAGGTACTCATGTTATATCAGACTTGACAGCATTTATGGCATGCTGTACAAAGCACGATGCCATCTATGTGTAATTTTATGAACAATAGCTGACCCAACAGACTTCGTCCTGTCAAAACAAATTGTAAAAATTTGTTTGAAATTTGATTTTTTTTAGACAAATTTGGGTTCTTCGTACGGATCCCTACTTTTTTTGAAAATGTAATATAGCCTTTAACCTTCCTCGATAAATGGACTATCCAACAGTGAAAGATTTTTTTAAATCGGACCAGCGGTTCCTGAGATTAGCGCGTTCAAACAAACAAACAAACAAACAAACAAACAAACAAACAAACAAACAAACAAACAAACAAACTCTTCAGCTTTATAATATTAGTATAGATTTAACTCAACAACGAACGCCTGAACCAATTTGGCCAATTCTTTTTTTAAAATGTTCGTTGAAGTCCATGGTTGGTTCTTACGGCGAGAAAAAATCGAATAATTGCCGGGAAAACCCTTAAACGGCCCTTTTCTTTTTCACATTTTTTTGACAGGGCGAACTCTGTCGGGGCAGCTAGCACCTACATAAAAACCTTCCTCATAAATCCTTCTATCTATTTAAAGAACCGTTGTGAACTTTTAAAAATTCAACATACATAGGGTCAGACAGACACGGTAAATTATTTTTGCTTTATATTAGTGAAGGTATGTAACTATGTACTGGATAGATATAGTTTAAGTACTCACAAGCGAGTGATAAGTCCATCCCGCCGTCGGTCCGAGTCTGCTCTGATGCCCTAGACCCCGGCATTATGTTGACGAGACCGCTCATTATCTCACTTGCTAATTAGTGCAAAGGCAAAGAACCTTATACATTTGATTGTCGGGATTTTGTTGTACCTACCTTTAGATCACTTTGTACTAGGATTGTGTGGATGGGAAGCTTCCCATTGGAGCTCGTTTTATGCAGATGGAATGTTCCGGTATTGATAAATAAACATAAATCAGATATAATAATGGTAGAGAGTAACATCAATTAATAAATTAAATATAAATGTAGTTTGTTTATGTCTATTTGTTGCTTAATAATAACTAACCAATACATTAATTTAAACTGACTTTCGTAAAAAGATCCCATTAAAAGTCCATTTCATGGTCCAATACAAATTTTTGGTGAATCTACTAGAAAAGTCGGTGACCTGATAATCGAAGTGACTTGGTCCTTTGAGCCGGATAATTTTAATACAGTCTAAATTGAAAATAATATTGTTAGAATATGTAAGAACTCAGTATATAATCTACATCATGTGTACGCAATCTTACCTAGATTATCTTAGCCATCACGTCACATCTAGTCACAGGCAATCGAAAGACAATAGGACAAAAAAACATCGCAAATCCGCTCCCGCGCATCTGACGAGGCGCAAAGAGCGCAGATCAAGTGGCGCTTGATCGATTCACACGTCGATGAATAAGTTAACAAACCTCATGGAAAAAGGTCACTACATACAACTGAGGGCCTACCATGAGTTGGCTATCGTAAACTTACGTACGTTAAAAACCTATCGAGTTGTTTTTTTCATATGGCCGATTGTAGTTCTTCGCGTAACTACCAGGCGGCGCTGTACAAGTTTTTCATAGACATATTTACGTAGGCGATATCGAGCGCGTAAGTTTTAAACTCATGGTAGCCCTACTGAAACTCAGAACAACGGAAATTGTAGTTTTTTATTAGACTGATATGGTTCGTTTTATAATTTAGATCCAGCTTTTTTTATTGTCCTATGTAAAATAGATCGTTTCAGTATTCGCCCGTAATAATCTAGTATGTGTGTAGTCAAGAACACGTTAGTTCTACTATTTTATAATAAGGCGTCCGACCGATTTCAGCCATGGCGACCGACCTCAATTGAGATCAGCCAAGTGCGCAGGACATATTATAGTGCACAAGTGTGCGCGCAAACACAAGTGCACTCTCTATTTCCTTACTCTCATAATTCGGTGAGACGACAATCTGACATTACCGATAAGAGATCGGGCGCAGGACCACCGGCTTAACGGGCTTTCCGAGGCACGGGCGTTCAACCGCCAACTTGCTAACTCCGGGCTGAGTAATTTTATTACAGAAAAACTCACACAAATTTTGCCCGACCCCGGATTCGAACCGGGGACTTCTCAGTCCTAAAGCAGCGCTTGCTACCAATAGACCAACAAGGCAGTTAAAGTTTTTTTTTTAGATTTTATAATAATATGTGATGTAAGACTTAACACTGTTAAGCTTTTTTGTCGAATTAACTGATAAGTTAACAGTCAATTCGACGTAAAAGCTTTTATGACCACTAGATTAAGACCTACTAAGTTCAAAATGTTAATCTAATGTGCTGTCAAAAATGAAAGTATTTTGTTCCAATCAGATATTTTTATGTTATGTTACCTACTAGCGACCCGCCCTCGCATCGAAATCCGTTGTGTAAGTAGTTTTACAGATTTAAGCATTATGAATACTATACATACTTATATTTTTAACAGACTTCAATAAATAATGTTTTTACTAAGTATGTTCGACAACTTCCATGCATTTTTGGATGTTTATTCATCGAATTTCCATAATTAAGTTGAATGCAGAATCAAGCAATAACGTCGGGCAGTAAGTAGATAGCGACGTATTTGTTACTCCTAACATCGCGTGTAGACCCATAAAATCTAATATTAAACCTAGGAATAAGTTGAATAGAATCTACATTCATTTTTTTTTGTAATTTTATCAGTCCCTCTTGTCTCTTAATGTAATCCTTTAATAGCTCCGACCACCGCCGACAGTATGGTTGTCTTAATTGTTAAAATTAATTGTTGCGGATGTGAATTACCATACAAAGTGTCGTTTTGCTTCGTATATTTGCTTTTGTTGTTCGCCGAACAAGGGTTTATGTAAATTTAATTAGGTGATGATTTCAGAATTACGACTCGATCTTGTCGGGAGTAAAGTAAATGGCGGTGTTGGAAATGTTAATTAGGTTAATTAGTCTTTTCATGAAGTAATAGATGGTATAGTTCTTGCTTTATCGCTAGGAGTATGCGAACACCTAAGTATGAGAGCTACAGTTCATGCTACATGTACACGCTTACACACTATAACCAGAAGTTCTTCTTCTTATCGTATGGTTGATGAACAACCTGGTGTCAGAGTTTTTAAGCCGCCCGTAGTCCTCTGACATGGCTTCACACAGCGTTGAAAAATCTCTCAGGTGTGCTGGTTTCCTCACGATGTTTTCCTTCATCGTTAAAGCGTCGAATGATGGTACATATGAATTTCGTATTTTTGAATAACTCATTGGTACCTGGCGGGGTTTGAACTGGCGACCTCTCGCATGGCAAGCAACGACCTTAACCACTCGGCCATCGACGCTTTTTTAATCAGAACTGACTTGATAATTTTGTAAATACAGTGCAGAAGTTTTACAGAAATAGTCAGTCGACTGTTTCTGTAAAACTTTGTTATGTTTCGTTTTAACCCTTAAAAGTCCCGATCTATCGTGGGTTTTTTTTTTCTAACTGACTACGATGATGGCTTGAAGTAGCCTTGTCATACTCACCGGACTGGAGAGGGGACGGATTTCTCTCACCCCTCAATCGTAGTAGGTACAAGTTTCCCCTAAAATCGCTTTGGGCTGACTACCCACAATTTAGGTCATAGTTTTCCTCAACACTTACACCGGTTTTGTAATAAATAAATAATTAAATATTTCACAACATCACATCACATCGATCTGTTCCCGTGGTAAGTAGCTAAAGCACTAAAGCACAGAAACGACAGTGGTTACACAAATATACTTAAATATATTTAATAACACACCCAGACACGGAACAAACACCGATGTTCGTCACACAAATATTTGTCCCGAGTGGGTATCGAACCCACGACTCTTGGAACCGTAGGTAGTGAACCTGGGTTACTAACCACTGTTCCACCGAGCCAGTCATCTGCTTCATGACAAAAAATAATTCTTCATTCCATCCGCATTCGTAAAGAACTTATAAATTCGATTAAATTCACACCGATAGCATAAAATAACAAGTTCTATCAATCATCCTCCGATCACCTATAATTAGTTATCTATTGTTGAAAACATGTACGTGATGATCTGTAATTGCTGTGTTTACTTACTAACTTATTTGTTGAGTGCGGAATAGTTAAGTGGAAGATTTGCATGTAGGTACCTATATAAGTTAGAAATCTGAAAGAGGAAATAGAAAAGTGTAACTTTATGTAATGTTACAACAATCTTTTAGATTATCTTTGGGTTGTTTAATAAAAGATATAGGTTTTAAAAATATACATTTTTAATGTGATATAAATTAGTAACTTTACGTACTTTAGATAACATAGAAATACTTAACTATATATTATAACTATAACTTAATTACGACATAAAACTAATTTTATACTTAATTTACGTAATTGTTCAATTTCTTTCTGAATTTAATTCAGAAGTGTTAAATTTACTAATACATCATTAGTATCTCATATATTATACAAGCATATGCCTTGTACCTCTTTTAATTTTAATCCTCTGAACAAATTTATTTTCTTTCTTTCTTCATTCACATAGTAATTTTTATTAATGATTATAGGAATCCATAAATTTAAAATATGGCTCAATATGATCTATTGTGCCCGTCGACCTCATAATTGGATCTCAGGTGGATTGAGGTCATCTTGTAAGCCTATTACTATTATAAAAAAAAATATTTTAGTTGTTAAACACTACAGCAATCACTAGCAACACCAACAACAACCCCTCAGACACCTCCCTCCCGCTAGCCCTCCCCGGGGCATCGTTGGACTCCCTCACGAAGTACGGGAGGGTATCCAAAGGCGCCGGGTAAGAGTGCAGCCACACTGGGCCCTGGTGGGCGCGGGATGGGTCGCCCTCCTCCAGCCAGACCCCTCGGGGCAGGTATATGTCCCTCAGTCTAACTCCCTCTTGGAGAACGGGAGCGACGATTATGTCTTCGCCTAAGAGGTACTCTGGAAAAGTAAAAGATTTACTTAGAAAACTGAAACTGTCCGGGATATTTACCATGTTGTTTTGCTTTCATGTGCTTTCGATATTTCGGCACTGTCGCAATCGCCATGAACGGGTGAACTAAGACGGTGTTCACCCGCTCATTAAAACAAAACAACATGGTAAATATCCCGGACAGTTTCAGTTTTCTAATGTGTGTAACCATGACAGTTTAAAATTATAGATTTAGGGTACTGTTACACTTGCTCTAAAATAGCATACTTAAAAGCGTGCTATTGATATGCTTAATATGAAAATACTCAAAATAATCATGCTTATTAGTAAAGTTTCGACACACATGCGTCTAAGTAGCAACTACTCAATAGTGGCATGCTTTCGTGCTAGTAATGAGCATGTGTAATAGTACCCTGTAACAGTACCCATAGGAGTTAGTTCTTCCGTTTTCTGGATACCTGCTTAATGGTTTTCTTTGGGAAAGTACAGCAAATTGCGTTTATATTTAAAGTAAAAACAAGTTCCACACGATTAAGTACTCGTAAATGAGTCAGCTAGTCCCACCACACTCTGAGCGTTATAAAATCAAGTCATTGAAATGAGCAAGACAAGCCCATACATTTTAAAAGAAGTCCATCATGTTAGATAATGGGCTTGTTTTTTATCGTTTAACAATAACGCGACTTGTCAAAGGAACTTAGAAAGCTTCTACCTACATCTACCGTCATCTAGGTATATAAATACACCATCACAAGTTTAAATTAACAGAATACAGAGCCGCTGTCTGGGCTCTGGCAGGCCAAACAATGCTTAATGAGTATTTTCTAGGCACTCAAAAAATATAAGATAGCGCACTCTAGAATTAAATTTGCTCACCGTCCCAAATAACCAAAGCTTCCTCGTCGGTGGGGTCCAACCACCACAGGGGCCCGTTGACCGGGGTCCCGTTATTCACAGACCCCTGGATGGCTTCGAAGATCTTCTCAGCGTATTCTGCGTGTAAGTCTGTATATTTCCTGCTGATGAGCACCGTCTGGAAATAAAACATCGTAAGGGTATAATCGTCAAGCTGTATTAAGCTGTCATGAATCATCATCATCATCAGAGCCCACTTCTATCCACTGCTAGACATAGGCCTCCCCAAATGCTCACCACGCCTCATGAATACCTATAATATACATACATATTTTTCATTTTGAAGAAATATTCAGAACTGAAGAACAAACCAATTACAAATACAATGTTTATTGTTGTTAACGTCTCAGTTAAATATAAAATAAGAATAATATACCACCCTATCAATCTTCTTCTTTCTTATAAATAAAAATGAAATGCTGTTCGTTAGTCTGACTAAAACTCGAGAACGCCCGGACCGATTTAGGTAATATTGGTTTTAAAATGTTCGTCGTAGTCCAGGGAAGGTTTCAATGAGAAAATATAGAAAAAAAATCAGTATTGGCGGTATGAAATTCGCTGGGACCAGACTAGTCTATAATATAAAAATGAATCGCAAAATATGTTGGTAAGCGCATAACTCAACAACGCCTGAACCAATTTGGCCAATTCTTTTTTTTAAATGTTCGTTGAAGTCCAAGGATGGTCGAAAAATTGCCGGGAAAACCCTAAAAACAGCCCTTTTCTTTTTCATATTTTTTTGACAGGACGAAGTCTGTCCGGTCAACTATTGAAAATAATTTTCAATAACATTTTCTTACATTCGTTTCTATGGAAATGGCGGCACCTGCCATTTCAATGTAACGATGAAAGGAACGTGCCGCAAATTACGATCGACACGTTTTTGCGCCAACAATGTCTCTTTGTCTCGTATCATTTAGTAATTGATGGGTAATTGGAGATAGTAGGTACAACACGAGGGCTTTAGTAAACAAGATTAAAATCTACCTATTCTGGTTACCTTGAAATGGAGTCTTCGAACGATCCTTGTTCGTGTAAACTTATGAAAATGACTGAAAGATTAACTTTTTGTACTTTCGAGATTGTCATACTAATGTATGTTGGTACTTGGAGTCGCCTTTCAATTAGATGGGTCCAGTAGATTTTCTTATGAGAAAGAAATAGTCTACCTCTGCGTACCATTAGCGTTGATTCAGACCTTTGTCTACCTACCCTTACCTCTTACTTGTTAAATTATTGTGTGTTGTTCATTCATGTTTTGCGATCTTTCTTACAGACAGACAGACTTGCATACAGGTCGACCTAAGAAAGATAAGAGATGTTGAATATGTAATAAAATCTAAGAAAACTAATTTAACCATCTTCTAAAGATCGTAGCATTATGAAAATTGACAGTCGTATGTAATTTAGATGACAATACAATAATCCGGTACTGTCGAGCTGATCTGATGATGGAGCCGGAAGATATGAACTGGAACTTCATGATGGATGATCGTATCATAGCCAAGGACTTGTTGGAAAGGTCTTGTAATCTAAATAACTCAAAGGTCACTGACTGACATAGTGATCTATCAACGTACAGCCCAAACCCCTGGACGGATTGGGCTGAAATTTGGCATGCAGGTAGATGTTATGACATAGGCATCCGCTAAGAAAGGATCACCCGAAGCAAATCCAGGGCGGGTCACTAGTGTATATAAATAAATAAATAAATAAATAAATATCTGGGACATTTCCACACACGGTCATCTGACCCCAAACTAAGCAGAACTTGTACTATGGGCGTCAGAGACTGATATACATACATATATATTTATAAATACATACTTAAATACATAATCACACCCAGACACGGAACAAACACCGATGTTCATCACACAAATATTTGTCCCGAGTGGGAATCGAACCCACGACTCTTGGAACCGCCAGCCAGGGTCACTAACCACTGTTCCACCGAGCCAGTCAAATAAATCAGTATAAATGTTTATTACTTTACCTCGTTGTCAAAGTTCCACGGCGCGAAAGAGAACTGCATAACCGGCAAGAAAGCTGTCGCCTGCACCCATCTCACGAACAGCTCCTTGGTCGGCAGCCCAGCCTGCTCATGGTTCAGGTTGAACCCGTTCCCGCCGATCATGTCCGGGAGCACCAGGGTGTACCCGTTGAGGTTCATCTGCAGTGTCGTGGTGACGACTGTCGGCAGGCCGTTGTTGGCCCCCCAGATGGAGTCGCGGTCCACCATGCGCACCCAGATTGGGAGGTCTTGGGTTCTGTGAACATGCAAATGGATAGTGTTTCATCATCAGGCTGTATACGTCCCCGCTGCTGGGACACGGGCCTACCCTAAACTAGGGCTATAAGGCCTTAGTCAACCACGCTGGCCCAGTGTTTAGAAAATCAGGAAACAAAAACATCTGCAGCTCTTCTTGGTATGCCGTAAATCTAAGCCTACTTGTAGGTAATTGAGATACACGCTTGGACTTGATTTTCAGAAGGGCATGCGTTCGAATTCCCGTAAGTAAGTGAAGCAGAAATAATAGATCCTTGTATCTTTCATGTAGCTGATTCGACTGTCCTTTATTCCCAAAGGTACTTTAGCTAAAACAATGTATAAAAGGGTGGAAAGAAACAGCTCATATCTCCTTACTACTCGACACCGGCACGTGCCGGGTCGTTTCTCTCCCCATACCTACGTCTGCATTAGGAACCGCCCAACGACGCCCTGAGCCGAGGTCGAGCCCCGTTAGGGGGCACCCACCCGGCTCCCCCGCAAGTCCGGTGATGATGACGAGGCTACTCCGTGCCATCATCGTCAGTTAGGAAAAAAAGAAGTTAAATACTCACCTGAAGCCAGCGCGTACTTCGACCATATCTCCGAATCGTGCGCAGGTCCGAACGTACGCGTCCACGATGTGATGCGGCTGTAGATAGATGTCTCCGGTTTGCACTGACACCTGTATCCAAATAACCATTAGCTGTACCAAAATTTTTATATTCGAAAATAGCGCTTAGGAGAGCTATCCGCTCCCCCGCAAGTCTAGTGATGATGACGAGGCTGCTCCAGGCCATCATCGTATCTCAATTAAATAGCACGTTGTATACCGAACCGATTCGTAGATCTGGGGGCTTAGACAAAGTAACAATATCAAAACGATAACGAAGTTCGAAAATAATAAAATGTATGGGATTGACATTAGATTGACCACGTGATTTATCGCGTCTAATGTCAATCTCATACGTTTTATTATTTTCGAACTTCGTTATTGTTTTGGTATTGTTACTTTGTCTATGGCACCAGGTACGTTTTGAAACAAGTGCATCAAGAAATTGACTGACTGGAATTTGACTGGCCCCTAAATATGTTTAACTTTAAAAAATATATCTGATCTACAGCTGAAATTAGCGGTTTGCGCCTGGTAAACCTATCGCTGAGCTATTGCCATTTTGTACATCACAGTGACACACATGTCGTCTGGGCATCTGATTTTTATTTAGTTTTGTTTTAATTTTGTTTGTAGTTTCTGTTTTTTTATTTTACTATTGATGTTTTAATTTCCGATATTGCATGTATTTGTGTCCCTCGGTACAAATAAACAATTATTCTATTCTTTCTCCGCTCCATACCTGTGGCGCAAAACTGCTCTCCCCCGCATCGAACTTGAAGCTGTCCACCCCGTAAGTGTCGATGAGGCCCTGCACTCGCTGGTGCCACCACTCCGCCGCGGCAGGGTTGGTGAAGTCGATGTAGCCAGCTGTTGTACCGTTGCTGTTCCACCAGGTCACGTTGGGGTTGCCAGACTCGTCCACTGCTAAGTATCTGAAAGTTAATTAAAATTAAAAAAAATTTAAAGCTCTATCATAAATTAAAATTTGAAAAAGTTCGCACCCCGCCTGAACGGGGACATGAATGCGAACTTTTTCAAATTTTAATTTATGATAGAGCTTTAAATAGCAATAAAAACAACAAATAATATCTGAAAGTTAGTTACAGAGTTAGTAAGATAGGTTAATTATATTTTACGTGTTCGTGTGTTTTTTTGTGAACTCGTAATCCTTGCTTAGGGAATGCTAGTAAATTTAGAAACTGTAAACCTAAAACCTAATACTTTAATATTCAATAGTCGACTACCAGCTAAAGGCATACATAAATTACTCAGATGTCAGTATGCCATTGTATGATGTAACTGATGTTATACTGATTCGGCTTCAGACTACATCCACAAATTTTAACGTGTACATAGAGAACATTTTAGAGCAACTTACCCTTTACTCAAAGCTTCAGTATACCAAGGATCGCAGTCTGAGTTGATGAAAGGATGTACCCACAACGTCACTCGGAAGCCCAACTTCTTCAACTCCTCAACGAAGTGAGTGAAATTCGGGAACTTATTGGTGTCCACCGTCAGAGACCCGTAGCACGTCTCCCACTTATCATCCACCTCAAACTGGGAATTGTTGAAGCCATTCTGTCGGATTTCCTGCGCGAAATCAAGCAGCTTGCTACCATTTATGTCTCTTGAGTATTGCGCCCAAGTAGACCAGATTGGATGCTGGATCATTCTGTAGTCTGGAACATCTGAAGGTTTCCCCAAGTAGTGTTCAACTGCATGTTTGTGAGCTGCTTTGACGTCTGGTAGCATCCAGATATCGTAAGCCAAGGTAGTGTGTTCTCGTCTCGTTGAATAGGGTCCGTCGATCTGCGCGCCAAGACATAGGTGGTTGGCTAGCAAATTGTTGTAGTCTACAAATAAGGGTGTGTCTGGGTGTACGTAGATGTATTCCCCGGCGGAGTTCAGCCAGTATCGCTCTGTGATCGCTCCGTTGTCTGCCTCGGTGGACACGTAGGCTGAGTAGGTACGTGGAGCTTTCTGGATGGGGTATATCTGGTCTATTTGCATCGGTCCAGCGTACCACTGCTTTGTACCTGGGAAATGAATAGGATCATCAGTATTTCCGTTTCCTTCTAGTTGTCTAAATTTCTCCAATCCCAAATCATGTTAATGATTCACAAGTGAGCGCATAAAGAAGTGCTTAGGTAGTGAACAGCTCTTCTCCTAGTAAAGGATTATCGTCTCTATCTGAATAAATACAGATTAATAATAATTATTTTAGCCCTTCTATTTTCAGTGCAATTGCGCAAACATTACAACAAATATGAAAACATAGTGCAATTATCACAACAAACTTCATTTATGTATTTGCACACAAAATTCAGAAATCTTGTTATAACGATTGATGTAGCAAATATGAATACAACGGACATAAATCGACAATTAGCGTGACATAATTTTATCATTAATTTCCATGGTAACAAAATAAATTAAAGTACCTACGTACTTGCACCGTAAGTGCTAAACCCACCTAGCCAATGGACATTAGCATGTTTATTTTACATATGTTAATGATAAATTTACTAGCTAGATGTCCTATGACCTGTTGGCAAAACTAGGCCATTCTTTACTAACTTTCCGCCCGCGACTTCGTCCGCGTGGAAACCCTGTTCCCGCGGAAACTCCGGGATAAAAGGTAACCTATGTGTTATTCTGGGTCTTCAGCTACCGGCATACCAAATTTCATCGTTATCGGTTCAGTAATATTTGCTTGAAAGAGTAACAAACATCCATCCACACATACAAACTTTCACGTTTATAATATTAGTAGGATGACATGGAAAATGAACATAGTTGAAAAATGTAACTAAGCAAATTCGTTACGGGTCCGTGGCCGTGATAATGTTTGTAGGTTTAAACACTCTAAGATCTACTCACCAAAGTCAATGCAATCTTCGAATCGAGTGTGCCCTTCGTAGTACCACTTAAACTTGATGCCCCTCGCCCCGCTGTCTGCATCGTACAAGGCTTGCACGGTGAGGTTAGCATTCCCAATGTGGACCTCTATGATTCCTCCCTCTACCTCCTCTATGGTGTATGGAGAGAACACGGTACGGCCGATGTGGGAGAGGACTTGCCGGTCGTTTTCTGGGGAAATGTAGTTTTAACATACCTTATATTAAAATGGCTGTATTGAGTTTGACACTTATACGCTTGTAAATACAAAATTTGAAAAAAATCGCATTCATGACCCCGCCCGAACAGGAACTTGAACCACCGATTTTCACTATGAAAAATGTCCATACTACCCGAATAGTACATACCTATGTGTAGAATAGTAGCATTGAAGTAGACACACGAAATGAATAAATAAATAAAAAGTTTTGCTTGCGAAAAATCTGATGCTCTTAACTTGACGACCAATTTTATTTTATGCGTGCTATAGCTAGGTACATATACATATTATGATACTAGCTGTGCCAGCGACTTCGTTCGCGTTTCCCCCGTTTTTTACACATTTTCCATTGTATCTTTGCTCCTATTGGTCGCAGTGTGATGTTATATAGCCTAAAGCCTTCCTCGATAAATGGTCTATACAACGCAAAAAGAATTTTTCAAATCGAACCAGTAGTAACTGAGATTAGCGCGTTCAAACAAACAAACAAACAAACTCTTCAGCTTTATAATATTAGTATAGATATACTCGTAATAATAATAATCCAGACAATGAGTTTCAAATTAAAGGCAGTTTTATGACTTTAGTAAACCGGTCCAACGACTTGCAATTTAAAATTAAATACACTACAATCCTGTAGCTAATTTTCAAGATTTGCCTACGACTACTAGTAACTACTAGATCCATTTATTGATTACATCACATTTGAATGCCTTCATTGACTCGATCCCATTCTTTACGTTTTTTCTTGCTTCGTGCGTGTTGTTATGGTAATTTCTGATTATGCACTTATATAATTGATATTATGTTGTACTTATGTGATTGTTGAAGACATTGATAACATTATCCAAGCATAACCTACAATAAATCTATGAATGTTCTTATTTAAGTAGTAACTAAGTGCTTCTAACATGTTACGTATACCCATGCTTCTCATTAAGAGCGTAGTTTAGTTTTTTTTTCCTAACTGTCTAACGATGATACTTAGATGTTTTACTATGATAGATGAATGATGGATCGGACTTGCGGGGGATGGCTCTTACCCCTAAACGTTGTTTAGTGTAAATTGCATTCTACTTAATAAAATGTGGATTACGTTTTTTCCCAATGTGATTTATAAATAGGTACGTAACTTATTTTGACTAGCATTCATTTTGATTTGTTATTATCTCAAACAAACAAGACAAGATGAGCAATGATAAGTTAACAGCCACTTATCTATGTCAAGTTATTTTCAGAATAAGGAGGTAAGATACATAGTTGACTGTACAAACTGGAATTGCACAAAGTGTGTACCTACTGTTACATTTTTTTCTAAAGTTGGCTATGTACAGTCGTTACTCTTTATCATAAATCAGAATGAAAATAGGTATGTATTAATAAGCAGTGGTTTCCCTTTCATTACTGGGCCTTAAAAGAAAAACGGGATCCGTAAGTATGAGATCGCTTGGTGAGAATGGGTAAACAATCATATTAAGTTGCTAAAATGTTGGACATACATCGTGCTTGTTTCCGAACGCAGCACTACGGGCTCCTAGCGGTCGTGGGAGAAACGTTTCTCTTCTTGCTCTCTGACATGTTCGAATTGCATTGTGTAAATGTTTTTATCACAAAATAAATATTAAACACATATGCCTATTTCTATTTCAATCACCATACACATAAGGCGTCCGACCGATTTCAGCCGTGGCGGCCGATCTCAATTGAGATCAGCCAAGTGCGCAGGACATATTATAGTGCACAAGTGTACGCGCAAACACAAGTGCACTCTCTATTCCCTTACTCTCATAATTCGGTGAGACGGCAATCCGACATGACCGATGAGAGATCGGGCGCAGGACCACCGGCTTAACGTGCTTTCCGAGGCACGGGCGTTCAACCGCCAACTTCCTAACTCCGGGCTGAGTAATTTCATTACAGAAAAACTCACACAAATTTTGCCCGACCCCGGACTCGAACCGGGGACCTCTCGGTCCTAACGCAGCACTTGCTACCAATAGACCAACGAGGCAGTTAATTTCCACACACCATGCACAACAAGGTATATCTAGGTAGAAGAGTTCATAGACATGTCGCACATACCTGGACCGACCAGGAACACCTCAAACCCGCCGGTGATGTGCGGCTCCAGGATGAGCGTGACGTCATCAGCCCTCGCGACATAACTAGCGCGTGTGACGTCACCCAAACCTGTGACGTCACCGGTCGCGTCTGGTCCCAGGAGAGCTGAGTGCGCTCGCACCGCCAGCGTCATCAACGCTGAAATACAGAGTAGTTTTACGGTTCCGTACCTAAATGATTAAAACGGGACCCTATTACTGTGCTATTACTAAGCCTTCGCCGTCTATCTGTCTCCAAGCTGTGTCTCATAAACCGTGATAGCTAGAAATCTGATGTAGGTACACAAATAATGTGTTTTCCTTGCCGTCATAACAACAAACACTAAAAATTTGAAAAGATAAAATATCAGCCCTCGAATCCAGCCGCGTAGGTAGTTTAAACTTTTTTAGTTACTTTCAGTAATTTAGACTATCTGACTCTGAATACCAAAATTGACTAAAATCACTTCAATAGTTTTAGCGCTAAAGAGCGATAGAAACAGAGAGAATTGTTCGCAGTTTTAAGTAATATTAGTAAGGAGTAAGGCCTGTGCGGTTTGACCCATAGAAGTAATTAAGTATAGATACATTTTACTATGTACTCGTATATATATTCATATGGACATAGCATTGCCCATAAAACTATGTGTTGACGCAAATTAATGAAAAGCCGAAGTTTCAAATTTCAGATACGCCGTTGTAGTTGTGTGTGTGTGAAACAACTGTTCATGTTAAATTTCTCTAACTTTTTTAATTATAAAACAAATTCACATAAATAATACTCACTCATAAAGGACCTCCAGACAGCCATCTCGAAAGTGCCACTCAACTAAACTGAGTGACTCATTTCTCTCAAATTTTCTCGATTGTGAAAACATAATCTAATCTACGCGGTTTGTCATTTCCTATCAATTCGGTTCATGATTGGGTAGATAACATTTGGGATACATAGGTTGACCTGCCGTTAGTGGGTTTACTAAAAAAATATAGATTTGCACATAGTAGAAGTAGGTAGTACCTATTAGTAGTAGTGTGAGGATACCTGCACACCTACGAAGAAATTCTAAGGTTGTGTAGTCGTCCTACCCGCACTTGGCCAGCGTGGTTGACTTAGGCCTTATGGCATAACGTCTATTGGCGGCAAGATGACTAAGGAGAATCGAGTCCCCCGTTAGGCCAACTGTGTAAGTATTATTGTAAAAAAATCATTTGGCCCGGAGTTAGGAAGTTAGCAAATGCTTGACCGTGCCTCGAAAAGGACGATAAGCATTGGTCCTGCCCACGATCTCCCATCGGTTTTTCGGCTTGCCATCTCATTAAACTACGAGAGTCTGGGAAGAAACAGAGAGTAGGCACACTTGTGCATGTGCGTAATGTGCTTGGAACACATATCAGAACAATTCGATAGATTTTTAACGTAAGCGCTACAAGTGGGAAAGAGTTGGCCATCCACGTCAAAAAGCCTGCCCGGGGATCGAACGCAAGACTTCTGAGTACTTACGCGGCACAGCAGTTGATCATCTGATAGTTTAGGATTATGTTATCTCCAGATTTTGGAGAATAAAACAAGTTACTAAGATGAATTCTTTTTATTTCTTCTGTATTTTTACCCACTTATCCTTTTTTGATTGTGACTAAATAAGGATGATGATCTTGGTCTTTGTCATGTAACACCAATATATCTTGTCAGAGCTCTGTACTAGTCTTCTAGTACAAAGTAAGGCAGTTTGTCCAGAGGAGCGGGGTAGTTCCTAAGCCACACGGGGCCGGTGAATACCACACCATCCCCGCGCCATGTTCCTGCAGGAAGGTAGATGTCCCTGGACTTCGCTCCCTTCAGCAGCACTGGCGCTGCCAGGATCCGGGAGCCGAGGAGGTACTCTGCAAGGTTAGATGACGATAAACATAGGTTTTTCTTCATTTTATTATTTGAGGGGTTTTGATTGACTGAGAATAATACCAGCCCTATCTACACATAAGTCAGATCAGATTCAGTGTTCGCAAACGGGGAACAGCAGGCTTTCGCCACGCGGGGCCACAAAGCATGAATGCTTCGTTTTATAAATTTCATGTACAAGTTTTCAATGAGTATAAATGCGCATTTAAATAAGCCAATTTGCCCTTGCGGGCACTGTTCGAGTTTATATTGAAAGTGGTGTGGTAAGATTTTAGATTTTTGCGTTCCATGACACTAAATATTAGGCTTTATGGGTCTCCACGCGATATTAGGAGTAGCAAATACATAGCTACCTACTGCCCGACGTTTCGACTGGGTTACACTAATCATGGTCGCTCGCGTCTTAATATCGCGTGTAGACTTACAAAGACTAATATTTAGTGAAAAAAAGTACCTACCCTACGTTACGTTGGGTGGATTATACGATGCAATAGCCGAAACTAACGAAACTGCAAGTTCAAACATAGGGGTCCATACCGTCCCAAATACCCAGCGCAGTCTCGTCAGTGGGGTCCAGCCACCAGATGGGCGCGTTGACCGGGGTCCCGTCGCGGACCGACGCCTCCATCGCCTCCACTATGACATCAGCGTACTCGGCATGGAGGGCCGTGTACTTGCGGCAGATTTCTACCGTCTAGAAGAGAAAGAGGTAACAAATTATTGCTTACTTACCTATTTAGTGTAGGAATCACTTAATGTGCTCCAAGTACTTATCGCTATGAGAATAATACCAACTCATTACGATATTGTATAGCGTTGCATAGACTACGTAGTCTAGCCACATGCTTAGGTTGTATTGTATTGTTATCTACTTAGTAACTAAAATATTTTCATTTGTAAGCCAAGGAAGGAAGCGGTTGGCTTTTAAACCTACGTCGGTTTTTAATAAGAGTTTTGCAGAGTTAGCAAAGGTCCTTCGGTGCTGGAGAAATAAACCTGTACCTACTAATTTCATCATTTGTAAGGTAATAAAAAAGGGGTCACAATAGCCCTCTAAAATCAATGCAACGCACCTCCTCATCATGGTCCCACGGCACAAACGAGTACTGCAAGCTCGGCATGAACACGTTAGCTTGGAGCCATCTCACGAACAACTCCTTGCTCGGCTTCTCATTGTACCCGTTCCCTCCGATCATGTCTGGCAGCACCAGGGTATACCCGTTGAGGTTCATCGCCAAGAGCGTGGTGACGAGGGTCGCGAGGCCGTTGTTGAAGCCCCAGTAAGTGTCTTTGTCCACCATCCGGATGAAGACGGGAAGGTCTTGGGTTCTGGTCGGGAAGTGAAAAATTGATTACGCGTGAGTTTACTTTGGGTCTCTAGAGACTGTGAGTTTACTTGTTATTTCTAGAGCACAGGTAACGCGACCACGGACATCGGTATTATACAATGCAACATGTGCGTGGCACTGTGTGGTTATGAATGTGTTCATTTATCTGTCCAAATAATGTTGTTGTTCATCTTAATTCAAATCAGCTAACTCCATAGGACACTACACAAGACCGGGTGTGCAAACACAGGAACAATCTCTGCTCCCTTGCTTTTTTTTTATTTTTTTTATTTTTTTATAATGAGCTAACAAGATGACCTCACTCCACCTGATGGTAAGCGGTAGTGAGATCCAAATATGAGGTCAACAGGCACAATATACTATATTGAGCCTGTCGCACTCACCCTGAAAGCCGTTTCACCCCTCCCCCCCGAACATCGATATTAGAGGGAAAGGGGGACGTGAAAGAGACCACTGCTGCGGCAACAACGAGACAAGGCGTGGAGTCTCGCATTGGTATTGAACTGTGCGGGTCGGAGTTAGTTGCTCTCGTAGTTAAGTTTGACGGCAACCCGACTTCACAGATTTGCTGGCTGGTGAAGGTTAGGTACCTAATTGGTAACCTACAGTCACAACCGAAACGTGCTCTCAGAGCATTCGGGTGCAATACCAGCTACTTTCAGATATCGGACTGTGTAAGTTCTTTACTTACACTTGTTTAGTTCAAACTAGAGCATGTTATAATTTAAGCAAGAGAAGGAAACCCGTTCAGCGCTTACCTCATTCCAGACCTGACTTCAATGCTGGGCCCGAACTGAGCCACGGCGCGCACGTACTGCTCCACGATGTGCCCTGGATGCAGGTCGATCTCACCGTTTTGAACTGGGATCTGAAGGGTGAGAGGTCATTGAGAGTCCTCCAAGTAGGAAATAGGTACTCACACTAAATGTACATGAAACAATGTAGAGAGACTGATTTTTATCTTAAAAGTACCTAAATAGCAAGTTCAAAACAGGTATCGTTGTTGTTACAATAGCCAGAGGATAATAAAAGCTCCTTGGGCTATTATTTATCTTGGGCTCTCTATCCAACCGCAGCTAAGAGAATATAAGTCAAAGTCGAAGTCAAAGTTTTTATTGCGAACTAAGTGTTGTTACAGGTGTTGTTGATGTTAAAACAGGATCTTAATACTTAGTTACCCTTAAGACAACGGGTGGGTTCAATATGGTCTATTGTAGGTACCTGACGACCTCATATTTGGATCTCACTACCGTACCGCTTAATAATGTGGAGTGAGGTCATCTTGTTAGTCTTTTATAAAAAAAATAAAAAAACTACCTTATTAACGGTGTTGGCGTAATGTCGTCAGAACTTGAATAAGTGTTACAGTAGTTTAAGCCGTAGGTGCTTTCTCCGTGATATTTTCGGTGGGCTTTTTTACCACTTCCAGATTTCCAAATACCAGCTAATAAAATACACATAAGTATGTTCACCTGAGGAGACCAGCTCGACTCCCCAGCATCGAACTTGATGGTGTCCAGCTCGTATGTGTCGACGAGGCTCTGCACTCGCTCGGTGAACCACGCGGCGGCCTCGCGGTTCGTGAAGTCGATGTACCCAGGCACCGAGCCGTTGTTGTTCCACCAAGTCGTGTCTGGGCTGCCTTCTTCGTTCAGGACTAGGTAGCTGCAAAGTTACGTTGAATTATGAGGCTGTATTTATGAATTATATGGCTGCATATACAAATTAGGACGCCCTCAGACCAGGTGGAGTGACGATCTGCGCGGGACGGCTGGTAGGAGCTGGATACGAGTAGGTAGCTGAGGACAAGTGGCGAGCATTTGGGAAGGCCTATGTCCAGCAGTGGACAAAAGTGGGCTGATGATGATGGTGATGATGAAATACGAATTATAAGGCTGTAAAAGCGAATTCGAGTGTAAATGCAGCAAACGCAGCGCACAAAGTCAGCACCGAAGTTTGATGAATAGTAATAGCTACTGAAAGTGCATACGCTCAAATTTTTTTGCAAATATGTATTGGTAGTGCTGGCCTTGGATAGAGAGGGGTGGACAGGTTTGGAGGAGACCTTTGCCCAGCAGTGGGATGATACGGGTTAAATAAAAAAAATGTATTGGTATCCGACGGCTATTAGAAATATAGCGCCTTGGAACTCTGAAAAACATATGCTAATGGGAAAAATGGAGACTACTTATACCTAAGTTCCCCTTTATAAAAAAAACTTTGCTGTATCAAATAAAGAAATTGTGAACAAAAGAAACACTTTATTGAATACGTACCCCTTCTCCAAAGCATCAGAATACCAAGGTTCGCAGTCCTTGTTGATGAAAGGATGCACCCACATAGCGACCCTGAAGCCGAGTCCCTTGATATCTTTAACCAACTGCTTCAGGTCGGGTAGCTTCCTCTCGTCCACGATCAGGGAACCGTAGCAGATTTCCCAAAGATCATCGATCTCAAACTGTGCGTTAGGGAAGCCACTATCAGCGATCTCATTGGCGAATTTCCACAGTAAATCCTGGTCGATTTCCCTGGAATACCTCGCCCAGGTACTCCAAACTGGGTACTGAATCATTCTGTAGTCTGGGATGCCGGAGGGTTTTCCCAGGTAAGTGGCGACGGCGTGTTGGTGGGCAATTTTAGGGTTGTCGAAGAACCAAATGTCGTATTTGAGGACATTGTGGGTACGTTTAGTGGAATAGGGCGCGGTGACTTCGGCGATGAAGCAGATGTGGTCGTCTTGGACATTGTGGTAGTCAACGAAGAGAGGTGCCTCTGGGTGTACATAGAAGTAGTACCCGGCTGAGTTAAGCCAGTATCTCTCGGAGACAGCGGAGTTGTCTTCCTCTTTAGAGACGATGGAGTATTTCTGCAGCTTGCTATTTTGGATGGGCCAGTATTGTTCCTTCTGTTCGGGGCCTGCGTACCACTCTTTGCCTCCTGCAAAATTGTAGCAGGGTTAGTAAAATAGTCATAGGTCTATAGACACCCCTTTTTGACGTAAACCTGTACGAATTTAATATTCTTTAGTAAACAATAGTATTGTTTCGTGCTCTGTAAATATGGTAATAGTTATTAATTATAACTTAGTATGTAGAAAACACCTGCAGGGCCACGTCTAGGTATAAATATACGTTATGTTCCTATAACGGTTTCAACCTATACGTTGCAACGTACCAGTTTGCAAGGGCTTATTGTGACCCTACAATAGGCGTGACGACTGGGTTAAAATCTTATTATCCTATTTAGTCCGTAATTTAGTTTATACAAAAATATGGGACACGTATTTTTTTGTTTTTCAATTGATTGAAAAATGACAAAATTATAGCTTATCAAACTTCTGGAGTGGGGGCTTGTGACGTCACGGTTACGCAAAAATTGTACTATAACGTGACGTTATACGAAACTTCTAAGCACTATATCTTCATAATTTTTTGTTTGTGAAAGAAAATAAAAAATACGAGTACAATATTTTTATTTAATCTAAATAACGGACTAATTATATTTTTTTTAGTCGTCTCGCCTATTTCAAGTGACAAAAAACGAAATTGATCGAAATCACTGTATAATAAACTGTACGGCTTTTTCTTTACACACTTACTGAATCCAAAGCAATCCTCGAACACCCTGTCGCTGGGCCCGTCCCAGGTAATGGAAACCTTCCAGCCGCCGCTGGCCTCGTCCTTTAACGCCTGCATGTCAAAGGTCACTTCAGGGTCATCGACGGACACCTTCCGCCCTAAATGGCCCAGGGTCAGCGTGCCTTTGTCTGTCAAAGAGAATATTTTGTTATGATCTTCTTGGTTCTTATTAACTGTTGGTACTTCTTCTACGCGATTAAAGATACCAAATAGGTACTTACTAAAAGCGTACCTATATTAGATGCCCGCATAATTTGGATAGACAACTCATTTAGTAGACGACATAACATCGGAAAAAGAGCAACAACTAGTCTATTTTCGTCTTAGCAACAACTACTTGTTGCAAGAGACAGTCTAAATGCACTGAGTTCTAGATAAATGACAAGACACTGATCAACTGAAACACAAACCACAGAAGTAACTGATGAATTAACCTCGAGTTGCAGGTGATGTAGAAAGTCTGTGTTTGTAAAATCTTTGTATGTGTCAGCATTCAGCAGCTTCTTTAGAAACTACTTATCTTTTAATATGTTCATCAAAAACAATAAGTGGATCTCATAAATCCATACCTTGGAATTTTACTCACCGCTGGTCACCACAGTGAAGTCCATCCCTCCATCCTCCCGCTGGTCGACGTAGAAGTCGCGCGTGGGCGGCGCGCGCGCAGCGCCCAGGGCCACCGTCACGCCTGCGTATGCAAACAATGTCAAACCTACTGTGTTATCTTCTAGCGGGGACCGTCTGAACGGGTCACTTCCTTAGGGGTGTGAGTCAATCGCTGATCCCCCGCAAGTCCGGTGATGATGACGAGGCTACTCCAAGCCATCATCGTATGTCAGTTAGGAAAAAAACGGTTCAATTCAACCCTTAGGGATCCTTTGTGTTAACCCTTCTACCTCTACACCTATAGTTAGTTACATATTGTGATCTTAAGGGAGTCCTAAAGATCACAATATGTAACTATAGTGACCATAAATGAGGCTGGTGAAGCCTGTTTAATAAATTAAGAGGCTCTTAGGTAATTATTGATTGTTATGATTCAGCAACCCTAATATACTTAAGCTAAGGCCAGCTTAGATATTTTAACATTCTAGTCCTTAGTTATTTTTCTTCAATATCAAATCAGCTAATCTTAGACAATCTTTCTTTATATCGCCCCCCGATGGGTTGGTAGGTACTTCTGAGGTAAGTACCTATTTACCCTGTCAAAAAGATGTACGAGCCAATTGTTATCTAGACAATTTAATAACAGATATGGTGATCTTGTTTTTCGACCGTGGAAACCAACTTTTTCCATATCTAGGTAAAAGTAGGTAGGTAACTACAATTTTGTACTTTACTTCAAAACATTATATTAGGTACCTACTAGTGACCCGCCCTCACTTCGCGTTGGGTAATTTATACATAAAAAAAAGACGTGTGGCACTCGGGGACTGCCGCGGTATAGCTATTGCATAGCATCGTCCGATTTCGGAGCAGCTCGTCTCGATTCGTGCGAGTTTCGTAGAGTCGTACAATACGTCTAACCGCACGCACACAAACACCGTGCCGCAGTCTACCGAACTTAAACGACGTTAGACGATTGTGAGGTTTTTTTCGTTACGGAATTTCTTGGTTCGGTCGCCGCGCTCAAAGCCCGCGATAAAAGCTATGCGATAGCTTAAAAACCTATTAAATCCCCTCATCTATTAAAAAAACATCATTAAAATCCGTTGCGTATTTTTAAAGGTTTAAGGATACATAGGGACAGACAGACGCGGAAAGCGACTTTGCTGTTGAAGTGAGAAAAATTAAATTTTGAATTGTTATATTCCAGAGGCTTAATGCAGTCCAGACAGTGGCGTAGCGCAGAAGGGGCGGGAGGGGAGTCAAACAAGTAGAAAAAAATATGAAGTTTTAGCAACTTCGAGGGCGGTAAAACGGGTGAAAAATGGATAAGTAAGAAACTTTTTTGCGCAGAAAAATCTCTTTTCTATCTTTTGTAAGTTTTTTTTCTACAATAGATATTAAATTAATATATATTTCTTATAAAAGTTTCAGTTTATAAATAACGGTTTATTTATACCCATTTGCCCCCCTATAGGTCACTGAGAGTTTATCTTAAAAATGTCACTTAGAACCTACGTAGAGAAGTACCTAGTGTTAATAAATGAACATAGGATAGTTTAAATAATAACACAATTAGGGATGAGAGCCATCCGCTCCCCCGCAAGCCCGGTGATGATGACAAGGCTCCTCCAAGTAGGGCATCGAGCCCGGGTTTACCCGGTTCTAAAAACCCGGGTTTTTTAGTGTTTTAAGAGTCACAAAAAACCCGGGTTTGTAAAACCAAAACCCGGGTTTTTCGGGTTTTTTAAATGCTTCAAAAACACGAACTATTCTGTAAATGTTGGTGTTGCCATCACCATCAGGTGATCCGTCTGTTCGTCGACCACCCATCATCATCATTATCAGCCCATTTCCATCCACTGTTGGACACAGGCATCCCCAAATGCACGCCACTTTTCGTTTTCGGCTACTCGCATCCAGCTCCTACCAGCCGTCCTGCGCATATCATCACTCCACATGGCCTGAGAGCGTCCTACACTTCGTTTGCTGAGACGCGGTCTCCACTCTAGAACCCATTTACCCCAGCAGTTGTCGGTTTTATAGCTGATGGCAGCGCACTGCCACCTCAGCTTGCTGATGCGATGAGCTATGTCGACTTTGGTTCTCTGCTGGATCGCCTAACTTCCCGATTTGATTTGATCCCGCAGAGAAACACCGAGCATAGTTCTTTCCATAACCCGCTGAGCGACTTTGAATTTGTGGACTAGCCGTGCCTTCAGTGTCCACGTTTCGGCTCCATACATGACGGGTAGGACGCACTGACCGTCTTTAGGCTTTGTGGGATTGACGATGAGAAGACTCTGCGTAGTTTCCCAAATGCCCAGCTCAATTCATCTATTCAACTCGTCCTCAAAGATGTTTCGACCCAATTGCAGAGTCTGCCTAAGGTACACATATTTTTGAACACCTTCGAGGACGGTGCCGTGAACGTGACCTTGGTTTTGTCCAAGTTCATCCGTAGGCCGATGCGTGCAGAAGGTTCCGTCCTGTCGCTGACTTTGTTTCTGCTGCATATCAATGACATGTTGTCACTAGGCAATATCCATTGCTATGAAGACCTGGAGTAAAGTAGACCGAAACCAAGGAAAAGAGGAACCTTCTTCTCGCCACCTTGACGGCGTCTTGAAGCGCATTTCCGAAGGGGGTGCATGCAATCTTGTCTAGTTCAATGCCAAGAAGACACAGGTGTGTATTTTTGTGGTAAAGTGTCTCCTTTCCTTTCCCATTCTACTCTTCAGAGCCCTTACAGGACAATACAGGATAGCCTTAGCATCCTGGGCATCGATGTTCGTTGCGACCTGAACCAGCGGGATTACAATGAGAGCGTCATTAGAACAGCCTCCCGCAATCTGGGGATCCTGAACAGAGTGCAGCGATTATTCACACCGGTGCGGCTCTGCCTTTTGTATAAGGCACAAGTTCGCCCATTTGCAAAATACTTGCTCGATGTTCTCAATAGGTTGCAGCTATCCGTATTGTCGGTGATCTGGAGGTGTCCGAAACCCTGGAGCCTCTACAATTACTTAGAGATATTGCCGGTCTAAGTGTTCTCTACCGTCTCTATAATCGGGAATGCTTTGAAGAGCTATTTCAGCTAGTCCCTTCTCTCCTTTCCACTCCCGAACGACACGTGCTGGACAGTGATGCCACCCACATACGATGCAAGCGCTGCTCTTCCTCATTTTTCCTGATGTTAAGTGGTAGTGAGATCCACATATGATGTCGACAGGAACAATCCTATCGAGGGCAACAAGCAAGTATTTTAGTTTTGAAAATAGCTTGCTTGTAGACGTGGTTTAACAGGGAAATGGGTAGATAGTTCTTCAAAAGGGTTTTGTCACCCTTCCTACTCCACGCCTCCAGAGTTCTCCCTTCGAACAGGACAGCGTTAAAAAGCCTTTGAAATTCCCTCACTACGGGTTTACCTCCAGCTTTTAGCATGTTTCGTAATAGAAATAAAAAAATGTAACAAAAAACAAGAAGCTCGAAAAAAGCTCGAAAACCCGGGTTACCCGGGTTTCAGTTACATTGGAACCCGAAAACCCGGGTTTTGAAAATTGAACGGGTTTTCGATGCCCTACCTCCAAGCCATCATCGTTAGTCAGTTAGGAAAAAACATAACACAAACATTGGTCTAAATTAAAATATGTGTATTTCATAATATCTTACCTGCCAAAAGTAGTAGCAACTTCATATCGGCTAACAGCTCACTGCAAGCGGCCGAAACAATCTTCTTATTTATCTGACCGCTATCAACGGTTATCCGCTGAGAAGGTATCTCTCGAACAGATAGCCAAGAGATAAACAATAATGTACAAAATCCTTTGGAGAGCTGGTACTAACATAATAGACATACCTACTTACATCATACATGGAAATTATTCGATCAGTTTTTCAGTCCATAAATAGATAGGTTATATTTTTAAGTTAAATATTAGGTATTGGTATTGCATGAACCCATAGGACGTAGCAAGTTTTGGTACAGGGGGAGTCATATCAGATAGTTTGCTGAAGTTCTGGATACTTAGTAGAGACGACGACATTGTCCAGGTCACAGTCTGTGACACAGACTAAGCATGTACCTACCATGTAGAAATAAATGTGCCTCTATTTCTCTCGACAAACTAGATATCATAATTTATGTGTGCAATTATAAATAAATAAATAAATATGAATACTAATTTAGATTATAAGAAGAATAATATATGTAATAATAATACCTATCAATACCACTATTGTTTAAGTAAAGAAGCCATATATTGAGCTATTTTAATATAGTATAACCTTAGATATAAGACAATTGCTACACCCTTAAACTGTGCTGTAAAATGTACTTTTATGTGTGCAATAAATGAATAAATAAATAAAATAAAATAAATAATTATCTACCTAACTACTCTTGTACCTATTGGTTAGAACTTACATCATCTGAGGGCCTACCATGAGTTTTAAACTGTCATGGTTACACACATTAGAAAACTGAAAGTGTCCGGGATATTTACCATGTTGTTTTGTTTTAATGAGCTCCCGATATTTCGGCACTGTTGCAAGCGCCATGATCACGGGTGAACTGTAGGACTGCGAGAATGACGGTAGGTCTAAGGGCAGACATATCGGTCTACCCTCTTTCTAAGTCTTTTATTACGCACGACACCACTACCCTCGTTCACAATATTGTCACTCCGAATTCGATCACGACACACTACACTCACGGTATCACTTCTTTCTTCCTCGAAAACGGACACATTTTTGTTTTTACATAAACGTATTACTGGATGCCATACATTCGACAGTTGAAACCCATCTTCACGATTGAAGTTTTTGAATTTCTTAATTTCAATAGCTTCTCTGACCAGTCGTGGTATGTAATGGCGTTCTGTCGAAAGTATCTTAGGGTTATGTAACTCAATCCAGTGGTTCGTTCCCGATTCTAAAAGATGTTGAGCGATTGCCGATTTTTGTGCTTCATTGTTTTTGACTGCCCTGATATGCTTTTTCACCCGGCACGAAATCGTCCGTTTCGTTTGCCCTATGTACGAGCTCCCGCAGCTGCAGTCAATTTTATAAACGCCTGGTTTTTCCAAAGGAAAACTATCCTTCGGTGAGCGTAGAAACTGCGATACCTTTTTAAGAGGAGTGAAGATAGTTTTTACGGAGAATTTCTTAAGTATGTTCGAGATCTTATCTGTCACTCCTTTTACATATGGCAAATAAGCTGGATGCCGGTCTACCCTATAATCCAGGCGTTTATTACGTGTCGGTCTTGATATTCGCCCACTATATCCATTCCTCTGTAGGACGTCACTTATGTGTTTAAGCTCATCATTTATATGTTCCTCGTCACATAGATTATATGCGCGGTCTGTAAGCGACCTCACTACAGAGTTCAGTTGGCGTGGATGGTGATGTGATTCTGCATGTAGGTAGCGATCGGTATGAGTTGGCTTCCTGTATACCGAATGGCTAAAAGAACCGTCCTCACGCACTTTAACCAACACATCTAAAAAGGCAATGCTCCTCTTATCCTCCATCTCGTACGTGAAATTCATCTTCCTGTGGATGCTATTTAAGTGAGCCAAGTAGTTTTTCACGGTGCTTTCATCACCCTCTATTATACCAAAAATGTCGTCCACGTACCTTTTCCAAATCCTAATACTATAAGGGGCAGTGGCAATGGCTCCGTTTTCAAAATGTTCCATCCATAAGTTTGCAACTACTGGGGCCACAGGACTGCCCATCGCCACATTGAATAAGACGACGACTTATTCTAAGGTTAACACCGTTTCAAATCAGCTCCCAAATAAAATTAAAAAAGTGCTAAAAGAACGTCGTAATTCCCCATAAAATACTGTCAAGTTGTGTACGAGTGCATAATCCATTAAACCCAACAATAGTTTAGCCACAGTAACAGTGAATTGTGCCGTTTGCTTACTTCGGTGACTTATCAAATATCAACCTCAAGCCGCGCGGCGTGCCGCCATTACACTCGGCGCGGAACGCAGCGGAGCACCGCAGGTAACTCTCGCGCTTACGCGCAGCGCATAAGAACCAGAATCGCGCGCAAGTCGCGCTCACGCGTCTCTGCCGCGCATGCGCTTTGCTACGTCTTGCTGTTGATTTAATCGCAAGCTTCTTCTTCTACTGATTGCTAACATGGCAATTTGCAATGCATGTGGAGAACTAATACAGGGCTCATCCCATATGACATGCTCGAAATGTAACGAGACTTTCGATTTAACCTGCATAAACGTATCTGAGGATAATTACGAACAATTTTCGAAAGAGTTCATTAGTGAATGGCTTTGTCCTAGCTGTATTTGCGCACGCCCTAAAGGTGACAATTCATTAACTCCTGTCCATTCGACACTAGAAAATACCAATGACTTACCCTTCTCAAAGTCAAATGTCTGCGTTTCTCGTGGCACTAAACCAAGGACTAGGATTAACAAAGACCCGCCGCTGTGCCAAATTAAGCTGCCAGAAGTATCTGTCCTTCTCTCTGAAATCCGTGAATTAAGACAAGAGATGAGTGACTTAAAAAGTCACAACATTGAGATTGGACTGCTTAGACAAGAGGTCGTTGAGCTTAAGCAGCAAATATCATCCTTATCATCATCACTGTGTGAAAATCAAAAAGTATCTTCTCTTAAACTCGAGGCTGCCCAACGGGAAATTACCGACCTTAAGTCTTCCATGACACAACTGCAATTTCAGTACAATATTCAAGAACAAAACAGTATGAAAAATGATATTGAACTTATTGGAGTCCCGGAGACAGGCAATGAAAACTTGGTTCACATAATGCTGAGGGCAAGCCAAAAGATTGGTGTGCAACTAAACGAAGCCGATATTGACGAAATCAACCGCATTGGTCCAAAGCGCCCTCGCCGTGACTTGAACCAATCAGCTTCACAGACTCAATTCCCACGCCCAATTGTGGTAAGACTGCTGCGTCGACAAGCAAAAGACACCCTCATTAAAGCTGCGAAGGCTCGAAGAAATCTTACCACAGAGGACATCGTCAGCTGTGCACCGGTTAAACTGTATATGAATGAACGGCTTACCAAAGAAAACCGTGTGTTATTTCGAGAGGCCAGAATACGAACCAGTGCTAACAATTTTCGCTACTGCTGGACCAGGAATGGGGGAATCTACGTACGAGAGAACGACAGCAAGCCTGCCATTCGCATCTACTCCAATATCGATCTCGATCAAAAAGTGGGGCCAGCTGTTTCCCCTACCGTATCCTAAATTAGGCAAATTCACTGGTTCACCTGTTTTTTATCACATTTGGGCATACCTGTATTTTTATAGTCTCACACAACAAGCACACATTCAAACATTTACAAACAAACATACACTTTCACTCCTCATCTTTACACAACTCAAAATTAATCAACATAAAACTACCCAAGACATAATCCCTCACACCATAATGGTTACCTACTATTTCTGTTCTATAATCAAAGTCCATAATCCCACGCATCCTATGTTTTTATCGATTTTTTCCTGTAACTGCCTACTGTTTGGACACCTTCTATTTTATCGCAATGATTGTGTAAGTATTCTCCTTACTCTTTGCTCCCAGCTGTCAACTTTATATATATATTTAACCTTAATCATAAAAATTCAATTGTGACATTGACGTCAATTCTGATAACGTATTAAACCTAAACTGCGAGACGCTTGACAGCTTGGAGCAATGCCGCGATATCTTATTAAAAACTAAATTTAATCTTAAAATTATTACTTTTAATATAAGAAGTGTGTCCAAAAACATGGATAGCTTCCAAGTGGCCCTTGGTCGTCTTAATACCGAATTTGATGTAATTTTATTGACAGAATGTTGGTTAAACGAAGGCACAATTATACCTTATATTACTGGCTACAACAGCTATCACACACAAAAATATGTAAATAAGAGTGGGGGAGTAATTGCATACGTAAACAAAATTTGGAACCCTTCCGTTATAGAGCCTACAATAGATGACAGTAATGGCTTGTTAATAGACCTATGTCCAGATATCTCTATATTTGGCATCTATCGATCACCATCCTTTACTTCTACCGCAAACTTTTTATGTACTTTAGATAAAGCGTTAAAAACACGTAAACAAAAGAATTGCTTAATTCTGGCGGGAGATTTAAATATTGACATCTGTAAAAGTCCTCCTTCGGAACAATGCGCTGAATATTTGTGTTTATTAGCAGAACATCTATTACTGCCAGCTATAACGAGGCCAACAAGAATAAACTCCTGCTTGGATCATATATTTATTAAAAATAGCTTTTCAGCATTAGGCTTTATCGTTCACACTGACATTTCAGATCATGATCTCTGCTTGCTAGGTGTTCCTTTTATTGGTCTGAGACGTGATAAAATAAAGAGGCTAAAGACCGTCACGGATTACTCCGCAGTCTTAACCGAACTAGAATCCTATGACTGGTCCTACCTGCTCGACATGGATAAGGCCGACGTAGCTGCAAGTACATTTAGTAAAATCGTCAGCAATGCTATTTCTTTAAATACAAAAGACAAATTTATTCCACGATCGAAATTTAACATTAAGCCCTGGATCACCCCAGGAATTTTAAGATGCCAAAAACATCGTGATTTTCTTCATCGGAAAGCTAAAGATAATGTAGATGATGGGGTTGCTCAGTTGGTATACAAAAGATATCGCAATTTTCTATCTAATCTCCAACATAGACTTAAAACAGAGTATGAAAAGCAACAATTATCAAATAGCAATAAAGACCCAAAAAGACTCTGGAAAGTTATCAAAGATATTTGCGATTTCCCTAAGCCCCGTAATGATTCTTCCGAATTGATAAAATTTGTAGATCCATCTAAATCACTTTCAAACTGCAACAAATATTTTGCCAGCGTTGGAGAAACCTTAGCTAAAGCTACACTTACCAAATTAAACAAAACTGAGGAAGCACTAGCGGCTAATGTTATACCGGCTGAGCCACCTCAGAACTCTTTATTTTTACACCCCACGGATGTCTACGAAGTCATAGGCCTTATTCAAGACCTAAAGTGTGACAGTGCACCAGGGCTAGATCTTTGCACTCCCTTACTAATAAAACAATTATGTTCAACCATTTGTATCCCGCTTACTCATGTTTTTAATCTAAGCCTAGCTACGGGCACATTTCCGGACGTATGGAAGCTAGGAGTTATTACACCAATACACAAAAATGGGAACAAGTACACCCCAAGTAATTATCGACCTATTACGCTGCTAAGTATATTTTCTAAGCTTTTGGAGAAACTGGTAAATCGACGCATAAACGTTTTCTTTGAAAAGCACTCTCTTCTCTCAGACAGGCAGTTTGGTTTTAGACGAGGTAGATCCACTGAAGATGCCGTTGTTCTTCTGACAGAATCGGTTGTGTCGTTACTAGACAAGAATAAGTTTTGCATTGGTGTTTTTCTTGACTTGGCTAAAGCCTTTGACACGGTATCGATCCCAATCCTACTTCAAAACTTTCTTTTTGGGTGTCAGAGGTCTGGCTCTCGACTGGTTCAGATCTTACTTATCCAACCGTCGACAATGTGTAAGGATAGATTCAGCGATAAGTGAAGAAGAGCAAGTCACATACGGGGTGCCTCAGGGTAGTATTCTTGGTCCAACACTTTTTCTAGCCTATATAAATGACATATTTAGAGTCCCTATTTCGAGAGCTGAACTCATTTGCTACGCTGATGATACTGTTGTTCTATTTCAAGGAGAGTCGTGGGAGTCCGTCTTTGATGTAGCAAATCAGGGAATGTCTAGAATCCTTGACTGGCTTGATCATAACCTTTTAACGTTAAATTTAGAAAAAACCAAGTATATGGCCTTTCAAAAAATGCGAGCACCTACACCCCAAGTACATTCGAAGCTTATTATTCACACCTGCACTGACATGGCAGGTCAAGTCCATGGTACCACATGCACTTGTCCCCCTATGGATAGAGTTAAAACCATGAAATACCTTGGAGTAATTGTAGACGAACATCTCTTATTTAAACACCATATAACGGCTCTCTCTAAAAATATAAGAAAATCAATTTTTATAATGAAATCTTTACGCAACTCCGCTAGCAGTAATACTCTGAAAATGGTTTACTTTGCAATATGCCAATCGTCCCTTCTTTATTGTATACTTGCATGGGGAGGGACATGCAAAACATATCTCCTCGAGTTAGAGAGAGCTCAGCGAGCGGTGCTGAAAGTCATGTTAAGCAAAACCCTACAGATTCTCTACGAACAACCTTTACAAAGAATGCGATGTTCCCAGAGTCCGACAACTGTACGTGCTAAAAGCAGCTATTACAACTCACATAAAAACTGTTACGTCCCCTGACTTTGAAATTCTAGCCGCTCGTCGAACCTTCAAGATACCTTTACCGACCGTGTATACCAGTTTTGCTCAGCATCTCCCTCCATACTCTCTCAGGTACATATATAATAAAATCGCCTCAACCATAAAGGGTATAAAAATCTTTCAGCTATGGAATTAAAGCGTGCCCTTCTGTCTTTATCTCAGTAGTATGGATTACTTGGATACTGAGGATTTAATCTCCCATCTCAGATAATGACATGACATGACAAAGATACACACACACACACACACATACATACACACACACATACATACACACACACACACACACACACACACACACACACACACACACACACACACGCACACACACACACACACACACAGACACACACACACACACACACACACACACACACACACACACTCACACACACACACACACACTAGTAATGCCCATTATTGCAACATATATTTACTCTGTTTCTAAGATTGTTTCTTTATTTTGAATTTTATATTTGTTTTTCTTTATAACCTAGCAAGTCGTCAAATTTGTTACACTTTTACATTAGTAACTGTACTGGTTCCTGCGATACAGACCTAGAGTCTAGTGCAGTGGCCGCTGCCTAAGTGTACACTGTTAGTTCGTAAGATTTTTCATTTCCATTATTTTAAGTTGTTTTATTAAGTCTTTAGTATTTTGTAATTAGCATATAGTTTGTATAACTGTGTAATACGACACTAACATTTGTTATTTCTTTTGAATAAATAAAGTATTATTATTATTATTATTATTACACCATCTATTTGGAGGTAGTATTCGCCTTGGTATATAAAGTAATTAGTAGAAAGGCAATGTTGCACCAATTTGGCATATTCCATAGGGATATCATTCTCTGCCATTCTACGCTTAATGACTTCAATGCAGTCAGTAATGGGAACGTTTGTGAACAGTGATTCTACGTCAAAGCTGACCATCACTTCGTTCTTATTGATATTATTAAGTCGCAGAATGTCTATAAAATGCCTGGAATCTTTCACGTACGATGTGGTGACACCCACCAACGGCTGCAGGATACCGGCTACATGCTTCGCCAATTCATAAGTCGGAGAATCAATCTGACTCACTATTGGCCGCAAAGGTACACTAGGCTTGTGAACCTTTGGTAGTCCATACAGTTTGGGAGGTTGGAGGATTCTCGGTCGTAGGAGATACGTAGCTATCTCATCACCAATAGCCTCCCTGCACTCTTTTATGAGCTTCTGAGTTGCCCGATACGTCCTACTCGTCGGGTTATAGCTCACTTTTTTATAAGTACAAATGTCACTGAGTAAATCTCTGACTTTCTTGTCATAATCAGTGACATTCAGAAGCACTGTTGCATTCCCCTTATCCGCCTTCAGCACTATCACGCTCTTGTCATCTCGGAGGTCTCTCAGTGCGGAAAGCTCTTCGGAAGAAATATTTGATTTGGGCGGTTTCGAATGACGTAAGGCAACGGCGACATCCTGCCTCAAGATTTCGGCGTCCGCCGCGGGAATTTTGTTACGTCTAACTACTTCCTCCACTGTGCCAATAATTCCTTCATAAGGGATGCGTTTAGATGTGGGAGCATAATTAAGTCCCTTCTCCAGTTCTTCTCCTTAAGAAATTCTCCGTAAAAACTATCTTCACTCCTCTTAAAAAGGTATCGCAGTTTCTACGCTCACCGAAGGATAGTTTTCCTTTGGAAAAACCAGGCGTTTATAAAATTGACTGCAGCTGCGGGAGCTCGTACATAGGGCAAACGAAACGGACGATTTCGTGCCGGGTGAAAGAGCATATCAGGGCAGTCAAAAACAATGAAGCACAAAAATCGGCAATCGCTCAACATCTTTTAGAATCGGGAACGAACCACTGGATTGAGTTACATAACCCTAAGATACTTTCGACAGAACGCCATTACATACCACGACTGGTCAGAGAAGCTATTGAAATTAAGAAATTCAAAAACTTCAATCGTGAAGATGGGTTTCAACTGTCGAATGTATGGCATCCAGTAATACGTTTATGTAAAAACAAAAATGTGTCCGTTTTCGAGGAAGAAAGAAGTGATACCGTGAGTGTAGTGTGTCGTGATCGAATTCGGAGTGACAATATTGTGAACGAGGGTAGTGGTGTCGTGCGTAATAAAAGACTTAGAAAGAGGGTAGACCGATATGTCTGCCCTTAGACCTACCGTCATTCTCGCAGTCCTACAGTTCACCCGTGATCATGGCGCTTGCAACAGTGCCGAAATATCGGGAGCTCATTAAAACAAAACAACATGGTAAATATCCCGGACACTTTCAGTTTTCTACCATGAGTTGGCTATCGTAAACTTACGTACGTTAAAAACCTATCGAGTTGTTTTTTTTCATATGGCCGATTGTAGTTCTTCGCGTAACCACCAGGCAGCGCTGTACATGTTTTTCATAGACATATTTACGTAGGCGATATCGAGCGCGTAAGTTTTAAACTCATAGTAGCCCCACAGAGGGCCTACCATGAGTTGGCTATCGTAAACTTACGTCCGTTAAAAACCTATCGAGTTGTTTTTTTCATATGGCCGATTGTAGTTCTTCGCGTAACCACCAGCCGGCGCTGTACATGTTTTTCATAGACATATTTACGTAGTCGATATCGAGCGCGTAAGTTTTAAACTCATGGTAGCCCCACAGATAACAGATCAGATCAAGTATATAGACAGCTGCTTTATAGTTAGATAGGTAGATGTGCAATTGTGTACGTTGTAACCTATGTACCTATTTTAAAATTAAAGTAACAAATTTCAGCAAGACCTATTTGTCAGAATATCGTTTTGTTAATAGGAACTATGTATGTACTTATTTATGTATTTATTTAAATAAAAATACCACATCAATAAATAAATATTTTTTATTAAAAAATCTTAACTGTGTGCGTCTATTCTAATATTAGTAGGTACATACAGAACCGGATTCATTGCATTGTGGATTGCCTAAAAAGCTATTTTATGAGTTACAACAATATAAATAAATAAATACAAAGTTGTACTTAAAATTATTTACAGAGTTTGCTGGTAATCTCGATAGAGTATAAAATATGGTAATAACATAAACGTAACAAGTTTGAAATGTTTACTCAAAGTAAACACATTATTCGATAATATTGTTTCTAATAATTTTATTCTAACCGTGCTTTGGTACACAATTCCTTAGGTATCACAAGCATGACATAATCTGGCAATGCGAGTTCCCGCCATTGCCGGACCATAAATACTGTTTGTTTTTTTTCCATTCGAGGATAGGGAATCCAGTTTTGTGCAGCCTAGTTTAGTTTGGAGATGATGGCGTTGGTGTATTCGCTGCACTTGCCACTGCCGCCAAGGTCTCCGGTGAGGCTCTTGCCTTCACGCAGCACGGTGTAGCAGGCGTTTTGGACGCGGTCGGCGTGGTCGTTGAGTTGGAGGTGCCTCAACATCATGATGGCGGACAGTAAGAGGGCTGTAGGGTTCGCCATGTCTTTGCCGGCGATATCGGGGGCTGTGCCGTGCACCTGGGATAAGGAAAAATATTAAAGCACGTCATAATTTTTGATATTTGTTTAATAATACAAGTACTTTTTAAAATTCGAATTTATCAGATCATCTACACTTAAAAGTAGCTTGCCACATTAGCGAGTTTCGCCTCATTACTTTATTAAATAAGCGAACGTGACACTGCTACAGCACCCAAAACTAACAAACTAAAGCTCATCAATCTCGCCTTAAGAGTAAAATGCAAATGTTTCTTTTTTTAAATGTAGTTCTAAAATGACAGAGACTTCTATTTTGTATCAACCAAAGAAAAGGAAACGTACAGTACACGAACCACCACGTTGAGCTATTTTAATAAATTTGACTGAACTAACTAAATATTATAAGTAGTATGGAAATATTCAACATATTTTTTATCAATTATTAGTTTAGCGACAGCATTTACTAAACAAATCCATATTTTATAATGATTATTATTATCTGTTCATCACCAACACGTTGGGCGCCATTGTCTAAGTACGTACATATATTAATAACATGTGAGGCAAAATGGATTATCCAACGGATAACGGAAGGGACAACCAGTACTCACCTTTAGAAACAATAAAACGACAATCATTTTCGTATGTATTTTATTCAGCTCGTACTTATTTACATAAATAAAATAAATCATTAAAAATTCGTGTCCTACAGCAACCTGTGTACAAACGGCAATCCGCTAGTGTAGACTATCCTACGTTACGATTTATTGTCAGATTATATCTGAATCTGTTAATACTTAAACGATAAAGAATAAATACATTGCGTAACTCGCAGGTGTAGTGGGATGAAACACCCAAAGGAATAAGATACAATCACAAAACGAGGAACTAACACAAGCTCACTATCACACAAAATTAAAATCATAATTGTAATAATTAAAATACTGCTTTCGAAGGTAGTGAATGGCAATACTGGTAACACAACTATTGTTTGAAGAAATATGAGGTTGTAGTAACATTTCATTATTTTTTCATTATAATATAGCTAACGCATTATTCCATGCTTGAATTTAAAACTTTGTATTGCCTTTAATAAGGAAGAAGGAATCTTCTAGATATTTAAGAAATTATGTGAAATCATTGGTCGATGCTATTTATTTTTAGGATTTGCCGATAAAATCTCGACAGGATTGCAATAAAAATATTACGGAATACATAAAATACATTGTATTGACGCTTCAAGACCGATGCTTTATATTACAATACTTGGTAAATGGAATGTACTTGATGGAAAATGCAATATTTGAATATGTACTATTACATACAAAACATAAATGCTAGAATCTAACGGTATCACTTGTGGTAACCTTCAAGGCTCAAGTAAATAAAGATGAAGAGTTTTATTTTTAATTTGTGTTATTTTGATGTAAATAATTGAAAATTTTGCTGAATACTGCTGCTTCCATCGTTATTTAAAAATATCATCATGTATGTGGAAGTAAGAACCATTAACACAATATTTACTAGTATTTAAGTGAGTATCATTTAATTATTTAATAGATTTGTAACTGAATTACATTCCAATTAAGTACTTGATGTAGACGCCGAAATAATTATATTATTCTGACAATAATTTTGGCTAATTTGTTGATAGGATTTTTTTTGTACTTTCAATGTACTTAACATTTTTATTTGTTATTATTGTATTATGTCGTTCTTACATACAGCCGGTACATTTTATAACTTTTTTATGAAAAGAAAGTTAATAAATCAAAGCTGACGCAAGCTTACAATCTTGTCAGACATCAAGAGATTGATTATTTCACTGGGAACTGGGAACATTTGTGTGGCCAGCAACAAAAGATGGGTTATTTATAGGAAGTTAAATACTTGTGTTGCTGGCTGTACATAATTTCTCGTTGAATCGAGTCTCAGGATTTATAAACGCTTTGGTACGATTTTCTTCCTTCGCAGATATCGATCGCCTGTCCCAATAATCTGTCTATCCAATCGAAAGGTATTTTTTGGTATAAGGGGGGTTATCAATTAGTCTTATGTATTGTAACCATTTTATCAATTTGGATCAGGCAAGTAATTGGGTCAAGGTCAAAAAGATAGAGTTCAATCCTTCTCAGTTCCAGAGAAGTCACCATTATTAATTGTGGTATGAGATGAAAATGATATAAACAGATCTATGATCTACAACTAATGGTGGAATGTGTGGATCATAGACAAGATAGACTAAATCAGACCCAAATATAACGAAATGGTCCAAAACAGCCCAATTTTTAAATAGTTCTAATTAATTAAACCATGTATCACATATGACTCATCATAACATTCGTATCTATCAGCCTATCTTGTCTATGGTACAAAAAGTATCAACAGCCGATCTCTCGCTCTCTTTGGCAGTACGCACGCACAGTTCCCACAACTCGTCTCTCAATAAATAAGCACTAAACTAGGAAGTACGCTTACAATACGAAAATGTTACTCCATAGTCAACAATTTGATCTATTAATTTAACTAGTTTGTAACAGGAGGTAGTGGACTTAATACATTGTCAATTTGGGACCTTCATACACAAGGCTACGCAATCTTAGATACTGGATTTCAATGGTTTTGTATGGCGGTAGACGCTTGGATACGAAATCGTTGATTATAATTTGTGTAGTGTTATATACAAAGGTCATATTTCTTATACCTTCATATACTTTCGTTACAGTAATTTAAGCACTATCCAGAGTATACTGACTGGTGATACACATAATTTGTAAACGAAAACTTGATTATAATTTATTTAAATAGAAATAATTGACTGGCTACTTTAGTAGATTCCATACTAATAAAACTGATTAAACTGACTATTGGTATATTGGTGGCATGACAGCCTAAAAAGTTAGACCATGCCAAACAAAGTTTAAACTTCTAGGTAGAAGTATGTTCAAAATGAGGACTGTACTTATCTGCAAATCACAGTCCATAAACTAATCCATAACGGCACTAAACTGGTAAACTTCTAGCGGCAGAGTACTGAAATGATAATTAGATGTTTTTTTTCATCATCATTAGTAATTTATTATTATAATCTACTGCAGGGAACTGGCCTAGCAGGATTCAAACATAGGTTTCTTTGTTACACATCTGATTTTGGGGCAGCCTATAATGGGAGTGGAACAGATCTGAGACTGAACTCATTTTAAGGTTAACCCTTTAACCGATATACAACTTTGAAAATTAAATTGCTTTTGGACCTTATCTTCAGGGAATAAGGCTAAAAATATGGTGGCAATACGTTTGCCATTGCCATTTAAAGGGTTAAGCTGTCAAACATTTATATCTCATCAGTATTCGCCTGTTAAATAGATCAATAGCGAATAGGGACATACTGCTACAGCACATGCTGAGGCAGACCCTATTTATCACTTAAGTGTGTTTGTTTAATTATGTAATTGTGTATGTGTGTCAGATTTTAGACTTTCGTGTTCGATTACACTAAATATTAGTCTCTATATGTCTACACGCGATATTAGAAGTAGCAAATACGAACTCTGCGAACTCATCGCTCGCTACTATGATTGGTGTAACCCAGTCGACACGTCAGGCAGTAAGTAGCTATGTGTTTGCTTTTCCTAATGCTACTCCATACAGACTTAATATTTTGTGTACGTGAAATCAATCAATATTTTCCTTATTGCTTCAATACTTAACCATCATTTCAGTACCCACCCGTCCCCTCCACTCCTTAATCATACAAATACTTAATAATCTCATCAGTGTAAGCGGTACAGCTGCTGCTCCCGCCCAGGTCCTCGGTGAGGACCTGTCCCTCCTTGAGGACCCTGAAGCAGGCGGCCTCGATCCTGTGCGCGTGGTCGGGCATCTGCAGGTGTCGCAGCATCATGACGGCGGAGAGCAGCAGCGCGGTGGGGTTGGCCTTGTCCTGTCCGGCGATGGCGGGCGCCGTACCGTGAACCTGGACGGGAGGTTAGTGGGCGAGTTAGTTATGGCACAGTGGTAGTCGATTCGGAACCTTTGGATTTCATGCGAATGTACATCATACACTTTGGTAGTGACTTCGGAACCTTTGGACTTCATGCGGATGTTGTACATCAAAATGTTCAATGAGAGATGTCCGTTTTTACATTTATATCACAATTCTTTGGATGTAGGTAACCTTTTGATATTGTGCAGAAACAAATTAGAAAACTGAGCACATAAAAAAAAACATGGTAAATATCCCTACTTTATCAGTTTTTAATTGTACATTAAATTTTGAAATGTGACCTATCATGCAGAACGAATACACCAACGTTAGAACTTGGGATATCATAATATAAAGTGATATACCCTTACACAGTGTTAATGACATTGAGTAAATTACCGAGATCAGTATTTATATGAATCCGACCCGTATGATTCATCCAAAGGTTCTGATCAAGAACTAAGTTGAAATATTAGTAGAGCTATGCAGTCGTAAATTTTCAAAAACATATTTGTCAATATTTTATAAACAGTAATATTAATAGCATCAAATTGATTTATTAATAGATTTAAATGTTTAATATTATTAGTTTACAAGTAACACAATATTACGAGAACACAGCTCACAACACAACACCATTGAACATGACAAACATATGGGAAAAGCTTTCATATCAAAAAATGCAAATGAATCCATGAGACCTTAGACAAGGTCGCAATAAAAGCTTCTCCCCTTGTTATAATTAACACATGCTATTGTTTTCATACACAAAACAGAAAGTAGTACAGTTGACCAATCAGTAAGACCATGAAATTCAGAAATCACTTTATATAAGTACGTAAAACGAAATGAGTTTAGAGTTTTAACTATTCAATATTTTACCATTTTTGTTACCCCCTGAATTTACTACCACGTAATTCAATAAAATATTTCGTTTCAGCTTTACTTTTGTTATGATTTATCTCTCGATAAGTATTTCCCTACTTTTTTTCCTAACTGACATACAATGACAGTTTGGAGTAGCCTCGTCATCATCACCGGACTTGCGGGGGAGCAAATGGCTCTCACCCCTAAGATTTCCCTACTAATTTAAATAGATAGAAACAAAAGTATCATTCTTGATATTGATACTGTGGTTATTAAAACCCACACCACTCAAAACCATACACAGAATAATAAAGAATTAACATTCACAATGACGAGATGATTCCATGCTGTTATTTCATAACGAAACAATGTTAGAAACATGACTTTATTTGATTTGTTATATCATAGTAAGTGTTCGTTAGACACACAGCCCAGACCAGGATTAGTTACATAGTAATCCTTTAAATTTGACTTACATTAAAGTAAACTGTAGGTTTCATTTTCCACTTTATTGTAAACTTTCCACCGATACATAGCGTTTTGTTTTTAACGTATAGTAAGTGATAGAAATAAATAGTGTACGTATACATGTAAGCGTGAACATGTGTGGCAGTGCACATTTGATGACAGTGATTTAAAATGTGACAAAGAATAAATAATCAAGTTAAGTTTGTGTACTTTGGAATAAAAGTGGGTGGCTTATGAGCACTTGTGTATTTGTGTGAAATCAGACGAATTAACGCTTTCCATATTACTCGAAGGCTACATTATTTGATTGTTTTTGATTCAACTGTAGTATTTGGTAATTATGCATGTAATATTGCGGTCCCGGTATTACTCCTAGTTGTTTTATCGCCAAAAGAATAGCGTTCCGTTACGATTCATATAATTTAAAGGGTCTTAATGCGTTTTTAGGATAGTCATCAGATATTCGTTGCAGATTCTACTGATTCTAACATTCAGATTACAAATTTGCAACAGTAAGCTAATAATCATGATAGGTGTAACCAATACGAAACTTCTGGCACTAAACCCTCTATTTCTAATCTGTCGTCCAGGATGACCTCACTCCACTTGATGGTAAGCAGCCGTGAGGTCCACATATAAGGTCGACAGGCACAAAAGAACCTATCGATTCGCCTTCACCCTAAAGGTCTGCATAGACTTACCTTAATAACACGTCAAGACCCTTTTGCTTATAATTCAACCGTCAAAAAAGTATAAGTGCTATAAAGACCTACATACTATACGACCCATAGTTAAGACAACTTACCGACTCGAAGAGAGCTCCGTTCTTGCCGATGTTACCAGAGGGAGTCAGGCCGAGACCGCCCACCAGACCGGAGCACATGTCGGACATGATGTCACCGTACAAGTTGGGCATCACCTGGAATATAATGTAAATAGAATGCTTTAAATAATAAATAAATATTACACAACATCACATACATTGATCTAATCCCGTGGTAAGTAGCTTAAGCACTTGTGTTACGGAAATCAGGATCAACAGTGGATACACATAAAACTTAAATATATTTAATAATACACCCAGACACGGAACAAACACCGATGTTCGTCACACAAATATTTGTCCCGAGTGGGAATCGAACCCACGACACTTGGAACCGTAGGTTTTGAACCTGAGTCACTAACCACTGTTCCACCGAGCCAGTCAAAAAATGCTTAAGAATATACAACCTTTTGTTATCTTTGTTACTAGACATCTGAGGCGAATCATTATGCCACTTTGTTTCACCAAGCCGCCCCATTATACAAAGGGAAAATTTCCTTTTGTCAGTCAGGCGCTTTGGTTGGAACCTCTTTATATGACCGAGATTATAATATGGTAGACGTAATTTTCTTCACTTTGTGTATATGACTTAACTATGTAGATATCAAAGTACAGATTCTGAATGAATTTATGAGTTATATGATCATTTAATGTTTCATTATTACGCTTATCGGAATGGATTAAGTGTGCATTGATAATTTTGTTGATGGTCATAAAAGTTGGCACCACGAACACACAGAAATAACGATTAAGAAGTCGATTATCAACAAAAGATTTAATACATTGTTTACACAAATGAATGTTTCATATATAACACAGTTGTACAAACATGTATACGCACTATGCGACAAGTTACGTCACAAGTGTGTTGTGATCCGACAACTTTGTTGTAGATGGGCTCAGTGCCAAGAACGAGGTGAATTCGGCGCGCAACGAGAAATGCGCCTGACAAAATGTTGGATAACCGAGTCTAGATAATACTAGTTTTGATATCTCCCCAAGGTGTAGTCCGTAGTTTGAGGAAGCGTTCATGATTTCGACTACGAGAGTGCATATGAATATGAATATTTCACACAACATCACATACATTGATCTGATCCCGTGGTAAGTAGCTTAAGCACTTGTGTTACGGGTATCAGAATCAACAGTGGATTCACAAATATACTTAAATATATTTAATAATACACCCAGACACGGAACAAACACCGATGTTCGTCACACAAATATTTGTCCCGAGTGGGAATCGAACCCACGACTCTTGGAACCGTAGGTAGTAAACCTGGGTTCCACCGAGCTAGTCATATGTTCGTGCACATTAGATATGATGTTCTAAACAATTGGATAATCGTCATTGAGATTTGTCGCAGTGCCTGTTATGTGCATCAACCCTGAGATAAGGCACGTATCAAGAAAAACATGGATTTGAAAATTCAAAAAAATCAATCCCAAAAACTAATAAAAACATTATTGAAAATTGTAAATTGCATACGCATTAGTTTTTACATATTATCAGAAACAACAGAATATCAGAATTCAAAAATATGCTTGGTAGGATAAATAGAGGGGAATAGATCAGCGTTAGAAAAATCCCTATAAGTGCTTTTGATGGCGAAATGAGTTCGTGAGCTGAGCAAAAGTTTTTTCCAAGAAAGATATGTTAGATATTAACATTATAAAGCTGAATAGTTTGTTTGAACGCTAATCTCAGGGACAACTGTTTCGATTGAAACATTATTTTTGTGTTAGACCATTTATCGAGAAAGGCTTAAGGTTATATAACATCGCGCTGCGACCAATAGAAGCAAAGAAACAATGGGAAATTTGTAAAAACGGGGGGGAAAGTGACCAAAGTAGCTGGCACAGCTAGAAGGTAGATAAAAAAAGGTGTTCTTACCAGCACGTCGAATTTGGATGGATCCTGCACCATGTTCAAGCAGACGGTGTCGAGGTATCGCTCCTCGAACTTGATGTCGGGGTACTTGGTGGCCAGCTCGCGGCAACAGCGCAGGAACAGACCGTCCGACATACGCCTGCAACGGACCGGTGTCGTTTGTATCATTCATCATTAATGACAACAAATCGTTATCACACCAAATATTTGTATAACTAGAACTTTAATAAATGTTTCTTCTAAAAAAACAATTTTATTTTCTAAGTCCCCATCGCGACTTTTTGCGAAAGCGACATTCTGCGAAAGAGACATTGTGCGAAAGCGACAATCTGCGAAAGAGACTTTGTGCGAAAGCGACCTTTTGCGACTGGTAGACATTCTGCGTAATAGACATTTTGCGAAAAAGCCCAACAATCATTGACTTTTTTTGGACAACCTTTATCGTCAACAGCAACAACGAGCATCATTATCATGGACAACAATCGTCATTATTAAGAGCAACAAAAAATACATACAAAAAAGGCTTTCAGACGAATTGATAACTTCCTCCTTTTTGAAGTCGGTTAAAAATTGTCATCTTTGACAACAATCGTGATAAGTAAGTTAGCAAAACTAGGCGCCCAACTTAACTAGTGCAGCAAGATTTTTTTTCTTCATTAAATTATTTAATTTTACGTTATATTCCATAGTTGTGAGAGCTTAAAATAAATAGGATTCGAATGCAAAAACTTCTTAATTTAATATGACATGAAACAGATCGAGTACCTTATAAGTATTTCTATAAATCTAAGTAAATATGATTTTTTTTACTACCTCAGCGGTGTGGGAAAACCTATTTTAGGAAACCTTACCCCAAATGTCAGACAATGACTACAAAATTAATTTAGTTTGTGTAAGGTCAGACGGTCATAGCTCTATTGTTAGACGTACTCATTACTCAAATGTAGCTAAAAAAAACTTTAAAATATACATTCGACGCCTTCATTAAGACATCGCGCTGCTTCAAACAAATACATTTGTAACTTTTTAGCAAGACTTTTGTCTGCACACATCTCATGAATAACAAGTAAGTTCTTAGCGAAAATCGATTTACACTTTACCATCCGAATTTAGTCTTTAAAGTTACTGCGTTTAAGTTTATTCTTATTCGGTATTAGACACTAGTCCAATCGTAGACACAACATGGTAACAAGAAAGGCGATGTAATTGACACGTTCAATTAGCTTTAATAACGAGGTGACATGCGATATACTTCACTGTGGCTCTAGTACCAGTTATCGCACGTGTAATATTACCCGCATGTAAGAAACTATGGTATTTAGTTCTTTGAGCGAGCTAGCTAGTAATCATCAAATTTTTTTCATACGACACATAGTACGTATGAAAAAAATACGTATGTGTTATCAAAAATTACGAATAGATCATACAGTAAATAGTCAATGATAGGGATGGTTCAGACCTTTTATTTTAAAATTACTCCCTCCTGGGAGTATTCCTAAAATAATCCTAATCCTTTACCCCACTCCACTTGATGGCAAGCGGTCGTGAAGTTTACATATGAGGTCGACAGGCACAATAGACCTTTTTGTGCCTGTCGACCTTACCCTGAAGGCCTGCCTAATAGAGATGCGACAGAAGTTTTTCGAATAGAAAACAAATACAATGTCAAGTCAAAACTCTTCAAAACACATGAACTCACAGAAATTTTCGGAATTCTACGGCAATCGCCAATTTATAACGTACTTATAAGATATGGCATAATTTGTATGACCGATATGTATCCCATCCAACATTGAGAAACTTCCTTCAGTAATAAAAAACAATTGACGAAAGACATAATGTACTATCTGATCAAATGTCTTACCATTAAAGGAAAACATTGACACAAATTTTATCGTTACACATTTGACATTGAAACTCCCTTTTTCAATTACGACTATATTTTTGTACTGCCATGAGGTTGGTTGGTTATAAACTTTACTAACTTAGAAGTAGCAAAACACACACACACACACACACACACACACACACACACACACACACACACACACACAGTACAAGTGCAAATAAGCACAATACTTTCACAGACACACGCACACTTATACAGTCATACTTTGTTCATATTTGTTTGTTCATGTTTGTTTGTTCATATTTGTTTGTGTAGATTTATTATAAGATTTTATATTGTAAAATGTCAGCCAAGCTCACTAATTTAGCTCTCTCATAGCATCCCTGAGAGCCGGGAGAAGTTGAAAACCAGCGCGGGCACGGGGCCTCTCCCCGCGACCGCACGAGCTGAACCTCCTCCGTTTGTCTTGACAATTTGTCTTAATTTTATGTTGTAAGTTGTAAATGTTTTTTTATTGAGGCAATAAATGGTTTTTTATTTTATTTTTTATTATAAACATGGTTCTCTCTGAACCAGTGTACAGTACACTGGTAAAGATTCTGAATGCAAATAGATCAGATTTAACAATTCGGACAAAACTGGTTTACGTTGATACCTTATCTTATGCTTAAGTAGGTAATTTGCTGAAACTTAAAATAGCCTGCGGTTTCAGAGATCAACGTATATCATCATATTCTTGATCAAATATAACATACTATGATTGGGTGGCTAGATATATGTGTAAATACAGATGGACGGGTAGATAGTATGGACAAGGAATGGATGTATGGCGGAATGGAAGGACGGAAAGCCGGACGGGCGAATGGACAGATAGGTGGATGGCCAGATAGCGAGACGGCTGGATGGAAGAATGGATGGATTAATTTGGCCGGACAGCCGGATCTCTGGATAGATGGCTAGATAGACGATTGGATGGATAGATGGATACATGGCTACACGGACGATTGGATGAATATATGGATGGCCGGACAGCGAATGGCTGGTTGGATGACTGGACGGACAAATGGATAGCCGGGCAGACGGATATCTAGATGGATGGTCGGACTGCCGGCTAGTTGGATAACTAGACGGGCGAATTGATAGTTATGTGGATGGCCGGGCAGCGGGATCACTAGATACATAGTCAGACAGCTGGATAGATGGACGGAGTAATGGTTGGATAGATGGATAGCTGGATGAATAGATAGACAGCTGAATGGCTGGTTGGGTGACTGTCCGGACAGCCGGATGGCTGGTCAAACGGACGGAGGGGTATGGCTAAATGGATATATCGACTCTAGTACGTGCACTCACATGATGTTGGCCTTGTGCACGGCGGTGACCTTCTTGCGCTTGTTGTCCCGCGCAAACTGGAACGCGAACTCGGCGACGCGCTTGCTGGCCTCCTCGGTGATGAGCTTGATGGACTGCACCACTCCGTCCACGATCTCGTGTTCGATGCCCGAGTACTCGCCCTCGGTGTTCTCTCGAATGGTCACCACGTCCACGTTGTCGTATAGGGTCTTGATGCTGTTGGTGGTGAGGTAGGTTAGGAGTTTTTGCAAGTGTTTAAGAGTTAGCGCGCGTCCCCATTAGCGCTCATGCAGACGATGCCGCCACCGCCTCTACATTACTACATAGTATAAAGCAAACTCGCTTCCCGCGTCTGTCTGTCTCTATGTATGATTCAATCTTTAATAATACACAACGGATTTTGATGCGGATTGGATTGATTTTTTATCGATAGAGGGATTTAAGAAAAACCTTAAACCTTCCGTTTTTATTTACAATATACGGCTCACTAGTTTCCATATAAAATACTCGGTGGAGCATCGTGTACAGGAGCCCTTAGACAGGCAGTGAGCGGCTGATAGTTTATACCCAGTTTGCCTCCTTATACAACTTAAATGTAGTGTGCACTCAGCACGTGATGTAAGCAGTTTGTGACGTTTCGCTTATTAACTCATTGTATAGGGAAGCAAACTGGGAGCAAACTGCTGTCCTAATAGTGCTTTACTTAAAATTATTATGTCTAGGTATACCCCTATAAAAAAGCGTCGATGGCCGAGTGGTTAAGGTCGTTGCTTGCCATGCGAGAGGTCGCCGGTTCAAACCCCGCCAGGTACCAATGTGTTTTTCAAATTTGAAATTCATATGTACCATCATTCGACGCTTTAACGGTGAAGGAAAACATCGTGAGGAAACCTGCACTCCTAAGAAGAAATTCTTAGGTTGTGTAGTCGACCAACCCACACTTGGCCAGCGTGGTCGACTAAGGCCTTATCGCCCTAGTTTAGGGTAGGCTCGTGCCCCAGCAGTGGGGACGTATATGGGCTGATGATGAAATACCCCTTTAGAAATCATGTGCATAATTTACTTGGTGGGGACACTAGAGGACACCATTATTTTCTTATAAAGTTTATTACATTCGCTAAATTTCTCTTTTATCTGGTTTTCGGTATGGAGGTGGCCAGTTGTCCTATATTTGCTTGCTGGCTTGCATTGCTGGTTTGTGTTTTTCCAATTGATAGGCTGTTCGGTATTATCTGAATGTTCATATAGAAAGATATCGCTATTCTAAGTATATAAAGGAGAATTTATAAACATTCACGTAAAAATGTTGGATATTATAAAATTCCATTTAAAAATCTTACAAGACAGAGTCTGTGTCTGATCAAGACTGCAAATCCCCCGTTGGGCTCCCCAACTATCAAGTTTTTAGCTGGCAAGTCATGTCAAATATTGTCAGATTTGATATGACATGAGTGTTTAGTTCTTGGTGAGTTCAAGAGATGTCACTGTGCTTTATTACTTCGCAATATTGCTTTAAATACTAAAAGTAATTAATAAGTTCAATTTTATTAAACTTGCGTTTTAATGTTATTATCTCATTGTTTCATTACAAGTACAATACAATCTACGAGAAATAAAGTAGCGAAGCAAATACTAATATAATTCGTCACATGGCGACACACAGCCTTTATAGATACTTTAAGGCAGTGAATCGGTAGTTTGTATTTTTTACCTTTTAAAGTCATCCTGATATCAAACATCAGTTTTGTGTACTAACTACATAGGTACAGTATGCTCTTTGCAACCATTGAAACCTTTGTTTCTGTCAAATAAAATAATTTTTTTACGTGGTTTTATAGTTCTAAAATGTGAAAAATATTTTGTGAGTCCTAGCTACCACTCTCCTCATCTGGCTAGAGCATTGCTTGGACAAAAAAAAATATTGGGCGAGTGAATCCTCTTTTAGTTGGCCGATTTGTAATGAAAAATGTAGTATGTTGTTTATCACCTATTAATCAGTAAACAATTTAAGGTTCTTTCCTAGATATTAATCTAATCAATTACTAAGTTTTATTATATTTTTTTTCTCATAGTTTTTATTATTTATGTGGCTTTATTTATTTTACCTGTAATTACTTTAAAAAATGCTTCCTAAAATCAAAATGATGGCGAAAGTAACTATTCCACGCAGACGAAGTTGCGGGCACAGCTAGTTTATCATATGTATCCCATTCATCATAATATGCAAAAACATTTGTCTGCGGCTAAGTGAATGCTTTGCGATGTTGATATTTTTAAAGGATATGGATATTCTTAATAGCACGTATAACAAAAAATACGATAAATTAAAAATAGCTAACTCTGCCTTATGTTTATTATCATATTGAATTTCCAAAATCCTAAGAAAACAAAATGATACGGTAAATTATTATTGACATTTGTTATGAAATATCTGCATATTTAATAAGAACACTACTGATAAGATATAACGGCCTCTCATAAATTAAACTCTTGCCTTTGTGATTATTTCACTGCCAAAGGCTCGATAAGATTTTCCTGCGTCTAGTCACGTCAGAGATAACTTTGTATCGCGTAGTTAGTTGTTTTAGATAGCGCGGATAATTCGTGGATAATTTTGATAGGTTTTTATCCTAGATAGTCCAGGATAATCTAATTTTGGTCTAGTTACTAACAGGAAATGGCAGATATCTCATTCGTATACTCGATACCTCCTTTAAGCATACACGCAAAGATTTTAAAAGGAATAATACTAACAAAATGTTTATTTCATAATCAAAGGAATTAACAAATAAAAAAAAACAAAGGTAAGATACATAAACCATACATATGGTGTATGTAATATACATTGGTAAATTAATCTAATTCAATCTGTGGAATGGTCTAACCTAAATTCTGAGACTATTTCTTCGCTGCCAGTATAAAACAAAGTCGCTTTCTCTGTCCCTATATGTTCTTATATCTTTAACTACCTAACGGATTTTGATGCGGTATTTTTTAATAAATAGATTAGAGAGGAAGGTTTAAATATGTATGTAAATTCACCCCAAGCGAATCTAGGGAGGTCATTAGTATGAATTATATGACATTAATCTCACTAATTCTTACGTATACTCGTGCCTACTCAGTTATCAGTCCATTTTTTCGGATACACGGTCTGGCGCCAATTAAATTGATAAGTCATCGTAGTTAATAAAATAATCACAACGTTACATTCAATAAAAAATATTATCTTTCCTTGTAGCTACATAAACTCGATACATACATATATTTGCAATCTCAAGATTTCACTAAATCGTCGATAGGCACTGAAATGTAATCAATTCCATCATTTGCGATAGGGTTAATCCATAAACATGAAAAGCTCAATGCTATCAGTCGTAATCAATCACTGTTTCTCAAATTACATGATAAGGTCATTATTATGTTTAGACTAACTGCAATATTTGTTTGCAAATCTTACTTTAACTTAGGCTTAAGAACATAGTATAAGATTTTATTGCTTCTTCTTCTTATCGTATGGTTGATGAACAACCTGGTGTCAGAGTTTTTAAACCGCCCGTAGGCCTTAGACATGGCTTCACACACCGTTGAAAAATTCCTCAGGTGTGCTGGTTTCACGATGTTTTCCTTCACCGTTAAAGCGTCGAATGATGGTACATATGAAACTCAAATTTGAAAGACAAATTGCCGGGGTTTGAACTGGCGACCTCTCGCATGGCAAGCAACGACCTTAACCACTCGGCCATCGACGCTTATATATTTTATTGCTTTATAAATATTTTGTTACTTATGACTGTAGAAGTTAGACAGATTAATAGAGTAAAAAATAACACATTGAATTTTAAAATCAGTAGGTATACCTCGCAAAATTTTGGAGTCGTAACTAATCTATAAGAGACGTCATAAATATGACGTCTCCCATTAATCGTCTGTCGGTAGAATTAAGACAGTTGTATACACATTTTGTGATAATACTTATATCGTACGTAAAATACATTTGGCGTCCGGTTGAATAACCCGATAGCCCCTGATTGACCCGGGAGTCATCGGCGGCACGTTTTGTATTTAATTATCAATAACGAAAAAAAAATATTATACTCGGTACTTAATCGGGATGAATGAACGTGAACAACAGCCAAGTTACCGGACGGACAGACAGCGACGTCTTAACCTTCAGACCACATCGACGGAGCGACATTTTATCAGACACTTTAATGGCTAGTCTAGAACTTTTGCTATAAACGTTATGTATTAAAAATCCCCTGTAATGCGGCTTTATAAGGTCGTCATAATATTACTTTTGTTACGATCAGTCTCAGAGGAACAGAATCATGGACAACTGTCTAACGAAAAAGGTCTCTTAATAATAGGGTCACATTTTTACCCTTTGAGATTTTTTTTTACCGACTGATGATGGCTTGGAGTAGCCTCGTCGCCATCACCGGACTTGCGGGGGAGCGGATGGCTCTCACCCCTAAATCCTACTACTCAAAGGATTTAGGGGTCGGAGCCGTAAAAATCAGCCACATATATCTCAAACAGCAGTTTGTGATAATGCTTTTCTTATTGTTTAAAGAAAATATGACCATTATCCTGTTTCAAAACCAATTTGTAACTTCCATTGCACGCCCAACGATTATGTCGATTGAAATAGAAATTTCTATGTGTGACATACAAGGTCAAAGCTATGTTGCCAGTTGACTGAACACTGTAAGTAACGGTACGATAAGAAAATACACCACTTATGTACCTAAATAAGTAGTCGAATGTTTCAAACCACACGATCATCTATTATGTATGGTCGGTTAGGCGTGGACGAATCCAGTAACAGGTTATTTAATAAAGTACCTAATAGCTTAGTTTATTCAGTGCGTTATATGTCTATAGATAAGCTTGACCTAGATTACAGATGCACCGGCTGCATTCACTAAGAAACTATGGTAGGTATACCGCAAAAGTAAAAGGATATAATTTGATATCCGTGTGTAATTGGGAATATCCAAAAGGATTATTATTACACAACTATTTGGTTATTCTTGATTAAAATGTAGTAACAAAATACTAAGCAAGATCGAAAAAGTCATACCTACAAGCCGCAGGGGGCACTTCCTTACTAATATTATAAATCCGAAAGTAACTCTGTCTGTCTGTCTGTCCCGCTTTCACGCATAGAGTACTGGACTGACCAGAGCCTAGAAAAGGTTATAGGCTACTTTTTAACCGACTGTGCTATAAGGAAGTAATGTTTTACCAGTTAAACGTCTCTACGCGGACGAAGTCGCGAGCGGAAAGCTAGTAATCTATAAAGCAAAAGAGATCTTTTGCTTTAGGTGCCTGATGTAAGCTAAGACCTTTTAAAGATACCATTCCTTTCCCAATGCTACGGTTCGACCAGAGTGAATTTGCGTATATTATAATGATGGCACACACGCTCTCCCACTGTCATGTTTCGATGATTTTACGTTTCATTCAATTTTAGTAATTGTAGCGGCCTACATATACGTTTGGCCGAGCGTGCAGTTTATGACGACGCGCGTTCAAACGATTATATGTCATTCCGTCCTCACGCTTACATTTGTCTAAATTATTGTAATTACCGTAGTGCACCACATATTTCAAGAATATGGAGTCTTGTCATTTATATTCACTGCACTTCTGTGTGATCTTACAATAAAGAATCTTTTAAAGCCAAACTTCTCATGTTCTTTTAGTGATGACCTATCGATGAATGACGTTAAGGACGATAATGCAAACACGACAAAAGATTATAATATGTGTTCATTATTAATTTGAACTTCGATTTAATTCATAGTACTAGCATGAATAGGCAGTAATGATAAGGCTATATAAATAATTGCTTCGCGTTGCAAATGTTAGTAGGTAGATACTTGAAACCGGTAACCTTCAGACCACATATCGACAAAGCGACATTTTATCAGACACTTAAATGACTAGTCTAGAACTTTTACTACGAATGTTATGTATTAAAAATCCCATCTAATGCGGTTATATAAGGTCGCAATAATATTAGATACTTTTGTAACGATCAACCTCGGAAGAATAGAATTACGAACACATAACGAAAAAGGTCTTTGATTCTCCATTACGTCGATTTCGGAAATCACTGTCCGTGAATTCGTGAACTACTGATTGAAACTGACTGAATGTGTGATTTTTGATGTGGTATCTATTTTATTAGACAGTAATAACATGCAGAAGTAAGTAACGAATACATTTGCTATTATTGAAAAGCTATTTTTAACCGACTTCAAAAAAAGGAGGAGGTTCTCAATTCGTCTGTATGTATAATATTTTTTTTTTTTTTTATGTATGTTCACCGATAATTTCGTCAATTATAGACGGATTTCAAAAATTTTTTTTTGGTTGGATAGAGTTCACTTTCGAGGTGGTCCCATTTTCACCAGTCTTGGATCTGATGATGGGATCCTGGAGAAATCGAGGGCAACCTTCAAATTTTATAGGGACATGTACCGCGTTTTGCATATTATCTGAAGTCATATTGGCATTTGCTTCTGGCAATCATAATTTTATGATGCTGAGCTGATGATGGAAGGTCAGCTCCTTAATAGTTATGAGTAAAAGAATAATTATTTTAATACTGTATACATATTAAGACTACTAGTTATAATATCAGTAGCATTACAGGTGAGCTAAACTATTAGGTTGACCAGTCTAGGATCTGATGATGGGATCCAGGAGAAATCGAGGGCAACCCTCAAATTTTATAGGCACATGTACCGCGTTTTACATATTTTCTGAAGTTATATTGGCATTTGCTTCTGGCAATCATAATGTTATGATGCTGAGCTGATGATGGAAGGTCAACTCCTTAATAATTGGGAGTAAAGGGATTATTCTTTCAAATCTGTGTACATATTGATACTACTGGTTATAATATCAGTAGAATTATAGGTGAGCTTAACTAATAGGGTGAAAAAAAAATTAACACTAAAAAGGATGAAAAAAAATTGTAAACAAAAAAAAAACCGCCTTCAAAAACACGACTCACTAAAAATTACAAAATAATATAATACGAACATTAATCTGGGTATGAATTTGATATGTTGTTGAAGGCGGTGCCGTTTATATTTCACGCAGTTTTCCTAAAAAATTTAATTGGCACCGCCTTCAACAACATATCAAATTCATACCCAGATTAATGTTCGTATTATATTATTTTGTAATTTTTAGTGAGTCGTGTTTTTGAAGGCGGTTTTTTTTTTGTTTACAATTTTTTATATATAACTAGTGTCCCGCCCTCGCTTTGCTTCGGGTATATAACACATAAAACCTTCCTCTTAATTCGCTCCATATATTTAAAAAAAAACACATTAAAATCCATTGTGTAGTTTCAAAATGTAAGTAGGGAAAGACAGACGCGGGAACCGACTTAACTTTAAATACTATGTAGTGACTTGTAAACTGCTATACCATTTTGGTGCTAATACAAATTTGTACAACTGAAAGTTGGTAGAAACCATCTCTCCTATGTTATCTCTATTTGTTCAAGATTCCAATATAAGTTGTAATGATTTACAACTTATATTGGAATCTTGAACAAATACTATGCAGAAATTACAACTCATTGCAAATCTATACCTACATAAAAAGATGAATTGTGATTTAATGACATTTACAAATAATAAAATGATAACATTTAATCTCTTGTGATGGATGAGTAATTAGTATTCAGACTTTGATAAGTAGCATTGGGTTTGTGACCTGAATGTTACATAACTCAATGTTTACCAACATAACTGCGTTTTGGACTGCCACACCCAAAAATATTGGAGTATAGTAAATAATATTACACTATGAATGAATAAAAAAATTGGTGACCAGTATATTGTAAAGAGCATTCTTATAAGCTTCAAGGCAAGTTAGAGATTTTAATCAAAAGTGGTAAATTAGAGTAAGCATGCTCTAGTTTACCAGTGTAAAAATATTGACAATTATGTTAGCTTTGAGTTAGGCCATTTTCTATAAGAGCAGATGAAATATGAGGACAACTGAATATTTGTGTCACAAAATGCAATATTCAGACATGTTTCAGGCAGATGCTTTATATCAAGATAAAAAGTATTGCTAGCAAATCTATCTGGCCTTCTCGAAGTAGCCTTTTATACAAAATTATATTATAAAGGAGTACTCACCCATCTAAGCTTTTGCAAGGCCTGACATTGGCATATAAGTCAAACTCTTTGCGGAGGGCCAGGTTCAATGACCTGTAACCCTTGCCAACTGGGGTCATGAGGGGCCCTTTCAAGCCAATCTTGTTGGCGTTCACAGAGTCAATGGCCTTCTGGGGGATGCCGAACTTGCCATCTGGGCCCTAAAAGAAAACAGTTACTTACTTATCATATTTTGGAAAATTACTTACTTAATAAAGTAATATTTAGTATTTATAAAGTTCTGATAATATGCAAATTATTAACAGATCTTTACATTACATCAATACTTAACAATTTCTTCAAATGTTAAGTGATTTAATTCCTTAGATAAAACATGATGTACATACATAGATTGAATCAAAGAACTCAAGAATAATGACATTTGCTGTTTTAGGATAAAATTACAATGTTTGAATAAAAGTTAAGGCTAGTCCAGACAAAAAGAATGCTCATAGAACATATATTTACAAAGAAACAGTACAATAACACGGGGACTTACCCTAACAGCTGTGACGTCCACCTCATCCCATTCAATGGGAACTTTGGCAGCTTCGAAGATTTTCTGGACAGCTACGGTGATCTCCGGCCCAATTCCATGACCAGGGATCAGAGTCACCCTCCGCACCCCCGAACTATACTGCGCCGCCCCAGACCTCGCCACAGGAGTCTACAAAACCACAATAAAACCTCCTACATATAACCTCAAAGCACATCACAAAATTATTCAACAAAAATAATGTTAACCTCATTTTTCCCGCCCTGAACCCCTCCAGTATTAACACTCGCGGCCGGCTCGAACCACCTCAGTATACCTTCTACCACTTTACTCTCACGAAAAGGCTTCAAAAGCACTTTTATGTAATTCTTCGACATAACTATACGTACGTCTATTTTTGGACAGTGAGAACAATAAGCGCTCAGAATATAATGGCAAAAATAACAAAAGTGGCATGCAGAAGGAATCACGCAGGTATTGTGTAACACTGATTTATAAACTTACGATTTTCCTGATTAATCTTGCAGCCATTTCTTTAAATTTTTGCTACACGACGACGAGAGATAATTTCCGCGGCAGAGGGCGGCGGAGGGGGAGGAAGTTGCGGCGCCACTACGACGCATGACCGGAAATAGTTACCTATCAAGGACATTTTCATAAATTTGCGGAGACTTCTTATAATTAAGAACATAAAATATTGATTGATAATACAATCTTAGTCTTCAATTAATTATTAAGCAGAAATTTAAAGTAGTTTTCATGAATACATTTGTGCAACTCTTAGAGTCGTAACCCAGAGCCATGATGAAAAATAAAAAAGTGAGTTAAAATGCGTTCCATTTCACTGATGGTTAATTGTCGTATGTGTTTGTTATTCTTTCATTCGAGATTTCTTTTTCTCGTTACCTGTTCTTATAAATACCTTCGTAAATTCATCTTTAATTAATTTATCGTACGCTTGAATATAATTTACATAAAGTTACTGTATAAGTCTGTGAATGTATAAAAACTAACTTTCCTGACATTAATAAATAAAAATACATATATGTAATGGTATTATTATACTGAACTATAAATTGTATGTATGTGGCCAATGGAAAAAAAATATCTTTTTACAAAATTACCTAAGAAACTACTTAAGCCTAGGCTGTAGGGCTACGGCCCTTTGCCTTTCCCTGGTGGTATAAATTGAATAAAAAAATGTATAAATTGTCAAACTTTTTGATTTGATGATACGTCAAAAATCTTCAATCATAATCAAAACACTGTTTCGTATGTTGTTTGAAACATAAATTTGAGTTACATGGAACTGATTAAAAGCAAAAAGACTGACTTGACCTGAACTCCAATAATGGACCAACCATTATCATTGAAACTAGCTTCATTAGGTCTAATCTCTCAATGCAAGTTGCAGAGCATTCTCTCACAATGCGGGGACAAGAAGGACCTCATAATAGACCCGTCTCTCATAAAGCCTCTAGAGAGGGTTTGTGGGGTGACATGGCTCAGGTATACCTGAAAATCAATGAAGATTTTCATAAAGTTGAATAAGTCTTCGCCCGAAACCGACTTAAAACTTGATATATTCACCTACTTCCTAATTTGTTACTTTGCAGGCAGAATGGGATTGACAAGATATACAAAATGGAACCACAACTGGGAGCTACTGCTAACAACAACAGAGTCTACTTCATACCAGCTTGTGTTCAGAAATACAAATGTGTTTTGGACCAAATATCTTCTTTGATGAGCCAGAACTCATCTCTAGCAGACCTCAACTGCTTCCACATTATAATAGTTCCTAAAGTGTTAAATGTATATGATTCTATACTTGAAAGCAAAGGTTTATATGGGATTGTAAAACTTCACACATTTGCTTGGGAATTAATGGCTTTGGATGAGCAACTACTCAGCTTAGAATTACCATTCCTATTCAAGCAGCTATTTGTAGAACAGAACCATTCTTTGCTATCAAGTATTTCTATGTCATTATGGAGTTTATTCCATGTTACAGGCAGACCCAAAGCTTTATTTGCATTAGGCAAACTGTCTGCTAGTGTTTTAGATATGCTAGAGGTATATAATGAGACTTATTCTAGAGATTTTTTAAGTACTAATGGCACAGAAATTGAAGCAATCATCATAATGGACCGAAACCAAGACTACCCATCTAGTCTACTGACTCCAGCCACATACAGTGGTTTGTTGAGTGAAACTTTCAACATAAATTGTGGTTATTTAGATCTGAATGTAAAAGAAACGAAGTATAAGAAAGGGAAGTTAGATTTTGGGTTTTCAGAGGAGAAGGCTGCAACTAAAAATCCCACCATGGCTTTAGATAGTTCTTTAGATACTCTTTATGGAGAGATAAAGCACAGGCATTTTTCTGAAGTCCTTAGTGTGCTTAGTTCAAAGGCTAAGTTACTTAAGAATGAAGATATTAAAGCTCTAGGAATACAAGAGATGAAACACTATGTAGCTACAAAACTGCAACAAGTGGCATTGTTCAAACAGAATCTAGTCAATCATGTGTTAGCATGTGAAACAATAATATCTGAGATGAGCAATAAATTTGAGAACCAGACTCTGACTGAATCTGAAATGCTGAACAATCGTAATAAGAAGTCAAACTTTACATTTGTTGATGAAAACTTTGGTACAGATATTCATATTTACAACAGTTTACGACTAATGTGTTTGTTGAGCCTCACACAGGGCCTTTCTTACGAAGAATATAATACTCTAGTAAACAAGTATTTGCTTGCATTTGGTTACAAGTTTCTTTATGTATTTAACAATTTAATCAATGCTGGGTTGTTGATTCAGCCCACTAATCTGAAATTGTCATTGAATATTTCCAATTTAGGTAACTTGAGTGATAGATTGCCAAGATGGCAGAGTGCATTCCAGGCTGCAGCTAATAAATTGAAACAGCTTCCTTCCCATGCAGATAAAGTAGGTAATTCCACACCAAGCTATGTTTTTAATGGTGGGTACATTCCATTGATAGCAGTCCTGTGTAATGCTGTTGTATCTTCAATATCAGTATTAGAAGTCCTGACCAAATTATCAGCACTACCAGACTTAAAAGTAGGTGGAGCAGTGACAGCGTCACTCAAAGAAGGAATGGGGACATTAAACGAAAAACTGTCCAATATGAAACTTCAGAGTGACTTAGAATTTGGTTGTAAGGATGCAAAAAATGTGTCGAAGATTTTGAAAGCAGATCCTAATTTTGGCAACTCATTTCCGCTAAAGCCTAAATGTGTGCTTGTGTATGTGATAGGTGGTGTGAACTATGCAGAAATAGCAGCTTGTGATGTTGTTCAGACATTGACGGGCAGTAACATTTATATAGCTAGCGACTGTGTGGCCAGTGGGGGAGATCTTATGTTTGCTAACACTTGAAAGGATCTGTAAAAATTATTGAATAAGTTATTGTATGCTTGTAAGGATAAAATAACAAGATGGACATACAATGTCTGTTTATGTTCCTATAATGGTGATAAGGCAAATTTTATTTTAGCTTATTATACATTTACTAAAATATACCGTGACCCTTTTTTATGTTGGAACAACTTTTTTAAATATTTATAGTCATTTATGTAACTTACTAATTATTGTCTGAGGTAACTATATGTCAAAATAAAATTATATTTATTAATTTTGATTTCAATACAAGTTGTAAACTACACATTTTTATGTTGCGAATTATAATAAAACACTTATTATATGAAAATATTTATTATTTTCAGAATCTTACAAATACCTAATATATCACAGAGGAATTTATTTACATTTTTGCCTTTTGAAACATTATGCTGATACATAGTGGGTAATGAAATACATATTAAGATCAACTTAAATGTTACATAAGTATAGATATTGCTGATAAATCATTTTATGAAATAGCTAATATATATAAAAAATGTCAATAATCACATTTAATGACACAGTACATATAAGCGACCAATAACATATAAACCACCTGGCTATAATGTGGTAAGTAAATATACATCGTAAAATGGTAGTGGCTAAGTAGTTTCAGGTATTTGAGTCATACAATAATAAAATATCAGCTCAATATAAAAGACGCAATATGATATATAATACTTTCAATTTCGCACATATTCAATTAGCATTATCTGTTGACTAATAAAATTTATCTCATCATATTTAATCTTAGCGATTTTTTAATCTTTCGAATCTTACTAGCGCGTATTCAGCTCTCAAAACATGTTATGGGTAAGTACATACACCCAAAAATAGTTGATCTGCGAAGATTATTTTATGCAGTTATGTGCTGTGATTTGAATCACATAAGATTGATGTTTATTTTTATGTATTCTAAATCATCATAGACAGTGTGATGTCACCATTACATAAGGCTTGAACTACACAGTTGGCGCAACAGTAGATCCATGCATGCACTCAATGAACTTTACTCTCAATAGGGCGCCAAATATTGAAATTTATTGTAATGCCGACGAAAACCAATCATACATTTACATAGTCTGTGTCTCAAAAGATTAGAGATATGTGTAAAATGAGGTCATGTTAATAATTGAGGCCACCAAAACCAGAGTGGCCCAAGTGTCATGAGCCGTAATAGCGTGGCCCGAGTGATCTGGGCCCCTATACTCTATTAATATTGAATCAAAATCACATAATTTTTTTAACGTCGCTTGTGATTGTTTACTAAAATTGCCTTTTTTTTCTAACTGACTTACGATGATGACTTGGAGTAGCCTTGTCATCATCACCGGACTTGTGGGGGAGCGGATGGCTCTCGCCCCTAACTAAAATTACCATTCTGGCTAATAACTAACTAAGAGGTTTGAACGAGGACATATCCGTAGTCAGCTAAAAAATGCAAATTGTGGTTTGGACCACTCTGGTTCTGGTGGCCTCAATTTCTATATGCTGTGCCTCAACATGTTAAAGATATAATGTATTTTTTTTTATAATACGCTTACAAGATGACCTCACTCCACCTGATGGTAAGCGGTAGTGAGATCAACATATGAGGTCGACAGGCATAATAGACCATATAGAGCCTGTCGCACTCCCCCTGAGGGCCTGCTTAATTGCCGTTTCACGCCCCGCCTGAAGAGCCCGGGATCATAGGAGGGAGGGTAAACATGAGCTGGAAGGGCATTCCATGCCTTAATGACACGTGGCTGAGAGAAGTTCGTGAGTGGAAGGGGGAGGTAGGAACTTTGAAATAGCTGAAAAACTGTGTACGTCAAGACAGGTGTTCACTTGCGCCAGTACTGTGCGAACTTGTGGAATTGTTCCACGAGGACCGCCATCACGGCTGTCACAGACATGTCCAGAAGGTTCTGCAGGTAGTGGACCGCTTCTTCGTCTCCTAGGTCCAATCTGTGGAATGGAAAAGATTGGGATTTAGTTTTGTTGATATTTTTTTATAATAAGCGTTAAGGGTGATCTCACTCCACCTGATGGTGTCACTGTAAAGAGGTTAGATACTACAAATGCTGACAGCTACTATACCAAAGCCGCTCTAAGTTGGCCGATTTGACACTTTTTATTTTATATTTTGCATTTATCCTTGTTAAGAGGAACATATTTAGCGAATCATAAAGAACAACTTTTAAAAATAAGACGTTATTTCAAAATGTCAAATGCACCTAATTATCTAATTATTTGTCTTTTATTACCACTTAAAATAATTGAATTATAAAACGAAAACGTACAATTTCCACTCAGTATTGCGCTTTTACAAGGTTACGCCGTTTGACACGTTTTCATAGTGACGTAATGGGTAATACTCACTAGGTATTTTTTAGAAATAGGATGAAGGATTTAATAATTATTGTTTTTAATAATAATTTTAAATAAGAAACTTCAATTCAATCTTCTGGATGTGAATAAATGTTTTTAATAAAAAATTGTTATAATAGGGTATTTGACTATTTTTTTATTTTGATATAGTTGGATGGACCACTCGAACACAAAGACACTGTTGAAAGTATCACTTTGATATCTGGATAACTCAACGAGATATTACAATTTTAATTGCACATTAATTGGTCGAGCTCAAAAATGCTCCATACAAACGTCGACTGACGTGTGACGTCACACGCTAGTTTGTTGTATGCAGCGCCTAAGAAGTTTGTTCGGTAGGTTCATCAAAAGTTGCGTTTATTGATAAGTTTTCATAATGAAAGATGTGACTAATTCTGTTATTAATAAGATGAAAAAGAAATTTTAAATGATTTTCGCAATTTTGGAATGGACTTGCCCACCCAACTTTAAATTGTTTTTTGTAGTCTCATTTCGCTAAAAATTTAAGTTTCGTTTTCATTAATAATATTGATTTACATAAATCTTACTGATTTTCATAAAAATGGCAAGCATAACAACCACAGTCCAATACCCTATTAGACCTTGCTTGGTTATAAAGTGGAAATAACTGTTACTTATATACTTCGGCAATTTTACCGTCGTCCCTCACTAGTGCAGTCAGTCTGACATGTGTCAAATCGGCCAACTTAGAGCGGCTCTGGTATAATGCACACTTAACATGATTTCAACCTTGAACTTTATTGCCATAACTTACACATGAAAATTTATCATTTGTGTTTTTTGGTCGACCGTACTACGTGGGTACATTAGAAAGCTGAATAAGTCCCGGGTTATTTGACCCGAGATCATGGCGCTTGCAACAGTGACGAAATATATGGAGCTCGTTAATGTAAAACAACATGGTACCTACTTTATCTAGTTTCTTAGATAAGCCTAGGTCCCAGCGTGATTCCAGATCATTTATCGTGGAAGGCTTTAGACTATCATCATCATCATTATCGTCAGCCCATTCCTGTCCACTGCTGGACATAGGCCTCCCCAAATGCACGCCACTTCTCTCTGTCCTCGGCCACTCGCATCCAGCTCCTACCAGCCGGCCTGCGCAGATCGTCACACCACCTGGCCTGCGGGCGTCCTACACTACGCTTGCCGAGACGCGGTATCCACTCCAGAACTCGTCTACCCCAGACTCGACTCGACTCCAGAGTCGTCTTTAGACTATATGACAGTCTAAAGCCTTCCTCGATAAATGGTCTATCCAACACAAAAATAGTACAAGAGAGTTCCTGAAATTAGCATGTTCAAACAAACAAAACTATTCAGCTTTATAATATTAGTATAGATTAAATATACCGGTCTCACCTGAGTTTGTCCTGCACCTTCTTGACGGCCTTGTCGGGCTCGAGCGCGATGTCGGGCACCGACGCGTCCACCATCAGCGAGAACAGGTTCAGCATCAGATTCGCGTGTCTGCAACCGATAGGAACTGTTAGGGCATGGCAGGACTGGGAATTAGACAAATTAGGTACCTAACAATATCGAAACGATAAAGAAGTTCATCATCAGCCCATATACGTCCCCTCTGCTGGGACACGGGCCTACCCTAAACTAGGGCGATAAGGCCTTAGTCGACCACGCTGGCCAAGTGCGGGTTGGTCGACTACACAATCTTAGAATTTCTTCGTAGGTGTGCAGGTTTCCTCACGATGTTTTCCTTCACCGTTAAAGCACCACGTGATCACGTGATTTATCGCGTCTAATGTCAATCCCATACATTTTATTATTTTCGAACTTCGTTATCGTTTCGATATTGTTACTTTGTCTACGGAGCCTGGGCCGGAATGAAGTTACTGGGTATATCATGGCGCTACTGAGTAAAAGCCATCTCACCTCCTCAAATGCAGGAAAGCCGTGTAGCACTGCTTCCGGAACTCGTGGTAGTGGTCCGAGTGCACGCCGCCCATCGCCTCCACCATCTCCTTGCTGAGCTTCATCGGCGGCGGCAGCGGCTTCGGGTCCCGCCCCAGGATGTAGCCGAAGTCGATGTGGAACAGGGCTCCGGCCCGAGTCAGGAGAAGGTTGTCCAGGTGACGGTCGCCTACGCCTGTGGGGAAGGTACAAGGTTGCTGTATTTAGAGGTATGATCTTGGTCACGATTAGGGTTGTGAGTGGTGTCGCCGGACAATAACGGCAAAACTCCGAACATAACATAAATAAATATAAATAAATAAATATCTGGAACATTTCCACACACGGTCATCTGACCCCAAACTAAGCAGAGCTTGTACTATGGGCGTCAGACACTGATATACATACATAGATATTTATAAATACATACTTGAATATATAATCACACCCAGACACGGAACAAACACCGATGTTCGTCACACAAATATTTGTCCCGAGTGGGAATCGAACCCACGGCTCTTGAAACCGACCACGGATCTTGATAACGGTCGAAATAAGGTTTTTTCCCCTTTCGGACTTTAAATCCGTTGTCTAAAAATACCTAGAATGTCTAAGACCATTGACCGTTTAAACGCCCCTGCCCGGACGGCCCCTGGACGGCTTTCAAACTAGGACAAATCCGGGGAAATCCGGACGGATGGCAACCCTATCACGATGCCCCATTATCAAGACGAGGTTGTTCCCATTCATCCCCAACAACTTTGTCCCCTTAAAGGTAAGAGTTTTTTTATGAATGTCACTTGGAACCTAGAGTAGAAAAGTAGTCCCAAGTAGAGGATTATGGGACAGTTAAAAATTAACACATAATATTGAGCAAATTGACTATTTTCAAAAAATTCATTGAATAATTTATAGGTGTGTATATGATTTCGTCTAGTTGTTGCATTAGACGATATTAAAACAAGCCCATAAATAAAATCCACGAAATCATTTTCAATTTCAACTTTGTCAACCAAACGACACACAATGAATCGTGTAAATAGGGATGAAGTGAATTTCAATGCATAAAAGATACCAAACAAAGAAAAAATTATGAATCCAAAAAACCGTGCTTTTAATTTCAGTTCCGATTCGAACTATCCATCTATCCGTGCCAAATATTAACCCAAATAATAAGGCGTCCGACTGATTTCAGCCATGGCGGCAGATCTCAATTGAGATCAACCAAGTCGCAGGACATATTATAGTGCACAAGTGTGCGCGCAAACACAAGTGCACTCTCTATTCCCTTACTCTCATAGTTCGGTGAGACGGCAATCCGACATGACTGATGAGAGATCGGGCGCAGGACCACCGGCTTAACGTGCTTTCCGAGGCACGGGCGTTCAACCGCCAACTTCTTAACTCCGGGCTGAGTAAACCCAAATAATAACACATAAACAGAATAAAAACTCACCCAGCAAATAAGTAATCACGCAGTATCCAGCACAGCTCCTGATATACGTGTCCATGGTTTCCGGCTTGATCCCATAGGGGGCGCCTTCACAAGGATTGTGTTTCCTGAAGAAGTTCTGTATACTGCCCTCTGTGGCCAACGCTTCTGCCACCGTTATCGACTCAATGTACTGAAGGAAACCATGCTTTGAAGAGGTAGCTAGCACTTTGTACGGAGTCAATTTTAAGTCAAGATTCTCTCTCCTTAACAACTTGTCCATTAGCGTAATCATTTGTAGTATGAGTTGGTCTTGTCTCAAATCGTCTCCGTACTTGAATATGGCTTCGTATTCCATCCCTTCAGTTGTTAGGAAGGTCAGTTTTGAAGGCATAAGGGCTGATTTGAAGAGACTGGCTTTCTTCGCGACGATTCCTTTGATGGTCACGTTTGGATCTGCAAATTCATATATGAAGTCAAAGTTAAAGTCAAAGTTTTTATTGCGAACTAAGTGTTGTTACAGGTGTTAATGTTAAAACAGGATCTTAATACTTAGTAATTTGAATGAGGGACTGATTTTTAAGGATAATAAGAGATTAAGGTAGCATGCTGATACATTTCAGATTATTTATTAATTAATTGTTGTTCTTTTTACGGAGACCTAAATTTGAATTGTGTTTCTTAACTATGTTATCACGTCAACATTATAAGAAGACATGGCTTCGGCATAACACAGCGCTCACCACTGAGATATGTATGAGGATGTCTCCAGGTTGAAATATGACACGAATTGCTTCAAAAAGCATAGGGGTTTCATGGTTCTTGCTAAATAATATGGGCTCTTTTTCATTCTCGAGTTTGCGGTTCGTGGCCGGTCGTTATTTTTTTTCTTATAACTGACTACGATGACGGATGCAGCGGTACCGGGCTTGCGGAAGAGCGTAAGAGCGCACCCCTGAAAGGTGCGTTACCTAGGGTCAGCGGCATGGGGTTGATGCAGCCGAAAGTGTATCCTCAAACATTATCAGTATCAGGTTGAAAAATGACATGAATTGCTTAAAAAAAGGGGGGGGGGGGGGGAATTTATGGCTGTTTCCGAAGAATATGACGAATAAAAAATTTGTGCGGCGCATAAAAGTACCGCCTGGGGCAAGTGCCCCGTTTCCCCCCGCCCTAGATCCGCTCTTTTGCGGCCTTAGTCTTGCGGCTGCCGCAAGCGGCCTGTCTACCTATTTCTTCCTACCTAACTGCGATGGCTTGGAATAACTTTATCATCATCACCGGACTAGCTAGAAGGTTACCTAGCGACAGCGGCATGGGGTCGATGCTGCCGAAGTTGTATCCCGCTGCGTCGGGGTCCGCTAGAAGTCGCTGTAGCCGCTCCGCCTTGCGGCTGCGGTTACCACTCTCGCGAGCGACACACTTCACTAGAGAGACTAGCCGATCCACGAACACTTGTTGACGGGCGAGCGCGGCCCGCTGGCGTTGGAGATCAGCGCCACCTGGTGGGTAAAAGTGATATGTCATGTGTTATTTTGTTCGAAACGTTAACTGCAGCTATAGAAGTTTTGTGACTAGTTTTATAATTATTACTTACTAACCTTTATTTTTTTGTGTTGTTTTGTTTACAGTCAGTATTGTGTGGGCTAAAGGGTAGATATATCTATATGTGATGTGCCCGATATGGATATATTTTAAGGGTTTTTCTATAATGTATACTGTTGGTGTGCCTTTTATAAATACATAAACGTTAAAGTTCAGCTGATAAGACACAAATTAGTAGAAACTGATAAAGCATAACTCTTCACAGTCGCCGCAAATGTTGAAACAAATTATTATCGACGACAGCAAGTAACTTAACTGTCTAATAACGACAACAACTATCAAACTTGTAAACTTTACCTTTTAATTGTCACCGCAAGTATGAAGCAAACTGATTTGAACCCAAATTAGTTTGCCACGTTAGTAATAAAATTAACCTCATGACGGCCGCAAAAATAAGAAATATTCATATCACTCACCTTTGGCCAACCGATGGGAGAAAGTACGCATGACGTCTAAATACATGGCACGCACGCTGTTATCCTGAAAAAAAAAAAACCATTTAAAAGAATTGAAAATTAAAGAATAAAAAATTATTGATTTGAATAAGTCGAAAATGCGTTATGATATCGTAAACCAATTTGCACATCTGAAAAAAAATTACAACTGTCAGTTAAAAACCTTATCGACGACCTTAACCACTCGGCCATCGACGCTTTTACCGTAGACACTATACTGTACCTATGCTCTTCGGTACCAGTTCGGTAGCAAGTACCAGTACCAGAACTAGAGGTGATTCCCGCCCGTGTTATTGTCCATCAGAAACGACGCCAGGCTCAGGCGCTCCTAGACACTATACTACAAGGCGTCCGACCGATTTCAGCCATGGCGGCCGATCTCAATTGAGATCAGCCAAGTGCGCAGGACATATTGTAGTGCACAAGTGTGCGAGTAAACACAAATGCACTCTGTATTCCCTTACTCTCATAATTCGGTGAGACGGCAATCCGACATGACCGATGAGAGATCGGGCGCAGGACCACCGGCTTAACGTGCTTTCCGAGGCACGGGCGTGCAACCGCCAACTTTCTGACTCCGGGCTGAGCAATTTCTCAAGAGAAAAACTCACACTATACTATACTCAACTCATTGACAATATACTGACTATGACTGGCTCGGTGGAACAGTGGTTAGTGATCTTGGATGGCCGTTCCAAGAGTCGTAGGTTCGATTCCCACTCAGGACAAATATTTGTGTGATGAACACTGGGTGTGATTATGTATTTAAGTATGTATTTATAAATATATATGTATGTTTATCAGTCTTTGACGTCCATAGTACAAGCTCTGCTTAGTCTGGGGTCAGATGACTGTGTGTGGAAATGTCCCAGATATTTATTATTTATTAATTTATACTATACTCTTAGGTACCTGTGCTCGTCGGTCCTCGCACTCGATGAGCAGGTACCAGTAGAGGTAGTTCCCGACCGTGCTGTTGGCGCACGCGCGCTCGATCAGGAACGACGCCAGGCTCAGGCGCTCCTCCGACTCGGCATCGCTGGGGACAAGACTATAATGAAGAAACGATCTTACTACCAACATTACATAAGATTTTAGACTTTCGCGTTCCATTAACAATAATATCCCAATCAGCACTCATACCCGTTGTTGTTGTCAGCACAACTGTTGTCGATGACGCTCTGCACACTCTCCTCGGTGGCGACGGTGGACTCGTCCGCGCGCCCGTCCACCGAGCGGCGGCTGGCGGTGGAGGCGCTCAGCTCGCTCGCCGTCAGCACTGGAACGATTGTCAATGTCGTTGTGATCGGTTTTACAGAACGCGCTCAACGGAGCGCGAAAGCGAAGGAAAGCGCGGAGCGAAGCGGAGGATATGACAGATGTCTTTTACAGATGTGTAAAATAAACAAATAAAATCTTCATTAGAAAACTTAGCTCATAAAATTAAATATTAAAATCTACATTATATGCTGAGGCACGTACCTTGTTGGTCACTGATGTGAAATATTCGTTTTATATATTATGTTGTGTTCATTATTATTATTTTATGTTAAATTTATTTTTTCTTGTAATATGTGGCCAATAAATTATTTTCTATTTCTATTTCTATTTAAAGTTCAGGGAAATTATATATTTTTTTTTTTTTATAAAAGGCTAACAAGATGACCTCACTCCACCTGATGGTAAGCGGAAGTGAGATCCAAATATGAGGTCGACAGGCACAATAGTTATCGTATTGAGCCTGTCGCACTCACCCTGAAGGCCTGCTTAAATGCCGTTTCACGCCCCGCCTGAAGAGCCCGGGATCATAGGAGGGAGGGAAAACATGAGCTGGAAGGGCATTCCATGCCTTAATGGCACGGGGCAGAAATGAGGAGCTAAACCTCTTAGTCCGAGCCACCAGCGCCTGCATTGTATGTGGATGGCAGCGCTGTCCAGTACGTGTCGTTCGGGAGTGGAAAGGGGAGGAAGGGACTAGCTGGAATAGCTCTTCAGAGCATTCCCCATTATAGAGACGGTAGAGAACACTTAGACCGGCAATGTCTCTACGTAGCTGGAGAGGCTCTAAGGTTTCGGACACCTCTACATCACCGACAATACGGATAGCACATCGCTGCAACCTATCGAGGGCGTCGAGCAAGTATTTTGCGGAGCCATCCCAGAGGTGACAGCAATATTCCACACATGGGCGAACTTGTGCCTTATAAAGAAGGCAGAGTTGCACCGGTGTGAAAAATCGCCGCACTCTGTTCAGGATCCCCAGTTTGCGGGAGGCTGTTCTAATGACGCTCTCGATGTAATCCCGCTGGTTCAGGTCGCGGCGAACATCCATGCCAAGGATGCTAAGGCTATCCTGTATTGGTAAGGGGGTGCTCTGAAGAGTAGGATGGGAAAGGAAAGGAGACACTTTACTAGAAAAAACACACACCTGTGTCTTCTTGGCATTGAACTCGACAAGATTGCATGAGCCCCATTCGGAAATGCGGTCCAAGACCCCGTCAAGCTCGGCGACAAGAAGGTTCCTCTTTTCCTCGGTTTCGGTCTGTGATTAAACTAGGATTTCCTGTGTTTCAGGCAAAAGAGGGACTTACATGGTTATAGTAAGTATTCTCTACAGACAAAAAAAAAACAAAAAGAGTGCAAATGATTCCAAAATATTTCTTGTAATTCTCAACTGTAACTCTCTTTTTAATAGCAGAGTAATTGTAGGTGAGCTTAATAGCATTCTAGCTTTCGGAACTTAGCACGAATCATGTGGTGAAGTCTTTAATCAGTGCGTCCTACCCGTCATGACGTATGGAGCCGAAACATGGACACTGACGGCACGGCTGGTCCACAAGTTAAAAGTCGCTCAGCGGGCTATGGAAAGAGCTATGCTCGGTGTTTCTCTGCGGGATCGAATCAGAAATGAGGCGATCCGTCAGAGAACCAAAGTCATCGACATAGCTCATCGAGTTAGTAAGCTGAAGTGGCAGTGGGCTGGCCACATCAGCCGTAGAACCGACAACCGTTGGGGTAGACGGATTCTGGAGTGGATACCGCGTCTCGGCAAACGTAGTGTAGGACGCCCGCAGGCCAGGTGGAGTGACGATCTGCGCAGGACGGCTGGTAGGAGCTGGATGCGAGTGGCCGAGGATAGAGAGAAGTGGCGTGCATTTGGAGAGGCCTATGTCCAGCAGTGGATAGAAATGGGCTGATGATGATGATGATGATGATGATGATGATGTGGTGACGTACCTACGTATCATGATGATGATTTGACTGACTGATTCGCCAGTGATAAAATATACAGTATGTATGTTATTCATTATGCCATTCTCTATTAGATTAAAAAGAAAAATGAGCTCAAGGAACAGGTAGGGTTTTATCAGGCTAAGACGGGTTATTTATGATGATGATGATGATAAAGGTCATATTACCTGATGCAGAAAGCAGACTGGCTTGGCTGCCCCGGTGGCCGCTCTGCATTAGCTTCCCTTCGGCATCAGAGTAGACCACAGCCGTTTCCTTACCGCACACGCGCAAGTACTCTGTCAAAAACAAACATAGAATTAGGTAAATAATGAAAACTATATTTTTTTGACATTAACCTTTAACCATGTTATTATTTTTAATCGGTTTTAGTCCTTATGTGAGGTGGTTAAGGTCCAAAATAATGAGATCTCTGTATCAAGGCCTGGTTAAGGGTACATAAAGGGAGAGGTACACCCAGATAATTGATAGGGATAGGATTTAGAATCTACACTACTGCTCTGGCAATGGGTGGATTGATGGCTGGTTCGATTCCGGGTCAGGCAGTATTTCAGAAGGCACGTAAAGAAGTGGAGCGTTTGATCTCTAGTTTCATGTGGGATTGCCGTCTCACCGAACTATGAGAGTGCACTTGTGTTTGGGCGTACACATGTGCACTATAATGTCTAGAGCTGTTGGCACATCGCCATCGTGACCGGCCATGGCTTAAATCAGTAAGATATTTTATTATTATAAAGTTTAAACTGTCATGTTAACACTCATTCATAATTTAGTTAAAATAAATAACTCGATAATTTCAGTTTCGTATTATGAAACATGTAACTAATAAGGCAAGTCTGAACAGTAACTATTAATAACACTGTTCGTAGAAACTTAGGTAACTGTCTATACCTTCATGTATTTCAGCGAAATCTTCATATTTCAAAGCTTGTACCAACTGCAGTAGATATAGGAGTAGGTCTTCGTCAGGCGCTTGGCGAAGGCGAGACACAGCGTACCTGGAAAGCGTAATGAATGTTACTTGAAATACAACATATTACTAAATTCAAAAATTATCTTTTACAGGAGCAAAATCTATAGTGTGTCTTGTGTATTTCCGACTGAGTAGGTATTTCTGTAATAGGAATGTTTGGGTCTTATACTTGTATTATTGTATTTCTTTATAGTGTGTGATTATTATTTTAATGTAACTGTAGTGTCTTAATGTTCCATTGTTTTTTTTGCTTTTTGTTCTTTTTCACTATGTTTAATTATTATTATTTTTTTTGCCTTTTGTCTCTTTCTTAGTTAGTAGATATATTTGTATTTTTTTCTTTTTTTGCAAACCTAAGTGTCCCTCCCAATCGCCGGGCTAACACTGAAAATCAGCGTCGTGGTTCCGTAGGGCCGCGACATAATGCTGAGTGAAGGCCTTTTTGGCACATTCTAGTTTTAAGTTATTTTGTGTTTCTATTTTTGTGACTGTGTGAGAATGTGTTAAATAAAGATTTTTCTTTCTTTCTTTTCTTTCTTTATTACCTATAAAGAGAAGTTCTAGACAGTACCTAGGCATTTATCGTTATACAACATCACACGAGTATTGAATAGAATAATTGTTTATTTGTACCAAGGGACACATATACATACAATATTATGCACATTACACATACAAACACATATATGCGAAAATTAAAAAATCAATAAGTTGTAAAATAAAAATAAAAAAAAAACAGAAACTGCAAACAAAATTAAAACTAATAAGTACAAAAAAAAAGTCGCTTTCTCTGTCTCTATATGCTTTGCCCTATCTATTCTAACTCAAATCTTTAAGACTCCGCAACGGATTTCGATGCGTACTTTTAACGATTTAAGTTTTTAAATAGATAGGGATTAAAGTGGAAGGTTAACATTAAAACCTTCTACTTTAATCCCTCTATACTTCAACGAATCAAAGCGAGAATAAAATCGTTTCTTTTGTACAACTAAAAATATGGTAACTATATTACACTAACAGTTACAGTGGTCTTAATTCAGGCGAATTTCCCGAGAGATAGATATTATGGACCCTGTTGAGCACGGCAAAAAGATGGAATTAAATTCAAGTCTACTATCCAGATAATGATATATCTATTGTTATTAGAATTATTAGGTAACGCCCGAATTTCAATTCACTTCGTTTTTAACTTGTAACCTATATCGGGAAATCTGTATTCGGCTCGTAGTGTCTAATAATTATAATAGGACATTACACAGTTGTCCTCAATTCGCGTAAAGAAATTCCTCGAGCTAAGAAGGCATTTCGAATTCAAAGTTCAGTTAGCAGAAGTGCCTATCAGGACAATGGTTATTGGTACGATTTGAATAGCTCTATTAGATGAAGCTAGTCTATTATTAGCGCGAACAATACGATCAAGAATACCCGTATAATAAGATGTCAAACATAATTATTTAGAAATGCCGAAGTGGTCTAGAGTTCCATCCGTAAAAGTGGTTTTTATCCTTACTAATATTATAAACTAGTGACCTGCCCTCGCTTCGCTTAGGGTGAATTTTACATAATATAATCCACCTTCTTGAATCCTTCTATCTATTAAAAAACAGCATCAAAAGCGTAGTTGCGTAATTTAAAAGATTTAAGCATACATAGAGACAGAAAAGCGTGTATTTTTACCCGACTACGGCAAAGCAAAAGGAGGGTTATGATTTTGACAGGCTATGTATGTATGTATTATGTATGTATGTATGTTCATCTGTTTCCACATAACTTCTAAATTGCTTGTCAGAATTCGACAAATGACATATCATTAGAAGCGTCTTAATTGTCCGCTGGTTATAGGCTATATAGGGTTTCACAAAATCTAATGTGGCGCCCACTAGCGGACAAAACATACAGAGTAAAAAAATAAAGTTAAGATAAATACGCCGTGTTTGGTATCATTGGAAAGCGCTTTACTTGTACATTTTAAATATATATATATTACTAGCATTTGCATGTGACTTTACGTATATTCATGGACTGATTGCATATAGTTCACATCTTTTCGTTCATAGCTTCTTTACTACGTCCCCTTAAAATATAAAACATGTTGGTTCATCAATTTAACTTTTGATAATATTATGCGCCACAAATACACTTTAACACCAAAATAGTACAAATAATAAAAGTTAAAACTAAAACCCAACTACGACAAAAAACGACGCTGAAAAAGTATAAAACAAGACTTTTAGAACACTGAACTGAACAAAGTTGCTTATGTAGTTCCAACTATGTAGAGATAAGTTTTCATGTTTGGAAAGGCGTAGTCACACGTTCCATACACAAGTACCTACCTACCGTAGCACTTTGACAACGTGTGACTGCGGTTTTCCAAACATGAAAACTTATCTCTACATAGTTGGAACTACATAAGCAACTTTGTTCAGTTCAGTGTTCTAAAAGTCTTGTTTTATACTTTTTCAGCGTCGTTTTTTGTCGTAGTTGGGTTTTATTAATACTTTGTAGTGATGCGAAAGTGACTCTGTCTGTCTGCCTTTGTGTCGCGCTTTCACGCCAAAAATATTGAACCGATTTGAATTCAATTTCGTAGTCAGATAGTCTAGAGACTGAGAAAGGACATAGGCTTCTTATCCGACTTGTTACAAGGGAGTTATGTTTGACGCGACGAACGACTTCACGCTAATCACTACATAGTATAAAGCAAAGACGCTTCCCGCGTCTGTCTGTAACTATAATGTTACGACCACGAGAGACCGTGCAAGCGGAATTAGTCTTATCGTCGTAATGATAAGGTCTATATTCGCTTGTCTATATTCGATAGTACGTCACACACGCTGGTCGGTCGATACGAGCTCCCGCATGTTCTAGAGTGTTCGCCGCCCGGACCGCTCGAGAATACTCTCATCGCTACGCGAAGAGCTGCGTCCTCGCTGCATATAAAAGCGGGATGTACGACACGACGGGACAGTTCCGATTTGGGAAAGCGAAGCGAATCAGTCTCCTGCGAACTAGGAGTGATCGAGTGCGTTAACTGCGAATAGTTTCAGTGTAATTCAGTGTTTTAGTGTGATTCAGTGTTTTAGTGTAATTTAGTGTTCCGTGTTTAGTGTTGTAATTAAGTGTTTTTAAGTGTTTAATCGTGTGATTGTTAGTCAACAAATAAATTAGTTGTCTTTTGATGACTTTTGGCGTATCTTGAATTTAACGTACCCCGTTCCCGCAACAGTATGCTTAAATCTTCAGGACTACGCAACGGATTTTGATGTTTTTTTTTACCCGACTACGGCAAAGCAAAAGGAGGGTTATGATTTTGACAGGCTATGTATGTATGTATGTATGTATGTATGTATGTATGTATGTTCATCTGTTTCCACATAACTTCTAAATTGCTTGTCAGAATTCGACAAATGACATATCATTAGAAGCGTCTTAATTGTCCGCTGGTTATAGGCTATATAGGGTTTCACAAAATCTAATGTGGCGCCCACTAGCGGACAAAACATACGGAGTAAAAAAATAAAGTTAAGATAAATACGCCGTGTTTGGTATCATTGGAAAGCGCTTTACTTGTACATTTTAAATATATTAGTACAGGATCCGTGGTGTATTTTTTCACTTGATTACTATCAAGCTAATTTTCCGTGAGTAGCTTCATTTTGATAAGACGCCCAAAAAATTCCTGTGCGAAAATTTTTGATTGTGGTAGCTAACAGAGGTAGCAATGATTAAATATTTAGGACCGTAGGACCGGGACAAAGTACCACGGAATTTGTAGGACAATATGACCGTTACATTATATAAATATTAACTAAGTAAAATAATAAAAATCAGCTGGTTAGTAATCATTTTTGGTGATCTCGTTATCGATACAAGTTGGAGGGGGAGGAGATCACCAAAAATGATTACTAACCAGCTGATTTTTATTATTTTACTTAGTTAATATTTATATAATGTAACGGTCATATTGTCCTACAAATTCCGTGGTACTTTGTCCCGGTCCTACGGTCCTAAATATTTAATCATTGATACCTCTGTTAGCTACCACAATCAAAAATTTTCGCACAGGAATTTTTTGGGCGTAAACATGTCGGTAAAACACTCACCGCATAAAGATAGTTCTGCGTCGGAACCGGACTTGTCTACTATTGCGGACTCGGTTTTAAGCAACATAACTTTTCGACACGAGAAGCGAAAACGGGGCGATGTCATTGAAGATGACTTAAAAGAATTTATGGAACAAATACGGAATATGATGTCCCAAAACAAGAAAGATCAAGATTCCAAATTTGCGACCCTATACTCAACTATGAAAGAAATTCAACAGCAAAACGCCGAGATCTCAAAGTCTATAGATTTTATGTCTGAAAAGTACGAGGAAATCAAGCGAGACTTAGAAAAAACTGAGACCGAAAGAAAAAAGAATCTTATTTATATAAACGAACTTGAACTGAGAATTTGCAGTCTGGAAAAGTCAAATCGCAGCACTTCGATTGAAATACGTAACCTTCCCCGGAAGACTCCTGAGTCTAAGGGGGACATTCTGAACGTCGTGAGTTCTATCGGTAAGGCAATTAATGTCAATATAGAACAAAGCGATATCAAAGATCTCTTTCGCTACGAGTCTAAATCATCCAGTGCGATGCCTGTTATTGTGGAGCTTACTACTGTAATAAAAAAGGAAGCAATCATTGAGGCGTCGAAAGAATTTAGAAAAAATAAAAAAAACAATCTGACTACCAAAGACATAAACCTCACAACCACCCCCGTTCCTATATACATATCCGAAAGCTTATCACCAACAACCAAAAAGCTATATGCCATAACACGCAAATTTGCGTCAGATAATAGTTACCAGTATTGTTGGACCAAACATGGATGCATCTACCTACGGAAAGAAAATGGTGCCAAAGTTATACGTGTCAACAAAGAAGAGGACCTCAAAAACCTACTCCTGGCGGCTAAGAAATGACTAGTTTTTATGTCGTATGTATTTACTAACTTGCATCTTAAAATTAAGTTCATACTAATACCGTTTTATACTAATTTACATATTGTTATACTACACACCTGCACCTCTTATATCCGAAACATATACACACATTCACAATCATACCTCGCCTATTTTTTACTGTACGAATTAAGTAATAACTCACAAAGAAACACTTTGCCTCACCAGTTTTTAATTATTTTAGTTTCTAAATTTATCCATCAACCCACACAGTCACCAGAAAAGCTCAAATCTATTCACATATATACACCATTAAGCTCATACTTACACAGTGATTAATAACGACACCGATGACATTATCATTGAACTCGATAAAATACAAGTTTCCGACTCCTTTCAAGTTGAACCCGAAAACTGTGTAAATGTCCTTAGTTTTCCCGATACGAGTCTTAAAATAGTAACACAAAACATAAGGAGCATTTATAAAAATCTTGATGAGTTTGCAGCATTTCTTAAAAGAATAAGCGTTAATTGTGGTGTATTAATTCTTACTGAGTGCCGATTGGCAGAACACAAACCACCACCCTTATTAGAAAATCTAGACACGCGGTAGCGTGTCAAGCCAAGTTCAAGAAACAGAACTGGCAAGCCGCACCGTGTGTAATATTACACGAACCATTTGGAACCACTTTTGAACCCCTCATAAATCAAAAACTATTTCACATAAACGTATCAAATTTGGCTCGTATATTGTGACTTGCGAGATAAATATGTGTTCTAAATTTCATAAACTTATCTTTAACAGTTATTTAGATATTAATGTCCAAAAATCCTCATTTTTATCATTGACTGACTGACAGATCAAAATTCTAACCCAGTTCCAAATGACCTAGAGAGTTAAAATTTGGTATGCAGATAGGTAATTACATGAATACAAAGGAAAAAATAAAAAACTGAAATTTTTTTAATTTTTTTTTTTATAATGAGCTAACAAGATGACCTCACTCCACCTGATGGTAAGCGGAAGTGAGATCCAAATATGAGGTCGACAGGCACAATATACCATATTGAGCCTGTCGCACTCACCCTGAAAGCCGTTTCACCCCTCCCCCCCCCGGAACATCGATTTTTGAGGGAAAGGGGGACGTGAAAGAGGAGACCACTGCTGCGGCAACAACGAGACAAGGCGTGGAGTCTCGCATTGGTATTGAGCTGTGTGGGTCGGAGTTGGCCCGTCCGCCGAACGGAAGGCACTCCCATTTCTACGGGACCCCCTGGCCGCCGGGCTGACCCGCTCCACCTGCACAATACCGCCGCTAAGACTCCACTGGTCCGGCGCTTGCCGCAGCAATGGTACCCCCTGGCTCCGGTTCGTACAGTGCTGATCCCAGAACACGGCCTGACCGAGAGAGGTCAGAGTCACTTGGCGGGTTTTACGCAACTGTATGGTGGTAACAATTAGGTTAGGTTCTATTATGAACGCTTAACATAAATACCTAATTAGTGCCTAATCACGCCTATATACCGGGGAAGGCAGAGCACTAAGTATATATTTACAATTAAGAGTAGGTACGTGATGATAAAATAATAGGCATTTAGATTTTCGGTAAACGACGCGCGCGCGCCGAGTGACGCCGGAGCGCTCAGGCGTGGCGGGTTGGTCGGTGCGACAACCTTGACGCGAAAGTTGCCGAGCGAGCGGCAGCCGCGCTCATAAGCGCGAGCGCCCTTTTGCTGTCCGGTTGTCTCCCGATATCTGACCTATAAGGTTGCGATTTATGCTGCGAAATATAATAGTATAAATAATTTCATAGCTATAAGTAGGTAGGTGTATATACTTATTATTATTACAATTCCTATAATAAGTAGGTACGTAGGTTTAGTATAGTATAGGGTCTAGTTTTAGTTTTGAATTTGTCCTTTTCAAAGGACCCACGGTGTTACGATGATAAATACTTTTCTACAAAAAGTAATGATATCCAATCAAAAACATAAATGTGAAATGAGAGCCAAGTTCAATATTATGATAATTGCCTTGGTTGTTGACTTCAACGACAAAAGAAGTGAGATCTAAATGGGTGCCAAGTTCAATGGTCAACCCTGAAATTTATTTATAAGTAACACTATAACATACCTATCATATCTAGACACGCGGTAGCGTGTCAAGCCAAGTTCAAGAAACAGAACTGGCGAGCCGCACCGTGTGTAATATTACACGAACCATTTGGAACCACTTTTGAACCCCTCATAAATCAAAAACTATTACACATAAACGTATCAAATTTGGCTCATATATTGTGACTTGCGAGATAAATATGTGTTCTAAATTTCATAAGCTTATCTCAAACAGTTATTTAGATATTAATGTCCAAAAATCCTCATTTTTATCATTGACTGACTGACAGATCAAAATTCTAACCCAGTTCCAAATGACCTAGAGAGTTAAAATTTGGTATGCAGATAGGTAATTACATGAATACAAAGGAAAAAATAAAAAACTGGCAATTTTTTAATAATTAGGTTTTTTTTTTATTTTTTTTTATTTTTACAAGAGGCTAACAAGATGACCTCACTCCACCTGATGGTAAGCGGTAGTGAGATCCACATATGAGGTCGACAGGCACAATAGACCATGTTGAGCCTGTCGCACTCACCCTGAAAGCCGTGAAAAAGGAGACCACTGCTGCGGTTAGGTTCTATTATGAACGCTTAACATAAATACCTAATTAGTGCCTAATCACGCCTATATACCGGGGAAGGCAGAGCACTAAGTATATATTTAGGTATACATACTTACTTATTTACAATTAAGAGTAGGTCGGTTTTCATATTTATTACTTAGGGTTATACCCCGTAAACGTAGGAAAATACAGTAACTGATTCAATTGTTTTACATTTATAAAGTCTAGTTTTAGTTTTGAATTTGTCCTTTTCAAAGGACCTACGGCGTTATGATGATATATACTTTTCTACAAAAAGTAATGATATCCAATCAAAAACATAAATGTAAAATGAGAGCCAAGTTCAATATTATGATAATTGCCTTGGTTGTTGACTTCAACGACAAAAGAAGTGAGATCTAAATGGGTGCCAAGTTCAATGGTCAACCCTGAAATTTATTTATAAGTAACACTATAACATACCTATCATATCTTCTTATAACATAAGATAATGTATGGTGGTAGCCTATGAAGGTCTGTCTTGGCTAGTTTTCTTTAGTTAGTTAGTTAGTAGTCTAGTTAGTTGTCTTGGTTAGTTTGGTATTTGTCGGTCGAAAATTTGGATTGTTGGTAGAAACTAGCGAGCGAACATAATAATACGTTGGTAGGTTTATAGCAACTAGCCAAGACAGACCTTCATAGGCTACCACCATACATTATCTTATGTTATAAGAAGATATGATAGGTATGTTATAGTGTTACTTATAAATAAATTTCAGGGTTGACCATTGAACTTGGCACCCATTTAGATCTCACTTCTTTTGTCGTTGAAGTCAACAACCAAGGCAATTATCATAATATTGAACTTGGCTCTCATTTTACATTTATGTTTTTGATTGGATTACAATTTACATTATACATCCATAAATCACACTCAAAATGATGGCGTGGTTGTTTATATTTCTGAAGATCACATCAATTGTAATATCGAACAACTTGTGTTCAGTGAGGCCAATGGACTTTTTGTGGGAATTGGCCATGATATAGGTATTCTTTGTTTATATCGATCTCCGTCACACTATAATATTGATTCGTTTTTGGTTTCGCTTGATGGACACTTAAAAAGATTATCTAGCTACGAAACATTAATAATTATGGGTGACATCAACATAGATATCAAAGCTAATAATAACGACAGAAGAAGTGAGGAGTACCTCAACCTGCTAGCCGAAAATGGTTTACTACCCGCACATCTGTTTCCTACTAGAGAGTCCAATTGCCTTGATCATGTCTTTATAAAATCAAAGTTAGAATCGCAAACACTCGTTATCAATACTAATATAACTGATCATTTCCCTATTCTTCTGAATTTAAATACTAAAGCTACCCCTAGCAAACCACCTAAATTAATAAATGTAACGAATTTTGCTAACGCCGCTAAGGACGTAAACAATCTTGACCTTTCATATATTCTAAAAATAGACGATCCCAACACTGCCGCCGAATATTTGGTTTCACATCTCAGAGAGTCGCTGAAATATAATACAACGAAGAAAAAAATACCCAATAGGAAACAAATTATTAAACCTTGGATTACGCCAGGCCTATTGAGGTGCATAGCTCATCGGGACTCACTTCATAAAAAAGCAAACGGTTCACCCGATAGTGAAATTATTAATACGTCATACCGTAGGTACAGAAATTTCTGCAACGATTTGCTTCATCGATTGAAAACTGAGCATCATAGATCCCAGTTTAGTAATTGCAAAAACTCTAAACAAACCTGGAAAACCATCAGACAAATAACAAATACTGCTTGTTGTAAAAATCCAGCCAAAGAGTTACTGAAATTAAACCCAGAAAGTTATCAGGCGTCAATTGATGAAGTAAACACTTATTTTGCAGGTATTGGAAGAAAACTTGCTGATGATATCAAAAAGAATTCTGATACCTCCCACAATACTGAATGTGAAATAAGTTCGTCACTGAGTGTCAATTCTTTCGCGTTGTTCCCAACAGATAATGTAGAGGTGGAAAATCTTATATATGGCCTAAAAAATGATTCATCCACTGGATGGGACGGCATTCCCTCGCACTTTCTTAAGTCAGTCGCTAAGACAATAATACCAATCCTCACTTACATAGTAAATCTCTGTTTTGATAATGGTGTATTCCCTGACTGTTTTAAGCGAGCTGTTGTTCATCCCATTCACAAGGGTGGTTGTAGAGACTGTGTTGATAACTACCGGCCAATTTCAGTTTTAACAGCATTGTCCAAGATCCTAGAAAAACTTCTGAATATACGATTGATGAATTACATGAAACAGGAACAACTGATCTCGAAATCACAATTCGGTTTCCAACCCAACAGGTCAACTGAGGATGCGGTAACTCATCTCGTTAATAACATAGCCACAAATCTGGATAAAGGCAATAAGTGTGTGGGTATCTTTTTGGACTTAGCAAAAGCATTTGACACAGTTTCTGCAGCCATCCTTGTCCAAAAACTGGAATCAATGGGCATAAGAGGGATACCCCTGAAGTTATTTAAAAGCTTTCTAACTGACAGATGGCAACAAGTTAAAATTGGTGACCATTTGAGCACTTACCTTCCGATTGCGTGCGGAGTTCCACAGGGAAGTGTTCTGGGCCCAAGTCTCTTCCTGGTTTACATAAATGAGCTCTGCAACTACAAACCCTTTTGCGGTCATATCTACTCATATGCAGACGATACTGCTCTCATATTCACAGGAGAAACTTGGGCCGAGGCGCAAAAAAGTGCTGAGCGTGGACTTAGGCATGCTATTGGTTGGCTTAATAAAAATCTCTTAACTTTAAATGTCAAAAAATCAAAATTTCTCACATTTTCTATAACTCAAAAAACACAGCCCGGCCCTACTTTTAGTATTAAAGCACACACTTGTACTACCGATTCATTTTCATGTAAGTGTCTAGCGTTGGAAAGAGTTACTGAGATAAGGTACTTGGGAGTCCAGTTAGATAACACACTTTCTTGGAATTCGCAAATAAACCTACTTTCAACACGTACGCGTAAATTGAGCTGGATTTTCAGGAACCTTCGCGATGTCCTTAAACCACAACTCTTGAAGACAGTATATTTCGCACTCGCACAATCGGTCCTAAGCTACTGTATTCCAGCGTGGGGTGGTGCTTGTAAAACTAAAATTATAAGATTAGAGCGTGCTCAAAGGTCTGTGTTAAAAGTTATGTTGAAAAAGCCCTTCAGATATCCCACTCATAATCTTTACAAAGACAGTCAAGTTCTCTCCATCAGACGTCTTTATATCCTACACACTATACTCCGCAAACACTCTGATCTCATTTATGATTCCACTTACAAATCTGCGAGGCGAAGATCAGATAAAGTTTGTGACATAGTAAAACTCCATACTATGTTTTTAAGACGGCACCTGTTCTTCCTAGCACCTTATTTATATAATCGACTGAATAAAGTTTTAAATTTTTACTGCAGAACTCGTATGGAATGTAAAATAATAATACAGGAATGGTTATTGAAACTGAGTTATGACGAAACTGAATCCTTATTATCAAACGTACAATAAACTAAAATACCTAAACATTCACACACTCATACACACACACCCACATACATACAAACACACACACACACATACAAACACACACACACACACACACACACATACACATATACACAAATTGTAAACACTATACATGAATGTTACATATTATGAATTATATAAGCCATCTCATCCTCGATCTACGGGTGGGACCTGGAGTCCTGAAATACAGGGTCGCCCTAGTTTAGGCTCCAGTTCACACTTATGATCTCTCCATTAAGGTGTATTTTTAAGCTGTAACTTATGTATAAGTGTGAAAAATAAAACATTTTTATTATTATTATTATTATTATCAAAATGAAGCTACTCACGGAAAATTAGCTTGATAGTAATCAAGTGAAAAAATACACCACGGATCCTGTACTATATATATATTACTAGCATTTGCATGTGACTTTACGTATATTCATGGACTGATTGCATATAGTTCACATCTTTTCGTTCATAGCTTCTTTACTACGTCCCCTTAAAATATAAAACATGTTGGTTCATCAATTTAACTTTTGATAATATTATGCGCCACAAATACACTTTAACACCAAAATAGTACAAATAATAAAAAGTTAAAAACTAAAACCCAACTACGACAAAAAACGACGCTGAAAAAGTATAAAACAAGACTTTTAGAACACTGAACTGAACAAAGTTGCTTATGTAGTTCCAACTATGTAGAGATAAGTTTTCATGTTTGGAAAGGCGTAGTCACACGTTCCATACACAAGTACCTACCTACCGTAGCACTTTGACAACGTGTGACTGCGGTTTTCCAAACATGAAAACTTATCTCTACATAGTTGGAACTACATAAGCAACTTTGTTCAGTTCAGTGTTCTAAAAGTCTTGTTTTATACTTTTTCAGCGTCGTTTTTTGTCGTAGTTGGGTTTTATTTGTAATAGATAGAGGCATTCAAGAGGAAGGTTTTTATGTACCTATAATATCCAAAGCGAAGCGAGGGCGGATCACTAGTTTCAAATATTATAGAGCTTGGCATATTTGCTCATTGATCACTAGTGTTCGCGGCTGTAGAAGTTGAAAGGTCAAAGTCAAAGTCAAAATATTTATATGTACACATAGAGCACGAATACTTAGTTGCCTCTAGTAGGCCCTCGATAGCTGATGGGTATACGTACTTCCTGACTGCTGGGTGAGTGAACTTGGGTGTCAGCAGTTCCAATGCATCTTCCACGTCCATCGGCGTCCACTGCTTCATCATAGACAGCGCCTGCCGCACCTCGCCTGCAGACATTCGGTAAAGTTCAACATCAGCTCATATACGCCCCCACTGCTGCGGCACGCGCCTACCCTTAACTAGGCTATAAGGCCATGGTCAACCACGCTGGCCAGGTGCGGGCTGACTACACAACATAAGAATTTTTTACTAACCGCTAAAGTGTCAAATAATTGTACAGTCAGTCAAAAATGTTGTCTACCGCCCTAAGGTTGAGATTCGTTTGAACGTAATGAAACAACAAGGTCAATTTTCACTGGCTGTGTCAGTGAAAAGTCAACCTTAGCGATCGTTACATCTCAAATTTCAATTTTAAATCACAGTAGTACGTGGCGGGGTTTGAACTGGCGACCTCTCGCATGGCAAGCAACGACCTTCGACGAAGCAACCACTCGGCCAGCGACGCCCTATCGGTAAGGTTCATTCAACACAACGTATGTATGATGTTCGGATTGGAAAAAACTATGCTCTGTAACTCTCAAATCAGTTCAGAAGAAGACAGCATAGTTTCTGAATGGAATCAGATTTTTCCGATGTTTTCATTATGGGGACAGGAATACTGGGCCGATTTCGTTTGATTTTGCCATCGACTCGATAAGAAGAAGAAGACTACTGCACCATGTCCAAATGAACAACGTAGGTAGGTATGTATTTAGATAAGCATAGAAAATAGTAGAACACATATAAAATAGTAGAACACATATATTCTAATGATTTTGGTAAGTATGCAAGGAATTATAGTGTGTAAACACGCATTCGATACTCATAATTATATATGAAACATCCTTCATCTCACAAAGGCGCAAACGAAAATAACAACACTACAATAATAGGGAACTTGTTAAATAAACTCACCATCACATATCTCAGTAAAATTGCGTTCTACAAAGTAGGTTTGTTCAATAAAGTTAGTTAGGGAACATAAATTACTCGTATCATAGTTCAGATGGATTGTAATACTTGCGGTTTAGATATAAACTATGCGTGTTACCTACTTACTTGTAGATAATGATTTTAGGGTTCTGTGTTACTTTTAACACTGCGTTACTCTAGGTGTAAAACTTCTTTGATAAAACACTCGTAGCGTATGAGATATTGTAAAAACTAGAAAACTTTACCGCGATTGTGGCAACGGAATGTAGAAAGATTCGTGTGTTGAAAGACTTGAAAGTCCCGTTTATTTTTAGGATAGAATATAATAGACTTTTTTATGGTAGCTAATAATACGCATTTTAAATCTACTGTAAAGTTCTAGTTGTCTTCGATAAAAAACCTTACAGATATCACATTTTCCGTTACATACAATTCTTATTTGATACGGAACACTCAGCTGCTAATTCTAAACCAGACTTGACCGATTATGTTACGAAGCAAACGATATCATTAAACGTAATGCTTTACATAATACTAATTTGCGTAATACCGTAATAATTGTTAAGGCTTATCATGATGGCATACTAAGATTAAAAATAAATTAATATTATATTTGTATTTGAGACAAATTACATGTACCTAAAGATTTTTTAAAATAAAGTTACATCATAACAGATACGGGTAAAAAAAATGTATTCAAGGATAAATCTAGCATCTTTATTTATTGTCGTTTCATACAGGCAAGGAATTAAAAGAAAAAATGATATTATTCGCAAACTAATCCACAGGCACCTATTATAATTATTTCATTGCACTTGACGTGCAATGAAATATTTATTTTCTCCAAGATATTTTACACATCATCCTGGATATCTCATGGCATCCTCAGATGTATTAAGAATCGTAATAAGCTCCAAATATTATATCGTAATGACCCTGACAACGACATTAAAAAAATTACTTACTTGCGTTATAGAAATTATTGTAACAACCTGATTAAAAAATTAAAAAGATTATATGACAGAAATCTACTTACAAAATCTATTAACAACAACAAGCTACTATGGAAAAATATTAAAACTTTAACATATACAAACAAACCTACTAGTGTGAATTCTGAACTAACAAACCTGAAACTGACCGCACTCGATTCGGCAAATTTTATAAACAGTTACTTTGCTAATATTGGTAACGATCTAGCTAAAACCATTAGTACAACCATAAATGAAAATGATTTTAACCAATATTTACATCGATTACCAACTACTTCCCAATCCCTTGTTCTCTTAGATACAGACCATGATGAAATAAATACAATAATAAATAACTTGAGAATAGACAGTGCCCCCGGTTGGGACAACATTTCCACCTCTTATATTAAATACGTTAAAAATAAAATTATACCTATTCTCACACATTTGGCTAACCTGTGTTTTTTGAAAGGTGTATTTCCCAATTCACTAAAAAGATCTATTATAACGCCTATTCATAAAGGTGGTAATAAGGAGAACGTTAGTAACTATAGACCTATCTCGGTGCTTCCAGTCTTAGCCAAAATACTAGAAAAGCTAATAAATACGCGTTTGCTAAAATATCTAGACACTTACAATATTCTATCACCAAACCAATACGGATTTAGACACGGAGTCTCAACAGAAGACGCAGTGACGGCCATTAGTACGCTAATAACCGAACAAGTCGATAAAGGCTCAAAATGTCTATCTGTATTCATAGATCTAAAAAAAGCGTTCGACACCGTCTCAAATAAAATACTATTGCAAAAATTAGAAAAAATTGGCATAAGAGATACGCAGTTACTTATTTTCAAAGACTACCTGACTAACAGAAAGCAAAAAGTTAAACTTGATGGCTGTACAAGTGATGATATTGATGTATCATGTGGTGTCCCTCAAGGAAGTGTCCTGGGCCCTACCCTGTTCCTAATTTACATAAATGATCTCTGTGACATGTCTATTCCTAATGCGAAAATATACTCTTACGCTGACGACACAGCAATCGTCTTCACTGGCAGTAACTGGTCTGATGTAAAAAAGAATGCGGAGCAGGGTACAGCTCGGGTGGCTTTGTGGATGAAAAACAACTTACTCACCCTTAATACTGATAAAACTAACTACATTTGCTTCAGTATTTATAATAGTTCTCAGCCCTGTCAAGACTTCAACATAAAAATACATACTTGTGGGGCAGTGGAGGGTTTCAATGATGGGTGTAGTTGTCCTCAAATTAATAAAGTACAACATGTAAAATATTTGGGAGTAATCTTGGACCAAAGGCTATCATGGTATCCTCAAATTGAACAAATTACATCAAAAATACGTAAATTTAACTGGATATTTAAATCACTTAGATACGTAGCTCCAAAGCATGTAACCAGCAGTTCGCATAAACCTAGAAATTTATTAACGAAATATACACCTCGCTGGTCCAATCAATAATAACATACTGTATCCCTATCTGGGGTGGAGCACTCAAGACGCGTTTCCTAGAAGTAGAGAGAGCACAGCGTACACTGTTAAAAATAATGTATTTCAAAAAAAGGACATTCTCAACGCATAATTTATACCAAATTAGTAACCTACTTTCGGTACGCAAATTGTACATTATACAAACAACATTAAAAAAACACAAAAATCTAATTTATAAACCATGTACGAATATAACGGGAAGGAGAAGAAATGAAAATGTAGTCAACGTTCCCCATAGAAAAACTCATTTTGCTAAGGTACAATTTGAATCTCGCTCAGCTGTCCTATATAACAAAGTAAACAAAGCAACACAAATATACAACAAATCGTTCCATGAATGTAAATCTATAATTAGTATCTGGGTAAAAGACTTAAGCTACGAAGAAACGGAAAATTTTATTTATAACTAGCTGGTCCCATAACTTCACTCGCGTGAGTTTCTGGATTTTACATACAAATGTTTTTCCCAATAATTCCCGTTCGCGTGGGAATTTTGCAATATTATCCTATTGCAACAGGGTTTTATGCTTGTTAGGGTACCCGCATGTCTGATTTCAATTATCTATCATACGTGGTTTGGATTTTTTTACACAAAAGTTAACTCCCATTCCCGTGGGAATCCTGCAATATCCTGTTGCAACTATGCCTGAACTTTTACTAAGGCTATGCGTTGATGGATTGCTATGTCAGTCAGTCAGTCACATTTGGGTTATGTATATTTAGATTAAATTAACACATACAAAAAGACACGCACAATAATATTTATATTTAAAATAATAATATATATAAAAAAAAAGTATATACAAGCATTCACAGTTATATAGGTATATATATATATGTATATGTTTATATATGTGTATGTATGTATGCATGTATGTGTGTATATGCATATGTATGTGTATGTATGGGTAAGTACCTATGCATTGTATATCATAGAATACACGGTAAACAAATAAAAGCGGCTAAGTGAAACCTAAAATTTGTAAAATTGATTTATTTAAAATACTTATTATAAATCAGAATGTTTAATCCTAATCTTGTTTTAAATATTATAATTAACTTATAGCTCAGTGATATCACATACCTACTTAAAGTTGCTTACAAAAAAAAATTGTTTATAAAAGTATAATTAAATCAATATACCTGTATTATACTATATCTAAGAAAGAGCGGAATCCCCTGGTACAGGCAATTTCATGCTTAAAAGGGGGCTCCAACAATTTATGTACAATTTATGTTCAGAAAACCAATAAACAATTTTTATTTATTTTTTATTTTATTATCATCATCATCATCATCATCAGTCCATATACGTCCCCACTGCTGGGGCACGGGCCTACCCTAAACTAGGGCGATAAGGCCTTAGTCGACCACGCTGGCCAAGTGCGGGTTGGTCGACTACACAACCTTAGAATTTCTTCTTAGGTGTGCAGGTTTCCTCACGATGTTTTCCTTCACCGTTAAAGCGTCGAATGGTGGTGGAATGATATTGTACACATCTGTGCGTATTTTATAATATGAGAGAATGTGGCATTTGCCTTTAACAAGTAGAATGCCAGCTCAATCATGTGTTCTTATCAATCTGTGACGTTAAACAAACATAATGATATTATCATAAAGCAACGTTCCCTTCAGGACAATGATGTCACTAGATTGTAAATACGATGTATCTCACATGTTTCCGTATTTTAGAAAAAATATTTACTCAACTAAGTACTAAGAATGTAAGTAATCTGTACTAAAACTGAAGTGATTTTTTTGTTAGAACGCGCTAATCTCAAGAACTACTGGTTCGAATTGAAAAGTTTGAGTTGGAAAGACCATTTATTGAGGAAGGCTTTAGGCTTTATAACATCACGTTGCGACTAATAGGAGCAAAGAAACAATGGAAAATGTGTAAAAAACGTGGAAAAACGCGGACGAAGTCGCTGGCACAGCTAGTAATTTATAAATATACATATGTAAATCGTGCTTGTAAAGACTGTCAAAGTCTTAGACAGTTAAAATTGTGTTAACAATAAAACAGAGCTTTATATGCATAACACTTTACATTATCTTACCTTCTTCCGCCGCTTGCACGACCATTTTTTTTTAATTCACACAAACTCAAAACTCACAAACTCATCACCGTCAGACTAAGACTCCATAAAGTCACGCATAATCCTTGTCACTACTCACTGTTTACATAAAATTAAAACTCATTTCAGCCGAATACTTCAGAGTCTTTTCAGACTAGATCTTCACTTTTTTACTAACATACATATCCTTTAACTTTTTAAAAAACCAAAAGCGTACTGGCAGCAAAAAAATGCTTTTATTAAAAAGTCTGGCGTTAAAGAAAAAAAATATTAAATACTCAGCCGTAAAAAAACACTTTATCTATACTTCTATGGTATTATTAAGGTATTAATATTGGATGGTGTGTCTTTGTTGCCGGTTGGTAAGTTAATGAACTGATTTTATGTTGTAACTCGTTAGCAAAAGCGGTAGGACAAGGTCAGAGTCGTTGGGTAAGGTTTTTTCGGTCATCATTGTTGCTTTTTATCGCATAAAATATTACTCTCTTTTGGGCGCATGTGAGCCTCATTTTATGTTATTTGTTTATTTATATTATACCAAACAGACGGTTTAATATTTGTATTTAGAATAGGTATAATTAACATGATTTTTTCACCTGTAATGTTTTGAAGCTAACACTTTTCTATGTGTCGAAAATACTGAACTGACATGTATTGTTCTTTTTTGGCTGAACCGTTTTGTATGAAATTTGGTACATAGATAGTTTAGACTCTGAGAAAAGACATTAGACCGACTTTACGCGGATGGAGTTGCAGGGAGATAAATAAGGGTTGGTAAGTTAACCTACGTATAAAACTCGAATTACCATTAATTAAAATTACTTGATAATTAAGCGTTGTCAGTGCAAGTGAAATGGAACACAAATGTATAAATATATTACAGGTTCCGTTTGAATATAAGCAATTAGTTAAAAAACCACAAAAGCACGCTTTCATTTATTAATACGAGTACTGACTCTCAACAAGAGCTATACCTAAGGTAGACAGAAAAATTTAATAACGTTTAGGATTCATTGACTTTTTCCATTAAACTTTGTTGGTAAGTTGTCAAAAAGACGGGTCGTTGATTGTTGTTAATATTCTTTTATTTGTATTGATAATGCCAGATGGAGGATGTACCAAATCTTTGGGTAGATCTTTAAGGCACACATTGAAGAATGGAGGAAGTTAGTGTGTCTTAATTTCATATAATTATATGCCTTTCAAGCTCTTATATAAAAATCACATAGTATAAAATAAAGTCGCTTACCGCGTCTTTCTCTATGTATGCTTAAATGTTTAAAGCTATACAACGAATTTAACGAATTATTCGATAGAATTAGTTTACCTTAGTACACTTAGTTCCCGGCTACAAATAAACGAACATTGTTGGTACATTTTGCAAAGCTTCACTATTTCGTAAACATTGTAAGATTTTAGACTTTCGCGTTCCATTACACTAAAATTTGTCTTTATGGTTCTACACGCGATATTAGGAGTAGTCGAGTTCGCTCGCGACCACGATTGGTGTAACCCAGTCGAAACGTCGGGCAGTAAGTAGCTATGTAATTTGCTACTCTTAATATCGCGTGTAGACCCATAAAGACAAATTTTCTTAAACATTTCAAACCACACTTTGCAAATTCGAAATGCGGAATGTATGCAGATCTGGTTAGGTCACCAAATTCCTCTAGATACCTTATTGAAGTCATTGACTCATTTGTAGTGGAGTGTCCGCTTAATTCTCACTTTAGATTATTGAACCTAAAAGTTATTCAATAAAGTGACTCGTGAGTCTGATGTTTAGAAACTGGGATAAGATGTTTATACCTTTAAAGTTCATAGTGATTTATTTATTATTCAATAAAAGAAAATCTAAAAAAATTTTGACTGCCGAATATTTCGAACTAGCTCATATAAAAATCATATCAATCAAACGTAAGTATATTTCAAACGTAATTTTAAAAAGAACTTATAGAAATTATAACATTCAGTATCAACACTAACAAAAATCGTATTAAATGAACCACAACTAGTAATATTCAAAAATATCTGATAGAACAGAAAATGCAAATATTTATACGGAATCAGAAGTAAGCAATAATAATTAACTATTGGCTATTAAGGCCTTGAGACATTCCGTTACAATATAGACTAGTAGAGACTAGTATACCTACCTATAACGGCAGTGATCATTAGGTAATTAGTCTGAATACTGTTTTTACTATGTAAATTGATTTGAAGCGTGCGTGCAGTTTTCGGTTATACTCGTAGTTAAATTTGTGTGTGTATGTTTCAACTTATACACAAGAGGTCGTGATTCAAACATTACAGTTTGCTATTATTTTGTACAAAACGTATAGGAAGGACGTTTACGATTTTCCAAGGATGTATATTTGGTGTACACCGGATTTTCTATTACTGAATAGACAATCCACTATAGATCAAATTATTAGACCGATAAAGACAAACGATTGACGGTGTAGGCATCAATCGAAAAGGGAAGGAAGACGCGACACTCTTTGCAATAACTAGTCAAAGCGAGTTAACGTAATTCGATAATTCGTTTCCTCATTAACTTTAATGACATTACACTTGCAGATAGCTTCCGATTATTCGAATGTTAATTGACAAAGTTATTCCCTCCCGTTATGCGATTAGTATAAGTACATTCTTAATTGTGTACAATAATTAGAAACTTACCAGGCCGGTTCCAATTGACACATTCCAGAAATTTGGTGAGAGCGCGACGGTCGGACGACAGGTAGAATCTGAAACAACATCGACAATGTAAAAAATACAGCGAAAAACGTGGGAATTTGTTAAAGCGGTTTCGCACTACGTCCGATCCGATCCGTCTCTTTAAAATGACGGTGCGGAGTAGCCATAGCACATTTCTATGGTAATTTACGCATTAGGTCGGATCTCTGTCACGCGATTCCATATTTTTACGGAATGGACCGGATTCAGACCGGACGTAGTGCGAAACCGCTTTTACCAGATAAAAGCGAGGCTGCGAAGCGGAGAATCAGAAAAAATCATTACCAATAGCGTATCACGAAGTCTCGGAGCCACGATTTTGCAACCCTGTTGGTTAATATTTCTCCGTTTCTCGAGCTCGAGATTTTGTGCAACAGTTTTGCCATCCGCACAGCGGACATAGGCAGAGCCCCCAGCCACTTCAATAATCCCTTACCTCTAATTATATGTTCTTACCAGGAATGTGCGGGAGTTGCTAGCCCGTACCACCTGTACCTTTCGACTATTTTTGTCTGTCTCCTTCGCGAAATGTAGCGTCGCGTTAATATTCTGTTTTAAACATTGCATTGCTCGTGGCTTTTTTTCCCCCATTGCTTTCCCCCCGTCCCCCGTCCTCGTCCCCGGCTGTGTGTGTAAGGGGGGGAGGGGGTCCGGCTGTTTTTTGGGGGTCGCGCATGTACTGTGTGTTGGGGGTCGCGCCTGTACTGTGTGTTGGGGGTCGCGCCTGTACTGTGTGTTGGGGTCGCACCTGTACTTCCACAGCGCGTCCTGGTCGAGCGCGGCGAGCGGGTGTGCGGGCGGCGCGGCTAGGAGGGCGGCTAGATGGTCCCTCTAGCGGGGGGTCGGCTGTGAGTTGGGGGTCGCGCCTGTGCTGTGTGTTGGGGGTCGCGCCTGTACTGTGTGTTGGGGGTCGCGCCTGTGCTGTGTGTTGGGGGTCGCACCTGTACTTCCACAGCGCGTCCTGGTCGAGCGCGGCGAGCGGGTGTGCGGGCGGCGCGGCTAGCAGGGCGGCTAGATGGTCCCTCTAGCGGGGGGTCGGCTGTGTGTTGGGGTCGCGCCTGTGCTGTGTGGTGGGGTCGCACCTGTACTTCCACAGCGCGTCCTGGTCGAGCGCGGCGAGCGGGTGTGCGGGCGGCGCGGCTAGCAGGGCGGCTAGATGGTCCCTCTAGCGGGGGGTCGGCTGTGTGTTGGGGGTCGCGCCTGTGCTGTGTGTTGGGGTCGCACCTGTACTTCCACAGCGCGTCCTGGTCGAGCGCGGCGAGCGGGTGTGCGGGCGGCGCGGCTAGCAGGGCGGCTAGATGGTCCCTCTAGCGGGGGGTCGGCTGTGTGTTGGGGGTCGCGCCTGTGCTGTGTGTTGGGGTCGCACCTGTACTTCCACAGCGCGTCCTGGTCGAGCGCGGCGAGCGGGTGTGCGGGCGGCGCGGCTAGCAGGGCGGCTAGATGGTCCCTCTAGCGGGGGGTCGGCTGTGTGTTGGGGGTCGCGCCTGTGCTGTGTGTTGGGGTCGCACCTGTACTTCCACAGCGCGTCCTGGTCGAGCGCGGCGAGCGGGTGTGCGGGCGGCGCGGCTAGCAGGGCGGCTAGATGGTCCCTCTAGCGGGGGGTCGGCTGTGTGTTGGGGGCTGCGCCTGTGCTGTGTGTTGGGGTCGCACCTGTACTTCCACAGCGCGTCCTGGTCGAGCGCGGCGAGCGGGTGTGCGGGCGGCGCGGCTAGCAGGGCGGCTAGATGGTCCCTCTAGCGGGGGGTCGGCTGTGTGTTGGGGGTCGCGCCTGTACTGTGTGTTGGGGGTCGCGCCTGTACTGTGTGTTGGGGGTCGCGCCTGTACTGTGTGTTGGGGGTCGCGCCTGTACTGTGTGTTGGGGGTCACGCCTGTACTGTGTGTTGGGGGTCGCACCTGTACTTCCACAGCGCGTCCTGGTCGAGCGCGGCGAGCGGGTGTGCGGGCGGCGCGGCTAGCAGGGCGGCTAGATGGTCCCTCTAGCGGGGGGTCGGCTGTGTGTTGGGGGTCGCGCCTGTACTGTGTGTTGGGGGTCGCACCTGTACTTCCACAGCGCGTCCTGGTCGAGCGCGGCGAGCGGGTGTGCGGGCGGCGCGGCTAGCAGGGCGGCTAGATGGTCCCTCTAGCGGGGGGTCGGCTGTGTGTTGGGGGTCGCGCCTGTACTGTGTGTTGGGGTCGCACCTGTACTTCCACAGCGCGTCCTGGTCGAGCGCGGCGAGCGGGTGTGCGGGCGGCGCGGCTAGCAGGGCGGCTAGATGGTCCCTCTAGCGGGGGGTCGGCTGTGTGTTGGGGTCGCGCCTGTACTGTGTGTTGGGGTCGCACCTGTACTTCCACAGCGCGTCCTGGTCGAGCGCGGCGAGCGGGTGTGCGGGCGGCGCGGCTAGGAGGGCGGCTAGATGGTCCCTCTAGCGGGGGTCGGCTGTGTGTTGGGGGTCGCGCCTGTACTGTGTGTTGGGGTCGCACCTGTACTTCCACAGCGCGTCCTGGTCGAGCGCGGCGAGCGGGTGTGCGGGCGGCGCGGCTAGCAGGGCGGCTAGATGGTCCCTCTAGCGGGGGGTCGGCTGTGTGTTGGGGGTCGCGCCTGTACTGTGTGTTGGGGTCGCACCTGTACTTCCACAGCGCGTCCTGGTCGAGCGCGGCGAGCGGGTGTGCGGGCGGCGCGGCTAGCAGGGCGGCTAGATGGTCCCTCTAGCGGGGGGTCGGCTGTGTGTTGGGGGTCGCGCCTGTACTGTGTGTTGGGGGTCGCGCCTGTACTGTGTGTTGGGGGTCGCGCCTGTACTGTGTGTTGGGGGTCGCGCCTGTACTGTGTGTTGGGGGTCACGCCTGTACTGTGTGTTGGGGGTCGCACCTGTACTTCCACAGCGCGTCCTGGTCGAGCGCGGCGAGCGGGTGAGCGGGCGGCGCGGCTAGCAGGGCGGCTAGATGGTCCCTCTAGCGGGGGTCGGCTGTGTGTTGGGGTCGCGCCTGTACTGTGTGTTGGGGGTCGCACCTGTACTTCCACAGCGCGTCCTGGTCGAGCGCGGCGAGCGGGTGTGCGGGCGGCGCGGCTAGCAGGGCGGCTAGATGGTCCCTCTAGCGGGGGGTCGGCTGTGTGTTGGGGGTCGCGCCTGTACTGTGTGTTGGGGTCGCACCTGTACTTCCACAGCGCGTCCTGGTCGAGCGCGGCGAGCGGGTGTGCGGGCGGCGCGGCTAGCAGGGCGGCTAGATGGTCCCTCTAGCGGGGGGTCGGCTGTGTGTTGGGGGTCGCGCCTGTACTGTGTGTTGGGGGTCGCACCTGTACTTCCACAGCGCGTCCTGGTCGAGCGCGGCGAGCGGGTGTGCGGGCGGCGCGGCTAGCAGGGCGGCTAGATGGTCCCTCTAGCGGGGGGTCGGCTGTGTGTTGGGGGTCGCGCCTGTACTGTGTGTTGGGGTCGCACCTGTACTTCCACAGCGCGTCCTGGTCGAGCGCGGCGAGCGGGTGTGCGGGCGGCGCGGCTAGCAGGGCGGCTAGATGGTCCCTCTCGGCGGCGGTGGGCTTCGCGTCCCGGCCGCTCGCGCCGCTGCGTAGAGAACGCGCTAAGCGGTGCTGCTTGCTCTCCACTAGGTTCTCCTACGATAATGCACATGTACTTGTGAATACTACTGTGGATACCGATGATAGATCCACACAGGTCACTTCTATTCGTGAGTCGTGATACTAAGCTGAGACACAATACAAGTGAGAGACAGAAAACAACTCATTTATGTCACGTTAAAAAAGACCGTAGGCCTAAGGCTGATTTTAGAGTTGCGCTTACGACACGGTGATCATCAGCGCCGATAGATATTTGTACCGGTCAACTTTTTTTTTTTCTAACTGACTAACGATGATGGCTTGGAGGAGCCTTGTCATCATCACCGGGCTTGCGGGGGAGCGGATGGCTCTCACCCCTAACCACCGGTCAGCATTATTAAAAACGGTCTCTATATCTCTATGCATACTGGACATTCAGCACTGGCAGTCAGCGTGAGGTCAGTGCGACTAAGAAGTCAGCCTTAAAAGAGCGGTTATACAAGTAGGTATGTCTGTGTATTGTTGAAAAATGAAAATGAAAATGAAAAATATTTATTCAGTATCTTTAGAATACATACTTAACTAGTGGCTGGGATCTCCTTTTAAGTACAAATACCTGTGTTAGGAGATCCCGCTCCTTCTTACATAACAAAAGAAAGATACATAAATAGGTACATAGCTTAAGAATTGTTACGTTTTAAGATATACGTTCAGTTTTAATACGCAAAGTATATTTAATTACATGACTATATAACAACACACATACTATAGCATACAAATTGATTATAGATTATGCTAGTTAAGTAAGTTCTTGTTGTCCAACGGTTTCGGCCATGTTGACAATTTTAATGGATATCAGGCCACAAAACTCTGTCTCTCTCTCTCTCTCTTATAGTTTGGTGGGAAGGCATATCGCCACGAACGATGAGAAAATAAGCGCAGGACCACCGGCTTAACGAGAGTGTCGAAGTACGGGCGTTAATCATCACGCAACTCCATGATTATTGGCTAAGAGTAAATGGCAGGACCCGAAACTTTAATCCAGCGCATAAATATCTAATCATCGTTTCAATACTCGGTCGTTATCTTCCTTTTAAATACTTCACCCGAACTGGATAATGTTAGACTGTTCATTTTTGTGACAGGCAAAACTAAGGCATTCAAACAAAAGACTAACGATTGGATATTATTTTGCTCTAATTGAAAACCTTCGCAGAACTGTATGTGTTCCGCGAATCAATTTGAATTGAGGCAGACAGTTACCAAGTTGAATTATAAAATAATAACGTGTCCGACCGATTTCGGCCATGACGAATCTCAATAGATACCAGCCAACTGCTTTTTAAGACTTATATGTTTGCAATAACAAGTACTATCAGCAACGCTGGCGGTCGACCACCTATAAGGTGAAAATCGCTTGGCAATTTCGCGTCTGTCAGAGCGGGGCGGGGCTTACTCTGACAGACGCGAAATTGCCAAAACGTAAATTGTGGTCAAGGAGCTGGCAATAATTTTTTGGTAGATATTTGAAGCAAGCTGAAAACTTGTCCTGTACCTCTCCTATTATATCCCAACACAAAACCGCAGACCTGGCTGAGTAGCGGGGCTAAACCAAACCCCCAATTTTTATTATTTAAAAATATATTTTATAATCCAAAAAAATATAATTTGTCAGTTCACCTGACAGGTAGAAGTTCCATCGTAATAATTTGTCTTAGTGAGTCTTATTTTTTAGTTATAAATAAAAAGATGAATAATATTTTTGGGGGTTTGCTTTAGCCCCGCTACTCACCAGCCAGGTCTGCAGTTTCGTGCTGGGATATAATAGGAGAGGTACAGGATAAGTTTTCAGCTTGCCTCAAATACCTACCAAAAAATTCTTGCTAGCTCTCCTACTATTGGAACGTTTTTGCTTGGATTTTGACAGATTTTCTTCAAGTGCTCTTCTATTGGCCAGTGGGCGGGTCTAATGGCGTTTAAAGAAATCTGTTTGAAAAGTGTACTACCGCCAAAAACTCCGGTTGTACACCCACAGTTAATTCACTTCAATATTTCGGTGAGATGCCAATTCACATGACAGAATAGGTAAGTACCGGTACCATGAGTTAGCTATCGAAAACGTACGTACGTTAAAAACCTATCGAGTTGCTTTTTCATTCGACCGATTTTAGTTCTTAGCGTAACCACCAGGGGCGCTGTACAAGTTTTTCATAGACATATTTACGCAGGCGATATCGAGTCCGCAACTTTTAAACTCATGGTAGGGCTAAAGGCCTACAATAATTTCACCTTTTAAAAACAATACCAATCCACGACTCAGTAAGTCTTGACTTTTTATAATTACTCCAACCGAAATGAATATTGTTCTGTTGTCGGTTCATTTATTGTTATCAAAAACGTTAAAAATAAAACATAAGACTGTCAATCAAATGTCATTACGTTTTGGTTGACTAAAGCTTCGCAAAACTGGCCGCATTCCGTCAATCAATTAGATGTCACACACACGCTACAGCGTACTTTCACACTGAAAATGCCGAAAAATAAAATGACTGGCTCAATTGTGCATTGGATAGTGTCCATGTCTCTTGCCAAGAGTAGTGGGTTCGATGCCCACTCGGGACAAATTTTTGGGTATATTCCGTCACACAGGCGCTTTAAGCAACTTACCTACTTCGAAATCGGAACTATGTAGGTATAATTACGAATTTCAATGATACTTTTTATAGCCTCCAAGTGAAGTCGATTAAAAATTGCATATAGAAAGAAAGAAAGAAAGAAAAACTTTTATTGACCACGAGTTGAGGTAACAATGACACATAGATACATATGTCTTTTCTCAGTCTATTGACTAATCGTGTACCAAATTTCATTAAAATCGTTTCCGTAGGATGGGTGTGAAAGCACAATAGACAGACAAAGTTTCACATTTATAATATTAGTAAGCATAAGGATTAGGTAATAAGACAGTGATTAGATAACTAACCTGCAGTATTTCATAGTCAGGTACGGTTACGATGTCGGCTTGAGCTTTAAACTGGTACATCTCGTCGCCATCTTGTTCATAATACACAACTGCATGCTGTAAAAACGAGCTTACATTAAAAACACTCTACACACAGACCATATGAGGAAAGAGAGATACATATACGAGACATATTGCTCGTTTTATGTGCAGTACAAGTATGATATTTTTAAAGCTTTGAGGGATCTACACACCGAACTCGCTGGCTTGGTTTGTTTTGTTACGTCCTGACTATTATTGCAAAACAAGCCCGAAATCCGTCGAGCAACGCCGACGGGTTTGGTGTATAGAGGCCTTTTAATTCAATTTCCCTAGTGCCAGTTTTAGCACTTAAAAAATAAAAAACTACAAAGGTTTGATCACGGGCATGGTGTCAAAGCTCCGACAAGTAAAATGTCAGCATTGGGAACTTGTAGCTCACATGTTTATTTGATTCTAACCAAGGTGCAAAAAAATCTCTACGGATTTCACAATCATGTTTGGTCCTTCGAGCCAGACAGCGTACCTACTTACCTTTGAGAATATCTGAGTTGATTCCCTTCAACAGTGTATTCTATAAGTAATTATGTTAATTGGCTTACGTTGTCAAGGGCTGCCACACACATATTTTACGTGTCGAGACGTCTCACTTAATGCTTTTATGTCTCATTACATATTACTTGACTCGTCACACATTTAGGTAAGTGTACTCACGTTAATGCCGTCGATCTGCACGGTGGGGAACTCTATCATGAGGTACATGTATTCAGAACTTCTTTTTTCTTTTTCGTTTATCATCTCTATCTCTCTGAAAGTCAATCTGTCCAGCCAGTCCACCTAAACAAAACACACATATTAACTTATTCTGTAATTTGTAGATTGATAGAATGTTTAATAACATGTTTTAAATGCAACTGTTTATTATAATTTGTTTTTTTTTGCGTTAAATTTGAGTTTCTATTTCATATAAAAACTGAGTTTACTAATTTTTATTTTCGCAAATATTCCGGTACTTTGATTGTAAATTTACAATTACTAATTGTAAATTTGGTTGCCGCTTAAAAAGAGTAACTATCAAGTTTCTTGCACGAGTATTTTCGGTATAATCGGCGTTCTGAACCGGTGGTAGAATTTTATTATTACTAATGTGACGATTTATAGTTAAGTGCATGTAAATTGCCTACATATATAAAAACATTTTGATTTTGATTTATTTAAGTCTATGATAATCTCTATATCTATATACTAATAATATATCTATAGTGAAAAGTCAATCAGTCGTATTTATCATTTGTTTTAAAACACTAACCTTAGGCATATGCCCATTCCTGTGTTTCTTGGCTAACTTGGCTAGTCGCTGCATCTGCTCCTTTCCCCTATCAGGAGCTTTCCCTGGAGTCTTCTCGCTGCCCTCAACTCCAGGCCAAACGCGAAGGTCGAACATTCCCTTTTTGAACACAAAACGGACCTTCAAACTCCTCTTCACCGCCAAGTAATACTTTTTAAAAACACGCAGACTACTTAATGGATGACCCATCTTTATTATTCAGCCAGTATTCAACAGATGTTTAAATTAAAACAACACAAACAAATAGGTCGCATTAGGTTATCATTTTAAAATTGCTTTCTTTTTATGTTCTGCTATTTCCAGCCAATTACTCCTACCACATAATGATAAAAATATTGCACAAAGTTGCGTCAAAATTTCATTTTACTTCACTATTTTTGTCAAAACAGGTTTAGAACTTGGTTGGAACTAACTATTTATCATTTTTGTTTTAAAAATTACGATTATTTTGTTTTTTTTTAATCACAGCAGATGCATAGCACTGTAAGTCCACATTGCAAGCGGGTTGTTTAGCCACTGCACTGATGAGGGGGAGTGGCAGTTTCCAGATGACGAGTTTTTGATAAGCAGAGATACTTTAAGAGGGCATTCACATAAACATACCGGGCAAATAGTAAGATAGGAGAGTTCGCGTGGGTCCGTTAAATAGGTTATCGGGTCCACCTCGTCTAGTGATGACGATTTGGTTTATCTGTATTTAAGACCATATTGAATGTGACCTGATTTCGCCGAATTAGAAACATTAGTTTTGATCGCTTGAAGCTGTTCTAATCCTGAACGAATAACATGTGTATTTTGATTTGATTTGGATACGATTGAGGACGATTGATTTATTTTTACGTATGTAGAAACAAGACAAATTGCGAACAGGACCTTTCCGCAAACAACTAGGTATTTTACGAAGTGGGCAGTTGTCGTCCTAACGATATTTATCTAAAGACCCAATCGGCGGTAGAGTTTTTTTTTATAAAGAGAAATTTCAGGATGACTTCTCTTCACCTGATGGTAAGCGGTAGTGAGGTCCAAAAATGATGTCAACGTCAGTAGACCACATTGAGTTTATCACACTCACCCTGAAGGCGTGCTTAAATGGATTATAGTAGGGAGGGAAAACATGAGCTGGAAGGACGTTCCATGCCTTAATGATATGGGGCAAAAAAGAGGCACTGACACCTCTCTGAAGTGTCAAGTTATGTTTACTAGAATTAAAGACAGACATTTTCTCGAAGTTGAAGTGTAAATACTTAGGAACACAACACCATAGGTGAAATAGGTCAGACAGACTGGCGCTATAAATCTAGACCTAACACGTTACTTATCAATTGTATAACTTTTCTCGTTACGTCAACTATACCCGTGCTAATGAGATCAATAAAATAACAGAGGTTAAGTAATCACTAACATCCTACATATGGTCCACTCAAGGGGAAATATTGAGTTAAACATGTAAACATTAGAAAACTGAAACTCTCCGGGATATTTACTATGTTGTTAAACGGTTTTATTTTGTTTTAACCATCAGTTCACCCGTGATCATGGCGCTTGCAACAGTGCCGAAATATCGGGTGCTCATTAAAACAAAACAATATGGTAAATATCCCGGACAGTTTCAGTTTTCTAATGTGTGTAACTATGAAAGTTGAAAATGAAAAATGTAAACAATTTTAAATTATTTTTTTTTGCCAATAGGGTACACACCTTTACTGTTAATAACGATTAACGATGTCTAATTAAATACTCTCTTTATACACGGACGCGGAAATCAACTCATACATCAAGCCTATAATCACATATTTTGAAACATTACCAATACTTTGTAATGAAGTCACATAAACATCACATGTAAATTAATTAGAATCGTGACATAAAAAGGTTGATAGGAACGCAATAAATTAAATGGGCATAAACAAGAAGTAATGAAATACTATGTAGATGAAATATTAAAGTACCTAACATTTTTTTCACAGGTGGAAATTGAAAATAATAGTCAATGTAAAATATTGCTGGAGTCTCAAACAATAATAGATTTTATCAGAGTCCAGTCAACTCGACATTTTAAAATGACGTATTTCTTTTTAAAATTATGAATTACTTACTTTATTTTATTATTTTAGTCTTTTATTACATCTAGGTACTTGTTAAAAACCTGAAAGTCTTGGGTATAAATTGTATGTATAGTCGAAATATTAATAACATAATTAAAAATTATACTTTGCTACAGTGCTGTATCAATTAAACTAAAGATCTTCTTATCTTAGTCTCCTACAAGAGGATCCCTCATAAACTAGAAGTCACTAACCTGTCTCAACATGCCATGCTTCCCAAAGAGAGATATAGTGGTCCCTCCGACCACCATCACCTTCCCAGGGCCCGCACAGTCATATATGGTCATCGCCAGGATTGCGTTTCGAGGGAGGTCACTGAAGTATACAGGAAGTGTGACCCATTCGTTCCAGCTGAAATTGATTCTGATGTAGTAACTTCGTATTCCACAATTATTTCCACATTTGGAAATTTTGTACAGGCCATTTTTTTTATAAATACGCAATTCGAATTATTGTTTTATTAGTAAATTTATTTTTATTTCTAGTTGGTTAAATCTAAGAAACATAACTGGATTAATTTTACTGATACATAGATTTTCTTAGAATAGGTGTTCAGAATGACCTCAATCTATCTGATGGTAAAAGGATGTGAGGACCATATAAGGTTGACAGGCACAATAGATTGAGCATGTCTCTCTCATATTGAAGGCCTACAAAGAATGCTTCTCTTGAAGAGCTCAAACAAAACAGATTTCAATTGTCAAACTTTATAAATAGGCACCGACTCCAATACTCTCTTGAATAAGAAGATGAAAATGTTGATGATGTATAAAAATAAAAACTTACTTCCACCGATTAGTGAAAGCCTTGTAAGAAGTTGTGACCGGTAACGCCAGTGGCACTCCATCGCTGAGCACTTGACAGGTGACATATAAGTCGGAGCAGCCTTCCTGGTACAGCCCCGAGAACTTGAGCATTGGGTCTGAGAGAAGCTTGTCATATTCCGGTTTCGCCCGTTTACCTTCTAGCGTACCTCTGCAAGGAATTAATTGTTAATTTAGTTACACACACAACTTTTATATATGTTAAATGCTAACCAAGTATAACTTATTTACCTAATGGCCAATAATATTTTAGAATACACAACCATTCAATTTGAACTAGAATCACCACAATGCATCAGTTAAAATTGCATTTAAACTAAAAAATTATGTAAGTTTGTAAGTAATTATAATCATTAGTTGTTTCTACAAAACCAATATCCCATCAAAAACAATACTTGTCAAAAAAAAACAAGTCTTGCAACTCAGTTATTCTACAGTAAAAAGTTATGAGATCATGGATCTCACAACAACAAGGATGGTACAACCATGCTGCTTTTTTGCTTGACTTGGCGGGGCACTGCCGTGCCCCCAGATATTTTTCATTGAATATTTAGTATTTTCCTGTGCAATATAAATTTATTTGAGTGCCTGAACACACAAAACATTTCACCAAATGGTGGTAGTAGTGTTTAAGCTATTATAAAATGATTTGAAGAACTGTCATCTCTAGTCTTGCCCATGACCAGGAGCCCTGTAAAATGCATAGAGCTAGAAAAGTCTGGTTTCTAAAAAATAGCAATACATGTAAGTTTAATCTTATTTGATTTAAAATTGCTCAGAGGGTGACATACATACAACAATAAGTAATGATCAGTTTTATAATGGCTTGTTACATTGTGATATTCTAACATATAATGCAATACTTTGAAAATACTGTACTATCCCTTAATAAACTCTGTTACTTTTATATATTTTATTTCGAAGTTCATTAACTTGAGGTTGTTCGAAATTCTACTTTTCTCTGTACCTACATATCATGTTGCTATGAGAGCCTTGATTTTTTCTAGATATCACCTCGCAAATTGACCCAACTACGACCGATTTGACTTTCCAGAACCTCCATCAGGAATATCAAACACTTCAGACCAAAATTATCATACTCAAACAATCACAAAGCAAAGAAAACATAGATAAATAACTGCGAAGGACTTACATTTTAATCTCAACTTTATTGTCCAGAGAGGAGCTGTAAACGTAGTAAAATTTATCGTCTATTTCGTTCATGGTGTTAGGAGTTCAGTCAGCAGTCAAAATTTGTTACGAATCAAGGCCTTTTCACATAATTTTTCAAGTTTCACTTAGATTTCTCCACTGTTTTGTTGTAACAGAACACTCACTCAATTCACTCATTGACGGATGAGTTTGACATTGACAACTAAGCAGACGGAATGATTGTCAGATAATGACTTTGACGTTTGTTTGTTTATTTTTCGTTACGGTCCGAATCTAACTATTAGAAATATTTATTTGTTAACGTTGATAAACCTCATCATAAGTCGCGCAGACTGTGTAGTGTCATACGTATCTCTTTCCCATAAGCATCTGTATTATTCATAATTTATGAACAAGCATCATCAACATTGTCCTTACCTTGCCCACGCTAAGTGGGGTCTTCGCAACATAGCTTTTGCTTCCACTCTGGTCATTGCTATTTATTTATATTTTATAAATTACTGACCTTATTTATAGTTATTTACTAGATACTATTAACAATCATCATCATCATCATCTCAGCGTTTTCCCGGTTGCATCCTTGCGGAGCCCGGGATCCGCTTTCCTACTCTTAACTCTCCACTTCGCACGGTCTTCAGCATCCTTCGCGGAGAGTTTGTTGGCACGCATGTCATCCACTACGACGTCAAGCCAGGCCTTCTTGGGCGAAGGCGAATTGACCCAGCTACGACTTAATAGTACCGGCAGAAGGGGAAGCCCTTCTGCCGGTACTATTAACAATAACTACTACAATGTGTTTTATTTATTTAAATAGGTACACAGTTAATTAACCTGCTTGGTAATCTTATACATTAAAATGTCAATTAAATAGTGTCGATACATCAAAGTCAATCTTATTTGAACGCGTACTACACTTACAATCTTATAAGTTTGATTTTAATTTGAATATCAGTTGCTATTAGATTTCTTTCACACGTTTGGCATAATGGCAGATAACGAACAGGAAGCTGTTCCTGAAACTATAGAAGAAGCAGGTGTCTTGGAGGCTGATGTTGGAGCTAGATTGTAAGTCTGTTCTACCTGTTTGTACCTACCAGTTCCTATCCGTTACTCCGGCGAGCAGGCATAAGCTAGTATCGCGTAAAATATTACTCGGTCGGCAGTTGGTATTGAATAATGAAGTAGATAATGTCCGATCTCTGGCTGAAAATAGGTAGCTGTAACATTTCATTAGATAAAGTTACTATTCAGAGCTTTCCTATTATAACCTTGGCTATACAGGAATGTTGCATTCAAGCGTATAGTAGATATTACATCGGTTATATTACCTATCATACATAAGTATTGAGACCTATAGAGTATATAAAATTCTTGTGTCAGTTTTCGTTGCCATTCTCCTCCGAAACTTGACCGATTCTCATGAAATTTTGTGAGCCCGCCGGGCCGCCGACACAGCCCGTCGACACAACCCGGCGGCATATAATGAAAAGAATTATGAGTAAATCAAATGTTTCTGTGCCGGTGTCGGGGGCCTGGCTCGGGCTCAGTGTGTATTGCGCTTGAGAATCGGCCAACATCCATTTTTCATACCCCTGAGTGATAAGGGTTGTCCACCCTCAACAAGTCGCGGGCACAGCTAGTGTACTATAATATCCAATCAAAAACATAAATGTGAAATGAGAGCCAAGTTTAATATTATGATAATTGCCTTGGTTGTTGACTTCAACGACAAAAGAAGTGAGATCTAAATGGGTGCCAAGTTCAATGGTCAACCCTGAAATTTATTTATAAGTAACACTATAACATACCTATCATATCTTCTTATAACATAAGATAATGTATGGTGGTAGCCTATGAAGGTCTGTCTTGGCTAGTTTCTATAGACCCTATACTATACTAAACCTACGTACCTACTTATTAAAGGAATTGTAATAATAATAAGTATATACACCTACCTACTTATAGCTATTAAATTATTATTTATTTATACTATTACATATATTTCGCAGCATAAATCGCAACCTTATAGGTCAGATATCGGGAGACAACCGGACAGCAAAAGGGCGCTCGCGCTTATAAGCGCGGCTGCCGCTCGCTCGGCAACGTTCGCGTCAAGGTTGTCGCACCGCCCCACCCGCCACGCCTGCGCCGCTCCGGCGTCACTCGGCGCGCGCGCGTCGTTTACCGAAAATCTAAATGCCTATTATTTTATCATCACGTACCTACTCTTAATTGTAAATATATACTTAGTGCTCTGCCTTCCCCGGTATATAGGCGTGATTAGGCACTAATTAGGTATTTATGTTAAGCGTTCATAATAGAACCTAACCTAATTGTTACCACCATACAGTTGCGTAAAACCCGCCAAGTGACTCTGACCTCTCTCGGTCAGGCCGCGTTCCGGGATCAGCACTGTACGAACCGGAGCCAGGGGGTACCATTGCTGCGGCAAGCGCCGGACCAGTGGAGTCTTAGCGGCGGTATTGTGCAGGTGGAGCGGGTCAGCCCGGCGGCCAGGGGGTCCCGTAGAAATGGGAGTGCCTTCCGTTCGGCGGACTGGCCAACTCCGACCCGCACAGCTCAATACCAATGCGAGACTCCACGCCTTGTCTCGTTGTTGCCGCAGCAGTGGTCTCCTCTTTCACGTCCCCCTTTCCCTCAAAAATCGATGTTCCGGGGGGCTCAATATGGTATATTGTACCTGTCGACCTCATATTTGGATCTCACTTCCGCTTACCATCAGGTGGAGTGAGGTCATCTTGTTAGCTCATTATAAAAAAAAAAAATTAAAAAATTTTCAGTTTTATATTTTTTCCTTTGTATTCATGTAATTACCTATCTGCATACCAAATTTTAACTCTCTAGGTCATTTGGAACTGGGTTAGAATTTTGATCTGTCAGTCAGTCAATGATAAAAATGAGGATTTTTGGACATTAATATCTAAATAACTGTTTGAGATAAGCTTATGAAATTTAGAACACATATTTATCTTGTAAGTCACAATATATGAGCCAAATTTGATACGTTTATGTGAAATAGTTTTTGATTTATGAGGGGTTCAAAAGTGGTTCCAAATGGTTCGTGTAATATTACACACGGTGCGGCTCGCCAGTTCTGTTTCTTGAACTTGGCTTGACACGCTACCGCGTGTCTAGATAGCAGCAAATGTTACCTACTTATATAAAAATATGAATTAGACTGGGTCAATGGTGCATTTGATAGCCAAGTGCCCCTGGCTCCAGCGCCAAGAGTGGTAGGTTCGATTTCCATTCGAGGCAAATATTCGTGTGAGGAACATCAGTGTGTTTGTTCCGAGTATGGGTGTGTTTTAACAGATTTCATTTGTGTATTTAAGTATATAGTTGAGTTGTTTCTGATATTAGTAACACAAGTGCTTAAACAAATTGATACCTACTGAATCAGGTCAATTACGTGATATTGGGTAATATGTACATCATTATTAATTTTAACTAATGTAATACTAGCTGTGCCAGCGACTTTTTCCGCGTTTTCGCCCATTTCGTTAATTATAGAGACGGTAGAGAACACTTAGACCGGCAATGTCTCTACGTAGTTGAAGAGGCTCTAAGGTTTCGGACACCTCCACATCACCGACAATACGGATAGCACGTCGCTGCAACTTATCGAGGGCGTCGAGCAAGTATTTTGCGGAGCCATCCCAGAGGCGACAGCAATATTCCACACATGGGCGAACTTGTGCCTTATAAAGAAGCTTTCAATATGAACCAGTAGTTTCTGGGATTAGTGCGTTGCGTTGCGTGCGTGCGACAAACAAACTCATCAGCCTAATATTAGTAGGTATAGATATGCCCACGACACACGGTTCCCAGAAGATCACTAATACCAACGGGTCAAAGTATTACCGATCTTCAGGTACCTACTCATAATATAGATCTTATGTGGTCCCTGTAGTCTCTACCTCTGACCTACTTTTGTTGGTCTCAAGTGTCTGTATTGTTTGGATTGTCGATACGCACTACTCGTATGTGCCTACGTACTTGAAACTCTCCGATAATTCGCATGTATTTACTTTAACTCTTTTGTGTTACGACAATAGCCAGGAGCAATTCTAATAACGGGCTGTGTTATCAAAATGTTTCCTGGAATCGAAAATGTACAGGATTTTCAATTACCTACCTACAATCGAAAGCTTGGTACACAACGTCCTAATAGCATTTACACAGTGTGATGAGCAAATGAATGTAACGAAGCCTGTATTGAATTTGCTTAATCAAAGGGCCACTTACATTAACTATTTAATCTTCAATTCTACTCAAGTTAGATTATCTTTAATCATTGATGTAGGCTTCAAAAAGCAGGAAGTTAGATACCTAAGTAATTAGTATTATACCTACTTAGGTACCTACTTATGAATCAGGGGGTTTTGGAAATCAGGGCGCCTGGTTCTAGAAGAACGTTTCTGGGTCTGCGTTTCAAAGCGCGAACTATGGAAGGGACAGTGACCGTGTCGAAACCCTCTCTGAATATGTATTTTTTGGTAAGGGCCCTGCAATATGAAATAATATCTCTCTCTGGTCTTATTTTTAAACTTTTAAAGGGGACCAATATAGTGTTTGCGAAAAAAAAACACACGACCGCGCAACTGACGCAGCGGAAGCTCTTAAAAAGAAAAATACGATTTTCAAACATTCTATATTGATGTTGGTGCTCTGCTTGTTTTGCGGTAACAGACAACAGAGACAGTACAGTATTCCTCGATTAACAGGCTATAATATAGGCCTCTTCAGGCGGGGCGTGAAACGGTATTTAAGCAGGCCTTCAGGGTGAGTGCGACAGGCTCAATATGGTCTATTGTGCCTGTCGACCTCTTATGTGAATCTCACTACCGCTCTCCATCAGGACGTGGAGTGAGGTCATCTTGTTAGCCTATTTTATAAAAAAAAACTGCATGAAATCAGTTTCATGTCAAATCATCATTTTAATACATGCTGTTAGTGACCTTCAAACAAACGCTTCTTCAGTACCTACGTGAATGTATGATGGTATGAGCTGAAATATTGAGAAAATAAAACATGCGAGACTATAAGTTAGTTATTTGCGAATCGGAAATGAGATCGCTGTGTATAAATGCTAAAAGAGACCTCGATCGGGTAGCAAGTGAATTGGTTGCAAATCGATTTTATCCCGAAGCGAAGAATTCTTGTTTTGATTGCTTCCTTACCTCCGCTCTGCTGTGTCTATCTAGTCTATAGGTACTATAATAAAAACGTAGAGGTAAAAATTCTTGTACTTTTTTGAAAAACGCAAAAAAAACAAGTCAGGGATATGTTTTGAGAGTAGCAGAACACATCCCCATACTTAAAAAAATTTGCATCTCTGTCTGTTTGTTTGTTTGTTTCGACTGACCTCCTAAACGGCTGAACCAATTTAAATGAAAGTTTACACGAAGGTATTTTAAATTCCGGAAAAATGCATAGGATACTTTAAATCACTGACAGTTAACTGGTTCCCGTGGGATATTCAAAAAACCTAAATAAATGACTGATCTCTGAAACTATTACAGCGATTTAAATGAAATTTTGCATGGTGGTACCATACATCCCCGGTCAAGATCTTAAATACTTTTAGTCATAGAAATTCCTGTAGGATAGTTTAAAATCTAACTTTATTAGATCACGTACAAAAATGGTAAAAGTATATCGACCAAAATGAACCTTCTGACTAGGACTATACGGACTACTTTATTGAGCAAAACGTCATAGTAGGGGAGGTAAATGGCTAGATTTGCAGTTACTCGAACGACATGGAATCGGAATAGAAAGATTACGAAAAGTATATTACACTTTCTTTATAAGTGGGAGGACAGCGATTAATACAGGAGGGCTACCTGGTAACAAGCTGTTGAAAGTAAAAAGTGACATTGTAACGATTTGGACCACAAAGTTATATTTAATCTTTGTGTCAAGAAAAACACATAATCTTGAGATACTTCAGCGCGTTACATTTTTATGCAGGAGGTTCAAGTTGATATCGAAGTCCTGCTGTATAATAATCTGTATTTTTTTTTCTTAACCTGTATCACCTCACTGCTGGGCAAAGTATCCTTCAAACTCATCTACTGCTCTCTGTCTAATGCTAGGACTTGCCAGTTCTTTGATACATGGACCTGATCGTCATACCACCTTTTCTTGGGTCTTTTTCGGCGAAAATCGTCTTCAGGCACGCGATGTGTAACAATTCTGGTCCATCTATTGTTCTTTATCCTCGCACATTTTAATATCACTTTCTCCGCCCATTGCTACATCAGTTTTGACCAACAACAATACCAGCACGGGAGTGGATGGTAGTATATTTTATTTTAATTTAATACCTATGATACTCCGCTTCATAGGTTTTTGTAAAACCTTGAGTTTGGACTTCTGATTTTCGGTGGGGGACCAAGATGTGTTAGGATAGGCAATATGAAAACGTCGATGAGTTTGTGGTTCAGTGATATAAGAAGATCACCCTTCATATACCCATTCATGGACCAGAAGCTTTTCCAGGCGTTGTCTGCTCTACGGATTATTTCTTTGTCCTGCCTGATTTCGAAGGAGACTGCCTAGCTCAAGTATATACTCCTCTACGTATTGCTTTACCTGTCTGTTGACTGCAATCCACCAAACCAGTGTTGCTGTTGGGCATGACCTTGGTTTTGGTCTTGATCTATTCATCGTCAGTCTAACGTCAACGCTTTTTGCGTTCATGCGAACATGAACTCAAGTTCTGTCGATGTATACATATTTCGACTAGGAAAATGTCATCTGCAAAGCGAAAGTTTATCAGCTACACTGTAGAGGATAGGCGATTGATAAACTTTAGGAATTGGTGTAGAGTCTACACCAATTCCTATTGTTGCCTAAGAATATCATTGTGACCTGAAGACTTCTTGGAGCGTGCTACTGAAAGCTTTGGTGAAAGGGAGTCACCCTGTTTAACTCTTTTTTTGTATTTTGAATGTCAGGCCTTCAGTGTGCAGTTTGATATCGGCTGTGCTTTGTTGGTTAATGATTTGGAGAAGTTTTAATATATAAAACTGTGCAGTGTTTTATTTCTCTATTACCTGGTTTTCGGTATGGAGGTGGTCAGTTGTCCAATATTTGCTTGCTGGCTTACATTGGTGGTTTGTGTTGTTCCAATTGATAGACTGTTCGATATTATCTTAATGTTTATTAAGTATAGAGTGATATCGCTATTCTAAGCAAATAAAGGGAAATTTATAAACATTCACGTCAAAATGTTGGACATTATAAAATTAAAGAAAGTTATCGTATATAAAAATCGTTACTAATAAAATCACATAGATCATTAGAAAACTGGTCAAGTGCCCCCTGGGATTTTTATATTGTCAAAGTTTTTAGTAATTGTTGTTATAGGCGCGATTCTATGGTCATCACCCCATGGAAACCGTCGGAGATTATTAGTTTTTCATAATCCTGCCCAATTCTTTTAACAATGTCTTTGTAATTAGCATTAGCAACTATCCTATTTAAGATCACGCACCCTCTCCCTTCCGTATGAAGTGTACATATCCTGTAGAGGTTCATGAAAGGGTGCAAGGAGTCTTCCATTTAAAAATCTTACAAGACAGAGTCTGAGTCTGATCAAGACTTCAAAAACTCCCGTTGGGCTCCCCAACTATCACGTTCTTAGCTGGCAAGTCATGTCAAATGGTGTCAGATTTGATACCTAAGACATGAGTGTTTAGTTCTTGGTTAGTTAAAGAGATGTCACTATGCAGTATTATTTCGCAACCATTGAAACCTGTTCCTGTCAAATAAATTAAAGTTTTATCGTGGTTTTAGTACTAAAATGTGAAAAATAATTTTGTGAGTCCTAGCTACCACTCTCCTCTCAGGCTAGATCTTTGCTTAGACAAAAAAACATATTGTGCGAGTGAATTATCTTTTAGTTGGCCGATTTGTAATGAAAAATGTGATATGTTGTTTATCACCTATAAATCTGTAAACAATTTCAGGTTCTTTAATGGATATTTATCTAATCAATTACTAAGTTTAATTATATTTTATTTTGTAATAGTTTTTATAATTTATGTAGCTTTGTTTATTTTGCCTGTAATTTCTTTAAAAAAATGCGTCCTGAAATTAAAAATGCAGGCAAAAGTTACTATTCTACGCAGACGAAGTTGCGGGCACAGCTAGTGTTGAATAAAACAGAAACATTCCTTCATTATATAATTCCGCAGTAAAGGCCGCGCGCGACTTCGCGTGGATTTGTTTATCGTCATATTTTGGATAATTATAAACTAAAGTGCATCTCTACAAATGTAGCCAGTGGCGGATATACTAAGGGGCTAGGCGCGGTAGTGCCCTGGGGCCGTCAAGCTCAGAGGCCCCCTGAATCTTTATCAGAAATCTCGATCGTACTAAACTTTTCGAAATTTCTCCCATTTAATCATGAAAACTTAATTTAGAGAAATTCAAAAGTTATGCCTCGAGAATTTCTCTAAATTACACTGGGCAACAAAACTAATTTGTTTTTATGCCACAAGAACCAAAGTAAGGTTTTTTGAATGACTTCGGTGCAATAAACATGGTCCTCTTAAACAACTCTTCTCTATTAGCTCAGATTTTTGAGATATCCCAGCTTAAAAATCGACAAAACGCGTTTTCGGGTCTCTTTCTTGGACATGTAGCCAATATATTTTTTGATAAACTTTTACAACTGTGTCAATTTATTAAACGTAACGTGCCACTAAACATACCTATCGTTGGATTTGCTCAGATATCAGTTTTTTACTTCAAGATATTTATTTGTGAAATTTTAGAATTTAGCTCCATACAAACAGTAAGATTTTAAAAGTATGGAGTAAAATTAAGAAATTTCAAAATTGAATGTCTTGAAAAAATAAAGTGATATCTGAATGAACGCAGCGGTATTTTTAAGAGCAAGAGGTACACTTTATTGACTCGTTTGTAAATGTTTGTCAAAAGTATATGAGATTTTACAACATGTCTCAGAAAGCGACCCGAAAACGCGTTTTGTCCATTTTTAGGCTGGGATATCTCAATAATATGAGCTAATACAAAAAAATCTTCAAGATATCCATGTTTAGCGCATATAAAACTTTCAAAAAACATTACTTTGCTTCATGTGGCAAAATCTCTGTCGACCAGTGTTATTATTCATCGTGGTGAGTTGTATCGTGAATTTGTAGCTTAGCATTTGCTTTTTAAAGTATTTGGACATTTAATATTTTTATTAATATAAGACCTAAGACCTAATCAGCTAACATAGCAGTGGGGCACCTTTTTCTAATTTTACCCAGGGCCCTTGGTTACCTAGCTACGCCACAGAATGTAGCCTGCATGTTGTTTTAAAATGAAATGAAATAATTTACACTGCTAGTTGATTTCATGAAATTCTTTAGCATGTCAAATTGGATTCTTATCATTCAAATAGTCTTCTGCTTTATAGTACCCTTTTTCATAAGACTCTGACCAATTTGGTATCAATATGGTCTATTGTGCCTGTCGACCTCATATTTAGATCTCACTACCGCTTACCATCAGGTGGAGTGAGGTCATCTTGTTAACTTTACAACCACGCAGCTTTCGCATTTATAATATTGGTAGGAAGTAGAACTAATACCTAGTAGGTACAGAAAAATTAGTGCTTACTTTATTCGTAAGGTTGACTTCCGCTTGTGAAGGCATTCAATTAAATGGCATTTAAATCATGTCCGCATCGCATAATGCGACCTTTTTGGCACAGGTGAAGGGATGCCGGTTTTTGCCCGCCCCATGGCCGATGTATGCCATAAATCTGTTATCTAACACCGACACCCTTACGGGATGAAAGTCGATATTGGAGTAGCCATGATTGTATGTATGTATGCTCATGTTTGGTCACGACTTACGGCTTAGTGATAAGCCGGGGCGTAAAGCGACGCGGGGAGCGGGTAACGATAATAATATACGGTAATATTCTAACATTTCCATGTTTTTTATTTTAATATTGTGTTATATAATTATGTTGTGTAATATTTGACTGGCTCGGTGGACAGTGGTCAGTGACCCAGGTTCATAACCTACGGTTCCAAGAGTCGTGGGTTCGTTTCCCACTCGGGACAAATATTTGTGTGACGAACATCGGTGTTTGTTCCGTGTCTGGGTGTATTATTAAAAATATTTAAGTTTATTTGTGTATCCACTGTTGATTCTGATTTGCGTAACACAAGTGCTTAAGCTACTTACCACGGGATCAGATCAATGTATGTGATGTTGTGTAATATTTATTTTATTTATTTAATATACTTGTCTAGCCACTAGGAGTTCGCTCGCGACCACGATTGGTGTAACCCAGTCGAAACGTCGGGCAGTAAGTAGCTATGTAATTTGCTACTCCTAATAACGCGTGTAGACCCATGAAGACTAATAATTAGCCACTAGGAATTTGACTTTGCAGTTTCTGTGAAAATCAAATACTTACTCAACTTAACCCTAATCTAATCAATTATTAAAATAGGAATTCCGATTAATGTTTGTCTTCTGAAAAAATAATATAATTCTTCATATAAATAAAAATGAATTGCTGTTCGTTAGTCTGACTAAAACTCGAGAACGACCGGACCGACTTAGGTAATTTTGGTTTTAAAATTTTCGTCGTCCAGGGAAGGTTTCAATGAGAAAATATAGAAAAAGAATCAGTATTGGCGGTATGAAATTCGCCGGGACCACTAGTTTTTAATAAAAATAAATGAGCATTTGGGAAGGCCTATGTCCAGCAATGGACGGAAGTGGGTTGATGATAATGATAAGGGTTTTCGCGTATGAGAAATTCACTCAGATGGCAATACGTAGTCGTTAGGTCGAATTACAGCAAGATTGGTTATTTATGACGTGATATTAACAGACATGTCAATATTCCCAAATCACATATAAATATATAATTTTCACATAATACTCTACGAAAATGATACGAGTACCAAAGATACATACCCGATTCCGTCAGTCGCTACTTCCCACATAGAGTCCGTGACTGGTGGCATAGCATTTCCATATATGTATGTATTCATACTCACCGATATCTGTAGAGCTGGTAACCGCCTATGTCCTATGATAGCTATACCCTATCTATAGATCTAGCTCTTTATAGCTTAGGTCCTAGCTAGGTCACCCGGTTAGGCAAGGTCGTGTCCGGCAATTTTATCTTAACGTTGCATTTTTAAATCGAGTTAACTGAGAGATCGCTTTTAAAATGGGTCGATTAGATTGGGTGTTATATAATTCGATAGTGCATATTTAGTGCGGTGCATAAAAGGGTAGTAAATATTGTCGAGATGCCTACTACTATAGATATGAATATGTATACAGTATCTACTTTTTAAATAGGTTTTGTTCCACCTACCACCTGCGTAAAAATTGTTTTTGTACTATGTATAGATTGATTTAAATTACTGGCTTGGTGGAACTATTTATTTGTTTAGAGGTAGGAACGGACCATGCCTTTGGGGCCTGGCCTGAAACTACAGAGGGCCAGTCCATTTACTGAACATTGTATGTACAGGCATATTGCAGATCCAAACCAATTCATCAAAACGGGACGTAGGCCTGCTTTGAGGGACCAAAACTGAGACCGATTAAAGCCCAAGAAAAGCTTTAATATCAGAAATAAATTAGAATGACATACATATTGTTCAAATTGTATATCCTCATTTTCGCAAGGGAATTATTGACTGCCTCGTTGGCCTCTTGGTAGTAAGCGCTGCGTAAGGATCGAGAGGTCCACGGTTCGAATTCGGTAGCAGGAAAAAATATTGTGTGAGTTTTTCTATTTAGAAATTACTCAGCCCAGAGTCAGGAAGTTGGCGGTTGCGCGCCAGTGCCTCGGTAAGTACCTACGTTGAGCAGGTGGTCCTGCGCCCGATCCCTCATAGGTCATGTCGGATTGCCGTCTCACCGAACTATGAGAGTAAGGAAACAGAGAGTGCACTTGTGTTTGCGCGTACACTTGTGCACTATAATATATCCTGCGCAGTTGGCTGATTACCATTGAGATCGGCCGCCATGGCAGGAATCGGTCGGACGCCTTATTGCTTATTTTACTGCAATTCAATGCATTGTGAGACTGTGTTTTGTTGAAATAAACAAAGCTCCTGGAGGGTTTCCATTCAATAATTGTCCATTTCTGTAGAATTTGATATTGTAACATGGCGCATTGGGGCGATAACGAGTCAAACACATCTTCGCTTTGAAATAAGGTTTCAAATTACTGTTTCAAAACTTAATTTAATACTTAGACAACAAACTTTTTAAGGGCCTCCGAAGTTTGATGACAATCAATCAATATTATGAATTTGGATCCACTTGCTGTGAACTTTTTGGTAAAACACATTTGATATCTGAAGTCTTCAGGCAAGTTATTACTACAACAAATAAATTATAAGCAGCTAAATTAATTCGTGAGCGTGAAATAATTAGCTTCATTTTATTATCGTAAACGGAAATTCGAGGGCTAACAAAATTATTTCATTTGGAAAATCAAATCAAAATGTCTTTATTTGTGAAGGTAGGCAATTTACATGCACTTATAAAACGATACATTAGTAATAATAAGATTGTACCACATATAAATGAATAACAATCAAAGTCAAATTTAAAAAAAAAGAAGCGCCTTAAATGTTATCTATTTTTACTCGACTTCAAAAAGAAGTAATAGTTAAATAGTGTTTCATACATAGTTTCGAAACCAAACTATGTACTTGCCGCGAACTAAGTTACGTGTAGGAACTAGAAGCTGGTGAAGTTATAGCACACTAACACTAAGTTTAAAAGGCGGATGTTGGTAGCTGCATGCGATGCACGTGCAACGGACCAGTTCGCCCACATATAGCCACTGGATGACATATTGTACTATTTTAGTATTAGTTACTACTGGGCTGTATCGGTAGATACTAAGCGCAATATACAGCCCAGTAGCCCTATTTATTTATTGTTTCAAACTGGCTTAAACTGTCTAGTTGGGCGCTGCGTAAGAAACAAGAGGTCCTAGGTTCGAGACCGGGGTCGGGCAAAATTTGTGTGAGTTTTTCTGTAATGAAATTACTCAGCCCCGAGTTATAAGTTGGCGGTTGAACGCCCGTGCCTCGGAAAGAACGTTAAGCCGGTGGTCCTGGGCCCGATCTTTCATCGGTCATGTCGGGTTGCCGTCTCACCGAATTATGAGAGTAAGGGAATAGAGAATGCACTTGTGTTTGCGCGCACACTTGTGCACTTTAATATGTCATGCGCACTTGGCTGATCTCAATTGAGATCGGCCGCCATGGCCGAAACCGGTCGGACGCCTTATTATAGTTTTACAGAAATGCAAAGGGACGTAGAGTTATGTTTGTGGTATTGTATTAAATGGTTGGTTTAGAGTCTGTGTTAGGTTATGGTCTTTACGGACATTCCTGTTGAAAAGACTATAGTAAGTCACAGTACTATAGTCTCATCAAAGATGATGATGACTTGTCTTCTTGCAGCGACCAGCAGTTGTCGGGCATTGACCCCAAGCTCAAGATCGATATGGACCCTTTCGCCCATCGAGACCTGCGTCCCGAGATGATGTTCATCCGCGAGGAGTTGAGGCAGGCCAAGTGGCAGACGCTGGCGGTAAATTCACTGCAACTGTATATAATTTTAAACTGTCATGGTTACAAATTAGATAACTGAAACTGTCCGAGATACTTACCATGTTGTTTTGTTTTAATGAGCTCCCGATATTTCGGCACTGTTGCAAGCGCCATGATCACGGGTGAACTGTTCACTGTAAAACAAAACAACATGGCGAATATCTCGGACAGTTTCAGTTCACTGCTATTGATAAGACGAAGAAGACTGCAAGAACTCACGGCCCGATTTCAGGGTTGAGAGCCATCCGCTCCCCCGCAAGTCCGGTGATAACGACGAGGCTACGCTACTAAGCCATCATCGTAAGTCAGTTAGCAAAAAAAAACCACTTTTCCAGTGCCCTCGGGGATGCGGTTTTGCGGTTTTATTAAAATCTTACGAGACCGGTTATTAGCACCAGCAACCGCCGATATCACTCGCCCATCGTGGCGGGTGATAATCGCAAGACTGGTGACTATGAGAGCTGTATTTTAAAGACTTCGGGGACTTCGGGTCTCTCATTATTATGTTTAAAGACTTAATGCACGGTTTAATTCGTAATTTATTTAAAACTAGTGTCTCGCCCAATTGGCGGACACATTTCTAAATCTGCATTTTGTTCTATTCATCGTAGCTTTTACGCGCAAAACTTACAAAACGTTGATAATGATCTACTGCTCTGTATTTTACTCGGTATATTTCAGTAATAAAAGCGCTATTTGCAACGAAGTTCCGAGAAATTTAAACGTACAACAAGCTTTCCTAGTGTGTCGTATTGACTACTAATGACGTATGGCGCTTTTGACGATATGTAGGCGACGGGCTTGTATCTCGCAGCTTGTTAAAGCTTTCTATCTAACCGCTACTTCGCACCAGGGCTGCAGCGGCTCTCAGACTGATGTGGCACATGATTAGGCCTGTACCTACCTAGTTGTCCACTTCTTATAGTCTTTGTCTATGTGTGATATTTCTTATTTATTTATTTATTTAAGATCACCAACAAGATTACATTAACAATATGATATAAGTAACATGACCAAGATAAACATTTAGATAAACGTAAACTTAATTATAGGTGACAACTACATGCATTTCAGACAACAGGCATTTTGAATTTTATCTAGTTTAAAATACAAGAAGTGATTTTAGTTTTAATACTTTGTTTGAGTTGAGTTTTTGTGTCTTGTGTATTTATGTATCATTGTAATTTTTTGTGTCTATATCGTGGTCAATAAATGTTTTTCTTTCTTTCTTTGCACACGATGCCACCACCGCGCGAACTTTACATCTATACAACTAAATGAAATTGAAGTGTCTGTTTGTAATATTCAAATAACGACTTTTTACTAAATGGGTAAGTATGTATCTGTTATGGACCAAATGATAAATTGGGCATTATTCATACTGCCCGGGCCATATGAAAAATGCCCAATATGAGAGTGCAATTCAATAATAATTATTCAAATAATCACTTTGACCGGGCATTATACATAATGTTTATCACCTATTGGGCAAAGTAATACAAACTTATTATGTAGAAAAAACTTTAATCATTATTATCATTTGATATACAATAGTTTAATATAAAAAGTAGTTACGCCTCTAAAAATATTGTGGCGTGAAAAAAATGTCATAACAAATGGCGGTAATGGACATAATTTGGCGGCGTAACTCGTAAGACACGCTATTATTCAAAATTTCAATATAAATAAAGGCGTTTACACCTAAAATCGCTGAACACATAAGTGTTATTATTATTGTTCGTATTGATGCGCGGGGGGATAAAGATTACGGAGACATTGGCTAATTTTTTGTTTTTCCTCGTTTCGGCATTTTAAATCAAAGTCCAAACACAAAGCAAAATCAACGTCCAATAACGCGTCAAAGTCAACGTACAGCGTACAACCATTTTCGTACACATGTACGAAAATGGCTGAATACATGGATAAATGTATGGTCAATACACAGCAGCGGGAGTTACGAATGATAAAATTTATCGAATTACGTAAAAATATAAGTGAAGTTTCCCATATACAAAAATTATTCATCCTATTCTAAAAATTACGCAGTGAATATTACCCATTACGTCACTATGAAAACGTGTCAAACGGCGTAACTTTGTAAAAAGCTTTATACAGAGTGGAAATTTTACGTTTTCTTTTATTATTAAATTATTTTAAAGCACAAAAGACAATTATTTTCCAAAATTACGCACAATTATCATATTGTCCAATTATCACATAGCCATATAATAATGACCGCGCATAATGATAAATAATGAATTTGAAATAATAATTAATCACTTGGCCCGATAGGGCTAGACATTATAGATAATGCTCGGGCATTATTAATAATGCTCGCATTAATCACTTGGTCCATAACATATCTATAACGGGTACCAATAACAAAAACACGATTTCATTTTTTTGTCTGTCTGTCAGTCTGTTTGTTCTAGCTAATATCCGAAACGAATTTTGACGGGACTTTCACTAATTTTTTTTTTCCCTTATGATGTATTTCCTTATGGATAGATACGCCATCAAAATTACAATCTAGTCTTAAAAGACTAATAAGTAATTTATGTCTAACTTAAGCTGCTAAAATAAAGTAATGTCTAAGAATGTGTCCATTAGCACTTTTCTTATTGTCTCTATTAAGGGGAACTTTCACTAATAAATATCTTATTTAGCTTATTCATATCAATATTTAATGTACCTTGTAAAGTTAACAAGTTAAATGAAAAGGCGATTTCAATAGATTCTTGCTTCCAAAACGATAGACGAGGTCACGGGCGGCCGCTAGTCTACATATAAAATACTCGACGGCGGCAACATATGCAGGAGCGCTAACACAAGTTATAAGCCTGAAGTGGTTTAAGGCGCTTACGATTCTATGGACTCTTCCTGTGAACCAGCTACGTTGAAATTGAATTTACTGACCTGTTTCGCGGATATTTCGATTAAATCTCAATATGATGGTCTTTATGTATGCACTTATGACATTTTAAACACTAATAATTGTATTAGAAGAATGAGTTTATGCTCAGTCCCATATACTGCCCCACTGCTGGGGCACGGGCCTACCCTAAACTAGGGCGATAAGGCTTAGTTATAAAAGTATGTCCTACTCTTTGTTTTGATTAATTTTTAAAATTGGAAATATAACACTGGTTAACAAACGAGTTGTCACGAATGTGTGTGCTGCGGCAGACGAAGACGGGCGGAGCCGGTTCGCTCGCGACCATGATTGGTGTAACCCAGTCGAAACGTCGTGCAGTAAGTAGCTATGTAGTTGCTACTCCTAATATCGCGTGTAGACCCATAAAGACTAATATTTAGAGTTGTCACGAGGCTCAATGTACCTGTAAATCCTTTAACGCTTTTCCATTTACAACTTTTGAAAAGTAGAATACACTCTCACACAGGGAATAATTAATTCCATTCGGGGTGTGTCCCGTTTGGATTGAGTATTCGAAAGAGAAATACAAGTGTATTTCTCTTATTGATGAGTGAATGAAGTAATGGAAAAAAGGTAAAACACTGGCCGGTCATTGACCTGAGAGTTCCGTGCCGAAACAGGAACGATGGTTTTTTGTTCGTAAAAATATTCAAATATTGACTACAAGTACATTAATTGTTCTCGGCGAAATACAAACAGCTTTATTTTTTTTTGGAGAAAAAATTTTAAATATTAAAAGCCTTACAAAAATCTTATCCTAGAAATAAGAAACACAATAAAAAAAAGAATCATCTAATTCAGTGCAGAAGTTAAATTTATTTATATAAATTAGCTGTATGCCGTATCCCATGATAAATTAATAATCGTCTTATACTACGATGACTGCATCGCTACGCTTCGTAGCGTTACGACGACTACGACGCTACGTCCCGTAGCGTACTCAATGTTTAACTGTGCTAGTTCTCGCCATCGACTCCGTTTACTATTTAAAAATTAAAGTATTTTTAAAAGTGAATTGATTCAATACTTTAATATAAAACGTACTCTATTTTAGCACAGACACACTACACTAGCTAAAGCTTTATTTACAATAAATTATAGGCTGTGATTTGAATTTGAAACTAACCATCTGAAATAGTTAAATTATACCTTGCATAATAAACAGTATAATAACAGTACGAACGCCCTATTAAGTTTCCGCTTTGGCATCAAAAGGCTCGCATCTAGCTTTAATCATAAGTGACTTAACTACGCCATCAAAGATCTAAGTACCTACTTAGTCACTTAGTGTTAGTCGTTAGTTATCAGAGAAGCTAAGCTAAGACTTATTAACGATAGCGAAACGGGCAGATTAATTTCCCATTTACGACATTAGATGTATTAAATAAATAAATTATTTAATAAATATTTTCACAACTTCACATACATCGATCTGATCCCGTGGTAAGTAGCTAAAGCACTTGTATTACGGAAATCAGAAACCACAGTGGATACACAAAAATACATAAATATATATAATAACACACCCAGACACGGAACAAACACCGATGTTCGTCACACAAATATTTGTCCCGAGAGGGAATCGAACCCTCGACTCTTGGAACCGCCAGGCAGGGCCACTAACCGCTGTTCCACCGAGCCAGTCTCCGAATCCGAACGTGAGGAAGACAGTGAATTGGGCGAAAATTCTGATTGAGATGAAGACGGGCAGCGCCAGTTCGCTCGCGACCATGATTGGTGTAACCCAGTCGAAAAGTCGGGCAATACGTAGTACTAAGTATTTGCTACTCCTAATATCGCGTGTAGACCCATAAAGACTAATATTTAGTGTAATGGAACGCGAAAGCTTAAAATCATACGAAAATTCTGATGCCTACGAAACCCTGAATTCTATTGGCATTTCAGGCCGGATAAGTTGAGAGACTTTTCAGTAGCTACCTGCTTTTAAATGGAGCTCAAAAGCTTTTGACAAACGTGTGTCCGGCCATACTGGCGAAATAAGGATAGAATATTGTGATTAGAATTTTGTGTGTCACAAAGATGCGAGAATATTATAGCAGGAGCATAAACTGTAGTTCGTTGAGCAACAAACTAAGCTTCACACTTTGTTACGAATTGACAGGTTTATGCTCATTTATATGATGGGAGCTTTCAATATCACCGATACTTTGCATGCCGGTAAACTTGAGTGGTAGATTAAGGTTAGATATATACAATGTATATCTATATCACAATCTTTTATGAGGAATAGATTATGAGATAGGACACCTAGTATGATTACTAGATCTAGTCAAGTATGTATTCCTTACTTACAAAAATGGTATGGGTCTTATACCAGTTTACAATAATATACCGAATACTAAAAATAATGCGAATATTAAAAAAAATTGTAAACAAAAAAAAAACCGCCTTCAAAAACCCGACTCACTAAAAATTACAAAATAATATAATACGAACATTTATCATCATCTGGGTATGAATTTTATATGTTGTTGAAGGCGGTGCCGTTTATATTTCAAACAGACAAGCACAGAGTGCTTCTTTTTCCTCAAAATTTTGATTGGCACCGCCTTCAAAAACATATAAAATTCATACCCAGATGATGATAAATGTTCGTATTATATTATTTTGTAATTTTTAGTGAGTCGGGTTTTTGAAGGCGGTTTTTTTTTGTTTACAATTTTTTTTCATACTTTTTAGTGTTAAATCTTTTGTTACCCTATTAGTTCAGCTCACCTGTAATACTACTGATATTATAACTAGTAGTCTTAATATGTATACAGTATTGAAAGAATTATCCTTTTACTCCAAACAATTAAGGAGTTGACCTTTCATCATCAGCTCAGCATCATAACATTATGATTGCAAGAAGCAATGCCAATATCACTTCAGAAAATATATAAAACGCGGTACATGTGCCTATAAAATTTGAGGGTTGCCCTCGATTTCTCCTGGATCCCATCATCAGATCCTAGACTGGTCACCCTATTAGTTCAGCTCACCTATAATGCTACTGATATTATAACTAGTAGTCTTAATATGTATACAGTATTGAAAGAATTATCCTTTTACTCCTAAGTATTAAGAAGTTGACCTTCCATCATCAGCTCAGCATCATAAGATTATGATTTCCAGAAGCAAATGCCAATATAACTTCAGATAATATGCAAAACGCAGTACATGTCCTTATAAAATTTGAGGGTTGCCCTCGATTTCTCCTGGATCTCATCATCAGATCCTAGACTGGTCACCCTATTAGTTCAGCTCACCTATAATGCTACTGATATTATAACTAGTAGTCTTAATATGTATACAGTATTGAAAGAATTATCCTTTTACTCCTTTTACTCCTAAGTATTAAGGAGGTGACCTTCCATCATCAGCAGCCTCATAATATTATGATTTCCAGAAGCAAATGCCAATATAACTTCAGATAATATGCAAAACGCGGTACATGTCCTTATAAAATTTGAGGGTTGCCCTCGATTTCTCCTGGATCCCATCATCAGATCCGGGACTGGTGAAAATGGGACCACCTCGGAAGTGAACTGTATCCAACCAAAAAAAAATTTTTGAAATCCGTCTATAATTGACGAAAATATCGGTGAACATACATAAAAAAAAAAAAAAATATTATACATACAGACGAATTGAGAACCTCCTCCTTTTTTTGAAGTCGGTTAAAAAATATATTGAAATTCATTCAATGTTTTTATGCAAACCAATTTGTACGCGAGATTTGAATTAACAACCTAAATGTTTAGGTAGCAGTGAAATATTTAATTACGGCGTTCCGGCATCCGGCCGCTAGCTATCCATTTAATGTCCCGTAATAAATTACCATAATGCACAAATAATTCTCGTCGGTATCTGTTAACCGAATCTCGATAAACATGCTTCGTTGGCCCGAAGTAATACATTTTCAGCGAAACGCGCGTGTGAACTTCCCCGAACTAACAGTAAATCAATTTATCTAACTCATCTCAACGTTGTAGCGCCAAATCAACTCAGGAAACTTGTAAACTCATGTTTGCAAACTGAGTCGCTTACTAAATTACTACAGCTATTATCTAGCTTGGGAACTATCAGATGTTCGCACCGCGTCGCGTGATATCGACAAGTTCTTAATACAGGTAGTACTTGTACCTAACGGAACTGTTATATCCGGTCCCAAACTTGTCACACGAGCCAACTTTCAGATTGGAGTGTGCTACTTTGATTACCTACGAAATTTTATCGTTGACATCCACTTGCGAGAATTTTAGTTACGGACGTCGTATCTGTAGACGTTTTATATGATAATTATTTAATTGGTTCTTTATGGTCGAATGCTGTAACGAAGATTAGATAGCTGAACGTTGATTTAAAGGTTAATTAGGTTCCAAAATGGAAACAAGAAAAGCAGGCCTTCAGGGTGAGTGCCTCGAGGCCTGCTTTTCTTGTTTCGACCTCATATTTGGATCTCACTGCCGCTTACCATCAGGTGGAGTGAGGTCATTTTGCTAGCCTAGCCTATTATAATAAAATATTTTGGATTTACAAAAGCTTTCCTCAAACCAGTTTTAATTTTATCGAGCGTAGAATTTGCCATTGTTGACATGCAGAGTGCTAAGTGACCTAAGGAGGAGGTGAATTAAAATAAAATAAAAGTTATGAGCTCTAATCCAGCAAATAAATAATACCTAACTCAAAGCAGTTACATTTCTATTCAAAAATCAAGCACCTGACTATTAGAGTGTTACCGTTTATAGCATGTCATTAAAATCACCCAACAGTTCGTTCGCAACGAATCGACAGCGAATCTAGAGTTTGCCAAACAACTCGACGAATGGCTCTCCACGTGTCTAGTTATTTTGTTGCTTACTTTAATACACTTGTTGAAATTCCCATATTGGTATCGGATTTAGATAATCACACTATTTACACCTCTCAGAAGTAAATGGAAAAGGGAAAAAAATAACATAAAATTGAGTTTTCTCGAAATCGCTTTTTTTATGTTACGACAGTTTTTTAGAGTATGTGCGATATGCTTGATGAGTTCCCAAGGGTAGCTTTTAGGACGTGGCTCAGGGACGAAACTTATGCAGAGGGCCTACGTTTCGAGCTCTTTACAGCTCTCGTGGTCATGGGCAAGACTCAACAAAGTCTTGCCCGAAACTACGAGCGCTAATATGATTAAAACAATACACGCCAGTTTAATCCGTAAATTGGTTAGGTAAAACTAAGCAGAATTTCCCGCAAAAGAAGTTAAGGGCAACAATGGTAGATTGCATCTTCAAAAGACCTGGCTGCACCTGACTCATACCAATATATCATACGAGTATTATGTCATTAGGCAGGCACGGCAGTGCCTCTCCCAAGTTGATATATTTAAGTCATGATAAAGATCATTATCATCATCAGCCCACATACGTCCCCACTTCTGGCCGCTCTAAACCAGGGCGATCAGGCCTTACTCATCCACGCTGACCAAATGCGGGTTGATGGACTACTCAACCTTAGAATTTCTTCGTAGGTGTGCAGGTTTCCTCACGATGTTTTTCCTTCACCGTCAAAGCGTCGAATAATTGTACGAAGATATAAATTTCAAATTTACAAACACAGTAGTACAAGCAAGCACCGACCTTAAACACTCGACCATCGGCGCTTTCATTATAAACATACTTTGGAGGATTTAGTCCAGCTATCAAGGAGTCTCTTGGATAAACTGCCAGTGGACAGGTTTGAACGAGACCTTTAACCAGCAGTGGGTAATAAAGGTCAATGAAGATACCTTGTCAAAATAACAAGGTATCTAAGCCATCCTTCAACAAAGCACATTATGATGATATTCCTAGTGCACGGGTAACTACCCGTACCCGTCAATTCTAACTTAACTGCGTTTAACTTCGACGTGATCCAAATTGTTGACAAGTTGGTGTGAATGGTGCTCGCGTGTCACAATATCCGCTGAAGAGTTTCGACAACTGAAAAATGTTTTGCGCCAGTTTGTAACGATTCGCGCTCGAGTTATTCGAAAACATTTCGACATGTTATCGAGAGTCTGTGCGCAGTGAAGCATGGTGGGGACGATACGATCACACACAGTCCGTTTTATTGTGCAAGTTTTTATTTGATGTCTGCCGTGTTTGTGCGAGTAATCGTTTTCAGATTCAGTGAAAACAGAGGCCTGAAAATGTATCGGTCTCGGTAAGCAGTCTTTGTGAGATCGTTTTACTGGACAGTACGTTTAATTGCTGTGACGCGTTTGAATGTCTGTTGATACTTACCGACTGACTTGTTTCAGATATTTTGTGAGCAATGAGGAAGACATTTATTTTTAATTTTTTTTATTAAATTTAATTGAATACTGTAGTAAAACAATTCTCTACTAATAACGCTCTACTGTGCATAGCTAATCCCACCAGGAGATTTTACCCTAATTTTATCGATATCTATGTCTGTTTACTTTCAGGTGCGACGAACAGCACTTAAGAAGTTGTTGCTAAACGACCTCTTGGAAGAAGACTGCGAATTGAAGAATTTAGGGCTCTCGTATGCTCCACCCGACCCGTGAGATGTTACCTTTACATAATAAATCTTTAGAGAGAGTTTCCAATAGTTTATTTATCTACCACCGTTAATTTATTATTTACGCACCAGGAAATAATCCGATACTAGATGAACAATGATTTTTCCTCAATGCTGCTTTGGAAAAAAGAAAAACCTCCGAGTTTCACTCACATTCCAACAATCCACTTGGTGTGAGGGTAAATATTGGTTACGAAGCCGCCTTTTGTGTTGTTTGTGTGTAGTTAACGAATTAAAAACGTTAGAAAACTGAAAATAGATTCCCTAGTGTAAAACTTTTGTTCCTTTTTTAGGGTTCCGTAGCCAAAATGGCAAAAACGGAACCCTTATAGTTTCGTCATGTCCGTCTGTCCGTCTGTCCGTCTGTCCGTCTGTCCGTCTGTCACAGCCGATTTACTCGGAAACTATAAGTACTACAGTGATGAAATTTGATGGGAATATGTGTTGTATGAACCGCTACAAAAATATGACACTAAATAGTAAAAAAAAGAATTGGGGGTGGGGCCCCCCATACATGTAACTGAGGGATGAAATTTTTTTTTTCGATGTACATACCCGTGTGGGGTATCAATGGAAAGGTCTTTTAAAATGATATAAAGTTTTCTAAAAAACATTTTTCTTAAAGTGAACGGTTTTTGAGATATCAGCTCTCAAAGTCGTAAAAGTATGTCCCCCCTCTATTTTTATAACTACGGGGTATAAAATTCTAAAAAAAATAGAGGTGATGCATGCTAATTAACTCTTTCAACGATTTTTGGTTTGATCAAAGTATCTCTTATAGTTTTTGAGATAGGTTGATTTTTATTATATTTGCTGCTACGGAACCCTTTGTGCGCGAGCCCGACTCGCACTTGGCCGGTTTTTATTTTTGTCTTTGTCTTTATGCATTTTATTATTAATATTTTTCTATGTTCTTGGTTTTTTAATGAATCAATCAAAGGTTCTGCCAGAATATCAGCGCTGTAGCGTCCTAGCAGGCGCTGCAGCACATGCTGAGGCAGAACCTGTTGATCACTATTATGTATGTGTGTTGTGTTTTAACTCGTGCTATTGTATGTGATCATTAAATGTTTTTCTTTCTTTCAAAATTTCCGGGATATTTCCTATGTTGTTTTGTGTTTTAATGAGATTCTAATATTTCGGCACTGTTGCAAGCGCTATGATCACAGGTGAACTGTAGGACTGCGAGAATTACGTACAGTTTTCTAAAGTGTATCACAGTTTAAAAGAAATAAAAATGCTCTTTTAATAGCTTCAGTTAGATTAAAACGTCTGTTGGTTTTCCTCTGACTCGCTGGTTATCAGGCAGTGTCTAGAATAGATCTAATATTGACGCTGCACTTTCAGACTGAAATGAAACTGAAATGAAAACGTAAATAGGGGAGATCGGGGAATCCTTTCCGTATCGTACCCTTTATTAAGAAAAAAAACTGTCTAAGAGCGAGTCGCATAACAAACCGGTATGAATATTGTGCAAAATCACGTTTGTTGTATGAGAGTCCCTAGTATTTATTTTATTTTAAGAAACGTTATCTGTGATATACTATGTAGTGATAGATAATATTGCGTAAATAATTTAAACAAAAGCTTATAATCGTAGACGGTAAAGACTAGCTAAGTAACTAAAAAGTTAAGTAAATAGGCTATTCAAATGAAACTTATGAGTATTCGATATGGCTTTACCATTTAGGTATATAAGTGTTATTCCAGTTTGAGTTCAAAGTTTCTGCTATTGTTCTATAACATTACCTGCCTTGTGGGTGTTCACTGTTTGCATAAGTTTCTACAATATTCTACATAATCCATCACAAAAGTTTCTATATACCTAATAACCTGGGCACCATTATGTTAATACAAATAAATAAAATTGAAGTGTCAGTTTGTAAATATAACATTACGACTTTTGACTGAATGATTACGATTTTTTTTGTGTACCAATATCATATACTTGACGGCGCGTTCTAGTTTCACGAAACATTTCTAAAAGAATAATTTTAATTTAATTCGTTTTATTGAATTATTTTTACATTGTATGAAAATAATTGTAATTTCACATCAATTAACTAGACAAATAATTTCTGTTCATTTAAATTATTAACTAAAGAGGGACTTCCGTCCGCGTGGGCTTGCGAGCTGCGTCATCGCCACCTGCGTAATGGTATAGTGGGGCGACTGCCGCTATAAAAGAGCGCTGCACGGCTCAGTGAGTCAGTCTTACCTGAGGCGTCGCCCTGTTCATACGCTCGCAATTCCGCATACTCTTTAGTACTTACTGTGTAGAAACTCTGTCCGAAACTTGTATTAAAGTGTTATAAAAAGTATTACGGATTATAGTTTACTTAAAGTTGCTTCCCGCCCCATGGATTCGAATGAGCGCAGTCGTGAGCTCGGAAATCCGTCATCAGAAGTCAGGATGAACCAGGAAGCTGAAACTCTCGGTGCGGGTCATGCCAGCCCTTTATACGCACTGAACGAGACCAGTGGAAGAGTTTGTTGGAATTGCAACACAGAAATGTGCAATTAGTGAAAACAGTGCTTGAACGTCACTTCTTCACGAAAAGAAGGAGCGTCACCTCGTGTTACCCGAGTTCAACCCTGATGATCCAGAGGCAGATGCACGGGCATGGTGCACCACCGTAGACATCTGTATGAAGAAGACCTTTCAAGTGGAAGTCAGTTGATAATACTCCTGAGTCGGGCCTTAAAGGGATCTGCAGCAACATGGCTAGCACAAAATAGTCATGCTGAGGTTACGTGACCAGAATTGTAAGGCCTTTTCTTAGCTCGCTTCTATACGACTGAAATGCCAGCCGCTACACTATTCAACGTGCTATTAAGCTACCCAAAGGAGGGCTAGAACATTTCATCGTCCACTTCGCAAGGAACCGAGGGTCATCACCTGTTTCGGCTGCGGCAAGCCGGGTCATCTAGCGCCACTGCGCGCAGAAGAAGACACCAGGAAACAATAAAGAATCCGAATGGAGAGTGAATATCTGCACCATCAAACCTGCTCTGACCATCTTTGCAATCTGGGTGAGAAGTTTTCATTTTGTTTTGATTCTGGTTCTGAGGGCCTACCATGAGTTGGCTATCGTGAGCTTGCGTACGTTGGGGGCCTGTCGAGTTGTTTTTTTCATATGGCCGATTGTGGTTCTTCGCGTAACCACCAGCCGGCGCTGTACATGTTTTTCATAGACATATTTACGTAGTCGATATCGAGCGCGTAAGTTTTAAACTCATGGTAGCCCCACACAATGCTCTTTAATTAGACAAACGGTAGCTGTATTCTTTCCCTGTAAAAGAAATTATAACTCTGTCACACTTTTAGGGATAGGAAAATCAAGTCTATATTGCGATACCCAAATTAATGCCACAGTTACAATACAGGGTTATTCGCTTGAACTATTATTTCATGTGGTCCCAGATTCTTCACTAGGAACCAGTATCTTGATAGGACGCGATTTGATTAATTTAGGTTTTTCAGTTGAGATTTTATTATTGCTATAAACATGACTCAAATTGTAGCTCAGTGCGAGTTTGGTAAAAAAAAGTAAAGATTTCAATAATACCAATACAGAAATTCCTTTAGACTCATTTACCGACCTAAAACAATTACTCAAAGAATACTCGTATTTCTTTGTTAAATATTTACCTACAGACAAGGTTAGCTCTCCAAGCTTGAAATAAAACTTATAGATGCCAATCGCATTGCAGTGCCACGACGTCCATACCGTATAAGCTCTAACGAGCGAAATCTAGTACGCGATAAAATTAAAGAACTACTTGATGCAGGTGTAATTCGTGAGAGTTGCTCTCTTTTTGCAAACCGATATTACTAGTCAAAAAGAAAGAAGGATCTGACCGCTTATGTGTGGATTTTCGCGAATTAAAAATAGTAACACCGTTTCTGATGGATATCCCATACCTTTGATAGAATACAGCGTTTAGTTGGTGCTAAATACTTTACTCCATTAGACATGGCTAGTAGCTATCATCAGAGTCCCGTACATCAAGACACGATTGAGAAAACTGTGTTTTATTACGACGGTTGGCCAATTTGAATATGTCAAAATGCCTTTGCCTTTGGACTTAAAAACGCATCATCTGTTTACCAGCGAGCTATTAACAAAGATCTCGGTAACTTATCCGAAACATTCGTAATCTGTTAAATTGATGACATCATTATACCATCCCAAACTATTTTAGAGTGTATTTTTCGGTTAAAGTTAGTATTGGAAACCTTGGCTAAATCTGGTTTTTCTCTTAACTTAAAGAAATGTGCTTTTCTTTAAACAGAAATTGATTACCTTGGATATCATGTCTCATCAGGACAAATAAAGCCTAATCCTCGTAAAATAAATGCCTTGTGTCAACTACCACCTCCACAAACAATCACGCAATTAAGGCAATTTATTGGTCTTCTCAAATATCTACACCTCTGTACAGACTCACATCTGGGAAAGGTAATATTAAGTGGACTCCTCAATTTGAAACCATTCGTAGAAAAATTATTTCTGTTCTCACTGACAAACCCGTCCTCACTATGTTTGATCCTCAATATCATATAGAATTGCATACTGATGCTGGTTCTGAAGGCTATGGTGCTATTCTTATACATTAAAAAGTCTGCAAGCCTTACGTGGTTGAGTATTTTAGCAGAAGAACAACCTCTTACGAATCCAAATACCACTCGTATGAACTTGAGACATTAGCCACAGTTAATGCTATAAAACATTTTAAACATTACTCCTGGTACAGGGTCGTAAGTTTATAATGTTTATAATGCGTGTTCAAATGCTGTTAAAGCAAAACTAAAACTAAAACCTCTCGTGTACACAGATGGTGGTGTTATCTACAAAGTTTCGATTTCGACATCGAATATAGGCCTGGAAAGCGAATGGAATATGTCGATTTTCTGTCCAAGAATCTTCTTACTCAAACACCTGTAAATAAAAATAATTCAAAAAACGAGTCAACCTAACTGAAATTTAGTGACTGGTTTCAAGCAGAACAACAAAAAGACCCTGAAATAAAATCTATTATATCTAGTTTGCAAACCCATAGTCTTGAATCTGATATTAGTTGTACTCACGATATTCAACGGGGAATTTTGCATGGAAAATAGAGAGGAACAATCGAAGCGTTTGGTTACCAATTGTTCCCAGGTCATTCAAGTAGGCAGTAATAAATCACGATCATGAAAGTATTATGCACTTAGGATCGGAAAAGACTTTGGAAAAATTGTATTGTCATTAGTGGTTCTCACATATGAGTGAATACGTTCGTAAATTTGTTGAAAATTGCATCACCTGTAGGCTGTCTAAATCACATTCTGGCCAAGTATAAGCAGAATTACACCCCATCCCTAAAGTATCCACACCTTGGCATACTATCCATACTGATGTCACTGGGAAACTCAGTGGTAAAAATGACACCACAGAATATGTGTTTGTTATGATTGATGCATTCACCAGTACACAATTCTGCATCACGCACTTAATATCGATACGAACAATGCTATTCAAGCTCTCAGGTACGTTGTGTCCACACGTTTGGCGCCCCTTCTCGCGTCATAGCTGTTCAGGGTAGATGTTTTGCAAACAAAGAATTTTAACAATTTATGCGAGTCCCACATTATTACGCTTCGTCTCATAGCCACAGGCACTAGTCGAGCCAACGGTCAAGTAGAGCGTGTGGATGAGTACATTAAAAACATTCTCACTGCTGTTGAAGTGGGAAATAATAAGTCGCGGCAAGATGCTTTGCCTGAAGTACAAGTAGCTTTAAACAGTACAATGAACCGCGTAACAAAATCAAGTCGCTTTGGAGTTATTAATCGGCAAAGTAGCAAGACCTCTAGACTTATTGACCTTAGATGACGATACTAATACATTTAATATAAATTTAACGGACCTGCGACACTGTGCAGTACAAGTTATCAAAAACAGCGCCATCACCGAAAAGCAAAGGTTTGACGAAACCAAAGCAAAGCTTAGCCGTTTTAAAAATTGAAGATTTTGTCCTTTTAGAAAACCACGACCGGAATCATGGGCAAAAATGTATGGAGCTTGGTCTATTTTTGGAGTTGAGCGGCGGTCTCCGGAACCAGTATTCCTTGCGCGGCACTATAAAATAACACTATTTAAAAAAAAAAAAATCGTGAGCATATACCGGTCAGTTTAGGAGATATCGAATACTTGTTGCCTTTGTATATTTCGATGATTTAATGTATTTTTTTTAATATTCCTATTGTTCCTTTGTAGGACCGTTTAAGGTAATTCAAGTCCTTGAGGGTGACAGATATTTGCTAAAGGCTTTGAATTCCAATAGAACGTATAGATATGCACGCACACGACCGACTTTGTAGTGTGCCTGATTGTTGCGTTCCGTTGGAATTAAAGGCAAATTTGAAGATATTAGGAAATGCCGTTGACGGCGAGAGTAAGAAATTTGAAGTGACAAAATCTGTGTGACCAAATCTGTTATACAGTCTGTGTGACAAAAAGTCTGTGTGACAAATAGTCTGTGTGACAAAAAGTCTGTGTGACAAAAAGTCTGTGTGACAAATAGTCTGTGTGACAAAAAGTCTGTGTGACAAATAGTCTGTGTGACAAATAGTCTGTGTGACAAATAGTCTGTGTGACAAATAGTCTGTGTGACAAAGAGTCTGTGTGACAAATAGTCTGTGTGACAAAGAGTCTGTGTGACAAATGGTCTGTGTGACAAATGGTCTGTGTGACAAATAGTCTGTGTGACAAATGGTCTGTGTGACAAACGGTCTGTGTGACAAACAGTCTGTGTGACAAACAGTCTGTGTAATCACAACTCTGCGTGACAACATAAGGCCAGAATGGCCGAGCTTGTTTAAGGAAATAACCATACTTTGTACTTTATTTGTTTCCTTTACAGAGTCTGATGTTGAGGAGACACACGAGGACGTGTGAAGGTGCAGGACGGCCGTGACGGCGCGTTCTAGTTTCACGAAACATTTCTAAAAAGAATAATTTTAATTTAATTCGTTTTATTGAATTATTTTTACATTGTATGAAAATAATTGTAATTTCACATCAATTAACTAGACAAATAATTTCTGTTCATTTAAATTATTAACTAAAGAGGGACTTCCGTCCGCGTGGGCTTGCGAGCTGCGTCATCGCCACCTGCGTAATGGTATAGTGGGGCGACTGCCGCTATAAAAGAGCGCTGCACGGCTCAGTGAGTCAGTCTTACCTGAGGCGTCGCCCTGTTCATACGCTCGCAATTCCGCATACTCTTTAGTACTTACTGTGTAGAAACTCTGTCCGAAACTTGTATTAAAGTGTTATAAAAAGTATTACGGATTATAGTTTACTTAAAGTTGCTTCCCGCCCCATGGATTCGAATGAGCGCAGTCGTGAGCTCGGAAATCCGTCATACTTATGATAAAAAAATGTCTGTCTGTTTATTCTCGCTGATCTCCAATCCAATTCCAATTTTGACAGGACTTTCACTTTGAAATAAAACTAATTTTCACATCTTCTTCGTTTCGAGTCCATGGCAAAATGGACTGTAGCAAGAAACTGCATTCGAAGGCCAGATTTCATCGTCATTTTCCCGGCCGGTATTCGGCCACAGCGACTTGGTAATCAGACTTTTGAGAGCCCCGCATGTGTGCTCTGGTGACTGTTGATTTTTTTAAAGGCCAGATCTAATGCGTCGTTGAATCCCCATCTTAGCCTATTTTCCTTACTACGATCAACCTTGGTACGAAGTCTGTTTAATTACTTCCAGATTTCCTTCCAGAACCTTTAGGAAGGCTCTCTGAGGGTGGCACAAAGGAATCAGGTGGGGCAAACTCACTAATTCAAATGGCACAACGGGCAGAGGGTGGCTCAGTGTCGAGGGCTTTTACATTTTTTAGGAAACTACGGCGACTGATGGACTCTGACTAATAAGTAGCTTATTTTGCAAGGTACATTCATACATACATAAAATCACGCCTTTTTCCCGGAGGGGTAGGCAGAGATCAGTTCCAGCGATCCACTTTTCACCTCTGTGGGAAACGTGACGTGACGGGTTGTGGACCACGTCGCCGCCATTCTGCCTTGTGTATTGTTTTAACAAGGTAATGCGTTCCCACGAGTATTTTACAAGGTACAATATTTTAATCATTCACTGCTCCAAAACCATTTCCACATGGACGAAGTCGTGGGCGGCCTATAGTGTTAATAACCAAGCACTTCATCAACTGGAAACGATCAAAAATGAAACAAGTATTCTGACGCACAAAATGAAACAAGTATTCTGACGCACATTTTATTAAAACATTTAATCAGACACTCAGAAAATAAATAATCATCTCAAAATAGATTTATAATTTAAATTAAACACGTATTCGAACATTTTCAAGTCGTTATTTTTTATAAACATTTTGATAATAAAAGCTACGTAATAAATTCTTACATTTGCCGTAACAGTTATTCAAATACTAACTACACTTAAGTATAAACATATTTACAATATTTACATTAATAAAAAGAAATAGCATCTCGCCAAAAATGCTTTATATGCATTTCATCTAAGGTAACCCTTAATTACTTAACTACAATCCAAGTTAATAATATAAATAAATAAATATTACACAACATCACATACATTGATCTGATCCCGTTGTAAGTAGCTGAAGCACTTGTTTTACGGATATCAGAATTAACAGTGGATACACAATTATACTTAAATATATTTAATAACACACCCAGACACGGAACAAACACCGATGTTCGTCACACAAATATTTGTCCCGAGTAGGAATCGAACCCACGACTCATGGAACGGCAGGTAGTGAATCTTATTACAATTACTCGACTTTGTGAATAAGTTTAGTCTAAATAGGACTAAATATATAAATGATTTAGTTTCGAACAAAGAGCCGAGGACGCTCTTTATACATAAAGTACCAACTTTTAATGATACAATTTTATGCAAGAACTCTTAACGTTGTACAAAACGCAGCATTTAATTGACTCACTTATAGATTAAAAAATAAATATTCAAAAATATACACATATAGGAATAAATATACCTAGTAAAAACGTCGATGTTCATTACACAATTTGTTATTTTTTCCAGCTGGAAAGAGAACCTAAATTTTTTTTAAATCTTTATTTGAAGATCTTGTTCTCTAAGTGAACATGCCGCTCTATACCTACAACTTCTTGGGTAGATAAAGAGGAATTGCCAATCGAGCCATTAAGCATGACAACAGAGTTAAACTTAAAATTATATCATTCTATTTGGTCCGTAAGTTAGTATATTAGACAAATATGGGACTAGAATCTTTTGGTTTTTTAAATAATCATATTCTAACTAGTTCATCAAACTTCAGGAGAAAGAAAAGAAAAAAAAAGAAAAGAAAAGAGTAACGTCACACTCTAGGAGTGTGTGACGTTACTCTTTTGCACTAACTGTACTTAACACTGTAATACCTCTTTTGTTGTTTGTGAAAAGAAAAAAAAAGATGTTTACAATTTTTTTAATAATATAACTGACGGACTAAATAGTTTTTTGTAATCTAGCTAGCTATTCGTTCCATCCTCTACCCATGGTGCCTATAAAATATCCACACAATATAATAATAAATAAATAGTAACATTATGCCCTTTTTCTACATATGCAGCGCCATCATTCTTATTCGTTCATATACCAATACCTATCTAAATAAATTCGTTCATTGTTTTCAACACCCCAGAGAAATCGCTTTGACGGGCCTTAACATTGATTAAAGATATCCCCGCGTTGCTAGGAAAAATAGATACGTTATTAAAGAATTTATTTTAAGAATTCACTTATCAAGTTGCTATTAAAATGGACAATGGTATATTTATGTGGAAAAGACGAAACAACAGTATCTACACAAACTCCGATTACTCATTACAATTTTTATATCGTTTTTAGGTAAACGAATAATATAATATCAGGCTAGCAATATTTTTCATCAGTGATCATCACCACTCTAGTTAAGTGGGTATACCTACAGGGAATAGCACATCCACCTAGGAGCAGTGCCAATTTACCTTTATTATAATTATTAGTATAAGTTATTTTTGATGTCACTAAACGTTTTCTTTCTTTATATTAATCCAAATCAATTTGTCCCAAGCGACCTAAAGCGTCGCTTAGGGTGCACCCAACTTCTAATCTTGGGGTATTTTGGGGTAGGGTAACTTACCGCAATGGGGGTTACTTGGGGCCCCCAATGTTAACAATGAACATCTATTACCTACTTGTCTCCTGAACACTAAAACAAGTCCACGTATTTGTTCACACATCACAGTAATTCACTTATCACATATCAGTTCATATAAGGTTGTGTAGTCGAACAACCCGCACTTGGCCAGCGTGGTTGACTAAGGCCTGATCGCCCTAGTTTAGGGTAGGCCCGTGCCCCAGTAGACGATATCAGTTCTCCTTTGAGAGACCGTTTCATTAGGCGAAGTCTGCTTGTTTAATTATAAACATAAATTTACTTTAGGCCACCAAGGGTCGACTCAAAGATTATCTCATATCTTAGATAAACCTTTGTTAATCATGCCTAATCATAAATTTATTGCAAGGTAACATAACATCTTATCTAAATAATAGTTATAACGTATACTCCGGTAGGACATAGCTATTTTGCCCCTGAGTAAGTGAGTAGATACCTACTAATTAATAATTATTAATAATTATTAATTTTTATGATTAATGTATACACATTAATCACAAAAATGTAAATCTACCATAGGAAATAAATAATCCCATTCCTACCTACTGGTTGTATATTTAATTTGATAACAAATAAAGTATGTGTTACAGTAATAATTACATATTTTTACAGTCAAAAAATAATTGTGGGAGTTGGGTTTATTTAGGCAGAGAAATTAGTACAACTTTTAAATAAGTACAGTCAGCGTCAGATGTTTTAGTTTGAAACAGTCAAAATTATCCGCAGTTCGTTCAAAATTATTGGTAGGCAAGGTTTAAAAATAGTTTTTAGCATAGAAATAACATAGCAATCGGTTGTCGTTAATTTGTAGCTGCCAGCATTAATGGTAATACTTTCCAAATATTTGTGTGTTCCAAATAGTTGATTGATGACTTCATGAGACAAAGTTCATAGAGACATTATAACTTAATAAGATCACTAAGTCTTAACAATACTTAAAACGCTATTATGTATATCTGAAGCTGAATGTACAACTAATCTACAACATTCAGAAACCGAACCGCCCTAGAAAATTATGGATAGATATTAAAGTCATTGCTTTCAAAGTTCCTGTTAGATCATTATCTTGGTGGGTGTTTGTTTTGAGATAGATTGATGATACTCAACGTAATAGGACACACGCAAAATTCAACCAAAATTTTATATGGTGTAAGGATACAAATTAGGAAGTTAATTATACTAACTGTAAGTACTAACAGACTTCATTTGTGTTAATAACATATTGAAGTAAGAAAATTTGTAGGTATTTTTCCAACTTGATGCCTACGCCCATTTTTAAAAGGTCCCTCAAGACATATTTACCAGCGAATACAGCTTAAGTTCAGCTCTTTATAGCAATACTTAAACCTTAGCAGAATTTTTTAACTTAATACATAATTATTCTCGCTGTAGAGTCGGACATACATGAAGAATAATCTCTATCGTCTTGGATTACAACATAGATTTTATACTTAAAATGAAATCAAGCAACATTTTTATACGACCGAGTTACAACTCGCCTGATATGGCTCTACGTATATTACAAATGTATATAAAAAAACAGTTTCGGCTCAATTTATAAAAAGTTTCAATGATTTCATTTGTACATTACCTACCTTTGTACTTCTAAAATCATCGGAAGTTTTCTTTATGGACGATTGTATCCTCAATGATAATAATTGGCATCCTTACTCATATTACACTTCACAATAGACTTCATAAACTGAAACGTATTCACTTTTGCGTCTGACCGTTTCAATAGCAGAACAACCTGCATCAACATTTTTGCACACGACTGTCCCGTTAGTTCAAAAAACACTTCTTCATCACAGTTGCACATGACTGTCTCGTCAGTTTAACGAAAAAAAAACTGAAACATTACTTTTGTACACGCCCGTCAAATCACTAGATCAAACAAGTATGTCGGCTAAAACAAACTGGAGTATCACTTTTGCGCCTGACTGTCCCCACTGTGCAAAGTACAGTATGTACTTTTGCGAGCGCCAGTACTCACCCCAGGGATCGTAGCGGGATGCATGCTTCCGACTATATCTCCACGGGGGATATTTTGTCCCTGGAACAGATGTAACGGTTAACCCCCATTTAGATGAATACCTTCAAATTATAGAACGTACAACCAATCAATTGTTATGTAAAACCGTGATAGATGAGCATATTATCACTTGCTGACTGCACACATGTGTAGTATGTCCTGCGCGCTTGGCTGATCTCCAATGAGATCGGCCGCCATAGCCGAAATCGCTTGGACACTTTACCATAAGTAAAATCGCGCCATCAGAGCACGGCCTCAGGGATAAGGCCTAAGAAAGGCCTAGAGATTCTGCCCTATTCAGGACGTCTATGATCTCTTAGTGAAATCATTTGACAAAGATAGCATAATCCTAATTGAAATCCGTTTGTGAGCAATTCCAAGCAGGTACATTTCCGCTCACCTTGGAAAGTAGGTATTTGCTAATGGCATCCTAACAGCCGAATATTCAAATAATAATCGCGTAGGTGCCTAGTTATTCGGAGAACCAGCGCTCAAATGTCTAAATATCAAAATACCACAATATCCAAATATTTAAGCGCTAAATTGCCGATAAAGATCCCAGATTTAGAAATTCCGTGAAAAAATGAAATTCAACCTTCAACTGTCAAATATTTTGTTGCCTTTTTAGTAATACGGCTAAAGCTATAGGCGTGGAATGCTCTTCCAGCTCATGTTTTCCCTCACTCCTATGATGCAGGGCTCTTTAGGCGGGGCGTGAAACGGCATTTAAGCAGGCCTTCAGGGTGAGTGCGACAGGCTCAATAGACCATCTATTGTGCCTGTCGACTTCATATGTGGATCTCACTACCACCGCTTACCATAAGGTGGAGTGAGGTAATTTTGTTAGACTATTTAAAAAAAATCAGCCCGTTTCTGTACACTGCTGGACATAGGCCTCCCCAAATGCACGCCACTTCTCTTTCTCCTCGGCTACTGGCCGCTCCTGCCAGCCGTCCTGCGCAGATCTTCACAACATCTGGCCTGTTTTTATCATTCTATAATTTTAAACTGTTATAGTTACACACATTGCACAAGCCCGCGATCATACTCGTAGGAGGGAGGGAAAACATGAGCTGGAAGGGCATTCTTGTTGGCGACACGTTGTAGAAAAGAGGAACTAAACCTCTTAGTCCGAGCCACCAGCGCCTGCATTGTATAGCTCCAGCGTTTCGGACAACTCTAGATCACTTATGATGATGATGAAGATGATAAAAAAATGCTGATCACCTGTAATACTCGTGAAGCACGCGGCACCGCTCGTGGCTGGCGCATAGCAGCCGCGGGGGCGGCCGTCAGGCGGGCGGGCGGAGTGCGCGCGGCGTCTCTACCCGCTCGGGGAGTATCGTCAGCGATGTCTCCGCGAACCGGACGCCTAGGCGCGTGCGCATGCGGCCCTTCTGGTCAGCAACGTAAGTGTGTCAGTATTCTGTTAGCATTGGGCCCGCCATACACGGACCGCTCGAGCAGTTATACACCGTGAAATTTTAGTGATTGTTTTCCCGTGGCAGAACGACTTGCCTTTAGTAATACTATCGAATCATGCAAATTATTCGTCGAAAAAAAAAATTTTTTTTTTCGATTTTTCAGAATAATAGTTTACCAACTCGAAAACGAGAGAAGCTATCGTTTTTTTATAAGATGTGATGTAATCAGGTACTGCTTGCCGCATGAAATCGATGCTTAAAGCTGAAGAAGCTCGACACCCTAAGTCATAAAGCGGTTCGAACGTGCTTTCGAGTTACGGTTAAACCTTTCGTAAAACCGGCATTTATTGATTTTAACAAAAAAGAACTGCACACATCTTTTGTACTACTAAGATAGAATCATTTTACTGCGGGAAAACAACCACTAAAATTTCACGGTGTATACAGGGTGTAACGGGAGGGGTGGATCATAGTAAGTCAATCGATGGGGGACTTCAATACCTATAGATATAACTGCCATGTATGTTTCGCGATTTTGATTAGTTCCAAAGTTATTGAGATTTTTGTGAAATTTAAGTAAAAAGCCGGAATCACTACATAGTATAAAACAAAGTCGCCTTTTCTGTCCCTATATCCCTATGTGCGCTTAAATCTTAAAAACTACGCAACGGATTTTGATGCGGTTTTTTCCAATAGATAGAGTGATTCAAGAGGAAGGTTTTTATGTAAAATTTACCCGAAGCGAAGCGAGGGCGTCTTCACTGCTCATGCTCCTGTGAGCACAAAGCAAGCTTATCGTTGTCTTGCACTTGCGAGGTTGTGATTGGTTTATTAAAGGCGTCTTATTTTTCAAGATTGTCTCGTGATCTCGCGACTGTTACTTTAGTTAGTCGTTCATCGTCTGTCTTGTCGTTCGTTTCATTTTTCTTATTACGGTTCTGCATTCTATCACAGTGAATTTGACTCGTTTATTGGACTCTGAGTATCCCGACCCGTGATTTGGATTTTGACTGTTATGATGATCAGGAAACGGTCGAGCAGCTGCATGTACCGAGAGCAGCTAATTAGAAGATGGGGTCATTCGTACAACAAACAGTCACAAAAGTTCAGTAACCCACAGTATTCGCTACAAGTCCGAGGTAATAAAAATCCAAATCACGGGGTGAAATACTCAGAGTCCTATAAACGAGCCAAATTCACAGCGATAGAATGCAGAACCGAAATAAATGAACCGAACAAGACAGACGATAAATGCGCCTGATTGTATCATCAATGCAAACGCAACAATAACCTTTTATGGCGCCTATAGCGCGCGTTTTTAAAAACACCGTGTGCTACGGCTCTTCCAGTATTCTGTTAGCCTTAGGGTGGAGGTTGACTTATAACATTTTAATGTTATGTTAGAATACACTAAATGTTTCATGTATTATGAACAGAAACCAAAGACTGATACGACATTACTTAGTAGAATGTACTAATCGCAGCGAACACCGCGTGCTCTCGACTGTACCGACTCAAATGTCCTTTGAGTGTTACATTACAAGTCAATCAGTGTAATGTCGCGTCGTCTATCTCAATTATGTTTCTAAGAAAACTTTGAGCACTCTTGAGCCAATAACTCGAATTCGAAGGATACTCGAACGATACAAAGTAATCTGTCGAATATGTGTCACCTATTGTAACGAGATCGCTTCAGATGCATCATGCAACCGCTGCAGTGTCGAATCGGTGCGTTTGTCAGTGCCGCACGGGCGGTCATTTGTATAGTACCGGCAACTGTATGCTCCCCAGTGGATCTACTTTTGATTTAACTAGTATAAGTTAGCTTAAAATAATTAAATGAAATGTATAAAAAAATCTTATCCTGTCTATTATTTGCGCGAGCACTACACGTTTGAAATAAAACTAATTTTACGGATTAATCTCGCGTGTATTGTAATTCTAAACATTATTTAGAGATCCGTCTTGACCGTGACCACGAGCGCTGTAAAGATCTCCAAACGTCGGATCTCTAAATAATGTTTAGAATAACAATACATGCGAGTTTAATCCGTAAAATTAGTCCTAATCCTAAGTCCCTAATCCTGTTAAAAAAATCCTATGTCTCAGGATTCGCCGTATTTTATTATTGAAAGTGGTTGCGCTGCAAAGTATCCTTCCAGTGAAATCCTATCACGAATTTCTAGCTATTTTGAACTAACTTAATTAGTAGATGTAGCCAACAGTCTGTTACCGTGACTGCGGTGAGTGCTACAACCTTAACAGTCTCATTTCAAGTATTTCTTGAAGGAAAATCTAGACACGCGGTAGCGTGTCAAGCCAAGTTCAAGAAGCAGAACTGGCGAGCCGCACCGTGTGTAATATTACACGAACCATTTGGAACCACTTTTGAACCCCTCATAAATCAAAAACTATTTCACATAAACGTATCAAATTTGGCTCATATATTGTGACTTGCGAGATAAATATGTGTTCAAAAATTTCATAAGCTTATCTCAAACAGTTATTTAGATATTAATGTCCAAAAATCCTCATTTTTATCATTGACTGACTGACAGATCAAAATTCTAACCCAGTTCCAAATTACCTAGAGAGTTAAAATTTGGTATGCAGATAGGTAATTACATGAATACAAAGGAAAAAATAAAAATCTGGCAATTTTCAATAATTAGGTTTTTTTTTTTTTTTATTTTTTTATAAGAGGCTAACAAGATGACCTCACTCCACCTGATGGTAAGCGGTAGTGAGATCCACATATGAGGTCGACAGGCACAATAGACCATGTTGAGCCTGTCGCACTCACCCTGAATGCCGTGAAAAAGGAGACCACTGCTGCGGTTAGGTTCTATTATGAACGCTTAACATAAATACCTAATTAGTGCCTAATCACGCCTATATACCGGGGAAGGCAGAGCACTAAGTATATATTTAGGTATACATACTTACTTATTTACAATTAAGAGTAGGTACTTATAGTCGGTTTTCATATTTATTACTTAGGGTTATACCCCGTAAACGTAGGAAAAAACAGTAACTGATTCAATTGTTTTATATTTATAAAGTCTAGTTTTAGTTTTGAATTTGTCCTTTTCAAAGGAACTACGGCGTTACGATGATATATACTTTTCTACAAAAAGTAATGATATCCAATCAAAAACATAAATGTGAAATGAGAGCCAAGTTCAATATTATGATAATTGCCTTGGTTGTTGACTTCAACGACAAAAGAAGTGAGATCTAAATGGGTGCCAAGTTCAATGGTCAACCCTGAAATTTATTTATAAGTAACACTATAACATACCTACTACTACTACTACTACTACTACTACTTCTTCCGACCGATTTCGGCCATGGCGACCACTTCGACTCCTAATTGAGTCTGCGCTGATGCGCACGAAGATGACTTATATAGCCGATCTTCGCAGCAAACTCCCGTGCACAATGTGGGCACGTTAGTTTGCCGTTTACCATATGGTAGGTAATGGCTGCGGGTGCACGGGATTTGATCTCGTCGCGTTTAGCGTCGAGGTCAGCTTGACGCTGTTCCTCGAAGACGCGTACTTGCCGCTGCACATGCCCGCGCCATTCAGGCCGTTGCGCTGCCAAACTCTCCCACAAAGAGGGCTCTATGTTGCATCTTTTCATGTGACGCTTCTGAACATCTTTGTATCGGAGGAGTTGTCCGCCGCGTTTCCGCTTGCCTTCCTCAAGTTCAGAATAAAAGATGCGCTTCGCCACTCTTTCCTCCGCCATACGGGATACATGACCGCACCACCGAAGCTGACGACGCATTATGTAGGCCTCAATGCCACCAACATTGGCTCGTCGCAAGACTTCGGTATTAAGCACGCGATCAGACCATCGGATGTTCATTCTTTTACGCAGACATTTCAGGTGAAAGCGGTCTAATGTGCGTATTTGGTGGCGATACAAGCACCACGTCTCGGAGGAATATAAAAGGTTTGGCAGCACAATCGCCATGTACACCGATATTTTTGTGGGCAGCTTTATGTCGTGCGAGCAGAAAACCTTGGAACACAGCCTGCCAAATGCTGCAGCTGCAGCCCCGACTCGGCTGTTGATCTCGTCATCAAGGTCACACTTAGAAGTCACTGTGCTCCCCAGGTATCGGAATTTATGCACCTGCTTCAAGACGTCCTCACCAAGCTTTATGATCAGTGTCTCATGACCATGCGTGTCTACGGACATCACTTCCGTCTTTTTGACACTGATCTTTAGGCCGAACTTGCAGCAAGCTTGATGAAAGGTGGACATGACTTGCTGCAGGGCAACTGGGGATTCTGCTAAGAAGCACAAGTCATCAGCATACATAATGTCAGTAATTATCGTATGTGAAACTTTAGTGCGTGCCCTGAGTCTGGTCAGGTTAAATAGACCACCATCCGTGAGAAAGCGTGCACACCCTCGGAGACTGAGTGCAAGACTTCCCTGACTACCACTGCAAAGTATAAGGCGAACAGTGTGGGTGCTATTACACACCCTTGTTTCACTCCACAGGTAACGGGAAAGAAATCTGACTGTTCGCCGTCTACGGTAACGCAGCACTGCATGTCGTCATGCAGGAGTCTTAGAAGCCGCACAAATTTCTCAGTGCACCCCAACTTTCTAAGCACCATCCATAGGGCTTCACGGGGCACACTGTCAAATGCCTTCTCCAGGTCAACGAAGCAGAGGTACAGCTTGCGACCTTGCTCTCTGCTTTTCTCTTGCAGCTGACGGAGGGAAAATATAGCATCGCAGGTGCCCCTATTCGGTCGGAAGCCAAATTGGGTTTCTGGCAGTATCTGTTCTGATACGGGGATCAAACGGTTTAATAAGATTCTGGCGAAAACTTTTCCCGGGGTAGAAAGTAATGAAATACCACGATAAGAGTTGCAGTCGGAACGGTCCCCTTTGTTCTTATAGAGAGCACTTATGCAAGAGACCTTGAACTCTTTGGGTACTCGCTCTTCTTCCCACATTCGAACAAAAAGTTCCCAAACCCGCGTGTGCAACTCATCACCGCCGCACTTCAACAATTCTCCCGGTATAAGGTCCACGCCAACCGCTTTCTTATTGTGTAGCTGCTTGATGGCAATAACAACTTCATCACGTGTCAGTGGCTTGTCCAGCTCAGTTGCAAAGGGTACTTGAGCACATAAGCTGATATGTTGCAAATCAGCTGTTCGATCTACATTGAGCAGGATATTAAAGTGCTCTGCCCAACGTTTCAGCACGCCCTCCTTGCTAGTTAGGAGTAGCCTACCGTCTAAAGACCTTAAAGGCAACCTCGCTCGGTAGGACGTACCGATCAGCCTACGTACCTCTCTGTAAAATTCCCCAAGCTGGTTAGTGTCTGCAAGCCACTGCATGCGACAAGCCTTGTCATGCCACCACCTGTCTTTGAGATGTCGTGACAGTTTACGCAACTCTTTGCTACTTTCTCTGACCATTGCATCGCTTCCACCTCGCCGTGTGTTCTGTTGCAAGAGAACTCGATGTTTATCAAGTGCAGTCCTGAGGACCGTATCATTCTCATCAAAACCAGTCTTCAGTGCGACGGTTTTGGGATCCCAGAGTAGTTAAAGCGGTTTCTGTAAGGTGAGATGATAGCGATCCCCAGTCGGCCCTAATATCATCGGTCTCATTGATGGACAACAACTTATCGGCCAGAGTATCCACGAATTTTTCCCTCACCACGTGATCATTTAGCTTGTCTAAGTCTAAGCGTGCAAGCTTTTGCACTCTGGACCTGCGCGGTACATGGAGGCGTAGACGCAGCTTAGTGACCACGAGCCGGTGATCAGTCCAGCAGTTAGCACCACGCATAACGCGAGTGACTTGGACTTGACAGATGTCCCTTTGTCGAACGATGGCATAATCAATCAAATGCCAGTGTTTGGATCGTGGGTGCATCCACGTCGTCTTGTGCTTGGCGGGAAGCCTGAACATAGTGTTCGTTATTGCAAGATTATACTGAGCACAAAAAGAGAGCAGCAAATGACCATTACTGTTCATTTTGCCAACTCCGTGGCGACCCAAAACTCCAGGCCAAGCCTCATAGTCCCGACCAACCCTGGCATTGAAATCGCCTAGCAATAAAACCTGCTCTTTGGCGTTTATATTTTCAAGACATCGAGACACATCTTCATAAAATTGTTCCTTGATGTCATCAGACTTATCTAAAGGTTGGAGCATAGACACTGATGACATTAAGAAAGTTGTCTTTGTCCAGGTGAAGGCGCAGTGTGGAAACGCGATCCGAGATGTGTACAGGATACTCCTCAAGACGCTTAACTAGTTGGTTTTTGATTGCAAACCCTACACCAGAACGCCTAGGGTCGGAGGAGGCGGTTCCTTTCCAGAAGAAAAAGTGTAACCACCCCCATCTTCAACAAGTTCTCCTTCATCAGCAAGATGTGTCTCACTGAGTGCAGCTACATCTATGTTATAGCGATGAAGTTCGCGAGCTACAATTGCGGTTTTACGTTCTGGGCAGGAGTTGCAATCTCGATCTATGAGGGTTCTTACGTTCCACGCGCCAAATTTCAAGTCCGGTGTGTTATATTTTAAATTAGGTGCATTTCGTTTCTTTCGACCGCGATTAAAATGATGCGATGGCAACCGCGGTTGCTACCACCTCTCAAAAAGGGACGAGCATTTGTTTAGGGCACCTTTTCTAGCCCCCTCCTCGGCTAAGCGAGGAAAGCAGTACCTCCCTAAATAGGGCTGCTTTGTCATCCTGGGTGCTGCCGAATCCGTACTGTCGCCCCAAATTTGCAGCACAGAAGCGACCACGGTGTGTGATCACACCCCCAGGACCGCCCGTGTGCAGGCGTTGGCCAAAGCCCGGCTACATCAGGCCGAACCTCTCTACCTCATCCCATCGCCACGGGACTTGAGCGTCCTCGGAGTCCATTATGCGGAAGCGGTCAAGTGCGCAGGATATATTAGGGTGCGCAAGCGTTTGCGCAGACGCAGGCGCACACTCTCGTCCTTCCTCCCCCTGATTCAGTGGAACGGAAATCCGCTACGACTGAGGAGGAGGTTGGATGATGTGTCTGGCCGACGACAACTATACGCCCTCTGCCATCGCCCTAGGCCATCCACCTTGCCTTGCTAAATCACCGAGTCCGCCAAACCCTTTTGCATATCTGCGTTGGGTTGCCTTCCTCGATGAATCAGACTTTGGGGACATTTGCAGGAGGGAACTGCATTTTAGGGGATAGGAAAGTTGGATTAGGGAATGGGAGAGAGAAAGGGAGGGGGGAATGGGATACCACAGCAGCGGATAAGGACAGAGAGAACTGGTGCGGTAGCTAGGGTGCTCCGGGGTTGCGTACCCGTATATTCTTAGGATTTAGAATACCCCTGGAGTAATAACATACCTATCATATCTTCTTATAACATAAGATAATGTATGGTGGTAGCCTATGAAGGTCTGTCTTGGCTAGTTTTCTTTAGTTAGTTAGTTAGTAGTCTAGTTAGTTGTCTTGGTTAGTTTGGTATTTGTCGGTCGAAAATTTGGATTGTTGGTAGAAACTAGCGAGCGAACATAATAATACGTTGGTAGGTTTATAGAAACTAGCCAAGACAGACCTTCATAGGCTACCACCATACATTATCTTATGTTATAAGAAGATATGATAGGTATGTTATAGTGTTACTTATAAATAAATTTCAGGGTTGACCATTGAACTTGGCACCCATTTAGATCTCACTTCTTTTGTCGTTGAAGTCAACAACCAAGGCAATTATCATAATATTGAACTTGGCTCTCATTTCACATTTATGTTTTTGATTGGATATTAATTACAACACCTCTTTGTACAGTCAGCATGAAGTAGTTAGTGACACTCAGGGTATTAAAAAAATTAGACACATCCAAAAAGTCAATAATATTTTTAAACATATTTTTTTAAAAATTAGAATGCTTGGACACCTTTAGCGGATGACTGTAACATATTAATAGTCCAGTCAAATTAGGTAAAAATCTCGGAATTCGAGATACCCAGCTGTAAGTCTGTAAATACTTGTATATTGACGTCCTAAAAGTAGTCTCAAAACCTACATATTGTAGGGTGTACGCAACTATTAAATTTTCAAGGTCAAATGTCACAAATATCAGTTTTATGAACTTTTGAGCGAAACGGGAAGTTTTATCATAAAAGTGTGTAGGAGAAAATTACTTCTCTTCTATTTAGCTATAAAAATTGTCTGAACGTTTTATTCCTAAGATTCACCATTTCAGAGATACAGCGATGCAAATAGTTGAAAAAGTTGTATTTTCAAAAGCTTCCAGACCCCCGTGCGATTGTGCTAGACAGTTAACATTTTCACGACTGATGTATTTCAGTAGCCTCTATAACATCTGATACTAGAAAAAGCTTAAAACCAATTTTTGAGTGGGTTCTAATACAAAAACTATGGTTTTTTTTTCTCGCACTTGGCCGGTTTTTAACGTGGTTACCCCAGTAAACCTATTCCAGGTGTCGCCTTTTATAAGTGAAGAACACGTTGTTTATATGAAAGCCTAGTTAAATAATTGTTTTATGGTGTTTTTTAGTACATTCAAACTTCTTATCATGGGTCAAAAAGTACGAAATAACCAATTATTATAATTTCTGTTTGAAGTATAACTGCAAAAAAAACATTTTAAAAATGTTAACTATCCATCTAACTCTATTATGAACGTGAAGATCCATATTAACCAAATTTAATTTAATGAAACGCAGAAATCTTAAATCTTCTGAATACTGAAAACAACACAAAACAATTATTTAACTAGGCTTTCATATAAACAACGTGTTCTTTACTTATAAAAGTTGTCGCCTGGAATAGGTTTACTGGGGTAACCACGTTAAAAACCGGCCAAGTGCGAGAAAAAAAAACCATAGTTTTTGTATTAGAACCCACTTAAAAATTGGTTTTAAGCTTTTTCTAGTATCAGATGTTATAGAGGCTACTGAAATACACCAGTTGTGAAAATTTTAACTATCTAGCACAATCAGACGGGGGTCTGCAAGCTTTTGAAAATACAACTTGCTCTTATATCATCAACTATTTGCATCGCTGTATCTCTGAAATGGTGAATCTTAGGAATCAAACGTAGAAACAATTTTTATAGGTAATTAGATGATAAGCAATTTTCTCCTACACACTTTTATGATAAAACTTCCCGTTTCGCTCAAAAGTTCATAAAACTGATATTTGTGACATTTGACCTTGAAAATTTAATAGTTGCGTACACCCTACCATATGTAGGTTTTGAGACTACTTTTAGGGTGTCAATATCCAAGTATTTACACACATACAGCTGGGTATCTCGAATTCCGAGATTCTTACCTAATTTAAGCTTAATAGTCCAGTCAAATTAGCATCTAAATTATGGGTAAGGTTGCATTAATTCCCAACAAGCTGGATTTTTGTGCAGGCCTTGAATACGTCATTACAAATGATATGTCAAAAGTCCCCATCGATCCGACGTGTGCAAAAAAAAATATTCATGGTCAAATGTCACAAATATCAGTTTTATGCACTTTTGAGCGAAACGGTAAGTTTTATCATAAAAGTATGTATGACAAAATTACTTATCACCTAATTATCTATAAAAATTGTCTTACACTTTATTCCTAAGATTCACCATTTCAGAGATAAAGCGATGCACAAAGTTGAAAAAGTTGTATTTTCAAATGCTACCAGGCCCCCGTGCGATTGTGCTAGACAGTTAAAATTTTCACGAATGATGTATTTCAGTTGGCTCTATAACATCTAATACTAAATACAACATTGAACTATCACTCAAGGTGGGCTCTTTTTCTTTTCTCTACGAAAGCTTTTTTTTATTTGCTCGCACTTGGCCGGTTTTTAATGTGGTAACCACGTTAAGCCATGGTCACCACGTTAATGTGGAATAGGTTTACTAGGGTAACCACGATAAAAACCGTCCAAGTGCGAGCAAATAAAAAAAAGCGTTAGTATGAGAGCCCACCTTAAGTGATGGTTTTATGTTGTATTTAGTATTAGCGATAATAGAGGCAACTGAAATCCATCATTCGTAAAATTTTATCTGTCTAGCACAATAGCACGGGGGCCTGGAAGCATTTGAAAATACAACATTTCAACTTTGTGCATCGCTGTATCTCTGAAATGGTGAATCTTAGGAACAAAGTGTAAAGACAATTTTTATAGATAATTAGATGATAAGTAATTTTGTCATACATATTTTTATGATAAAACTTACCGTTTCGCTAAAAATCGCGAAAAACTCATTTTTTTTACCTTTGACCTTGAATAACATTTTTTCCTTACAGGGGAAAGATGGGGAAGTTTCAAATTTTGTTTTTAATGATATTTTAAGCAATCTTACCGATTTTCAGCTTGGTGGGAATTTATGTAACTTCGAATGTCTAAATTGACCGGACTATAAATGACTGGACTATAAAGGCGTTTTTACTGAACCTATGTTTTAAACGTTGTCAATGTTTATATTTTTCCAGCGATTGTATTGTTGACAACATTATGGAAACTTTATTTGCTCTTATATCATTAACTTTTTGGATGAGTTTAATTATTTGAATATCCCGAGTGTGTGACTATTTGATACTGACTGTACCTACTTCCTTCGTGGTTTCAATGTAAGTCTGTATGGCACATATGTGACGATACTACCGTCGAATGTAATCAAAAAATAGCTGAATCCAACCTTTCTGTGTTTGTAGAGCGGATCTCCGCTATATTAGGAATACGTAGTAGCTGCCGAGTCGTTTTTTTAACAAACAGCCCAACAACTCCGGATCCGTTTGAAACCATTCGGCACTAATATCTCAGCCTTGTCTGCAAAAGGTTTTATTAGCCCGGCTTACCTTCAAAGGGGTGACCAGTGGCGTTTCTGGGTTCATATTCTTTTTAGTGGAGCTCGACCCGGAGTTTCCTGGAACCAATGAGCCGATCATTAAATTGCCCCCGTTACGTTTAGGCAGTCGTTTGTTTGTAGTTTAGTTATTTTTTAGTAGAAAAGAGCTCGCTGCAGAGATTACACAATTAAGCTTAATTGGGCACTTGGATATGTTTTGATATGAATTTTAATATTATAGGTACACTAGCTTTCCGCCCGAGACTTCATCCGCGTAGAGACGTTTAACGGATAAAACATTACTTCTTTATAGCGCAGTCGGTTAAAAAGTAGCCCATAACCTTTCCTTGGCTCTGGACTATAGTCTTTACCAAATTTCATTTAAATCGGTCCAGTACTCTATGCGTGAAAGCGTAACAGACAGACAGACAGACAGACAGGGTTACTTTAGGATTTATAATATTAGTAAGGATATGTTAAAATTTTGTCATATATATAAAATTATTTTCCGTAGCGTAGAATTTCACATATTATTTACCTACCTATCTACCAAGTCATATTAAATCTTGTTTTTTTTTAACTGCCTCTTGATTAAGAGGATAAAAAGGGTTGTACTGTAACATAAAGTGTATAGCTTTCTCATATAAATTCTTGATTATTGATATTAAAGTAAACGGCCTTAAAAAAGAAACAAATTGAAAATATAAAATACTCGAGTTATTCAAAGAAAAGATACGAATTAGTTTTTAGTGTCAACCTTTGATATAAAACAATTTTATAAGACATTAAGAGCAAAAAAGATGGTTATCTATCTGAGACGTGATCGTTATTTGCGACAAATGGTTATGATGGAAATAATCGAGTTAATTGGTGCATAAGCAATACAAAAGGCGAGTTTAACTTTTTACTAGGCATCTGTTTATTTTCCATTATCCCCACATAACGCTATTTGTATGTTTCAGACGAAAACAAATCTGAGTTAATCCAAATACCTAAGCATGTCTGTATCTATTAAAATTTTATGAGGTCTCATCTCAAATACTCAACTTAATATTACTCTAATGCGTACACATTCAAATGAAATATCTAAAATCATTGAGCTTTACAGACCGAATGAAGGTTTTTATTTGAGTACCTTTTTGATAGAGCTATTTATTATATAATACTAGCGGTCGCTCACGACGTTGTCCGCGTGACAAGGGGTTTGGCAGCAATGATTTATTATTATATTTCACCACTTTATTCTCTGATATAAAATTCAATACAATGTAGTCCCATTGAATTTTTATTTTTCTAATAAAGCGACCCATATAATAGTGATCGAACTTCACTTGGAAGTTCGTTTAAATAGCCTGTAATATACCTAGTAAAATTAGCAACTTTTCAAGAAAGTAGGGGAACCTGTTGTACCTTGGACAGTGTTGTACCTAGGACAATTGTAATTTTTCGTAAACTCCCGCGCTTTAGAATAATATTGTATATGGCAGTCAAAGCCTGCTTTGATAAGACTCACGTGAAGTTAGTTGTGATTCGCCGGCGCCGGGTCAATGCAGTTAAAAAAGGTAATTTATTATTTTTTGCCTTAAAAGTTCGTTTTTGGAATTTACTTATGGCCTCTTAATTTGTCACGATATGTATTTATAAAATATCTTTTACTTCCGATATAATCTTAGTTTATTAAGGTTTTAGACAGTATAGTTGTCAGAACCCAACCTCAATTAAAAGTGTGTTTAAACAAGTTGTAACTAAAAATTGTTATGATGTTGTACCTTGGCCCCCCAACTGAGTATGTACCTTGGACATAGATAATAGATAGATAATTTTGATATAGATAATATAACCTTATAAAAACATATTTTTAATTATATTTTTATTCTATTTATATAAGGCAATAAATAAATATTTAAATATGTAAACATTTGTTATGTTATCGACACAAAATAAAGAGACAAGAGACTATTAATTAAGGTAACTGTTAATTTGCTATTTACACTAATGTTTTTGTTGATTACAGGTATAAGCATTATTGTTGTACTTACCTATATTAAAAATAAAACTCTGTTGCAATTGCTAGTGTTTATCTTTATTCTACCCTGGAATGTCCAAAGTACAACTGGAACGGTCCAAGGTACATCAGGTCTGTTGTACCTTGGACAGTTTTCCCTTTTTTTTTCAAGTTGCTTTTGTTTCCAGCTTTAACGAAAATCCTCATATTTTATGTATTTACTATATAGGTGATTAACTGATATTTCCATTATTCCATATTTGACGGATCTAATTCTTACCATTTATTTTTAAGAAATAAAAATATCAAAAACTGGCCTAGGTACAACAGGTTCCCCTATAATTGGTCCGGTCCACGTTCCAGCCGTTTCGGAGTAGAGCGGGAATAAACAGAGAGATAGACACTGAATATTAGTCTTTACGGTTTATACGCGATACGAGGAATAACAAATACATAGCATAGATACTCCTAATATCGCGTGTAGACCCATAAAGACTAAAATTGAGTCTAATGGAACGCGAAAGTCTAAAAAAATGTGTTTTTGTTATTGGCACCCAATATAGATTCATACCCATTTAGTAAAAAGTAGATAATTTAATATTACAAACAGACACTTTAATTTTATTTAGTTGTATAGATAAGGTATAACTATACCTATATGCGTTGATGGTCGAGTGGTTAAGGTCGTTACTTGCCATGCGAGAGGTCGCCAGTTCAAACCCCGCCAGGTACCAATGTGTTTTTCAAATTTGAAATTCATATGTACCATCATTCGACGCTTTAACGGTGAAGGAAAACATCGTGAGGAAACCTGCACGCCTACGAAGAAATTCTAAGGTTGTGTAGTCGACCAACCCGCACTTGGCCAGCGTGGTCGACTAAGGTCTTATCGCCCTAGTTTAGGGTAGGCCCGTGCCCCAGCAGTGGGGACTTATATGGGCTGATGATGATGATGATACCTATATCTTGTCTTTGTAATAGACTTCTTTGTACGTGCACTAAAAGAGCCATTCAGAATTAAGCTTCAATCGCGTTAGGTAAAATATTACTAAACACCAAGGTCCTTTTCTCTTGGAAACAACGCTCAAGACACTTCCCGAGAGTAGCGATAAATTTCATAAACGATTCCACTTATTAAACATGCCTTACTTTATATATGTAAGGCGGAACAGTTTATCATCTCTCATTCTGTACTTCCATTAGGGTGTCTCTTATATTCTGAAAAACATGTTGTATCTAAGGTTCTAGGTAAAACAAAAAACGTTCTTTTTCAAATCTTAATTAAATTAATGCATACCCTCTTATAAATTTGTCAATATTACAGGTAAGCTAAAATCCTAATCTATGATTATTGGAAAAAAACTGTTCTAAGTTTGTTGTAAAAAAAACTTAGTTTATTCAAATCTAAAAATGCATACCCTCTTATAATTTTGTCAAGTATGATATTCGAATGCAAAATAGATAAATTTACGATTATTGGAACCCGCGCCGACTTAACCCTAAATATTTAAATTTATTATTTATTTATCTTAATTTTAGCTTAGCTATAATATTGACAAAAAATTAAGAGGGTATGCATTATAAGATATGAAAAAAAAACAAGGTTATTGTCTAGAAACTTAGAAGCAACAGATTTTTTCAGAATATAAGGGACACCCTAACTTCCATATTTATTAGTATGAAGAAATACAAAAAGAACAGGATTCTATCTTTAGCTTTTAATATACACGTTATACGACTTGGCAGAACTCAAATCTATGTAGAATATGTGTGGGCTGCGTGCTTCTTAAGCTAAATAAGGCTTTGCCTCAGTAGCAATATTAAGTGGTATTGGATTCTTGTTCTATGACCTACGACATATGAAGACTAGGTCGTAAGTATAATCATTACTTAATTGTAGTACCTAATACAAATTCTTGATGTGGCTAGCGACTCCTTTTGAGCATAGAATTGTGTCAAGAGGTACACCGTTTAGTGACCATTTACCTACATTTATTTTGTGTTGCATATTGTTATTTTATAATAGCAAAAAATTTAAAAAAATTAAGTTGATTAAGAAACTAAATCTCAGAAGAGTGGCAGTCACAACAGTATCTTTAGGGTTTTGATGGAACGGTGGAACAGTAGCCTGCGGAGGCATTGGATCGCTGCCCTGATAAACCCCAAGGCGGGAGAAATCCTTACTAATATTATAAAGGTGAAAGTTTGTATGTATGGATGTATGGATGTATGTTTGTTACTCTTTCACGCTCAAACGACTGAACCGATTTTCATGAAATTTGGTATGATAGTAGCTGGCACTCTGGAATAACATAAAACGTGTGGTTTGGAGGTAGCTGGCATTCCGGAGAGACACCAGCGATACTTTTTTTTTTTCGAAATTCCTCCCTCACGGGAGTTAATGGGGGGGGGGGGGGGTGAAACGTATTATTGGAGAACTTATAAGTGTTTATGGATTTTTATAGGTATGAAGGTAGCCTGCACCATATAGGCTACTTTTTTTAAATTCAACTCCCATGGGGTTCATGGGGGGGGGTTGTGAAAATTAGTTTCACTAATAAATAACAAATTTTACAAGGCATGTAGGCTATTTTAATACATCATTGCTACTAAAACACATTAATACGCGGACAAAGTCGCGGGCGGCTGCTAGTCTATTATATGTATAAATTAAATGGAGTAATATAATATAGATGAACTATTCATTGTATTAGTAGTCATAAGACTAAATACTAACACTGGTTTTAAATACTTACTTTGTTACTAACTACATATGTACTGTATGTCTGAATAAATGAATTTGTATTTGAATTACCAAAAGTACTTATCTATAGGTACTATCAGAGTATTTGGCGGTCGACCACCTATAAGGTGAAAATCGCTTGGCGCTTATAAGTCTGTCAAAGCAAGCCCCGCCCAAATTGTGGTCCGAGAGCCTGCAAGAATTTTTCGGTAGGTATATGAGGCAAGCTGGAAACTTGTCCTATACCTTTAATATTATAACTCAACACAAAACCGCAGACCTGGCTGAGTACCGGGGCTAAACCAAACCCCCAATTTTTGTTATTTTAAAATATATTTTATAATCCAAAAAAATATACTTTGTCAGTTCACCATACAGGTAGAAGTTCCATCGAAATAATTTGTCTTACAACGTGAGTCTTATTTTTTAGTTATAAATAAAAAGATGAAAAATATTTTTGGGGGTTTGCTTTAGCCCCGCTACTCACCAGCCAGGTCTGCAGTGTCGTGCTGGGATATAATAGGAGAGGTTCAGGATAAGTTTTCAGCTTGCCTCAAATACCTACCAAAAAATTCTTGCTAGCTCTCCTACTATTGGAACGTTTTTGCTTGGATTTTGACAGATTTTCTTTAAGTGCTCTTCTATTGGCCAGTGGGCGGGGCTATTGGCGTTTAAAGAAATCTATTTGAAAAGTGTACTACCGCCAGCGTTGCCGGTAGTACTATAGTAAAAAAGGAACTAGGGGCGAACAACTAAGTAAAGAGTCAAAACTAACGTAGGTACGTAACTTAATTATTGTTACAGTGACGTTTTAACCAGTTCAGAAATGGTGAGCGTTGTATGAACGAATGTCTTATTGCTGTTTTCTTACGGAAATAATAGTTTATGGTCTACCAATAAACTAGCTTACCCGTGAACGTGACGAACAACGTTATTCGTACGACTGTGTAGCTAAAAATGGTAACCAAAACAAGATTTACATTTACCATTTAGACGTAAAAGATTATTTTTCCAATTTTAGTCGAATATTCGACTATTATTTTACTAGTTTGTCGTCGACGGTAAACGGTCTCCTTGCGTCGATTCTAAAATCGTCGACGATCTGCCATTAGTTGAGACTAATTATTTAATTGTGAAGGAAAACATCGTGAGGAAACCAGCACACGTAATAAGAAATTCAAAGGTTGTGTAGTCGACCAACCCGCACTTGGCCAGCGTGGTTGACTCGCGGCCGGATCGCCCTAGTTAAGAGTAGGCCCGTGCCCCAGCAGTGGGGACGTATATGGGCTGATGATGACTTATTTATTTATTCATAAGGACATCCAATGGTTGTTACAATGATGGTGTTGATGATGATTTTATTATGGTCGCAAGCGAATGGAAACTGTCGTGATAGTCAGAATACTCCTAGTTCTTTTAAATATTGGTCAACCGACTTAAAAGGTAACCAACGATAAGCCAATATTAAAGCGTGTCCTATTAGTTAAGCTTAGGTATTTCAAAAAAAGCCTTAATCATTCATAAGGTAGAGTACGTTGGAATTTTGGCTTAATCGACAAATCCCCAGAGACAATCCCCGGTACAGCGGATTTGTGAAATATTCTTTCATAAATTCCCTTTTAACGCCACAATATTGGATACTATTGCCACCATAATTTGGCCAACCCATCCATACTATTCCAGTTACTAAAAATGTAAGTAAATTAAGATTAGGGTTCGATGGGGCTGACATGTCGTAAGACAAAAGCCTCTATATAATTAAATATACATAAAAAAACATACTATTCCATAGATTTAAATTAAAAAGCCATTAACTGAATAAGAGCCCTTGAACATTGGCGATTTTTGGGAACTATTCGCGAGTATCGTAATTCAGTACCTATAGTATCCGAAGCTGCAGTGGACCAGCAGAAGGCGTTCTTGAAGAACCTCTTCACCGCGTTCCGAAGGTCCAGGGTGTAGGAACCGTAGACCAGCGGGTTCATGCAGGAGTTGGAGACGGCCATGGCGAAGAGCAGGTCTTGGACTCTGACGGAAACCCGAGAGGCTGACGGACGGTCAATCATGTACCTGGAACAATGTGACAGTGAGGAAGGAGGTTCGTTGAGGATTATGTTCATATTTCCTTTAACTGCTAGTGCACAACCTAGTTTAATAAGTTAATAGACTAAGGTCTATGATAAGAAAACATACAGCTTTCTTAATATTACATATATCACATTAAGAAAGCTGTATGTTTTCCTGAATAAATAAATAACTATACAATTACTATTTCCAACAAGCGGCCGCCTGCGACTTCGTCCGTGTTGAATAGTGACATTTGGAAGCAATGATTTATTAAAATAGCCTATAAAATACCGCGTAAAATCAGCTATTTATTAGTGAATGTCCCGTTAAAATTGGTCCAACCGTTTCGGAGATTAGCGAGAATTAACGGGCAACATTTTTTAATTTGTATTTTTGATATTGGAGCCCGATATGGATTCATATCCATTTAGTTATATGTCGTTATTATAATATTACAAACAGACATTGATTTTATTGAGTTGTGTAGGTAGATGTTGGTGTTAGGGTTCCATATCACGTTGGATAAAAACGGAAACATGAACCTGTGTAAGATTTTAGACTTTCGCGTTACATTACACTAAAATTAGTCTTTATGGGTCTACACGCCACGGGTCTTACACCAATCGTGGAGTTCGCTCGCGACACGATTGGTGTAACCCAGTCGAAACGTCGGGCAGTATCTTATCTTATCTTAACGCGGGGACCGTATAACCGGTTCACTTCGACCCTCAGGGATCTTTTGTGTTTCCCCTACCTTTATACACCTACTCCCTGAAGATCAAATGCATTAATGCGATAACGTCCTTGGGTCTGAGGTGCCTGTATTCTTCTGGTTTCGGATAAGCCGTTCCCAGAAGTCTGAGCCTGTGTCTGGCCAGTGAGTGACATTCGCATAAGATATGCTTCATGTCTTCCATTTCTTCTTTGCAAGCTCTACAGTCGCTGTTTGAGGACAGTCTCATTTTCATCAGTAATGAGTTAGTGACGTAGTGCCCTGTTAGCGCTCCCATGAGTAGTCGACTTTGAAGTCTGCTTCCACCCATCATGGTTTTGTACCACGTTTTTGGATTGTCGCCAATAAAGCTCTTGGAGTGAACCATACCTGGTTTATTCTTCCAATGCTTCCAACGCACATTATCAACATGTTCCTTAAATGCCATGTTGATGGTGCTTAACGCTAGCCCAACAAATGGCTCTGGTCCAATATGATTGGCTTCTGAGCCTCTTCTCGCAAGTTCATCCGCCTTTTCATTTCCCTTATACCCTTCATGGCCTGGTATCCATATTAGCCTCACCTTGTTTTGCCTCCCTAGGTTATTAAGGGCCGTTATGGCATTAGCGACAAGTTTAGAGTCTAATTTGGGGTTTCTTAATGCCCTAAGGGCCGCTTGACTGTCACTGAGAATGTATATAGTCGGGCAGTAAGTAGCTATGTAATTTGCTACTCCTAATATCGCGTGTAGACCCATAAAGACTAATATTAACATGAACCTGTATTGGAGCGGGAACCTGTGTGTGGCACCAGGATAGCTAATCAAGCTGTGGTAGTTGCTTGAATTTTGGTTGAATTGTTGTAAATTTAGACGCATGTAGGGTTCAGTACGTTTGTATTTTAATTTTTAATACTTAATTCTAATAGACTAAAAAAAAAGTTAATGGTTAGGTACTGTATTAGATATAAATATTTAAAAAATTAAATGTATTATCAAATATGTAGTGTCAGTTTCCAATATTCTTTCGACCAAGTAGAAATAGAAATGGATACATACGTTAAAAATTATAAACAATTAGCTGTGGTATATTACTACTTATTATTAGCCTTCCAGCGCGTCATGTAGTGGTAAATACGTATGTAGAATCTTCAAAATATGATCCCATTTGATTTGGGCCTGGATTCAAACAGCGCGCATCAAAAGGCCCTTTAAAAGCCACAAGTAAATCCTTATTTCTATTCGCTGAACACTACCTAAAGTCCGTCCATATTGAATCGAACTTTTGAAATTTTAAATCTCGTCGAAAGCTCTCGATTGAACCAACTCGTTCCATATTGAACGTGAATTTGGACAGTTTAAGCACAAGTTTTCTCGTTTCGTGTGAATTTAGTTAGTTATAAAATATTCAGTTTTACATTCTTCTTCTTCTTATCGTATGGTTGATGAACAACCTGGTGTCAGAGTTTTTAAACCGCCCGTAGGCCTCTGACATGGCTTCACACACCGTTGAAAATTTTCCCAGGTGTGCTGGTTCCCTCACGATGTTTTCCTTCACCGTTAAAGCTAAGTTAAGTTTTACATTAAGTTTACTTTAGGATACTGTTCAAGTAATTTACACAACTCGTAAATATAGATAAATCAATATTAGACATAACATCTCATAAATACAAACTTAATTGATTTGATTCATAGTATATTTCATATATCATAGCAATTTGCTTATATGCGAAAGTCAGCATCAACAGCGGAACACACGAATATACTTAAACATGCAAAAAACACACCTAGACACGGACCAACACAAGTAGTCATCATAATGAATCTTTTCCTGCGGTGAGAATCCAACCCACGACCAATGGCGTAAGAGATTAGAGACACTATCCGATGAGCCATCGAGATAGTCATTATCATGAGTAAAATAACAGATATTTCAAGTGAACTTGATCATCCCATAATGGACAGAATATTTTTAAAACGATCTATCTGTAGTAATATCTCATCTCAGTAGCGGTACCATGAGTTGGCTATCGAAACCGTATGTACGTTAAAAACCTATAGAGTTGTTTTTTCATACGACCGATTTTAGTTCTTAGCGTAACCACCAGAGGGCGCTGTGTTTTTCATAGACATATTTACGTAGGCGATATAGAGTCCGTAACTTTTAAACTCATGGTAGCGGTACAGTTCATCAAATAATTTCCATTTTTATGCATTTCAAATCGCGGTAAACAAACATTCAAATATTACGAACTTTCTACGAAATTGAGATTCCGTTTAAGGTTACGGCTGATAATATCAAGGCTTGAGATAAATTATTATTCGCTTCGTTTCACACGATTTACATTCGATTGAAGGCGGCTTGGAATAATAATGTGGGGAAGCTTTTGAAGAAATTGTTTTAACCTTCCCGATTATTATTAACCCCGAAATGTAATCACTGCCGGAAGGAACTACGTTTACCAACAAGGTGCCAATTTAATTTGATTGTGTCTTTAATAAACACGTTTATATTAACTCATTATAATTCTCTGAATAACTTCATATTTCAGCAAGGTAGGTATCCTTTACTGTTAAACTAATTAACCTTTCAAGATTTTGTTAATCAAGTAGATATTCACCTGGTAGACAAAAAACTATTACTAGACAAAATTTTGCGTTAATTATTCAGGCATGTTTAAAGTACAAGTTTCTTACTATTGAAATATTCCTTTATCTGAATTAGCTAAGAAAAATTAAAACCTATTTCTGCCAAAAAATTACGTCTTCAAGGTCAGACGTTATAACTTATGAGGGTCACTATTAGGCAACACTTTCCGCCATATTTCTTTTTAAAATTGTCACATACCACCAGAGGCGGAAGTGATCGAAGTGTTTCCGTTAAGTCAGTCATCCCTCATCAATCTCAGTTAATGGGATGTCGCGAGTGACATGGCGCCAACGCGAACCGAAGACGTAAGCCTTTTACCGCAAAGTGATGTTTAGGTACTGGCCTGTCGATTTTTTTTATAATAGGCAAACAAGATGACCTCACTCCACCTAATGGTAAGCGGTAGTGAGATCCAAATATGAGGTCGACAGGCACAAGAGACCATATTGAGCCTGTCGCACTCACCCTGAAGGCCTGCATAAATGCCGTTTCACGCCCCGCCTGAAGAGCCCGGGATCATAGGAGGGACGGAAAACATGAGCTGGAAGGGCGTTCGATGCCTTAATGGCACGGGGCAGAAAAGAGGAACTAAACCTCTCGGTCGATGTACTAATTTATAAAAGTCTTGCTACCAGCACGCGTCGAGTTCGCACGGATGAACATTTATCTCAAACTAAATGTTTCCCCGTGTAATGGAATTAATTCATATTCGAAATTTGATGCAACAAATTTGATATTTCGCTAGAAAATTTAGTGCATTCATAATAGGAATTCACTTGGATGTAATGTCCAGTTGTAAATAATATGTCGAGTGCTGAATCTATTCATTACTCAATATCTCCAGATGAGAAATGAAATTAAATAATTAATTCTGAAAGAAGATTTCTATTATTACGTTTGTCATCAAATTACAAGTTTCTTACAAGACAATAAAACACAAATAAGAAATGTAGAAGTGTGGTATGAAAAATCTGTTCATTAGAAAATCTTTTCAATTGAGAATCATTCAACAATGTCTTGCCAGCCTTATACAATAGAGATTTTGTTCAGTTAAGGATATTTATAGTTGAAAATCTCTCCAACTAAATTATTTATTTAGGTTATTGAGAATCAGTCCAGTTACAAAATCTATCTACTAGTAGTTAAGTCTGGTTGAAAAATTACCTATTCGCTGGCTGGTAGTCATGATATCAATTACACTAGGCGAGAATGTGTGATATTCATTATTAATCTGTTATGTAGAGAATGTGCCAAGATAACCATAGTCTAGTAACCAAACTGCCCAATTGAGAGAGTCATCCTATTAGAGAATCTGCCAATTTAGGATCTGCCTAATTTAAAATCTGTCCAATTTCGAAATTGTCCAATTTAGAATCTGCCCAATTTATCTCAAATCTGTCCAATTTATCTCAAATCTGTCAAATTCACATCAAATCTGTCAAATTCACCTCAAATCTGTCCTGTCCAATCGGGAATACACAAGAAACCTGTCCAATCGAGAGTCCATCTAATTTAGACTCTGTCCAATTTAGAGCCATTCCAATTTAGAATCTCCGACCTACATTTTGTCTAGTTACAAATCTGTCTAACGGTAAATCTGTCCAATGGACTGATAGCTGGACCTAACTGGATTGTCTAGTATTAGTTTTTTGTCTGGATTGTCTAACTGAGAGTAAATCCGGCTGTCAGTTCAATAGAGCCACTTACCACATAGCCATGGTGGCGTATGGCAGCCAGCAGAGCGCGAACACGGCGACGATGGTCAGGGTCATGCGCAGCGTGCGCCGGCGCGCTCGCTCCAGCACCCGCCGCCCAGACACGCGAAGGCGGACGCGCGCGCCTCCACCCCGCCCCGGGGACTTCTCTGGACACGAAAAAGTACAGTGTAGAGTAAGTAGTACATGTAAGATTTTAGACTTTCGCGTTCCATTACACCAAATATTGGTCGCGAGCGACCACGATTGGTGTAACCCAGTCGAAATGTCGGGCAGTAAGTAGCTATGTAATTTGCTACTCCTAATAACGCGTGTAGACCCATAAAGGCAAATATTAAGTAGTACATGTCGACAGGGGAAGAGCAAGAAAGACCTTTCATGACCATATAGGTCAAATCTTATATACAAGGCGTCTGACCGATATCAGCCATGGCGACCGATCTCAATTGAGATCAGCCAAGTGCGCAGGACATATTATAGTGTGCGCGCAAACACAAGTGCACTCTCTATTCCGTTACTCTCATAATTCGGTGAGACGGTAATCCGACATGACCGATGAGAGATCGGGTGCAGGACCACCGGCTTAACGTACTTTCCGAGGCACGGGCGTTCAACCGCCAACTTCCTAACTCCGGGCTGAGTAATTTTATGACAGAAAAACTCAGACAAATTTTGCCCGACCCCGGACTCTAACCGGGGATCTCTCGGTTCTTACACAGCGCTTGCTACCAATAGACCAACGAGTACAGTGTAGAACATAGTGTGGGACAGTAAAGATGAAGATGAAGGAAAGTTTGTTATGTAACACGCGCAGTAATAGATCATTCATCATCATCATCAAAGCTGCTAGAGCACTGGCTTATCCTAAACTAGTGCGATAAGGCTTTTATCAACTACGCTGGCCAAGGCGGGTTGGTTGACTACTACTACCTAAGAATTTCTTCGTAGGTGTGCAGGTTTCTCTTTACCGTTAAAGCGTCGAATAATCGTACATGAATTTAAATTTTGAAAAACAGTGGTGCGTGGCGGGGTTTAAACCGATGACTCTCGAATGGAAAGCGAAGACCTTAACCACTCGGCCATCGAGGCGTTTTCATCATTGAAGCAGTAGTAGGTGTGATAAGAGATGGGGCAGGTCATAGTGTGGGAATACCCTTGGCGGCTGGGGTGATATTACGGCCGCCGCGCAGTTGGCCGGGTTCGAGCGTCGTTCTGCTTTGCAGAAGGAGCATTGAACCCGGCTCGGAGATGACCAGCGGAGACCGGTGGGTGAGGGTGTGGGGACGTCCTTGTCTCCACACCCTCACCCACCAAAAAACAAAGGTAATAGTGTGGGACAAAGGCGTGCAACTACAGGGGTTGTAGTGAGAGCCATCCGCTCCACCCGCCCGCAATTTTGTGTATGAGTATGTATAAGTAATGTAATGAACTCATCTACGCCTTCATGCCCTTTAACGGGTATAACCTGTTGTAAATTTTTGATTATTTTTGGTAAGGGGCCAGAATATGTTAGGAATATCCCCTGTCGCCTTCAAGGTGAGTGCCCTTTGCCCGCTATAGGAATAGGTAAACATTTAAAAAATAACGCCCTTCCAAGTAATTTCACTAATAGCAATCTGTTAATCAATTTCAAAATTAAAAAGTAAATATCTGTTTCTGCGTAAGTTCAATACTCAAAGAGTCGAAAGATCAAAACCCCCTATTCCACATTCAAAAAAGTAATTATCTATCTCAAAAGCGTGATAGAGGAAGATCCCAGAGCCGCCAGACATCACTTATTTTCTAATGGACAAAATATATACGATTGAGTAGTGGTGGGGTGTACTATCATCATATGACTAGTTGCTACCTTGACCAGACGGCCATTTTTCAGATATCAACCAATCAAGGTACATAGAAACACTGCTCACCTCACTTAAATTCTGATGGCTGATTTTAACATATATTTCACACAATATCATTAAAAATCAGGTTTTATTACTCCCAGACACATGCGGTCGGCGGTTTTACCTTACATAGTCCAGTCAAATTAGGAAAAAATCTCGGAATTCGAGATACCCAGCTGTAAGTCTGTAAATACTTGCATATTGACGTCCTAAAAGTTGTCTCAAAACCTACAAATTGTAGGGTGTACGCAACTATTAAATTTTCAAGGTCAAATGTCACAAATATCAGTTTTATGAACTTTTGAGCGAAACGGGAAGTTTTATCATAAAAGTGTGTAGGAGAAAATTACTTATCTTCTATTTATCTATAAAAATTGTCTATACGTTTTATTCATAAGATTCACCATTTCAGAGATACAGCGATGCAAATAGTTCAAAAAGTTGTATTTTCAAAAGCTTCCAGGCCCACGTGCGATTGTGCTAGACAGCTAAAATTTTCACGAATGATGTATTTTAGTAGCCTCTATAACACCTTATACTAGAAAAAGCTTAAAACCAATGTTTAAGTGGGTTCTCATACAAAAATTGTGTTTTTTTTTCTCTTACACTTGGCCGGTTTTTAACGTGGTTACCCCAGTAAACCTATTCCAGACGACACCTTTTATACATGAAGAACACGTTGTTTATAAGGAAGCCTAGTTAAATAATTGTTTTGTGTTGTTTTCAGTATTCAGAAGATTTAAGATTTCTGAGTTACATTAAATTGAAATTTGGTTAATATGGACTTCACGTTCATAATAGAGTTAGATGGACAGTTAACATTTTTAAAATGTTTCTTTTTTTCAGTTATACTTCAATCAGAAATTCTAATAATTAGTTATTTCGTACTTTTTGACCCATAATAAGCAGTTTTAATGCACTGAAACGCGAATGACTTATAATACTAAAAACAACATAAAACGATTATTTAAGGGGCTCCCATAAGAAGAACGTGTACTTCATGTAGAAATGGTGTTGACTGGAATAGTTTTACTGAGGTAAACACATTAAAAATCGGCCAAGTGTGAGAAAAAAAAAACCATAATTTTTGTATGAGAACCCACTCAAACATTGGTTTTAAGCTTTTTCTAGTATAAGATGTTATAGAAGCTATTGAAATACATCATTCGTGAAAATTTTAACTATCTAGCACAATCGCACGTGTGCCTGGAAACTTTTGAAAATACAACATTTTCAACTATTTGCATCGCTTTATCTCTGAAATGGTGAATCTTAGGAATAAAGCGTACAGACAATTTTTATAGATAAATAGATGATAAGTAATTTCCTCCTACACACTTTTATGATAAAACTTCCCGTTTCGCTCAAAAGTGCTTAAAACTGCTATTTGTGACATTTGACATTGAAAATTTAATAGTTGCGTACACCCTACCATATGTAGGTTTTGAGACCACCTTTAGGGTGTCAATATCTAAGTATTTACAGACTTACAGCTGGGTATCTCGAATTCCGAGATTCTTACCTAATTTAAGCTTAAATGACTGGACTATACAGACGCTTTAAAGCTATGAAAAAAAATTTACTTTTACTTAATTTTACTTATTTTGTGATGCTTGATTTTTATATATGTTATTCAAACAACTATTTTAAAACGTTTTGCAAACGGACAGACCGATCCAAGGGGCCAAACATTCACCAGACCCAACTGTTTTAGATTTTTTTTAAAAATTGAATTTAGTTAATTTTTTCTAATAAAATAGTTTGTAAGGTACAATTCTATAATTATTGCGGTCAGATGAGCACTTTTTAGTTGTTTGAATAACATAGGTATATAAAAATCAAGCATCAGAAAATAAGTAAAAGTAAAATTTTTTTCATAGCTTTAAAGCGTCTGTAAGGTAAAACCGCCGACCGCATGTGTCTGGGAGTAATGAATCCTGATTTTTAATGATATTGTGTGAAATATATGTTAAAATCAGCCATCAGAATTTAAGTGAGGTGAGCAGTGTTTCTATGTACCTTGATTGGTTGATATCTGAAAAATGGCCGTCTGGTCAAGGTAGCAACTAGTCATATGATGATAGTACACCCCAACACTACTCAATCGTATATATTTTGTCCATTAGAAAATAAGTGATGTCTGGCAGCTCTGGGATCTTGGACCATGAGAAGCGATAGTTATTTTAAGTGATGTGACGTAAACAGTACTCTTGCCTCATGACATCGATGATTAAAGCTGAAAAAGCTCAACGCCCTAAGTTCTGCCAGAATATCAGCGCTGTAGCGTCCTAGCAGCCGCTGCAGCACATGCTGAGGCAGAACCTGTTGATCACTTCTACGGCATGTGTGTTTGTTAAATAATGTAATTTTATGTGATCAATAAATGTTTTCTTTCTTTCTAAGTAATAAAGCGGTTCCAGCGTGCTTTGGAGTTTCGTTTATCCCTTTCATAAAACCGTTATTTCTTGATCTGAATAAAAAAACTACCCAAACCTATTTTACTACTAAGATACATTCATTTTACTGCGGAAAAATAACCACTATAATCTATAAAGTATGTTTTTCTTCGTACATGAAGTAAGCTGTGTCAACATAAAGCATTAACACAAATATCAAACAAACAAAATAACAAAAGGCTCTTAAGTAATATTTCACCCATTTATGAACATATTTTTCTATTACCTTATACCTACACGTATTAAATATTGTATAAACAAAGCGAAATCGTAATACATTGAATTTTTTATAACGTGCTTTTGTTAAAACTGTCGGCACTTGCCTTCACATCAAACATAATATTTTGTAAGAGGATTTTCTCCGTAACACACTTTTGTGCTTATTTTTCTGAAGAGTTCCTAGTACTTTTAACAAGTGCTTTAATAATGAAAATAACGTACTCATTTCATAATATTCTATCATTGTCCGAATTTGGATAGTTTTTTAGGAATTATCCTTATACCAGGAGTCTACGAGTATTAACGGAAACGCAATCCCGTTGAAAAATATCAACATAATATCACTGTCCATCTATTGTGATTTAGCTCGTATTTATTGTAAAGGTATTTCAACTAGTCCCTGCCTCCCCTTTCTACTCCTGAACAACACGTGCTGGACAGCGCTGCCATCCACATACAATGCAGGCGCTGGTGGCTCGGACCAAGAAGTCCAGTCCTTCTTTCTCGTCCCCGTGTCATTAAGGCTTGGAATGCCCTTCTCTCCCTCCTATGATCCCGGGCTCTTCAGGCGGGGTGTGAAAAGGCATTAAAGCATTCAAGGTGAGTGCGACAGACTCAAGGACTCAAGATCAAGACTAAGGACTTTTGTGCCTGTCGACCTCAATGTGGATCTTAGTACCGATTACCATCGAGTGGAATGAGGTTATATGGAGATGATGGAGATGGCTGTTAGCCATCTATAAAAAAGGTAACGTCTTATCTATCATTGTACTTCGACGTTACATCCTCGAGATTTATGATAACACTTGTAGTCCACTCTTCAATGTACTAGGCATCGAACACTATTTTAGAATACTGAAAAAATAAACTATTAAAAAGACATAAGTCATCCTCATTTTACCGCTCACCTGTGACATTGACGTCTTGTGTCATTCGCTTTTCGTGTTGGGCATCGATGTATGTTTATCCATGTAATTTATTGTTTAAAGTGAGTAATTAAGCAGAAATAAACAGTGTAAGTGTAAATTATGAGAAAGGAAAACGTAAGTAAGGATTTCGAGCATTTTAATCACAAAAAATCTCGAAAGAAAGTTACTTAAACAACAAACATCCAGTGATTCCGGTAAGTGCTTTACATTGATTAAATTTATCACTTCCAAAGGTTTTACACGCACAATGCGGTGTGGATAATAATAGTGCAGTAAGCGTAATTATAAATTACAATAAATTACTATGTAACATAAACATAACTTATGACTATGACACCTAATAAGTAGGGTTATGGATGTTTTGTTTTACACATACAATTTCCCCCTCTATTAACTAAAACATAACTTAAATCGGAATATTTATTCTGTTTAGCCTTTTGGGACAGCACATTATAGTACCATGATAGGATTATGGTCCATACTGAGAACAATTAATCAAAGCAAAATCATTTATTGCTATATAGTCACATAAAGGATAAATATCTTAAAAATAACATTTTAGCTTTATAAACATTATAAACCAACTTAAAATTTAAGTAAAATAGAACATTATTATAACAATTAAAATTACTGATCATTAAACAATTATTGTAGTGAGTCATATGACTTATTTATAAGTTATTCTTTTAATCCTGCAACGGACTGAACCTGTTGAAAATTTTCATTGGGTTTGAACCTTATGTCAAGAGAATAAAGTTCAGAATTTGGTGGGAATATTTAGCTATGGCTAAAATTTAATCTGTGTTTTAGTATTGTAATGATGATGTACCGTGACATGATCACGGTCTGTACTAAATACACATTATGTTATACGGTGATGATAGTTTACACTAAGAGAAATTATGTGTGAGGTGATTACAGTCTGTTCTAAATACAAATTATATAATATGGTAACAAGAACATATAAATTATTTATTTCTTTGGACATGATTTAAGATAGTACAACAAATATATTAAAAGCTTTTGAAATATTATGGACAGTGTGTTGATGTATACATCACAGTATAAATAAAGACACACATAGTTTAAATAATCAAAACATATAAGAAGAAATATATAGAAGATATATATAAGTGAATTGAAATATGAATAGGTAAAACATGGAAATTCATATTGGGATGTGTATAAAGGAGATATTATATGATGTGTTAAGTGTTTAGTATTATTATATATTTGTTTGGATATCCAACAGCAAATCCACCAAAAGTAAAAATTACACATGATTGAAGATACAAAGTCAATAATTGGATATTACAACAAATAGAGTAAAAACTCTTGAAATATTATGGACAGTGTGTTTATCAGTATAAATAAAGACACTCATAGTTAAAATAATACATTTAAGAAGAAATATATAGTAGACATATATAAGTGAATTGAAATATGAATAGGTAATAAATGGAAATACATATTGGGATGTGTATAAAGGTGATATTATATGATGTGTCTAGTATTATTATATATAGTATATATATGGGCATTATTAAATATACAAATAAATACAAATACAAATACAAATAATTTATTACCAGAAAAACATATGATTTTACACATGTATGCATTACAGAGAATAGTGAATAAATGTGGTAAAAATTCCCATAGTGATTGAAAACATGCTAGTGGTTGTTGATCAGTATTGTGTGTTTAAACACTACTTTGGAATGGGCAAATAGATCGACGTCACTAAAAGATGAGTCATACACCTTATATACCTTGGTTTATATTTAATGACGTAGTATTGTGATGTCATATCACAATTTGATGATGGCTCTTAGCCGTTTTCGGCTACTGCTACTATTATGAAATAATTTAAAATATACATAAGTATATATAATACTAGCGCTCCGCCCGCGACTCCGTCCGCGTGAAGACGTTTAACATACTTCTTTATAGAGAAGCCGATTAAAAATCGGTCAATATCTGTACCAAATTTCATTGGTTCAGTACTCTATGCTGTGATTGCGTAACAGATAGGGTTGCCATTCGTCCGGATTTCCCCGGATTAATTAAGTGCTCAGGTTTTACCTAATGTGACCGACAATCTTCATGATCTTCGAAACCGCTGTTATGTCCGGGATTTTGCCGTGTTTATCATCACCAGTTAGGTGATGGCAACCCTAGTAACAGAGAGTGTTACTTTTATAATGTTAGTAAGGATAAATATATACTTATTCAAAAGATGTTATACCTGTAATACCTTGAGTTAAATTATGTTACTGCACTTTGTATGCAAATAAATATTTGAATTTGGCATGACAGTACTAAGTACTAATCTAATTATGTAGTGTACCATAGTCACTACTAAATACAAAGGATGTAGTACCGTGACGAGATTACGGTCTTTTCTAAATACATATTGTAGTACCGTGACGAGATTACGGTCTTTTCTAAATACAAATTGTAGTACCGTGACGAGATTACGGTCTTTCTATGTACAAATTGTAGTACCGTGACGAGATTACGGTCTTTCTATGTACAAATTGTAGTACCGTGACGAGATTACGGTCTTTTTATGTACAAATTATGTAGTACCGTGACGAGATTACGGTCTTTCTATGTACAAATTGTAGTACCGTGACGAGATTACGGTCTTTTTATGTACAAATTATGTAGTACCGTGACGAGATTACGGTCTTTCTATGTACAAATTGTGTACTACCTTGACATGATTATAGTCTTTACTAAGTACAAATTATGTCTAAACCTTAAGATGGCCACTCAGCGCGCTCGGGCAGCTCGTCGCCAGCGGGAGTTGGTAATACCGAAACGATGAGGAACTATATAAGGAATATATGCGGAACCTGCGAAGAAGCTAACGATCTTCGGACTTTCTAGATATTTTGAGTGACTCAATGGTCGAGTAAATACCGTTTGAACCAGAAATAGTAGATAGAGTCTCTAAACGTTGGGGAGAAATCCTAACTGGTGGTTTATATGGGGAAGCTTTTATCAACTTTTCTAATGCTTGAAAGTGCTTTATTATTAAAAGGCCTTTATAAGTTCAAGAATTAATTGTAATACCACTGATGGGTTATGGATGGTTGGATGTTTTTGTACTATGGAAAAATGAACTTAGCAGATTGCCTGAAGGAAGATTTTAATTTGTGGAAATCACAAATTATGACCTTTTTGACCGGTTGTTATTTCTCTCTGGCCTTCCTTTCTTACCAAGGTGAACGCGCCTGAGGGTTACAATTGATGCAGAAATGCATATTAACTACATACTTGTATTTGGAGATGGAGACAACTTGGAAATAAATTTGTTTGCAGAAAGCCACGCAATGGACAGATGGCTCAGAATGGACATTGCGACTGCCATGTCGTTAAGAGATCGAATGAGTGGCGTTCAAAATGTCAACTTAAACAAAATCACACGACAGTCACACACATGTTGTGTGTCATATATTGAGTTCAAAAATGGTCTGGGAACAGATAAAGAATCTAGACTTATTAGTATTGATACTGATGACAGTTATCACCATCACCTTATGATAAAGATCATTTTGCCACCCATATAAATGCGAAGTGCACGAGTAGGTAATAATCCCATTCGTTCCATCTTCTTTAACATATATATCTGATATGTTATAGTATGTTATTGTGTTGTGAATGTGTAATATATATGTTGTTGGTGTGCCTTAAATAAATAAATAAATAAATATGTCTTAAGGGAGATAATAAATGACTAATGATTGGTCCAAGTTGGCCAAGTCAATCCTGTAACCCTCGTTTAGGAGTACAGTCAATCACATCTCCATTGTTCTTCGGACCTGGAAAACGATTTTAAGGGTCTTTATAAAACCAAACCTTGTTTGCCAGGTACACAACAACTTGGGATCCTAGTATTATTTATACCCTAATGAACTAGCCCACGAGTTTATCACAACTTTGTTGACAACCAACACCACATCTCTAATCTGAGTTAGTAATGATAGACTAATTTCTCTAACATTGAAATCATAATAGACTCGTCGGGTATATATATTTTGTGACGTGGCTTTTACAATGATAGAGACATATGCTGGTGCATATTTTTGATAAATATTGATAATACGTTCCTTAATATGGTAAAATATACTGATAGTATGATATAGTCTTGCAGTGCATGCGACGAAAAACGTTTTATACGGTTCTTTTTTTTTACACCTTGGGTTACATTACATATTGTACTAACGTGGGACTGGGAATGGTCAAGATGTTCCTTGGTGCACATCTGTTTATTGACTGTATTAAATAATGGGCTGGTATAGACTAAGTTACATACCACAATATGAAGTGAGGTGCTATATTCACTTCAATATATTTAGTTATGGGCCCCTAATCCGTTCAACAATATAACTAAGATAAGTGAAAGAATTACACTTAAAAATTAATATCCCATGTTCACCACAGATAGTGTAACTTTCTAACGATGGAAGTTTTCTGAAATCCTTCTAGTGGTTTCAAAGCCTCTTCTATGAAACAATCAAACAATGAAATATTTATTCTTAATAGTATTTGTATAAATGATTTAATTAGACCTTTAGCTCCGATTGGTGACTACCTCAATCGCTCCTTCTCAAATTAACTTTGCAAAATAAAAGGCAGTTTTGTTTTCACCACAAACTATAGATACTTATCGTGACATATTATTGTTTACTTGTAAAAACCATTTTACACACGACAAGATTTACCATTAGTCGTCGTTATAAAAATAAAACACTTTAATGGTGATACAAATACTTAAGTTTTTTGAGCTAACAGTTTGTGACATGCCTCGATTTCAGCAGCAAACAGACAGGGTCTTCGGATAAAAAGCTTAAGGAAAACTGCGACTTGGACAGGCGATTCGTAGGTGTTCAACAGATTTTATTATAGATTATTTGAAATAAAAATCATGATGCTATGGCACAGGCTGTTCACAGTAGTCGATTATGTGCTTGATAATTAAAATATAGAATTATTAGGTACCTATATAATTTATGAAGACTGATTGAAACTAATAAGTTAAAACACTTAAGTTTCCATTTAAAGATGTGTTTTGCAACTTGTAGGTACTCTGAACATCTACAAGTGTTTTTTTTTTTTTTTTTTTTTTTTTTTTATAATAAGCTGACAAGATGACCTCACTCCACCTGATGGTAAGCGGTAGTGAGATCCAAATATGAGGTCGACAGGCACAATAGACTATATTGAGCCTGTCGCACTCACCCTGAAAGCCCGCTTAAAGAGGAGACCACTGCTGCGGCAACAACGAGACAAGGCGTGGAGTCTCGCATTGGTATTGAGCTGTGCGGGTCCGAGTTGGCCAGTCGCCGGACGGAAGGGCCCCCGTTTCTACGGGTCTCCCTGGCCGGCGGGCTGACCCGTCCGCCCGCACAATACCGCCGCTAAGACTCCACTGGTCCGGCGCTTGCCGCAACAATGGTCCCCCCTGGCTCCGGTTCGTACAGTGCTGATCCCGGAACGCGACCTGACCGAGAGAGGCCAGAGTCACTTGGCGGGTTTTACGCAACTGTATGGTGGTAACAGCAACCGGTCGACAAAACGTCTCCCACCTGAATCATAAATCTCGAGGATGCAACGTCGAAGTACAATTGATGGTTAAACAAACTTACCTAAAGTGAAGTTTGACCGTAATTGTACGAGACGTTGCATCCGAAGAGATTTATGATAAGTTCCCACCCTCCCTTAATAGCCCTTTTATAAGTATCACTATTGCAAAACTAGCTCTAAAACGAATGACACAAGACGTCAATGTCACAGGTGAGCGGTAAAATGAGGATGACTTATGTCTTTTTAATAGTTTATTTTTTCAGTATTCTAAAATAGTGTTCGATGCCTAGTACATTGAAGAGTGGACTACAAGTGTTATCATAAATCTCTTCGGATGCAACGTCTCGTACAATTACGGTCAAACTTCACTTTAGGTAAGTTTGTTTAACCATCAATTATCCTTCAATAACCCTGTAACAATGGAGATTGTGGTTTAGATAATATATCTTTTAAAATTAACAAAACGAGCTTCCGCTTAGGGGAAATTAATTGCATGTTAAATCAGTACACTCTGGTGTTTGATAGATGTATTTATATAGGACGAGTTATAAGCCAAATGCCGCGGTTCAAATATGCGGGCATAATGCGGAAGTGTATACATGGCTTTCACATTAAGCGAGTTAAACATGATCTTATTAGGAGTACGACATGACGTAAGTAAATAATCTCATTTTAAGCGTATCTGTATTAACGAAGTCTTTGGTTTGTCTCAAAATCATAAACTTTGAATATGATTTTGACATTTTGAACCTATGTTCTTTCAAATTTGAATATAATAGAATTCATTGCCAAAATTAAACTTTTGCAACATATTGATACATTGTAGGGTTTCAACTACATAGTTACCTAACACATGGAAAGCAACGGCTCAAGATCGACCATCGGCGCTTACTGGCCAATATATTATGTTTTAATCAGTGTATAGTATACCTATTAATATTTATTCAGCATTTTATTAATAAGCTCCAGTAAATGATGCTATAACCGAATATTATACTTACCGCAATTATAGGCCAGCGGTAAAATGAGGTGTGGCAAATGATTAGTGTAAAAAACATTATTATATTATTGTCTATATCCATGTATAACTTAGCCACATAGCCGTTCCCACCGTTTGTAATAAACATTAATCTACCTACAATGTCGGCATTAAATTACTTTTTTAATGAACTAACATTGTAGAGCAAGAATAATGACGTGTTTCATTAATTTAAAAAGATTCAATCATTTGATGGAAATCTTGCCCAGTAATCAAGGTTTACCTATTTTAATGAGACACCATTTTGCGTGCTAACGTACTATTTTATGATAGATCATTGAATTTTCATAGGGCTTTTACTAGGGTTTATACGAGCAATAGAGCTATAAAATGTGAAACGGCCACTCTTTTACCATAATTCACTATTTGTAAATCAATATGGGGCGACCCGCCGTTTGATTATACTATACGGCTATACTTTAATGTAAACCATCATAGTAAATATACATAGTAATATACACCCACATACACTTGTAGCCTTTATAAATGAGAAAACGATTGATTGTACACTTACATTCAAAACAAACGTGTTTGCGTTGATCGCCTAAATAAACAAGTCTTTACACGCTTGTGGTTCTAATTTTGAGTTAAAAAGTTAGTCTCTAACTAAGATAAGAGTATTATAAAGTACCTACCTAGTCTCTAACTAAAGTAAGAGTATTATAAAGTACCTACTGTTGCCTCGTCTTAGATTAGCACAGATGGAAATTGATTACCAAGTATTATATACGTTATGTTTCTCAAACTTAAGGTAATTGTTTTCTATTGATAAAACGTTTTTAAAATCGGTTCAGTAGATCCAGAGTTAGCCCCGACCAACGTCACAAACTGTACCTCTTTATCATATTAGTATAGGAAGATAATTATAGAGAAATCAAAGTAGGTACTTATTTGGCATCTATTGCTGTAATTGCATTCTACTGCAGAGTACTGATTTGACCCCAAACAAAATAAATTTCGCAAGTAGCTGAAATCGCTTCGAGTTTCTAAATAGCCATTAAAAATAAACAAGCGGCAAACTACCCGCTAAGGAGAAAACAGCGACTCTCAAGTGACTGCCATAATTTTCCCAAATAACCCCATAACCCCACTAACCATCCATTTACAAGTAAGTAACTGCAGTCGATTCCGGGTATCCCAAATTGCTCTGTAACGATGGAATTTCGCAAGTACTTGAAATTGATCCTGGATTCCCCGAATAGCCCTGTAACAACCAGCTACAGTCTCACAAACCATTCTAATTGTAATGTATTCAGCGATTTCCAAAAGAGCCCAGTATTTTTTTTAACCCGGTGAAATGCATTACGCACCTTCTTCCTGGTGGGGGGGGGGGGGTTTCTCTCCCGGTGTTGTGTCGGACTGCCCAGCGACTGGAAGTGATGGTAAATGCCAGCCGCGGCTCCTGGTTGTTGGGGTAAGCCGGCTAAAACACCGGGGTGTACCTCATCGCCTATTGGCGGTATCATGGTACCTGGCAAAGCCTTTACTCACAACACCGCCGGCGGACAACCTCCATGGGCTTTACTCAAGCTCCCCCCCACATACACAGGGTGTATCTTGTTGGCCACCAGCTGGCCATCGCTGGACGGCGGCATCTATTTTATTTTTTATATTAGGATATCAAGATGACCGCACTCCACCTGATGGTAAGCGGTAGTGAGATCTACATATGGCGACCGTATGAGGTCGACGCCCGCACGTCCCGCTTGAATAACCCGGGATCATAGGAGGAAGGGAAAACATGAGCTGTAAGGGCATTCTATGTCTTAGGGACACGTAACCCCCTGATCCACCAGTGCCTGCATTGTATGTGGATGGCAGCGATGTCTAGCATGTGTCGTTCGGGAGTAGAAAGGGGAGGGAGGCGCCTTGTGCGTCCAAGTCATCTCCTACGAAGCGGAGCCCCACTAACCAGAATAGATATTCTGGGATTTCCCATATAGCCCCACTAACCATCCAGCTCCTTGCTGGTGCGTCGGATCTCGTAGAAAGTGGAGGTGAGGACGAGAGGCACGAAATACATGGCGCAGAGGCAGAAGGCGTTGTAGGCGACCTTCTGCCGGGCGCTGAACTGTTTGCTGAGATGTAACTGCCTACATGTCCGGGTTCCTCAAATAGCTCCTTTACAAGCAGTAACACCAACTATCCAATTTGCAAGTAACTGCAATCGATTCCGGTTATTCTAAAATATTTCCGTAAGAACGAAATTTCGCAAGCAACTGCCTACATTGCTGGGATTCGCATATAGCGTCGCAACAACCAGCTAAATTCCTATTACAAGTAACTGCTGTCTATTCTGGGACTTGCCAAATAGCCCCAGTAATAATGCATTTTTCAATTAACCGCAATAGGTCCTGGGTTTCCCAAATAGCCCTATAACCATCAGCCCTACTAACCGTCCAGCTCCTCGCTGGTGCGTCGGATCTCGCAGAAGATGCGAAGGTAGCAGCCGGAGATGAGGACGAGGGGCACGAAGTACATGGCGCAGAGGCAGAAGGCGTTGTAGGCTACCTCCTGCCGGGCGCTGAACGCGCCGAACGACACGCACTGCTCGAAGCCTGCCACCCGCGGGTGTCGTTTGACCCGGAAGACGATGCTCTGGGGACAATTAAGGTTTCATTAGTATTATTAGTATTAGTAGTATTATAAGATGACCTCACTCCACCTAATGGTAAGCGGTAGTGAGATCCAAATATGATCGACAGGCACAATGGACTACATTTAGCCTGTCGCACTCACCCTGAAGGCCTACTTAAATGCCGTTTCATGTCCCGCCTATATATTATTAGTAATATTGATGATCCCGGGCTGGAAGATTTAATACTAAAAAGCGTCAATGGCTTTGCAAGAGGACGCTAGTTCAAACCTCGCTACGTACAGTCAGCCAAAAAAGTGGTCTTCCACTTTTAACAAAAGTTTCTGCGAAATGGTCAATATAGTACAGGATCCGTGGTGTATTTTTTCACTTGATTACTATCAAGCTAATTTTCCGTGAGTAGCTTCATTTTGATAAGACGCCCAAAAAATTCCTGTGCGAAAATTTTTGATTGTGGTAGCTAACAGAGGTAGCAATGATTAAATATTTAGGACCGTAGGACCGGGACAAAGTACCACGGAATTTGTAGGACAATATGACCGTTACATTATATAAATATCAACTAAGTAAAATAATAAAAATCAGCTGGTTAGTAATCATTTTTGGTGATCTCGTTATCGATACAAGTTGGAGGGGGAGGAGATCACCAAAAATGATTACTAACCAGCTGATTTTTATTATTTTACTTAGTTAATATTTATATAATGTAACGGTCATATTGTCCTACAAATTCCGTGGTACTTTGTCCCGGTCCTACGGTCCTAAATATTTAATCATTGCTACCTCTGTTAGCTACCACAATCAAAAATTTTCGCACAGGAATTTTTTGGGCGTCTTATCAAAATGAAGCTACTCACGGAAAATTAGCTTGATAGTAATCAAGTGAAAAAATACACCACGGATCCTGTACTAATAGTCACTGACACAATCTTATTTCCAGGGAAAATCGAACTTGTTTTTTCATGACGTTCAAACGAATCTCAACCGTTGGGTGATAGACCACATTTTTGGCTGACTGTACCACTGTATTTTTCAAATTTGAAATCCGTATGTACGATTTTTCGACGTTTTAACGGTGAAGGAAAACATCGTGAGGAAACTTGCACACCTACGAAAAAACTTTAAGGTTGTGTAGTCAACCAAACCGTACTTGGCCAGCGTGGGTGACTAAAGCCTTATTGCCCTAGTTTTGGGTAGGCCCGTGCCCCAGCTGTGGGAACGTATTTGATGATGATGATGTTATAATACAGCTTTGCTATGAGTGCTAAGCTCGGTGTTTCTCGGCGGGATCGAATCAGAAATGAGGTGATCCGGCACAGAACTAAAGTTGACATAGCTCATCGCATTAGCAAGCTGAAATGGTAGTACCGCCAGTCGCTAGGGTAAACGAGTTCTATAGAGGAGACCGCGCCTCGGCAAATGAGGTGTGGGACGCCCCGCAGGTCAGGTGGATTGACGATCTGCGTAGAATTCATAATTTATTTACATATAAATATAAGGCGTCCGACCGTTTTCAGTCATGGCGGCCGATCTCAATTGAGATCAGCCAAAAGCGCAGGACATATTTAGTGCCCAAGTGTGCGCACACTTGGGCACTAAATATGTCCTGCAAACGCAAGTGCACTCTCCATTCCCTTACTCTCATAATTCGGTGAGACGGCAATCCGACATGAACGATGAGAGATTGGGCGCAGGACCACCGGCTTAACGTGCTTTCCGAGGCACGGGCGTTCAACCGTCAACTTCCTAACTCCGGGCTGAGTAATTTCATTACAGAAAAACTCACACGAATTTTGCCCGACCCCGGACTCGAACCGAGGACCTCTCGGTCCTTACGTAGCGCTTGCTTCCTATGGACCAACGAGGCAGTTAATTTACATATTATAAATCTTCTTATAAATAAAAACGAATTGCTGTTCGTTAGTCTGACTAAAACTCGAGAACGCCCGGACCGATTTAGGTAATTTTGGTTTTAAAATGTTCGTCGTAGTCCAGGGAAGGTTTCAATGAGAAAATATAGAAAAATAATCAGTATTGGCGGTATGAAATTCGCCGGGACCACTAGTGTATAAATAAATAAGTGCTTAACTACCTAAGCCACCCATTTCATTTTGGCCACAAACTAAAATCCGTAGAAATAAGACCAATAAAATAATAGTTTCAAAATAATAACATCAAACCAATTTCGGCTATTGCCAATCTTAATGGAAATTAATGTCAAGTTAATGTCAGTCTCAATCGCAGTATATGTGTACATGTACATTCTTTGTTCTTTAAATCTCATAGTTCGGTTCGAAGCCTTCGTTTTTGCGCGCCGCTGCCCACCAATAGACCAATGAAGCATTTCAATTAGTATCACAATACGCTTTTACACAATGGATAATAATAAATAATTGCTCTGACGCATGACAATGCAAGACTGATCATTGCTCTTTTAATTTATACTAGTATTCTGATCAGGATGCTGGTTGTGGATGTTACATGCAAAACACGATGTTCACGGAACAATATGACTAATTGTTCGTGATAATATCGCGCAAATTGGTGGACAAGAATGACCGTCCCGATGGGGTAAATTTGAATCGAGGGTTATTTGGTGACTCTCAAATAAGCCAATAGAGCTGTGTTTCAATATCATCTAGGTACAGTGAGAAAAGGTGAAGTACATTGTCATCTTAAAGATCAATAACAACACAAAAAGCTTAACTAAACTGTTATTATATCGTATTTCGTTCTAGATATATCAGCGAAATATTCGTTTCTCTTAAATAATATTTTGTGCCTTGTAAGCCATTTGCAATGAATGGTATCCTAAGTTTTGCTAATTGCGAATCGTAAATGTATATAAGTATAACTGCTGAGCTGCACAAACAATTTACAAAAATATTACGAATGAATTCGTGAGTTTTCCATTAGAAAATCGTGAATCTTAATCTGAGAGATCAAGTTTTTTGCAATTTAATCTTCGTGTCTTAAAAAGCTCCATCTTACTTACCTAAATGCTCTCATATTAAATATCGATAAAAAATTAATTGGTTTCCCATTACTAAACATACACACACTGTTAAGAAAATGTTAAAACCTTCATAGAAGCAGGTTTAATTAATATTTACCCTCTTATACGTAAAACGATCGAGCGAAATCGAAAGATAATATGAACAGGATATTTTGATGGACGTATTTATACGTCGCTATGAATATTTTAATAGCGAACATAGAAAAAAGCGTGGAACATAAAATTTGTGTTATATTTTTTGCCTATTCTTAAAATTGGTTTATAGGCTTCGTCAAAGCTCGCTAATTTAGACATAAAAGTAATTAATAACTATGAAATTGCTTTATTGATTGTAAACATGCAAAGAAATTGGTTTAAACAAGTTTCAATTATAGGTACGAAGTAAGTAGGTAGTCAATACAATTTGATTTAAATATACAGATAATATCCTCAGACCAACTCAGAGTAGGAAATAGATCGTAACTTTTTTATTTTATCAAGAAAAATGCCTAAAGCTACTTTATGGTTTCAACTCAAACTCAAAATGGTTATTAATATATTAGAAAACTAAATTAGTCCAGAATATTTACCATGATGTTTTATTTTAATGAGAGAATGAGGTATTTCGGAACTGTTGCAAGCATAAAACATTTTTTCGCCCATTAAATTCTATTTATGAACCATCATGCCATATATATACACCATTACTTGAATATTTCAAGTATTTCACGGATAAATCAAGGGTGAAATATTACCTCTATATTCCCTTACGCACGGTGTTTAATAAATCTTGAGAGAAATCTCAGATGGAACATTCGGTCTACGGCATATTGAATATTGCATTTTATTTTTTCTCGTAATGAATACTGATTTTATTAACGAGGGCTCTTAGAACGACTGGATTTTTGAACTGTGAATGGAAAATTGACTTATTATACTAACTCAAAATTTAATAATCGTAGCAACTCCGCTGCGAAGTCGTTCACCGCGTGAAGCATTACTCCTTTCTAACGCAGTCGGTTAAAAAGCTTCATTATAAGCCGTCTATTCTCAAGCTTGAAACTATATGTTTTATTTAAATCGGTTTAAAATTGTTAGCGTAAAAGCTCTATACTACACTATACACAGTTTTTAGACATGTACAGATTAAGGTATTTATCACAGGTCTAGAATCCTAATAAGGAACTTATCAATTGTACTTACAGTATTCAAATTTTATTCTACCGCAGCGCGAATTATTAAAACTTAATATTTTAAGCGTTTGCCTTGGGCAAGCCGTTGTAATCCTATTCACGTAGAGCGGGATAAAAGGTGAATTTTAACAAGAATGTTTTCTCAAGTATTCTGCAAAAGCCGCATACACTGCCAGGGCCGTACGCAGGGACAGGGGTATAACTGAGTTTTATTACTGCCATGTATTTTCTAAAGTCAAGTTCAGTTGTGTAAAACCCGCCAAGTGACTCTGGCCTCTCTCGGTCAGGTCGCGTTCCGGGATCAGCACTGTACGAACCGGAGCCAGGGGGGACCATTGCTGCGGCAAGCGCCGGACCAGTGGAGTCTTAGCGGCGGTATTGTGCGGGCGGGGCGGGTCAGCCCGCCGGCGCGGGGGAGACCCGTAGAGACGAGGTGGTGCGGGGATACCCTTCCGTTCGACGAACTGGCCAACTCGGACCCGCACAGCTCAATACCAATGCGAGACTCCACGCCTTGTCTCGTTGTTGCCGCAGCAGTGGTCTCTTTCACGGCTTTCAGGGTGAGTGCGACAGGCTCAATATGGTATATTGTGCCTGTCGACCTCTTATTTGGATCTCACTACCGCTTACCATCAGGTGGAGTGAGGTCATCTTGTTAGCCTCTTATAAAAATAAAAAAAAATAAAAAAATAAAGAAACATCAGCTGCTGTTATCTTAATAGAAGTACAGTAGAACCTGGATCAGTTAAAGTCCAAACGAACCACAAAAAAAATTAAGTTATAGACGTTTTAAATAATCAAGGGTCTACGTTGGGGATAGGTTAATATAGAAGTAGGTAATAATGATTGATAATGTAGGTACTCTCACGTATCCCGAACTGAGTCGCAACTTTTTCCTTCCTATCAAATCAATTTTTCACTGCTTCTATAGCTTTTGATTGATCGGCGTATGTGAGTGTTTTTAGTTTTGTTTTTGAACTCGTTTAAAGTTTATTACTACTTAGTATTTCATCATGATCATTTGAAACATCGCTTTACCTAAGAAGGTAACGTTGGTGTTTCAAATGATGATCAAAAACTTAACTTACAATCCAAGTGAGTCATTCTTGAGTATTTTATGCCATTAGAGGTTTTGGGCTCTGATGGGAAGGGAACATAGGATACAGTATTGTTTATTATTTTAACGAACACTACACGTCCTAACTAATATTATAAATCCGAAAGTAACTCTGTCTGTCTGTCTGTTACGCTTTCACGCATAGATGACTGGACCGATTTAAATAAAATTTGGTACAGATATAGTCCAGAGCCCAGGAAAGGACGCGGACGAAGTCGCGGGTGGAAAGCTAGTTTTATATAAAACGAATTTTATGGATTTAACTTGATTGTATTCTAAACATATTATATTATTTATTATGAACATTAATATTTAAACATTTATCACTATGTAAGAGTCAATACGGCAATTATCAATGAATGTGAGTATTTTAAAAGCATATTGAGGAAAATACTTACGTTCGCCCTTTGTTTGAGCAAAATGGTACCGAGAAACATTGTTGCTTGACTAATTGGTTTACATTTTAATATGTTAAATATGGTTTAAATGGACATTTCCGTTATGGCTCCCGTAACAAGATTTTACAGCCATATTTTAGGACCTCATTCAACAGTGGCGCCGTCTGGTGAGTAGCGATAAAACAAAAACGATAGCCCTCGTCATCATCGTAAAAAAAATAAACCATTTACTATAGACGGAGATATTGGTGGTCACACTTTAGGGGTGAGAGCCATCCGCTCCCCCGTAAGTCCGGTGATGATGACGAGGCTACTACAAGCCATCATCATATTTCAGTTAGGAAAAAAAGGTGGATACACACTAAAAAGAAAACATAACTACAGACGAATTGAAACCTCCCCCATTTCGATGGTTAAGTATTAAAAACAAAGTGTAATTTACCGCGTTTAACCTTCACATGCCAACATGTCAAAAAGTACCTAACCCTAAGTCTTCATACGAAAATACAACAACCATATTAACCTGCTAAAATATGGAATACAGGTTGGGTAGGTGTGGAATTTATCCCGTATCTCGATACACATTCGGTGTACCAAGGAATGCAGGGATCCGTGAGATCGACTTACAAGTAGCAAGGTATCTATGGTAGCTATTTATACTGACGTGTTTCTGAAATAGCTAATTGGCAATCTACAAGGTTAGATAGGAATGATAATTCAGCGAAGTAGTTTATTTTGTTCAGGGAAATCAGGAAAATAAACTGTCTTAAGTACAAGATACTAGCTTTTCGCCCCCAACACTGTCCATGGGAAATGTGAAATAACTCCCTTTATGGCGATGTCAGTCTAAAAGGAACTTTATGTCGTTTCTTAGAGTCTACATTATTTCTATAACACTTTTTTTTATTCTATTCAGTAGTTTAGACGTGATTACGGAACATGCAGACAGATAGAGTTACTTTTGCATTTATTATATTAGTAAGGATTATAAGAAAGATTTTTTTTGATCCGTGAGAAACCCAGTGGGATATTTTGTGTTCTCTACACTGTCCCCCTAAAAAAAATTCAGGCATGTTCAGTAAATTCAAAGGCAGTTCCCAGAAATCAGGACAATGTATGACACCACATAGAGAAATCGCATAGAAGTTTCATAGCCATTCCTTCGTTGCAGGCTCTATAATAATCGCTTTTTAATGATAGTCTCATCTTCATTAGCAGCGACTTAGGGAAGTGCCCTATTACCGCTGCCATCAATGTAAGATAGAGAGGATAGATGTATCAAACTACAATTTGTATTCTAAGTTTCTGGATAAATTACAGTTCTCATGACGAATAACTTAAATAGATAGATAGATAAGACATTTATTCACATTCAAGTTGATACGCACAAAAAAAAATACATGCAAATAACCGTAAAGGAAAAAAAAACAAAAGATTTTTTTTATTAAAGGTTTAATTCAAAGGTCCGATATAAACCCGAGGCTACTGAATTTTAGAACTACAAGTATTCTTACTAAGAACTGGTTTTAGCTTTTGTTGTTACCTCCTTTGATTCGTTATACTGCGAATCATTGATAGGTTGTTTAGTTTCCAGTGGTATTGCAGTAATGTTAAGATGTTCAGGAATATTTTTTTTTCCTTATGACGTATGTCCTTATGCATAATATACGCCATCTGATTACAATCTAGTCTTGAAAGACTAATGAGTATTTATTTTTAACTTAAACTGCTAAAATAATTGTTTGTGTAAGAATGTGTCCATTAGCACTTTTCTTATTGTCTCTATTAAGGGGAGGACACTTTGTTCTTGTGTTCATATTGAGTGGCACTTCAATTTTTGTCTCTAACTCAAATGGTTTGGTCCTTTTGAGTCTCCGCACTGAGTTCGTATTGTCGAGGAGCTGGATAGCCTCGACATTCACATGATGATGAAGTCGACGTTCATGAGCTTCGGCGTATTTCTTAATTATATCTTTGACAAAATCTACTTTATGGTCCCGGTGTAGGTCTTCATTTCTGACGTACCAGGGTGCATCTACGATACCTCTGAGTACTTTATTCTGGAAACGTTGGATGATCTGCATATTACTATATTTGGTACAGCCCCATAGCTGAATACCGTAGGTCCATACAGGCATGAGAACTTGTTTGTATAGTAGAATTTTATTATCAACTGACAACGAGGAATGTCTCCCAAGCATGTTCAGGAATATAAATTAAGATACGTAGAAGGCCATGGGTACAAACGATCTAAACCCCTTATGGTCGACAAGGTTCTAATGCCGACGTTGTGGGAATATTTGTCTTCGCCATTGTAATAATGGTAACATAAATAAGTGTTTAAGTTAAGTATAAGTTACGTAGTAGTGACACCAATATTATAAATCCGAAAGTAACTCTGTCTGTCTGTCTGTTACGCTTTCACGCATATAGTACTGGACCGATTTAAATGAAATTTGGTACAGATATAGTCCAGAGCCTGAGAAAGGACATAGGCTACTTTATAACCGACTGCGCTACAAAGAAGTAATGTTTCACCCGTTAAAGTCTTCGTCCGCGTAGAGACGCTACGCGGACGAAGTCGCGGGCGGAAAGCTAGTCTTTTATATTTTCAACTCTTAAACAAAACAGAATAGACGTACCTAGAGACGACCAAGTAAGAAAAGACTTGACTGGCTGTTTATTGATCTGAATAAAAAATAATAAGAGAATAATTTTACTGTGGGAAAACAACCTCTCAAATTGAACAAATCTATAGCTATAAATAAAAATTAATCGCCGAAATGTATGTATAATACCAACTTCTAAAGTATCTAAATTGGACGACTCTTTACACAGTTTTCCTTAATATTAGAACAAGTTTTGTATAAAACAAATTACAAACAAGATTAACATTACAACTTAAATATTATTTTTCACGGAAAAAAGAAAACGATAAAGTTCACCGGGTCAGACGCCAAGAATTAAGGTACCTAAGTAGATAAATAAAGTGAAGTAAAGCGTGGGTTAAGTGAAACATTGTGGGTTTGGAGTTTATTTTAGACTTAAGTTAAGATGTAAGTTTAGTTAAGACGTTGCCTTGTACTTATCTGGGAAATAGTTTGCTAATTTATCGGAAAAGCAGTTAAAATAGAACACGGACTGGTTAAGAACGAAGGTACACAGGGTTTAACGTAAAAATTACATTTCCTCTTAAGAAAACACATTTTTCTATGGATCGGACGAATGGTGGTGTATAAAATGCTCGCTCCTTCTGATCTGAAGCTTTGGAGCTTCACAACTTTGGGACCATTGCTGCGGCAAGCGCCGGACCAGTGGAGTCTTTGCGGCGGTATTGTGCGAGCGGAGTGGGTCAGCCCGCCGGCCAGGGAGACCCGTAGATATGGGGGCCCTTGAAGGTGAAGTATAAAAAACAAAGTGTAATTTACCGCGTTTAACCTCACATGCCAACATGTCAAAAAGTACCCAACCCTAAGTCTTCATACGAAAATACAACAACCATATTAACCTGCTAAAATATAGAATACAGGTTGGGTAGGTGTGGAATTTATCCCGTATCTCGATACACATTCGGTGTACCAAGGAATGCAGGGATCCGTGAGATCGACTTACAAGTAGCAAGGTATCTATGGTAGCTATTTATACTGACGTGTTTCTGAAACAGCTAATTGGCAATCTACAAGGTTAGATAGGAATGATAATTCAGCGAAGTAGTTTATTTTGTTCAGGGAAATCAGGAAAATAAACTGTCTTAAGTACTTACTGTAGTGAAATGTGAAATCACTCCCTTTATGGCGGTGTCAGTCTAAAAGTAACTTTATGTAGTTTTTCAGAGTCTACATTATTTCTGTATCAAAACTGAAATCGATTCAGTAGTAAGACGTGATTGCGGAACACGCAGACAGACAAAGTTATTTTGGATTTTAAAGTAAGGAAGAAATGCAGGCATGTTCAGTAAATTCAAAGGCAGTTCCCAGAAATCAGGACAATGTATGAGTCCACATAGTGAAATCGCATAGAAGTTTCATAGCCGTTCCTTCGATGCAGCCTCTACAATAATCGCTTTTTAATGATAGTCTCATCTTCATTAGCAGCGACTTAGGAAAGTGCCCTGTTACCGCTGCCATCAATAGGTATAAGATAGAAAGGATAGATCTATGAAAATACAATTTGTATTCTAAGTTTCTAGTTAAATTACAGTTTTCAAGACTCAATATCTAATAATAATCTATCTAATAATCATATTACCATCATTTGACGCTTTAACCGTGAAGGAAAACATCGTGAGGAAACCAGCACACCTGAGAATTTTTTCAACGGTGTGTGAAGCCATGTCAGAGGCCTACGGGCGGTTTAAAAACTCTGACAACAAGTTGTTCATTAACCATACGATAAGAAGAAATTCTCAAGACAAATAACTAAAATATGTAGATAGATAAATAAGAAATTTATTCACATTCCAGTTGACATGCACAAATAAAAAAATACATGCAAATAACCGTAAAGGAAAAAAAAACAAAAGTAACTTTTTATTAAAGGGTTTAATTAAAAGGTAATGGTCCGATATAAACGCTAGGCTACTGAATTTTAGAACTAGTATTCTTACTAAGAACTGGTTTTTGCTTTTGTTGTTACCTCCTTTGATTCGTTATACTGCGAATCATTGATAGCTTGTTAAGTTTCCAGTGGTATTGCAGTAATGTTAAGATGTTCAGGAATATAAATTACGATACGTAGAAGGGTACAAACGATCTAAACCCCTTATGGTCTCCAAAAGGTTCCAATGCCCACGTTGTGGGAATAATTGTGTTCGCCATTGTAATAATAGTAACATAAACAGGTGTTGTTAGTTAAGTATAAGTTACGTAGTAGTGACACCAATTCTTTGGTCTTTGTCGCCTGAAGATTGCATTATTATCCTTACTTAATATTATAAATCCGAAAGTAACTCTGTCTGTCTGTCTGTTACGCTTTCACGCATAGAGTAGTGAACCGATTTAAATTAAATTGGTACAGATATAGTCCAGAGCCTGAGAAAGGACATAGACATACTTTATAACCGACTGCGCTACAAAGAAGTAATGTTTTACCCGTTAAAGTTTTCTTCCACGTAGAGACGCTACGCGGACGAAGTCGCGGGCGGAAAGCTAGTCTTTTATATTTTCAACTCTTAAACAAAACAGAATAAACGTACCTAGAGACGCTGACGATGGCTATTTATTGATCTGAATAAAAAATAATAAGAGAATAATTTTACTGTGGGAAAACAACCTCTTAAATTAAACTAATCTATAGCTATAAATAAAAATTAATCGCCGAAATGTATGTATAATACCAACTTCTAAAGTATCTAAATTGGACGACTCTTTACACAGTTTTCCTTATTATTAGGACAAGTTTTGTATAAAACAAAATTACAAACATTACAACATAAATATTATTTTTCACGGAAAAAAGAAAAAACGATAAAGTTCACCGGGTCAGACGGCAAGAATTAAGGTACCTAAGTAGATAAATAAAGTGAAGTAAAGCGTGGGTTAAGTGAAACATTGTGGGTTTGGAGTTTATTTTAGACCTAAGTTAAGATGTAAGGTTAGGTAAAACATTGTGTTGTACTTATCTGGGAAATAGTTTGTTAATTTATTGGAAAAACAGTTAAAATAGAACATGAATTGGTTAAGTACGAAGGCGCAAGCAAGCAGTTTATGGTAAAAATAACATTTTCTCCTAAGCAAACTGATTTTTCTATGGAACGGAAGAATGGTGGTGTGTAAAATGCTCGCTCCTTCTGATCTGAAACTTTGGAGCTTTACAACTTTGTATATAATAAAGAAATTTTAAATTAATGTAATGAAATTAGTGCTAGTTCGGGGGTGGATCTAGAAATTCACAACAGTTGTGGCAGACGAAGACGGGCGGCGCCAGTCAAAGTCAAAGTCAAAGTCAAAATTTCTTTATTTATATAGGCATTCACATGCACTTATAAATCGTCATAAATAAATAATTAAAAGATAAGTGATTCTACCACCGGTTCGGAAAGCTGGTTCGCTCGCGACCATGATTGGTGCAACCCAGTCTGCACGTCGGGCAGTAAGTGGCTATGTAACTTGCTACTCCTAATAACGCGTGTAGACCAATAAAGACTAATATTTAGTTAGTTAGTTTTTCATATAGTGCATTATCGTACCTGCGGCAAGCTGCAAGCCAACGCCGCTGCCCAGGCGCAGTAGAGCATCTGTTTACTGCGTTTCCGCGCCGCCGGCAGCCGCAAAGGGTGCAGCACCGCGAAGAACCTGTTCACAAACATGGTATTTGAAAAGAAGGATAGAATATAATTTATTCGGTACAAAATTTAAAAAATATAACAACAAAAAAGAAAAGAAAACGATAAAGTTCACCGGGTCAGACAGCAAGAATTAAGATATAAATTTAAATGCGTGCAAAATAAATAAATATCTGGGACATTTCCACACACGGTCATCTGACCCCAAACTAAGCGGAGCTTGTACTATGGGCGTCAGAGACTGATATACATAATGACATATATATATTTATAAATACATACTTAAATACATAATCACACCCAGACACGGAACAAACACCGATGTTCATCACACAAATATTTGTCCCGAGTGGGAATCGAACCCACGACTCTTGGAACCGCCAGCCAGGGTCACTAACCACTGTTCCACCGAGCCAGTCGAAATTTTTTGCTATTTACACAGACAGTCAACAAATTTGTTATTTTTTAATACATAAAAGGTTTCAGGAGGAAGGTTTTTATGTATAATAGGTAGGTATACCCGAGGCGAAGCTAGGGCGGGTCACTAGTAAAATATATATGGAAAACGTCGAAACTACGACGCTGCTGCGACGCCTTATGTCTCCACATAAGCATTGCGGCCTAGTTTTAAATGATTAATAATATAGAGCCTGGGCAGGCGGACGAATTCGCAATCACAATTTGATGGCACTCTGACGTTCAACAGACACACGAATTGCCTCTCTATTCCCTCGACGCGAAATGACGAAACTCACGTAGGAGTTCGCCACGGCAGCTTTTAAATGTCAAACGGCTGTTTTCATAGTGGCTGGATACTGAAACGTTTGTTCATTTAACGTCTAAGTACTATTAGGTGGAGTCTCCACCTCCTCCAGATAAGATAATATTTTTTGTCTTTTATTTGCGCGAACACTACACATTTGAAATAAAACAATTTTTTCGGATGTATAACTCGCGTGTATTGTTGACATATATTTAGAGAACCGACGTTTCGAGCTCTTTACAGCGCTCGTGGTCACGGGCATGACTCTTGTCTGCCTCGTGTATTAATGCTATAATATTTTAGACGTATTTATGAACAACTAGCTTTCCACCCGCGACTTCGTCCGCGTAGAGACGTTTAACGGGTAAAACATTACTTCCTTATAGCGCAGTCGGTTAAAAAGTAGCCTATAACCTTTTCTAGGCTCTGGACTATATCTGTACCAAATTTCATTTAAATCGGTCCAGAACTCTATGCGTGAAAGCGTAACAGACAGACAGACAGAGTTACTTTCGGATTTATAATATTAATATATAATATATAGTAAGTATATAGTAAGGAGTAAGGATATACCCGAAGTTTGAGTTTAACTACTTGTACCAAAACCATTTTGTTTAATAGCCCAACAATTACGGTATCGAAGACGCGCTAGATCGATATTATTATGCTTCGTTTGTATTCCATTTACTCACGAGCGCGGGGAGTGGAAGCAATTTCCGCACCTATACGTGACTCAACAAGTAACGAAAAGATGTTGTAGTCGTCAAATACTAAATCACTACATAGTATAAAGCTACATATATAATGTCGCTTCCCGCGTCGGTCTGTCCCTATGTATGCTTGAATATGTTAAACTACACAACGGATTTAGATGCGGTCTTTTTAATAGATAGAGGAATTTAAATGGAAGGCTTTTATGTATAACTAGTGACCCGCCCTCGCTTCGCTTCGGGTAAATTTTACATACAAACCTTCCTTAAAATCACTCTATCTATTAAAAAAAACCGCATCAAAATCCGTTGCGTAGTTTTAAAGATCTAAGAATACATGCGGACATACAGCGAAAGCGACTTTGTTTTATACTATGTATTGATATACCTGAAGCGAAGCGAGGACGGGTCACTAGTAAATTTAAAAAAACATACGGGTCGAATTGAGAACCTCCTCCTTTTTTTGAAGTCGGTTGAAAAAATAATACCTATTTTAGGACATCTGATCCAAAACTAAGCAGAGTTTGTACAATGGTGGTCAGAGACTGATATTTAAAATAAATACTTAGATACATAATCACACCCAGACACGAAATAAATACTCATGTTCATCACACGAATATTTCTCCCGAGTGGGATTCGAACACACGACTCTTGGAACATTAACCATTGTTCCATCGAGACAATCGAAACTAACTAATTAGATGAGATTAAAAAACGTCGATAGCCGAATGGTTAAGGTCGTAGCTTGCCATGCGAGAGGTCGCCAGTTCAAACCCCGGCACACGTACTAATGTGTTATTCAAATTTGAAATTCATATTACGATTATTTGACGCTTTAACGTTGAAGGAAAACATTGTTAGGAAACCTGCACGGCTATGAAGGACTCAAGGTTCACCAACAACTCACACACTTACGCTCCGGGAGTTTTCCAAATATCAAACCATTCTTTTAACAGCACCTTTGCGATTGTGTGGTCCATCCATCTATATAAAAATAAAAAAATAGGAAACTACCCTATTTGCAAACCATGGCTATGTTAAGTGACGATGAACTAGAACTTCAAAACAGGGAGTTTTTGTGGATTGTATCGGTAGCGAAAATTTATTTTTAGCTCCCAATAAAGCGAAGACCAATCAATGTGCCGCGTAGTTAGAATAAAAATTTATATAAATCCAATTATGGCCGCCCCATGAATTGTGTAACCCAGTCATAACATCGGGCAGTAGCTATACTCTTTTTTTTAAGTAGTTACTTCATGTATTAACAGGATTGTCCCAGTTTTAGTTGGTTCTCATGCGAGAGGTCGCCAGTTTAAACCCGGCCACGTACCACTGTGTTTTTCAAATTTGAAATTCAAATGTACGATTATACGACGCTTTAACGGTGAAGGGAACCGGCTCACTGTGCACCTATGAAGGAATTCTAAGGTTGTGTAGCCAGCCTGATTCACTAAGGCCTTATCGTCCTAATTTAGGGGAGACCCGTGCCCCCAGCAGTGGGGTCGTATATGGACTGATGATAATGATATACACGTTTTATTCTGACATAACTAAGATTAAATTCTATTATTGAGATATGGAAACACAAAGTTGTCCAAAAATGGCCGTAAGGATACGGAATACTTATTATGAGAGTTGGTAGAGCGCCTAAGAAATCCCTATATTACTTGCACATCTGAAATAAGATTGCTTTTACGGATGAAACTCACGTTTCGTAAGAATCCGAGACGTTTAAAGCTCTTTTATAGCTTTCGTGGTCACAAGAGACCGAAGATGACTTGTAAATGTTTATTTTAGTTTTATTTTACGTTTAGTATTACCTAGGATAGTAGTTTATATTCAGGTATAAAAGTATGCGTGAAACAAGTTTTATTTGGTGTCAAGATATTTATTGAAGTGAAAATTCTTTATCGGCGTTGGAAAAAGAAATAACCGTCACATTTTTCGGTTACGCGCCACATTTTTCCGTTACGCGCCACATTTTTCCGTTACGCGCCATCTTACTTTTAGTTCTTACGTGTGTACACGCACACATTTTTTTCTCATAAGAACTACATATACATTGTTGTGGCCTGAGCTTTGGGGTTTCTTGTTTTAATGATAGAGTTTGTTAAGTTATATGAAATGTATTAAAAGTACAGCAAATGTTGTTAAATGTTAAATGTTAAAATTAATGTTAATGTTGGATGAATGTTGATGAGTGCGCTTAACTGTACCGACGGCGAAATATGCACTAACTATTAGTTTAAAGTGTCGTACGACGCAAAGGTTGCTGACCTCATTAGCGTGCGTACCTAACATCGTAATCGGTTCGCAAACCAAAAGAGTGTTCGTTCCGAACATACATGATAGATATAAAGTTTACTTAAAATGAAAATTACATAAGAAATAGTTAGTACATAATATAAACAGCGCCGCGTAGTAGCCATTTGTACACAAATCACTACTTAACCTATATTTAAAACTAGTGACTCGCCTTCGCTTCGCTTCGGGTACATAATAATATATTATAAATAAAAAACTTCATCTTAAATTTAAATCCGATGTGTAGTGTAAAATAACTAAGCATGTATAGGATACAGACGGACAGACCATGCTTTATACTATTTACTGATAAATCTTTGAAAACGACGCTTTCTTGACTCAGTACTGAAACTATTACTGTATTTGTTCAATCAATTGAAATTGAAAAGGAAAAATGGTCCGACACGGAAACTACTTCCATTTTTGTATAGGAAAGCGCAGGCAAGTTCTCTACCGATTGCTACTCGTAGCATAAAGCAATGAGTGGAGTTGCTCGCATTGAATGCTGTATATTATTTTAGAACACCTACTGTTACTTTTCAAGAAATAACTTCCATATGACGCATTGCATAATGCATAGTGCCAATGTGCCAAGACTCGTCGGTTCGATTTCCACTCGAGACAAATATTAGTGAGATTAACATTGATGTTTTTTCCCTGTATGGACGCATTATTTGTATGTTTAAGTATATTTGTGTACTAGCTGTGTTAGCGACTTTGTCTGCGTTTCTCCCCGTTTTGTACACATTTTCTTCTTTCTGTATTTCTTCTTTCCTTGTTTTTAAGTATCTTCTCTAGTATTAGTATTATAAACGTAAGAGTAAACAAATATAATCAGAATGCTCTGAACTGCTAAGCTATCAAGAGTTACACGTATTATTGTGAGTCAACCATAAAAGATAGGCACATGCTGTTGCGAAATATTTTTTTGAAATTTTATGTAAAATATTTTCGTCATACATGATTTCTATATAATTTTAACCATTAAGGTGCAGCTTGCACACGACGGGTGCTTAAAAAATGGAGCAACTTCTGCCGTATTCCCAACGTTTCCCTTCAATACTCTGGTCCTATTGATTGTAGCGTAATGAAAAGTAAACTTCAACCTGCCCAGGAATATGAACAATAATTGTACCAAGTTTCGTCAAAATCCGTCGAGTACTTTTTGTTTCTGTAAGGAACATACAGACCGACGGACAGACAGACAAAAATTTTACTGATTGCATTTTTGGCATCAGTATTGATTACTGATCACCCCCTGATAGTTATTTTGAAAATATATTTAATGTACAGAATTGACCTCTATACAGATTATTAAAAAAAAAATTATAATAAATCTGTAGAGACGAATTACGATATCACTGTCGTGTCATCAATTTAAGATAACACTGTGGTCTCTGATATCCGTATCACAAGACACAAGGTATTATGCAACTTACTGCGGAATCGGAACAATGTATGTGTTATAACAAATAGCTTACGTAATATACGGTCGAATTGACATACTTCCTCCATTTTGAAGTCGGTTCAAAAGAAAATAAGTAAATATTTGAGAAATATCCACACACGGCCACAAACTAACCAGGGCTCGTAATATGGGTGTCAAAGGCTGACAAAAAAACATATATATGATCACGCCCAGACACGGACAAAACACAAATTGAGGCATCGAATCCGCGACTCTAGGAACCGTAGCCACTGTCTCTAGCCTTTCTACTGAGCCAATGAAAAAAAGCGTCGATTGCCGAGTGGTCAGGGGCCTTGCTTGCAATGCGAGAGGTCGTCAGTTCAAACTCCGCCACGTACTACTGTGTTTTTCAAATTTGAAATTCATATGTACGATTATTCGACGCTTTAACGGTGAAGGAAAACATCGTGAGGAAACCTGCACGGTTTCCTTTCCACCTAAGATGAAATTGTTTAGTTGTATAGTCAACCAAGCCGCACTGGGCCAGCGTGGTTGACTAAGGCCTTATCGTCCTACTTTGAGTAGGCCCGTGCTCCAGCAGTGGGGACGTATATGGGCTGATTATGAATGAAAAAGATATCCATACCTGTCGATAGAGATGCAGACGAGTATGTTAGAGGAGAGATAGAGGCCGAAGGCTCTCACGACCAGCAACAGTTTGCACATCAGGTTGCCGACCAGCCACGCGTTCGTGTACTTCCAACCGATCTGAGGACAAAAAAAAAGTAAAAATATTGGTCATGATAAAAAAAAAACACTTACTCAACTCATCCTCGAGAATGACTGTCCATGAACTGTTCAGCAGTTTGGCAATTGTAATTATATTTAGGTACGGTGTGTGCATGTGCCCTTAATAATAAGTACATAATAATATTTAAAACAAATCTAAAGCACTGCGCGTGTTTCGGGTAATAATAAACGCACACAATAACAACTGTAACAACTGTAATGAGTATTTTTTTAAAAATAGTGAAACTTCGCCTAAGTCAACCATGGCTCAAATGGTTCTAAATGGTCTGTACTACCTTCGCCTCCAAGCTTTGCACCCATCTTCAAGTCACCCTGTATATCTATATCTATACAGCTAAACAAAATTGAAGTGTCTGTTTTTAATATCAAAATAACCATTGTTTTTACTAAATTGGTAGGAATCTATATAGAATAGATACTAATAACAAAAGACTTTTGGAAAAATGTTTGACTGTCTGTCGAATTATTCCCGCTAATCTCAGAAACGGCAGGATTAATTTGACCGGACTTTCACTTATAAATAGCTAATTTTACAAGTTATATTATAGGCTATTTAAATATATCATTGTTGCCAAAACATTTTAAATAAAAACAATGTATGTTTGAGGAATAAAATCGTTCCTATGGAAGTCCTATGGAACAACATATATCTTAAAACTGTCATGATTACATACTCCAGAAAACTGAATACGTCCGGGATATTTATCACTTTGTTTTATTTTAATGAGCTCTCGATATTTCGGCACTGTTGCAAGCACCTTGATCACGGGTCAAAGTTGACCAGTGATCATGCCGCATAAAAACAATATGGTTAATATCCCAGACATTTCAGGTGGCAAAACAATGGCTGAACAACTGCTATCATTAGACATTATTTAACTCGACGACTATAATCAGGCACGGGCAACGTATTTATTTTTCTCCACAGTAGCAACAAGTGTCTGTTTATTTCCTGCCTCGTGCAGAGTGTTACCCTATCCTATGAGCTTAAGACTCATTGAGCTATTTATTTGCGTCTCTAAGTAGACAGTCTCATTAGGTATTGCTATTTCTGGCTAAACTTACCCCTTAAATAGCCGTACTCAAGAAGGACACTATGTTGGTAGGTTTTTATTTAAAGCTGTATGTATTATTTTATATAATAAGTAAATATGTATTACACAACATCACATACATTGACCCGATCCCGTGGTAAGTAGCTTAAACACTTGTGTTACATTATTTCAGAATTGGCAGTGGTTAAACAAATATAATAAAACACGCAGCCACGGAACAAACACCGATGTTCGTCACACAAATATTTGTCCCGGTTGGGAATCGAACCCACGACTCTTGGACCCGTAAGTACTGATTATGGCTCACTAACCACTGTTGGTTGTAATTACTTAGATTGAAAGTATATTAACCAATAAACACAGAAAATAGTACCTACCGAAACCATATTTCTAGTTTGGTAACCCGAATTACATGGGGAAAAATACTTACTTATTAAATCAAAGGTCAGACAACATCTAGTAAACGAAAAAAGTACACTGCTACAAAAAAAAAATTAAAAGCGTCCGGAAAATGGTTTCTCATTTATTCCGTAACATTTCACCTTTAAACCGCAGAAGGCCCAATAAAGACTGTTGCCAACTGGCTCAGGTTGAATAAATAAGATCGCTAGCAACCTTTCGAGGTGCCCGCGATCTCTCAATATCCTGCAAATGTCCCGGCGGAGTTCTTTTTTAATTTGCTCGATAAAATTATGAATGATTTTTCGTCTCCAACCTCGGCGTTACGATTGCTTAAAAATATAATCATCTTTTTTAGAAGTGCTTTATTGTAATTAGGAAGACTACTAAAAGATAACTTAAGTATTTTTTCTTTGTCATTGTCCGATATTATAATGTTACAGATGGCCGTATCTTTGGATTGCGTTGAGTTAGAAGCCTAATTATATTAAGAACCAAAGGACCACGAAAATAATTCTTCTATAGTTATTTCAACTTTGAAGTCTTCATGCTTTCTCGAGAAAAAGAGAATTGACTGACGGATAGACAACACAACAAAGTGATCTTGAAAGGCATTTTGAGGTCCGGAAACCCTAATAAAATGACAATACGTCCGATCCGTTTATACAGGGGCACTATGATTTTCTTCTTTTTAACAGCTAATAAATTATAACTATCATTGTATAGTGATAGCTAATAACTGCCTCGTTGGTCTATTGGTAGTAAGCGCTGCGTAAGGAGAGATCCTCGGTTCGAGTACGGGGCCGGGAAAGTTTGTGTAAGTTATTCTGTAAAGGAATTACTAAGCTAAGGAAGTTGGCGGTTGCACGCCCGTGCCTCGGAAAGCACGTTAAGCCGGTGGTGCTGCGCCCGATCTCTCATCGGTCATGTCGGATTGCCGTCTCATCGAACTATAAGAGTAAGGGAACAGAGAGCGCACTTGTGCATGTGCGCATACTTGTGCACTATAATATGTCCTGCGCACTTGGCTGATCTTAGCTCGGCCGCCATGGCTGAAACCGGTCGGACGCCTTATTTTTACAGTAATAACGGCGTGTAAATATAATATGTAGTCCTACTTACTACACACAAAAGTAAATAATAGATCGATTGTGGATCCAATTTATCCCAAGTGCCCCGTGAAATTGGTCCCGATTGTGTTAAGCGGGATATGAGGGATCCAATTAGAGTTGCGAAGAATACCACTATCAAATTGTATCAAAGACTCGAGTTTGATACAATTTGGTGGACTCGAATTGTTAGATTTGACGGTCAGATCTTGGGTCAGAGTTAGGAGTTGGGCCATTTGGTTCTTGTTGATCAATTGTTTATTTTTTTATTTTACGAAGAAAATAGTTTAATTTCAAGAAACTTAAAACTATTTTAAGCAGATTTCGAATTCTTACTTATAGGTTTAATACCTACAAATGATGATCTAGTTCGGGTGTGAAAACTTAATTGATTTTAAATATTTCTTTAATAAAGAACCAAACAGCTTACAGCCAATATACCTCTTGAAAAAGAAAAAAATATATACTTTGAGGTTACTTATATCAGACAATAAACGTATTAGTATTATATTGACTAAAACACGTATTCCTAAATACATACTATCACATAGTTGAAACGATGACACTTTAAGATTTATAATATCTAGTCCTGTTACAAACAATCGTCTACTAAACGACTGAGTAGCCTGCATAAGTATATGACTTACTTATTAGTAGTTCGAGTCTTATTAAAACGAGTCTACTCACATTATAACATCGAATCGTTCTCTAATATCGGCAATAAGAGAATCGTGTTGCGACAACACTACAACTAATCGAAATTGCGTGGTATGTTTGCGATAAACTTCCAAGGGGAACTTATGTGTGCCATACGTGTTCCTCATCAGTCATCCCATGCTACCTCGTGTTTGATCCATGGGGTTGAGCGGTGGGAAGTCATTAGCAACTATCACTTTGTTGTGTTATAATTCGTACATGTATGGCATAATCCAACCAAACCGTTGTGCAACTTCTAAGCCGTTATGTTTAGTTATAATTTTTAGATGTAATTTTGGATTATGTGCTATAATTGTCTTTATGAGTTATTATATTATGTGCCTATATGTTAAAATCAAAATGTCTTTATTTATATAGGCAATTTACATGCACTTATGAATCGTCACATTACTAATAATAACCACCACCGGATCGGAACGCCGATTCTACCGAGAAGACTCCGGCAAGAAACTCGATAGTTGCTCTTTTTAACGACAATCATGTTACAAATTGTAAATGAGCCAAGTCATACAGTCTGGGTGTGCCATAGCTAAAAAGCTAAAAGTGCCAGTATTATTACTTAAACGATAATTAAAATAAAAAGAAACAGTTATTCTGATAAGTTACCTTTAAACATTGTTTAAGGCGTTATCGCCATAGTTTAGAGTAGGCCCGTGCCCCAGCAGTGGGGACGTATATGACGATGATACATTGTATATCTATACAACTAAACAAAATTGAAGCGTCTGTTTGTAATATTAAAATAATGAATGGGATGTGGATGGGTATGAATTTATGTATTTCGGGTACCAATAACAAAAACAAAGTATAAAAAATGTTCTTGGCATATTACTAGTTGTATGTAGCGGGTCGGGATTGAATCTATGACTCAACGCGCAGCTGACAGGTAGGTTATGTACGAGTACTAAATAATAAATAAATAATAATAATAATAAATATCTGGGACATTTCCACACACGGTCATCTGACCCCAAACTAAGCAGAGCTTGTACTATGGGCGTCAGAGACTGATATACATACACATATATTTTTAAATACATACTTAAATACATAATCACACCTAGACACGGAACAAACACCGATGTTCATCACACAAATATTTGTCCCGAGTGGGAATCGAACCCACGACTCTTGGAACCGCCAGCCAGGGTCACTAACCACTGTTCCACCGAGCCAGTCAGAATTCTTAAGTAAGTAGAAGTAGTAAGTTTTAAATTACCAATAGGTAGGTTAGTTAAATTTATACCATCAATTACTTTAATATATTTATTAAAGTAATTATGGTATAAATTTAACTACATATTCAATGATTCCAGGGAATGAAGCCCGTTTGTACGGTGAAAATAAATCCAATAAAATTTGAGTACATACTTTCGAACGTATAGCTATTTTAAAATTACTTGCAATTAATTTTATACGTATTAAGGATAGGTAATCCGGACTGGCTACAACGGTAAACCACTGGTTGAACGTTTCGATTTTGAAGGATTCACACATATTTTTTTATTAGTTTACATTTTAAAATGTTTCCTTTTTCTGTTTTTTCAATATTACCTACTTTTTCAATTTAGATTTAGTTTCCATTTTATATTATTAAAGTTTTTGTCTAGAAAATGATTCAGTTACTGGGTACTACTACTATTCTACTATTCTTGTTTTAATTTTGACAAAAAATTACAGAATATATTTCCATTAGTAATTGAATTTTCTAAGCAGAAAAACGCTTTTTAAAACTTTCGAAGTAAGTAAAACAGCCTCGCTTTTAACTTCAAAATATTCATTCGGAGTTGTACTTGTTTACAATGGAAATTCACTGATGTTCATATTTGAGTTCTATTTCAGCGATGAGAATACTGTGGCCCGTAAATTCGCTAATATTTGAGTTGGACCGAATGGTCAGAATGTGAAGCTATACCGGATTGCAAATGGATGTGCCTAGATCATTTCAATCCATTCTGTATAATAGTTCTAGTGAGTATAATTTCCTTTGTATGGGTGTTCTATTAAAGACGGTGACAGATTGAGGTCAGCTCAAAGAGTCTGCGACGCCACGACGTACACTTCAGTCGATCGTGCGTAAACAAAGCTAGCTAGGTATAGTATTAGTGTAGGCAGTGTTTTAACTGCCTCGTTGGTCTATTGGTAGCAAGTGCTGCGTTAGGACAACATTTGTGTGAGTTTTTCTGTAATGAAATAACTCAGCCCGGAGTTAGGAAGTTGGCGGTTGAACGCCCGTGCCTCGGAAAGCACGTTAAGCCGGTGGTCCTGCGCCCGTTCTCTCATCGGTCATGTCGGATTGCCGTCTCACCAAATTCTGAGAGTAAGGGAATAGAGAGTGCACTTGTGTTTGCGCACACACTTGTGCACTATAATATGTCCTGCGCACTTGGCTTGACTGATATCAATTGGCCGCCATGGCTGAAATCGGTCGGACGCCTTAGGCAGTGTTTAGTACTTCGATTGAAACACCTATTTCAAGAAAGGAGGTTTTCCATTCCATTTGATGACAATGAAACGAGATGTTTGATTTATGGTTAGCATGTTTTCCCTCCCTCCTATGATCCCGGGCTCTTCAGGAGTGCAAGAAACGGCATTTAAGCAGGCCGGCGGGTGAGTGCGACAGGCTCTATATAGCCTATTGTACCTGTCGACCTCAAATGTGAATCTCACTACCGCTTACCATCAGGTGGAGTGTGGTCATCTTGTTAGCCAATTATAAAAAAAAATCACCTAAGTATTTAAAAAAAGCAGATTTTCCATTCAAATTGATGACGAAAATGAAACGATTTTTTGAATTTAAATTTTGATGCGTAGTCAAAGTTTACCATAAATTACATCGCATACCCTAAACTGGTCGATCGATCGATCGATAAGGCCTTTGTCATACTCGATCAAGTGGTATGAATGAACAGTAAGGATGGACTGTATAAAGGATGACGTCCTTCAAAGTAGATCCCGTCATAATAGCCTCATATACTGCCTTAAGGCCGACATAAGTGAATTGGCATTAATCGGCACAGCCAAGCGGTAGAATCGAAATTAACTGACGGCGGGGAGAACGTAGTAATTACTTCGACTCGCCCTTGTTGTTCAACGAACTACTGGGCCGACAATGGCCCCCCGATTATTCGAAACGGGTATACCTACACTGACTCCATTAAGAATGCATGAAATCTGCAATATCAGAGAGCAGCGGGATACGGCACTAACTCAGCAACGATAAATTGCCATAATGTAGGTATGTTTACAATTTGATAGATGCCGATTAGTCACTCCGCAAAACAAAAACGGAACCTTATTACTAAGACTTCACTGTCCGTCCGTCTGTCACCAGGTTGTATCTCAAGAACTACGATAGACATACATACCAAATAACCACGCCTCGTTCCCAGAGGAGTAGGTAGAAATCACTTCCTGCCGTGTGCTACGGTCCCAGCTTTGACAAAAAATATTAAAAACAAAATAAAACGAATATTCAAGTCATAAAACAGACTTCGTACCCCGGTAGGTCGTAGGCTAATAGGCTCAGTTGGGGATTCCTCACGCATTAGATCTGGCCAACGTATGCGGTTTCTTGCCACAGTCCATGTGCCATCTATTGTCACGTCCCGCTTGTCCGCAAACCTACTCGCTGAGCGACTTGATGGGTGCCGCAGAAAACGCGATTACTGGGCCGATTACGTTTTATTTTGCCATTGACTTGGTAAGAAGAGAGGGGGGAGGGAGCTCACATAGAAAAAACATGATGTTTACTTTATTGTAACCTTTCGTGGGCGATTTGGAAGCGCACGTGGCCAGCTTTTTGAATTTGAGCAGTACGCCATACATTTTTAAACAAGTATAACAAGGCACACGTGTACGCGCGAAGTCCTACATTTTACGTCGCCTTTCTAGTCTCTCATGGAATAGTTTCCAATTTATTTGTTGTAGGACACATTGTGTTTGGAAAAAATAAGACATTGTATCCGTTTTTGTTGTATAAACCTACACACTAGATCTTCGGCCGAGTCTGCCGCCCACAAACACATACAACAGAATTAAGTTTCCCAAAATATTCCATGACATATCCATTATAGGGTAAGGTGGGGTACTGTGTTACAAAAATATAATAGATAGTAATGAGAAAAATATTGTTTTAATCAGCTACTTATTGGCATAAAAATAAACTTTGATAATCTCTATTTATTCAAATAGCTCTAAAATTAAATAAAATTTGAGTACATACTAAAATACAAAGTTTTTTCCCCAATAACTCCGGTTTCCTTGGGAATGTTTCCATACCGCGTTGCAAGTAAGCTTTACGTTTATTAGAGTACCTGCATGCCAAATTGCCAAATTTTAATCATCTATCTCACGCGGTTAAGATTTTTTTTCATACAAAAGGTTATTCCCGCCAGCTCCCGTTCCTGTAAGAATTTTGCAATATCCTGTTGCAACTAAGCTTTAAGTTTACTAAGGTACCTGAATGCCAAATTTCAAGCTTCTAACTTATGTAAGTGGCTTAGATTTTTCATACAAAATAATTATCCCGCTAATTCCCATTTCAGGAATTCCTTTCTTAGTACACCTCTACGGTATCTAAGCTACGTCCTTTTCAAATTTCAAGCGCCTAAGTTTAGCCGTTTAGGCTGTACTTCGATATTTCAGTCAGTCAGTCAGTCAGTTTCTCGTTTTATATATTTAGATTACCCTTCCTTGGCTTTGCAAGCCGTAATAGTATAAAAATAGGAAAAATGTATGACCGATAACACAAATGAAACTATTGGTCGCACGTGCAAATAGGCTCATAGGAGCACGTGCACGCTCAAATTTTGGGGGCGATAAGAGGGTTCGCTTTTACTATATCGTATAGCAACCAGTAGGGCTACCATGAGTTTAAAACTTACGCACTCGATATCGACTACGTAAATATGTCTATGAAAAACATGTACAGCGCCGGCTGGTGGTTACGCGAAGAACTACAATCGGCCATATGAAAAAAACAACTCGATAGGTTTTTAACGTACGTAAGTTTACGATAGCCAACTCATGGTTTCGTTCAGGGAAATCAACTGATGATGCAGTCCATGATCTCACTGACTTCATTGTTACGGGTTTGGAGGAAGGGAGAAGAGTTGTTGGAATCTTTGTCGATTTGGCAAAAGCGTTTGACACCGTCTCGGTTGCGATTCTTCTTGAGAAAATGGAGAGGCTAGGTGTTAGAGGTTTGGCCCACAGGCTGTTTTCTAGCTATTTGACGGATCGCTACCAAGCAGTTAGAGTTGATAGCTGGATCAGTGGAGAGTTGCCGGTTACCTTTGGAGTCCCACAGGGCAGTGTCCTCGGCCCAACACTATTTCTCATTTACATTAATGATCTATGTCAAATGAAACTTCAGGATGGGAAAATAGTTGCATTTGCCGATGACACTGCCTTGCTTTTCTCCGGAAATTGCTGGGAAGAAGCTTTTCAAAATGCACAAGCAGGATTTGACCTGGTCTCTGATTGGCTAGCTACTAACCTATTAACTCTCAATGTGGACAAGACCAAATATTTGAAATTTTCTATAACTAGTCGAGGCCTACCCAGGAATCTTCAGCTTAAATCGCACGTGAGCTCATGTCCGAAGTCCCCTAACTGCGATTGTCCAGACCTTCAAGCGTCTGAAGCCATAAAATACTTAGGCGTAATAATTGACTGTCGTCTTAAATTCCTACCTCATCTGAATCTTCTTGCCGCGAGAGTCAGAAAATTGATTTACATTTTTAAGACCCTGCGCCATGTAGCAAGTAAATCGGTTGTGAGAACAGTCTATTTCTCTCTTTGCCAATCTCTTTTGGGGTACTGTGTGTCTTCTTGGGGAGGTGTCGCCAAGACACATCTGCTAAAAGTTGAAAGGGCCCAGAGAGCAGTCCTAAAAGTTAGTGCTTTCCTGCCAATTAGGTGTCCCACGACTGATGTTTATAAACACTGGAGTGTACTAACCGTTCGCCAACTATTTATTCTCGCTGTAATCCTCCGCATGCACGTCACCATTCCATTTGACCCTCTGTTAAACTCTGAGAAGCGGAGAAAAGGTTCTGTTTGCACCACGATTCGCTTTCACAAAAGCTTTGCCCAAAGGTTCTTTTGCTTTTTAGGATTCCGACTCTACAACAATATCAATACTGCCCTTAGCATTTACCCCCTACCTATTCACGCCTGCAAGATAAAAGTGACGGACTGGCTCCAGAAATTGAACTATGCTGAAACTGAAAGAATGTTGATTGTGATTAAATAAATGAAAGTACACAATCCCGTTCACACACAAACTCACACTCGCACGCACACGCTTACAACACACACTCACACGCACACACGCGCACACACGCGCACACACACACACACGCACACACGCGCGCACACACACACACACACATATATATATATATATTATATATATAAATTGTAGTTATATAAGTAATGCTATGTTTTAATTTAAGTAAACTTAATTCGAAAGTCATAGGTTATCCAAGCCTTATGTTTGTTATTTTGTTAAATTAGCTTGGTCACAGCAATAAATAATAGATCCTAAGCAGTCCGAGTTGGTGGGAGCCTGATGACCTGTAATACAGATATAATATTATATCTAGCATAGGCATCAGTCTCACACAAAAATACCATGTAATCTACGCCTATTGTATCTTTATTATTGTATTGTTGTTTTTGTGTTGAGAAATAAACATCATTCATTCATTCATTCATTCATAAGTCGCTGAAACCGGGTAGACACGTCGAAAATCCCTGACATTTAATCGAAATACGATTTCTTCCTCAGACACCCCCAAAAACAAAGTCATCATCATGATCAGCCTATAAACGTCCCTACTACTGGGCCACGGGCCTACCCTAAACTAGGGCGATAATGCCTTAGTCGACCGCGCTGGCCCTGTGCGAGTTGGTCAACAAAAAACCAAGTCCGGTAACCAAAATCCAATCTCAGAAGAAATAGGTTCAATGGGACAACAAATATACAAATATTACGAGTGTGTTTGAGTTCCAAGGACCCCGTCTTTAACAAATCAGGGAATCCTAAAATATAATATATCGCCTCGTTTTGCTATTATCTAAGCCAACAATACGATTACTGAAGTGTCTTGTTTGGTTAGGCTTACATTCCATTATTTTCACAAACATGGACATTTTGGGCACACATAGGTCCTACTGTTACTCAAAGGTGATTGAGAACTGCCTATACTGCTTATCCTTTTTATTATATAACTGTCTGGAACGATAAATTATATATTGGACTTTTACCTAGACTAAGTTGGGTCTCAATTTTCTCGCTAATGATTTAAAATTCAGTTGTAAGCGAGTTCGCGTAGCGCCAAATCGCTAGCGATTATTTTGTTCTAATACAGAACTTTCGATATTGATTGAAGCGCCCACGACTTACAAACTATGCTCATAAACTTGTTACAATACCTATACAACTAAACTGGGTTATCGGATCAACAAAAACCGGCCAATTGTGTGTCGGAATCGCGTGCAAATGCTTCTATATTCCTAATTTATGAAGTGATATTATAAATTTTTATCACTACATAGTATAAAGCAAAGTCGCTTCCCGCGTCTGTATGTTACATACATATATTGCTTTAATCTTTAAAATTTCGGAACGGATTTTTATAGGGTTTTTTTAATAGAGGAATTTAAGAGGAAGGTTTTATGTATAATATAGTGGGTCACTACACTAATTTAAGTAAATAACATGAAATTTTTGACATTATCAAGTATCTACCTGTTGCCGTTATAAACGTATACATAACGAGCAAAAATATTTTGTTCAGTTACATGGAAGCCCTAGATTTACTTATATTTTCCTGTTTTTGGCCAAGGAGTACGGAATACTAAAAAGTTTTCTTCGCGGTAAAGCAGTTCTATTGGAAATCTATACTTATATTATAAAGACGAAAGATTTGTATTTTTGTATTTTTGTATTTTTGTATGTTTGTAATGAATAAACTCAAAAACTACTGGACCGATTGCAATAATTTTTTCACCATTAGAAAGCTGCATTATTCAGAAGTAACATAGGCTATATTATATTTTTTTAAAAATTAGGGATCCTTACTAAAACTCCAATAATGTAACCCAAGGTGTAAAAAATAGACCTGAAAAATTCCTTACGTCGCCTGCGCTGCGAAAACTATTGAAGATAGAACAAAACCATTTACTAAGACTTTGCAGAACTCATCATTATCTACAAAAAATGTCGCGACAGCATATGTCTAAATATTATAGTTATGTCACAGCAAGCAGTTTTTAATTCTAAAAATTTAATTTATATACCGCCGCTTGAAAGGGCTCTTTATTTGTACCTTGGTATTGATCCTTAAAAAAATAAGTTACTTTATATTCAAGACGGCTTCAGTACCATTAAATAACTTTTTGAATTATTCAATTCGGACATTTAATTCGGAAGATATCACGAGTTTAAAAATGCAAGTATTAGAAAAAAGTCGCGTGGTTGCCGCCACCGCGCTCAGCTAGCCAGCATGCGATGTAGGCTCCATGTAAGCGTCACTGGGGTACGGGGGAGTCAATGTAGTATGTAATATAATATATAATAATGTTATAAAGAGGAAAGGTTTGATTTTTTGTTTGTTTCGAATAGGCTCCGAAACTACTGCACCGATTTGAAAAAATCTTTTACTGTTGGAAAGCTACACTATCCCTGAGTGTCATAGGATTTTTTTAGATAAAAAAAAAAAAATTTCTTTACGGGGTTAAAATATAATTATTACATAGAGATAGAGATATCCCCGAAGCGAAGCGAGGGCGGGTCGCTAGTACTTGAATAAAAGTAATATTTTCGAGACGGCATAACGCATAGAGGCATGAGGTGTAAATAACAAGATAAGCTCTCACAGGTAGGCTATGAAATTGGCGAAGGCTTTATTTTAGGTCTTTTTTTCTTTATGATAGGTTTGGAAAAGGCAGCGTGAACGTGATCGATTTGGGGAGGCTTGTCGATCATCGATATTGAACAATAAAAAGCGTTGGACTAACGCACAAAGGTTTCGTGCCAATATTGTATAAAAAAATTGGGCAACAAATCCCTGTGCTTATATGCATATGAAATTCCGATGGATTGACTTCATAAACTTATCAAATTCCTACCTACATAATTTTTAATTTCAATTATTTTCAAATTTTTAGAATGTCTTGTTTTTTAAAGTGGCTCGCTCTTTTGGTTTAAAAACAAATATTTCTAACTTGTCAGTTTTACATTTTTCCTCGCGATGAAATCTATATCCACCATGAATCTTCTCTATCAAACATAATATGTATGTATTATAATACTTTTTGCTTTGAACTACTTTGCCATGCAATGAATGGCATGGCAAAGTAGTTCAAAGCTTACAGTGAAGGAAAACATTATCGTGGGAAAATTCGCATGCCTGTGAAGAAATTTTAAGGGCGTTACAAGTTGACCAACCCGCACTTGGCCAGCGTGGTAGGTCAAGACCGGATCGTCTTAGTTAAGTACACTTGAATCCCTCGGTGAGGCATATGCCGAATTAAATAAATAATGTATCCATTTTGTCCATGAATATGTCGGATCAGAAGTATTTAACGACATAGTGTGGGCGAATGTAGGTATCGTGCAAATAAAAGTAGCGTGATATCAAAGCACTAGATTTATTCTTGGTCACTATTTCCATTAGATCGATTTACAGAACAATGAACACAATCACACCCTACACTAATTACACTGAATGGAAGTATAACGATACGCGACAGTTTCTACGATTTGCACCGTGCGGTCGTCCGGAGATAACTCAGCCGCTGCGCACGACCGCCCGCCCTAACGTAGACTCCGTCTAGCGCCACCGGGTGGCGCTTGCGTGCCGTAGCTTCCACTCACTGCCTTCAGGTGGCGCTGGCGTCGTAATTATTCCGACACGGCCATCCTGCTTGCACACGTCCTCGTGTGTTAGTCTGAAACAATAGAAAACCAAGCCAAGTATTTACCGTTCGGTCTATCCTGACCTAACACAAAAACATTCAGTTTCTAGATTTTCTAGACAGTCATCAGTACTAAGTACTAGAACATAATTTACACACTTTTTTTACAATCAAACTTACTAACACTATGAAATTTTATCCAAACAATTCAGTGATTATAGATGGTCCAGACAGAATCAAGTAACAATTGCACGCATATCATAACACACTCTTAAATCTCCATCCAAGCACAGGCTCAATCCATCCAGACCAATACGGCTCTACAAGCCCAGGAAACCATCCTTATGCGACTCCATCTACCAGGATCGCCGAGTCATCTCCGACTCTACGGTCTTAATATCCCATAAGACCCGACCCCCGCCAGTGTTCGCTGCATTACCGCGTGCTCACGGTGTTTTACAAAGAGACTATGAGAATCGCAAGAACTAATTCTTACGATCCCTAAACATCACTAAGCTTACATACCGATTTCAATTGAACTACGGCTACAGCGACACACCTGGTGCGGCCAACACATACGGTCAACTTTGACCCGGTCTAGGACTAGAGTGCAACCTTGCTTAAAACAAAAAGAGTAGACAATCTACTCCGACTCAGACTAATCTTCAGCAACTTCAATTGGTACTTGACCCCCTGGAATACGTCTAATCCTGTCATGGGCGTCTACTTGTATTTACGCTTTGAATTTAATGACTTTAAAATAGGGGAAGCTTTTAAAATTATTTACTGCCATTTTCATCAAATCTTTACATGGTTTGAACACACTAGATTACAGTTCACATGAAACAAAATTAATTTTAATTGTAACAAAAGAAATCAAAACATTTACGAGTAGCCAGAGTCACGTACCATTCGCTGTACAAATAAATTCTCACTATTAATCAACTGTGTAGCCTCACAAATCTCGAGTGACCACTCCAACACCACGGCACCATAGCCGATAGAGACTCCAAAGTCTCTCATACGCGCTTCAACATCCACGCACGTGTGCATCACCCACTGACTACACACTACGGTCTCGTTAGACCACGACCTCCACCAGAGCCAAACGCACATCGCGAAATAGCTACTGGCACAGTCAACTTTACTACGGCCGTTAGAGTTTACACTCGAGCTCTCATAACATCACCAATTTATTGTTTACACATTACTCATCAACGTTAGGCTCACAATGTATCTACTTCAACTTCGACTGGTACATGACCTTCTGGAAATCCTCTTTACCTATCACTAGCCAATAACTCACGATAAAAATGAAACCAAAAGAGTAAGCCGTTTGGCCATCCCAGCCAAAAGTTAACAAATAGCTTCTGCTTACAAAATGTTACTTTACTTAACATTTGAACGTTTGACCGACAAGTTCCCAAGTTCAAATCTGCAACTAAGGCATTACTCAGCAGATCCAATTAATTAATAACACAAGTCTAGACACACACACTCTCTGACCAGTCCATCGGCCTAGAACCAGTCCGTCGGTTCCCACAGTGTTCAGTCCATCGAACACACCTAGTATCCAGTCCATCGGATACTTATGGCTCAGTCCATCGGCCATTTCAACTAAAGGTAACTCAGTCCATCGGTTACCCGTACCATCAACATGTGTCATTAAATAAACCAACAATCAAAATGAACAAAGTCATTATCATTAGCATTGTCCAAATCTTTGGGAACCTATCGTTCTACTAGACTTAAATGATTATAAAAATTATCTATCCACATTTGGATGGGGAAAACCAAAACCAAATACTCAATTACTTTAAAAAGGGCCTCTATACTTAGGGTCCAACTTGGTCTGATTCCTTTCCTCACCTTCAAGGACAAACATTGTGTTCAGTGAGCATCACATACTGTGATGCAGTAAAGAATCACAATTCCTAGGTAAATCAATCTTAAAGGATGTCAAAGTCTAAACATAAAAACAATGCACCTGATTTAAGGTTTCCTCTCAGCATCTATCTTGCATTCCTGGTATAAGGAATTTGTTACTCCGTAGCCGCCTGTTGTACTGCAGCTCAATCTCAATTCCCAACTGTGTCCACAGATGCCTGGAGTACAAGGCATGGTAACTGAAACAAAGATTTCCCACAGTAGACAACTGACTGGTAAAGTGATGAGAATCACCGCTCAATTACGTATTTGAGTTTGAAGTAGAATTAACAAAGACAGCAGACAGTCAGTTTTTTTCAAATTTTAAATTTAGAATCAACAGTTAATCTACTAGTCCAGTCAATTAAGCTTAAATTAGGTAAGAATCTCGGAATTCGAGATACCCAGCTGTAAGTCTGTAAATACTTGGATATTGACCCCCTAAAAGTGGTCTCAAAACCTACATATGGTAGGGTGTACGCAACTATTAAATTTTCAGGGACAAATGTCACAAATATCAGTTTTATGAACTTTTGAGCGAAACGGGAAGTTTTATCATAAAAGTGTGTAGGAGAAAATTACTTATCATCTATTTATCTATAAAAGTTGTCTGTACGTTTTATTCCTAAGATTCACCATTTCAGAGATACAGCGATGTAAATAGTTGAAACTGTTGTATTTTCAAAAGCTTCCAGACCCCCGTGGGATTGTGCTAGTCAGCCAAAATTTTCACGACTGATGTATTTCAGTAGCCTCTATAACATCTAATACTAGAAAAAGCTTAAAACCAATGTTTAAGTTGGTTCTCATACAAAAACGATGGTTTTTTTTTCTCACCGTTGGCCGGTTTTTAACGTGGTTACCCCAGTAAACCTCTTCCAGACGACACCTTTTATACATGAAGTACACGTTGTTCTTATGGGAGCCCCTTAAATAATCGTTTTATGTTGTTTTTAGTTATAAGTCTTTCGCGTTTCCGTACAATTAAACTGCTTATTATGGGTTAAAAAGTACGAAATAACCAATTATTAGAATTTCTGTTTGAAGTATAACTGAAAAAAAAAACATTTTAAAAATGTTAACTGTCCAACTAAGTCTATTATGAACGTGAAGATCCATATAAACCAAATTTAATATAATGAAACGCAGAAATCTTAAATCTTCTGAATACTGAAAACAACACAAAACAATTATTTAACTAGGCTTCCTTATAAACAACGTGTTCTTCATGTATAAAAGGTGTCGTCTGGAAGAGGTTTACTGGGGTAACCACGTTAAAAACCGGCCAACGGTGAGAAAAAAAAACCATCGTTTTTGTAATAGAACCAACTTAAACATTGGTTTTAAGCTTTTTTTAGTATTAGATGTTATAGAAGCTACTGAAATACATCAGTCGTGAAAATTTTGACTGTCTAGAACAATCGCACGGGGGTCTGGAAGCTTTTGAAAATACAACTTTTTCAACTATTTACATCGCTGTATCTCTGAAATGGTGAATCTTAGGAATAAAACGTACAGACAATTTTTATAGATAAATAGATGATAAGTAATTTTCTCCTACACACTTTTATGATAAAACTTCCCGTTTCGCTCAAAAGTTCATAAAACTGATATTTGTGACATTTGTCCCTGAAAATTTAATAGTTGCGTACACCCTACCATATGTAGGTTTTGAGACCACTTTTAGGGGGTCAATATCCAAGTACTTACAGACTTACAGCTGGGTATCTCGAATTCCGAGATTTTTACCTAATTTGACTGGACTATACGTGTTTGAGGGACTAAAATTATTCCTTGAGCTTTTAATTGCACTGACATTGACAGGAAAATATTTTTTTTAGTAGGAAATAACGGTTTAAAGGCTTTGATTCATTAAAATCATACAGCCAAACCTTTAATTTAATGAGTTTTAATTTTTTTTACTAATTTTAACTAGCACACATGCACACACGCACACACATCCAGATTCACACTTCCTGTTTTTCTAGGCTGCCAGTAGCCACACAACCACAAGTTGCTTGAAGTCTAATAACTTTAGCACTTAGTGGCATCAGATACAAAATAGGTAGCTAGGCATTTCACATAATCTTTCACACTTTTAATGTGGCTACTTTTAATTTACAAAAAAAAAACATTACTTTAAACGAAACTATTATGAAAATGTGTGCATTGAAACAGACTATACTGACTTTCAAATAAAATCGCAACAGTATGAAAAAGACTCACATGATCATGTAGTTTGCTTACAAAGCAACATCCACTCGTCACTCGTTCCGGGATGCGCCGCCGCCGCCGCCGCCGCTGCCTCCGCCGCTGCCATCGACCTGATGGCCGCCGCTGCTGCACCGGCTCGCGATGTGTCCTGGCTTCCCACATTTGAAGCACATGAAAGGCTTCGGTGCTGACTGCTGGGTTGCTTGACTCGATGATGCATGCGTCGCAGGTCTTCCTCTCACATCCACAGGCTTGCTCCTACATTCGGAACGTCTGTGACCCATTTTTCAGCAACTATAGCATTTTAGCGAGGTCATCTTAGCTCGCTTCACATCGGGCTCACTAGACGATTGACCAGGAGTATGGATCTGGCGCTTCAGATATGAGAAAGCGTATAGCTCTTTCTGCAATTTATCTCTTAAAGAAATGTCGGTAGTAAACGCTAAGCGTTGTAATCGCGAGTCGAACTGCGAAATATGCGCTAATACAGCTGCTACTGCAATCTGCTCCTTATCTGCATCCTTCCATCTATTAGTTAGCGATGCCATCAACCGACTCGCATAGGCGGAAAGGGCCTCTTTTTCGTTGGGCTTACTGCCGTTAAGATTTACGAAAGTACCCGCCAAAGTCTCTGTAGTAACAAATCTGGCCGTGAAAAGAACCTTGAACTCCTCCCATGTCATACCTTGGTATACAATCTGCGATAGCCATGTTGACGCTGCCCCCTTCAATGCCTTGCTGATCACAACAACAAATTCACCGCCGCTTAGTGAATTATCGGCAAAACACAAATCCGCGGTCGCGCACCATAATTTCGCATTAGAATCTTGCTTATCGGGGTTGAAATCAGGCAGCACTACACTATTGTTCACATTTGGAGTCTTCAATGCATGAATCAGTTCGCGCATTTGTTGATTTTGCAATTCTAAAAGTACCCGCCACTGACTTTCATCGCCGCGACTATAATTTGCACGATTCGATCCCACTTCTGATGTCGGATCAGAAGTATTTAACGACATAGTGTGGGCGAATGTAGGTATCGTGCAAATAAAAGTAGCGTGATATCAAAGCACTAGATTTATTCTTGGTCACTATTTCCATTAGATCGATTTACAGAACAATGAACACAATCACACCCTACACTAATTACACTGAATGGAAGTATAACGATACGCGACAGTTTCTACGATTTGCACCGTGCGGTCGTCCGGAGATAACTGAGCCGCTGCGCACGACCGCCCGCCCTAACGTAGACTCCGTCTAGCGCCACCGGGTGGCGCTTGCGTGCCGTAGCTTCCACTCACTGCCTTCAGGTGGCGCTGGCGTCGTAATTATTCCGACAAATATAACTTTTTCACTTACATACATACATAAAATCACGCCTTTTTCCCAGAGGGGTAGGCAGAGATCACTTCCTGCCATGTGCTACGGTCCTGGCATACCACTTTAGCTTCATCCACATTCATCAACCTCTTCATGCAAGCTCGTCGTTTACGGGTACTTTCACTTATGTTGTAGATATATTATTTTACCATACGTCATGGTCGTATAGCTTTGTATTCCTTCTATGAATCCCGTAGATACACGCTTCAATGAACTTGAAAACTGATCCAGGTACGACGGAGGTAGTAGGTAGGTACTTCAATATCCCTTTCACCTATTTAAGCAGTAATATATCCTAGCTATGGATTGATTTGATTGATTGCAATACCTTCTCGTAATATATTTGCTCATTCACACACAAGTCCAGCGTAGTTTTCTCAACTCCAGTAAGATTGGCCGATATAGCTGAAAATGGGTCGGACAACTTTACAAACGGGAAGCGAAATTTGCATTTTACTATTTAGTGATACTTTGTAGTGATACTCAGGTTTCATGTAATTGTCACTGCATTGTAGGCTTATTGCATTGTTATTCACGAGTAACATGGTCGATTGTGGCAAGAATGTAACAAAATTACTGTAAATATGTATGTAATCTACATATTTGTGTTTCACACTGTGGTCCCAGTGACCCGCCAATACTATATTTCCTTTCTGCGCTATATTTTGCTTATTTCAAGACAATAACGAACGCCAAAAAATTGGTATACCCCCACTTGCCATAATTTCATTTGCCCGAATTTTATTTGCTATAATATTCATATGCTCGAATTACATTTGCCCGAATTTCATAAAATACATGTGACATACTTTTAATTGCCCGAACATTAGATTCCATAATGATTCGAATGCCATACGTATTGTTTTCATATTTTGATTGCAATAATATTATGCAACAGAATTTTCAAACGCTTAACAACACATTCAGCGGTTTATAGGACGTAGGTATGCATTAAACCATTTCCGTTCCAAATTTACAATATCTTACATAACAGCTTTTACAGTTTCAGTTCGAATTAATGGTTCACTGGACAGTGAACAAGGATGCAAAATGCCGTTAGCGCCTCGTCGCGTCCTCTACCACAATCTGTCTCTACCCACTCGCTTTATATTTGTCAATGCTTATACAATTTGTGTTGTTCCGTACCGGTATGTATAGGAAATACACAGGGTAGCCCATCCATAGGCGTTCAAAAGAAAAATTTAGCAGCACTATGCTATGGGGTAACCGAATCACCCCCATGTGTGTTCAGCGAGTTTTGTAGTTTAGGAGCAAGAATTTTATCTTTTTCCGTAATTTTCATTTAATTTTCAACATTGGTTTTCCTATTTTATCTTTTTTTTTCCTAACGTTTACAGATGTTTTTTTTTTGTGTAATTAATTATTAAGATAGTAGCTAAAACCAAAAATAAAACAGTTTGGCTAAACATTGTTGAACTTACATCAAGGAAAATTAAGGAAAAAACTTATAAATAATTCTTGCTCCTAAACTACAAAACTTACTGAACATACATAGAGGTGATTCGGATACCCCATAGCATAGTGCTTCTAAATGTTTCTTTTGAACGCCTATGGATGGGCCACCCTTTATACCAATACTGCCTCGTTTGTCCTTTGGTAGAAAGAGTAAGGACCGTTCCGGATTTCAGTTCCGGATCAACCCAAATTTGTGTGAGTTGGAGGATGTCCGGAGTCAGGAAATTGGCGGATGCACGCCCGTTTCTAGGAAAGCACGTTAAGTCGGTGGTTCTGCGCCTGATCTCTAAAGGTCATGTTAGATTGCCGTCTCACACAACTGTGAGTGAGCGAACACATGTACACAACACATTATTTATAGTCTCCACCATTTATCTGTATACCAATACTGGATAACTAAACTCTTGCGCACATTGAATTTAAAATTTGAAAAAACTCGCATTCATAACCCCGCCCGAACGGGGACTTGAAGCACCGTACCTTCCGATATCACGTCGGATGCTCTATCGGATCCGGTGGTCTATCGGAAGTCCCCGTCGAGGCGGGGTCAGGTATGCAAGTTTTTTCAAATTTTAAATTTAGATCGAACTTTAAAAACAACAAATAAAAATATTGAATTATAGTTTTAGGCAATGCAAACAAGTTGGTCGTCAAGTACCTGTCGACCTCATAATATGTAGACCTCACGGCCACACTATCAGGTGGAGTGAAAAATCCTGGACGTAGGATAATAAAAAAAAGTCACACGCACGTTGTAATCGTATCGTGATCGTCGCGTATGAACTATGACTTTAAAAACGATACAAATCCTCTTACTTAAAGTCTCGTGTGCAAACATGTTTCATCGGCTTTACCTACGTACCAAAATTTAAAAGTCTTTGCTCCCCGAGACAGAATTCTCGGAACACAGCGGCAGGTACGCACTTTAGTTAGGCGTAAAGCACTTTACGAGGAAAGAGATTTCAGAGAGCGTCAACATGCCTATCTGAGCTGAGTCGAACTCTACAAAAATCCCACACAAGTTCGTCCTGACAGCCAGTCAAACTCTGAACCACTTAACAGAATCGGTTTTTATCGATGTTCAGAAAACCTAACATTTCACTCGGTTGGTATCTACTCCTTATTAATTGAAATGTCTTTGACTGTATTTTCTCGTCTTTACAACGGCTGTAAATCAGTAGCAATTTACGAACACAAATGGTAAACCATAAACTGATGGTTAATTTCGTTTATTGCCCTTTGAAGGCCTTTATAACACAGATTGTAATGGCAGAGACGACAAATTGTCTTCGTTTCATGATCAATAATTGTTTAATGATATAACGTTTTCATTTATCACTTTGGTTTTCTAACAATTTCCATCTGAATACAATTTTAAAATATTCCGATTTTTTCGGGATTCGTTCATTGTACTATTTCGGAGACTGAAAAAATTTTGTTATTTCTTGTTTATATCTGTTTGTCAAATTGTTTAACGTAAACAGATAAGCAAACATCATACTAAGGCAACTATAAATTGAATCCACTTTATCTAGGAATAACGATACATAACTTGCTCAAGGGGTAGCCAGTAGTACTTTACCATTGTAAAATTTTACGTTTCTATTCTTGTTCCAAAATCCAGGACAGTCGTTAAACGGAGCCAGTGGTCCTAATCCTCCCAAGTTCACCACTAAATTGGAATTCAAATCAATTAAAACTTCCGAGCCATCGGCATGTGCTATATGTATGTATGTACCTATACCTATTTTTTTTTGTTTTAAACCACAATACGGTGGACATAGCCCGCTCGCGCCTGAAATTCTTTTTCACTGCAGAAACGTGAACAAAGTTTTTAACTTTTCAGTTATATTTTTGCAGTCGAGTTATTTTTTTGTTTTCAAGGATAAACTGTTTTTATTTGTATACCAATTTACAAAGTGCTGACTTGGACTACCAATGATTTCGAGCAAATAATAATATTACGCACGCAGTTTTTTTACGGTGGCTTCGTGATTGATATTGTGAACGATATTTGTTTGGAAGTTATTAATTTGATGGCGCCATAGTCCGGTCTCTGCCACGTGTGTGTATAGGCGATTAATCAATCGTCAAAGTATACGGTATCGCCTTTCGGTGACAAACGATCATGTGATGAACGAACATATTATAAAGTAGAAGACTGCTTAAATGATAAAAATCCATGGACATGATGAGCTGCTCGCTTGGACTTCAATGAATTATGTAACTTGTGAATTTTTATGGAATAGGTATGTGATTAATTTATTTACAACTTGACGTGCAAAAGTTTTTTATGAAAATCTATTAGCAGAATAAATTATTTCATTTCATTTAATTTCATTTCAAGAACATCCGTGTTTGTTCCCACGTTAAGATTACACGTAATTTATGAGTGAGAAAGAAATTGGGTTTGGCTGGAATTTAACCTAGATTAGTCAAAAAAGACTTTTTAGTTTCTCGTAGACTGTAATTGGTAGCTCTGTCTCGTTGTTTGTACATTGAAGATAATATCGATACCTTAAATCTCAAATGGCGTAACCACCAAAACGCAACTTTTCAGGAGAGCAAAAAAACGAAAAAAAAAAGTTTTTTTTTTTATATAACTTTGTCAATTTTAATGCAGTGAAAATGTTTTATACATCAAATTTCTTAGAATTTTGAGATAAAGGCTTCAGTAAGAACTCTTTGCACCTAAATCTTATATTTAACAAACTAGAAGTCGGTTACGCTTGTGAAAATATTACGAAAAGGCGTTTACGCCTCATAAAAAAACATGATTTTTAAGAGGTGAAGGTCGTATCTCCCGAAAGTAATTGTCTTTTGTGCTTTAAAATAACTTAATAATGAAAGAAAACGTAAATTTTCCACTCTGTATTGCGCTTTTTACAAAGTTACGCCATATGTCACGTTTTCATAGTGATGTAATGGGTAATACTCACCTTGTAAGTTTTATAACAGGATGAAGATTTTTTGTACATGGGAAATCACACTTATAGTTATACGTTCTTCGATTAATTTTGTCATTAGTAACCCCCGCTGCTGTATATTCACCATACATTTATCTATGTATTTAGCCATTTGCATACTTGTGCGCATAGATTACGTTTCTCCGTGTATTTATTATTTTTTGTGACTGTTACGTTGACTTTGGCGCGTTATTGGTCTTTGATTCTGATTTGTGTTTGGATATTGATTTAAAATGCCGAAACAAGGAAAAGCAATAAATAGCCAATGTCTCCGCATTCTTAATCCCCCCGCGCATCAAGTCTAACAATAATAATGACAATCATGTTTTCAGCGATTTTGGGTGTAAACGCCTTTCTTTTGTATTGAAATTTCGAAAAATAGCGTGTCTTACGAGTTACGCCGGAAAATTATGTCCCTTACACCCTTTTTTTTTACGTTTTTTTCACGTCACAATAATTTCTAGGGGCGTAACCACCAAGTAAATTAGACTAAGCCTTTTACGCCCTGTTTACCTTATGAAAAGTGTTCAAATCTATAAAAAACATTGGGTCGTAATAACCTTTTTTTGCGAATTTAAGGATTTTAAATATACAGATCGATAGAGAAAAAAAAACTTAATAGAACTGCATTAAAAAGTCATTTTGACCAAATTGGCGGTTACGCCATTTGAGATTTAAGGTAGCGATATATAAAACTAAAAAGTATAATATAGGGGGACGTAACCTACATATATACTTGTACATACATAGAATCACCAGCTTCCCAGATTGATAAAAAGAGAATACTCCCTGCCATGTGTCACGGTCCTGACACACCACTTTGTGAACGTAGTAGTATCTACTCAAAACAAGATTTTAAAAATATTTATATGTTTGTGCACGCTTATTTCAGAAAAGACTCAACCAATTTTAAATGCGGTTTCCACTAATGAGTTGCGCTTAGTTCAACTTTTTTTTTAAACTAATTGGTCATACGTAAATAGAACAGTTATAAGTTAACACTTAAAGACTTGACGTGAACGGACTAGCAGGCAGAAAGCTAGAATAAAATAAAAATATACTTCTTTTTTTCATCACTATCTATTAGATATATAAAATATAAGAATATGTAAAAAAGATAATAACTTGCTAGCGTGTACAAAAAAAAGATAAAGTAGTCATGTTTCGTTAATTAAATTAACTTAACTATTATGAAACTGTTTTGTAAAGTAGGGGATTTATAATAATTAATACTTTGGTGGCATGCCGTGTCTGCCTAAAGAGCTTAAATAACGGCCCATATTTCACGAATATGCTCAAAACACTTGAAAATCGTGGAATCTTGTGAACAATACCTCTGTAAAGAGGTGTTTTTTATTTGATGCTTCGAATAAAAAATAATAATTTATTTCACGTAATCTAGTTTCGTAGTTCTCTAGTAATCAATTTAATTGTAAACCGATTCACGTCATATACTGTCATTACAGCTTCCAAAGAGCTTATTATGAGGTTCTATTACATTATAATCCACAACACACATTAGTTTACCTAGTTAAATAAATGTAAATATTATCGGAACAAATATACATCAACACCAAATTTGTAAAATTCTAGTAGATATTACACATAGTCATCTTATCCTCATAATATTATATAATATTATATCATTTCCAGCATTTGTAACGCCGTGCTTACAAACGCCCAGCAAGTTCGACGTGATTTTTAAATTAGCATAACTTTTTTTTTATTTTTGACCCGATGACCCACTGCTAGGGCACGGACTTACCCTAAACTAGGGTGATAAGGCCAGAGCTAACCACGTAGTAATTAAATAGATTTACTTTTATTTCCCAGTCCAGTATTGTTAGCGAAAAAAAAAGATAGGCTAACATTATCTATAATATAAAAATGAATCGCAAAATGTGTTGGTAAGCGCATAACTCAACAATGCCTGAACCAATTTGGCCAATTCTTTTTTTAAAATGTTCGTTGAAGTACAAGGATAGTTCTTCTAGAAAAAGTCAGTCGGGTCAGCTAGTTTAACATAAAAGGAAATTTTATTTCTATTACATTATGTACCTTTATAATGGTCATGAGGTAATTGGTGATAAGGTATGTTTAGAGAATTTTAACCTTCTTGTTTCTTAGCAACCTTGGTTTGTCGACCTTATTTACCTGTATTGAATATGTATGAGTAAGTACACATTAGGTGCCTTAAAGGCAGTAAACAACATCTACCAGACATCAATCGGTGGGAATGTTTATTGAACTTTGTTGTGCTTCGGTGTAGAAATAGATGTAATGTGTTTTTCGCGTCGTCTCCCGTTTCGAGGAACCTCTACATAGCATATTAGAAAACATATAAAATTGAATAAATAAATGAATAAAAACTACTTTGTAATCTATAAGAACTTGGTGTCTTATTAACATTAAGTGCCTGTTCACACCTAGCGATTTTTGGGCGTGATCGCGGCGATTTTGCGGCGATCATTTAATCGCGGTGATATCGCGGCGTGCACGCGGCTATATCGCGACGTGATCGCTGCGAGCTCGCGGCGAAATCGCTAGGTGTGAACACACTGATAGTCTTACCTTTTTTTGTGTCGAAGCGAATCTATAAACTGACTGACTGACATTAAGCACCTCTTGATTCCAGTCATCAAAATGGGCATCGGGTAAGCATTCGATATAGAGCTGTTATTACTACACTTCTTTTTAAAATTTACGTAGACGATGGATGGGTTGTATCAGTCTGTATGATTCCACAATATCCATAGCACAAGTTAGGCGATACCCATTCTAACATCGTGTTCAACGTTATTTTTGGGCGATTTAGATCGCGGCGATATCGTCGCGATTTTGCCGCGAGCCCGCAGCGTGCACGTCGCAATATCGCCGCGATTTCGCGCGTTTACGCCTCATCCAACCTACCCGCTTAGCGCATGAGCCGCATTCTACCGCGCAGGTCCGTTCATGTTGGAAATATGATCGCAGTACGCTCCGAAATCGCGGCGATATCGCGGCGTGAAATCGCTAGGTGTGAACAGGCACTATAATATAGTAAGTATAAACTGGGATTTTGGGTTTTAGTGTATTAAAAGTCAGAATATATTGACTTATTACGTTGCGTCGTGCGTAACAAACCTCTTTAAAACTCTCTGTAGCTCCCTCATCCTATCCCATCATTGCATAACTATTCCGCCTCATAACTATACGTCTGTTCAGAGCCATATTTGATGGTAACATCATTCAATATTTACTTTAACAACTTGAATGTTTAATAACGCGTTCAAAATGCCTGACTACGCAATGTTCATAGAACAAGTTTTCGTTCAATCGATTGAAGATATTTCTGCTTCAAAAACAAAGTCAATATTTTAAATTTCTTTGTTTTCTTTGTCTTTTTACATGCACCGGCGATTCACGTCACATAAAACATAATTTAAATCTACCAAAAGATTCTTCAAAATTTATTGGCAACTAGCTTTTCGCCCGCGACTCCGTCCGCGTAAAGACGTTTAACGGGTAAACGTTACTTCTTTATAGCGTAGTCGGGTAAAAAGTAGCTTGTGTCCTTTCTCAGGCTCTGGACTATATCTGTACCAAATTTCATTTAAATCGGTTCAGTATTCTATGCGTGAAAGCGTAACGGACAGACAGACAGTTACTTTCGCATTTATAATATTAGTAAGGAAGTAAGGATAATATTAGTAAGGATGCAAAAATGCAATACACCCGAACAACTTAAATACAGATGCAAGATTACAAAAACATAACTATTATTATAATTATGAACATACATATACATTTGATATTATTATGTACCTATTCAACAACAATATCCATACTAACCACTAATATAGTCTTATTTGTTTAAAGTATAACGAGCCTAAATATTGATACAATGTTAAATAAACAGAGTGACCAGAGAGTACCTATAGTACTGGACATTCGTGCCTGAATTTAAAATGCGAATAACTGTACATAGTAGCTCTTAATTTATGAATTTTGATTAAAAATATTAGCGCATCCAATTTATAGTAGGTATTGTTGGTATTTCATGCTGGGTAGTATTAATTATTGTATTATTTTATATGACTATCATTGAATGCTAAAACGTTCAATAACGTTGTGCGGTTTTAGAGATTGCTGATTGTTTATGTTTATTGGACTTGTTATCATCATGAACTATGGATTGGTGTGCATTTGTTGAGTTGTGTAAAATGTAGTATATGTAGGAAGCGGGGATATGTAACTACATAATGAATAAAGATAAGACGTCAGGTATATCGAAACCGAGCTAATACTTTATTAATTTCTATAATGAGAACCATAGCCAATCATATCAAAGTATAACCATAGCAATTGTAGCAAATGCCAAAGACATAAACTACAATTAGAGTTTGATTTATGAATTACAAATTGCACAGCAGCAGTTTTATAATTAACGATAAAAATAATGAATTCGACAACCAAATTAATTATCTAGGATAAGCTATTGCACGCCAGAGCCAAGACTGCCTGCCTGCACTGTTCAAAGTGAGCGCCTTTTATAGTCGAGTCGAGCGGCGAGGGGGAGTGACTAACGACGCAGCTGGTCGATGACGTGACTCGTGCACGTGCAGCTTGCTACTCATTCTATAATGAAGGCGAGCGATGACTCCTGCCGACATAATGTAAACCAAAAATATCTACACCACACACTAAAAACTGTCTCAAGGGATACTTCTTACCTTTTTCCAAATTTCTTAATATGGCAGGTTATTTAATCCACGGGGTCTTTCTTTCATTTGGAGTAAATTATACACAGCTAAGGCTAATTAGTCTGTGCCTTCATTAGAGAAAAGGAACTTTACATTGTCTTATAATTTTTGTTTGGCACTTGTTTATGTTATGAAAGAAAAATCAAATATTAAATTATATTTAACTTATTTGGCACTTAATAAGCTATTATGTAAATGCTGCTGAAGATTTTTTATTTTAAATTTCCAGGAAAATTGCTCATTTACATTAAAAAACTTTAATTTATGAGGTTTGGATAAAGATACTTGAATAATCGAGCAGTGAAATGTATATTTTTCTGGCTGAGGAAAGGCATGCCTTGACGCAGAAAATATCACAGAATTGAGTGGCACTCGATATTAATTTTGACTTGTTACTACACAGGATCCCGAGAAAAAGGGTCTGGCCAGACAGACGGACAATACAGTCTGGATCCCTAAAAAGGTTGATTACCTCAGATCTAGATGGGTGGTGAATTGAATATTTTTTTTCAAATTTGTGCTTGCGAAAAGGATTCGTCGCAAATAGGATTTTTTTGCATGAGTGAGTGGCCTGACTGTGCATAAAAATATTTAGTTGTTAAAGCCCCAGATCATCATCATCATCAGCCTATATTTGTCCCCACTGCTGAAGCACGGGCCTACCCTAAACTAGCGCTATAAGGTCAACCACGCTGTCCAAGTGCGGGTTGGTTGACTACACAACCTAAGAATATGTTCGTAGGTGTGCAGGTTTCCTCACAATGTTTTCCTAAATAAGAAAAGCGTCGAATAATCTTACAAATAAAATTAAAATTTTAAAAACACAGTGGTACGTGGCGGGGTTTGAACTGGCGACCTCTCGCATGTCAAGCCACTAGGCCGACGTCACTTTTTTCCCGCTTCTTCTTTGTAAAGTTAAAGTTCGATAAGTCAAAAAGCAGTTACTTTCGGTACTAAAAATATTCATCACTTAAAATAATATTTATTGTCAATAGCAATAAATCATTTAAGCACTTCGTTAAAACACAAAACTGCGTCAAATTTATCGAGCGAGATCAAATCAATTGTTGGTGTTTGAACTAAAATTGTAATGATTGGAGTTATCGATATTATTTTAGTGTTGGTTCAATCAACTATTGTAAAGCTTTGTATTCGATTCATTTACCCGCGCTATCTTTCTTAGAAATATATAAATAGAACAATAACTATTTGTTTTTATCTTTGACAAAGATGGCGCAACGCTCTTGGCTTTTCAACTTTGATTTATTTATATTGGATTCCTTTGTGAACAACTAAATACCAATAGAGGGTTAGGTAAAAGGTTCAGTGTGAGCCTTGTCAACGTCTCTTAGTTTGCACAATATTTTCCTTGGTTGTCAAATTATGAGATCCTTTTATAAGGCTACACATTAACACTTAAAACTGCCTACGCAATATTATCAATTTGTCAGTCAAGATAACACATAACTAAATCTTATTTGTTTTTTTTTAAAGGTTAACAAGATGACCTCACTCCACCTGATGGTAAACGCTAGTGACATCCAAATATGAGGTCGACAGACACATATTGAGCCTGTCGCATTCACCCTGAAGGCCTGCTTAAATGACGTTTCACGCCCCGCCTGAAGACCCTGGGATCAAAAGAGGGAGGAAAAACATGAGCTGGAAGGGCATTCCATGCCTTAATGACACGTGGCAGAAAAGAGGAACTAAACCTCTTAGTCCGAGCCACCAGCGTCTGCATTGTATGTGGATACGCACAGCACGTGTCGTTCGGGAGTGGAAAGGGGAGGGAGGGACTAGCTGAAACAGCTCTTCAGAGCAATATTCCACACATGGGCGAACTTGTGCCTTATACAGAAGGCAGAGCTGCACCGGTGTGAAAAATAGCCGCACTCTGTTCAGGATCCCCAGTTTGAGGCAGGCTGTTCTAATGACGCTCTCGATGTAAGCCCGCTGGTTCAGGTCGCGGTGAACATCTTTGCCAAGGATGCTAAGGCTATCCTGTATAGGTAAGGGGGTGCTCTGTAAAGTAGGATGGTAAATGAAAAGAGACACTTTACCAGAAAAACACACACCTGTGTCTTCTTGGCTTTGAACTCGACAAGATTGCATGAGCCCCATTCGGAAATGCGGACAGCCAATAAGCGGAATCCTGCTTCAATATAAAATATAAATTTTCGTTCCAAAGCAATTACATATTGTTATACGTAAATCTACGACAAAAGTTCCGAGAAGATACAATACTAAATTTCCTATACTTACCTCAAAGAGAAATAATGAATAAAAATCAAACGGTATATTTCTTTGGTAATACGTTTGTAATTTATCTGCTTGCAAATTCAAAGGGCAACCCTTCCGTCCCTTCGACCTAGTCCAATGGTCTGTTTGTGTCGTTCGAGTTCTAAGGACCACTCGCACGTTAAAGGTTCATGTGTAAAGGTTTACTGAAAAGCTTTTTTAAGTACACACATAGGTACATTTGGGTCAGGCGAAGCTTAAACTCGAAGGAAAATAAAATAACTTGATCCTTTGTAGGAAATGTGAGCTTTATCATGTCATCGGTTAAATAGAGTAACTATAGAGTTTCTTGCCAGTGTTTTCTCTGTAGAATCAGCGTTCCGAACCGGCGGTAGAATAAAACTAATATGTATGTTATTTATTTATTTACTGTACCGACGATTCATAAGTGCATGTAACCAATTTAAACAAAGGTATTTTGACATGATTTTGAATTTTCTAGAAAGATTGTTCAGTTAAACTGCCAAAGTCATGGAATATGTAAGTAGAGTAAGAAGCTTACAGCAGCCTAGTCCAGTTATTTCGAATGTAAAGTCCGCAAGCGAACAGCTAGTTCTGCATTTAGATACCAATGTTATTAGGAACACTACCTACAGACAGGCACTCGAAATACGTAAACGGTGCAAGTTTCAATTTGAAAATTTGTAGTTAGAGTGCTGCTGGGTATCTAATATTCTTAATCATATTAAAATGCTTAACCAGGCGTTTGCTTGCGAATTTAGAGGCTAATCTACTAGATAAGTTATTACTAGACTTGCTCTAACTCCAAATGAGATCTGATATCTTTTTGACAGAGTGACTAATAAATTCTTCATCAAAGTCTTTGCATAAATAATTAATCTACAGGAAATAAATATTTTTTAGATAGATAATATGTTTTTGTACCAAGATACTCACATACATACAATATTGGAAAGTAGACTGAAACGATTTCATACAATCGTGGGCCTTAAAGTTATAACTTGTAATAAAACGAAAATGGTGACTATTGGTAGGCTTTGGTTATCAGATTTTTCAGAAAATTTTGCAAGTTTAAACAATCTGTGAACTGAGATAATGGAATCGAAAAGAATGATCAAAATACATTATAATTTAGGCCCACCACTTTCAGTTTATTTAAGAGTTAACAGTGAAATAAAATAAAAAACAACAGAAACTACAAACAAAATGAAAACTAAGTCTAACACAAATGCCAATACGACTTTCATGTGTGTCGCTGTGATACAAAATGGCAAACGCTTAGCAATAGGTTGTTTGTCTTTACCCAAATGCCAAAATAAACTTATCTCTATAGTTTAAAATTATGCATGTAGGCTGAATAGTGTGGGTGTAATTAATTCACCAATGTAAATACGCAAGCACATGTAAATTAATCAAATGAAGCAAACAAATTGTGTTTTGGTTGCGCACTTTGTAATAGATGTGCGTGATGGATTACCGGCTTATTATGCTTTAAATTTGCCGGGAGCGGGATTCGTATGTAATCACATTTGCTTGTGTTTTGTAAACATGAGAACAAAGGGACACTGTGTGCCTCTTAACAGAACAGCTAAAGGATATTTCTCTTCTTTATTTATGACTAAGTCCTTAGAATTGTAAAGTTTCACTGTAGCTTCTGCAAAGGGACGCGACTCTATTCCCGCGTCGAACAAATATTTAGTCGTGTGGAGAACATCGGTGTTTGTTTCGTGTCTGTGTGTTATTTATATACTTAAGAATATATTTTTTGACAACTTACTTTCGAACCAGAGCTATGTATGTGATGTTGTGTAATATTTATTTATTTTACAGTTTGTATCTGCATCACTACATACTATAAAGCAAAGTCACTAGTAAGTAATAAAATATGGTAGGGATGAAACGTTGAACTCTGATACCATTAAATCATCAGATATTTAATTCTCGTTTAAATTTGTGCAGTGATTTCAAAGGGAAAATGCCTTCTCATCCCTCGCTTGCTCAGTGAATCAGTAAGAAAACAAGATCCTCGACTGCAAAGACATAACTGGAAATTGAAGAAGAGCTTTAGCTTTTTAGCTCAGCTCTTCTCAGCTACATGTAGCTGTTTCGTTAATCACCAACCCTATGGCACAGCTTGCACTAGTCCTTAAAATCTAAAAGGAAGTCAGAAAAGAAATAGACTTTGTTTTTTCTTTCGGAATATTTTTATGTTGTTGAATTTTCCTTCCTTTCAAATATCCCGAACAGCGTTGGCTCCTACATACCATACAGGCATTGGCAGCTCGTACATATATATATATATATATATATATATATATATATATATATATATATATATATATATATATATATATATATATTTATAGTTTAATTAACACATTCAATTATCCATTCCTTGATTAATATTGACACCATTTACTAACTGTGTAACTTTGTTTTTTCAAATTTTTTTTTTCAATGTTTAAAAATCTTAATAAATTCAACTGCGGGGATTTGAACCCACGCCCTCCTGTGTTGACGTCTGATGTTTCTAATTACAGTGGACATAATACCGTCTGATCCTACCAATCCAAGATGGGTCTTTTCATTTAATTTATTTCGCATTATTCTTTATAAAGATTCTAATGCAACATACCTATTTTGTTAGCCGTCCAATTACTTTTATAAGACATACTTATTTGAATCTTAAAAACGTATAATGCGGATTTAGGCGTCTTAATTATTTCAAAAAAACCTACATATGCGGGTTTTAGCATAAAAATAATTCGTATTACATTCGCAATTTCATTGTGCAGAACTCTTGAATAATCGCCCTAAATACACCGTGAAATTTGAGTGGTTGTTTTTGGGTGGCAGTACGATTTGCCTTTAGTAATACTATCGAATCATGCAAATTATTCCTTGAAAAAAAATTATTCTTTTTTCAAATTTTTAAAATAATAATTTTCCAATTCGTAATCGAGAGAAGTTATTGTTGCTTTTTAAGGTGTGACGTAATCAGGTACTGCTTGCCGCATGAAATCGATGCTTAAAGCTAAAGATCTCTACGCACTAAGTAATAATGTGGTTCGAACGTGCATTAGAGTTTCGGTTAAACCTTCCGTTAAACCGACATTTATTGATTTTAATTAAAAAGAACTGCATAAATCTATTGTGCTACTAAGGTAGAATCATTTTACTGCGGGAAAACAACCACTAAAATTTCACGGTGTATAAACGAACTCCTACAAAAACGCGTAACCGAACTACCGATCAGTTATCGGGTTACTGAAAAAAGGAGAGAATTAATCGAGGCGGATTTTAATTTTAAAATCGTTGAGGGTAATAGGGCCTTCGATGTAGGTAATCCGAGCCGTGGGGCGGCCGAGATTTCAGGCAGGTTTCATTTTACTCTCATAATAGAGCAATTGGCTGGTGCTGAATGCCGACTGCCGATTCAATACGGAACGACCGGGTATAATAGGAATGTAGGACAGGTGGAGATTCTGATAGTATGAATTGATCGAGCGACCCTATGGAATCTAAATGGCATTAAAATTGTACCTAATTTTATTTTACTGGAGCGATGGCGCGTTGGATAGTGCCCCTGACTCCTACGACAAGTGTCGCCGATTCGATTTCCTCTTTGAAAAACTATTTTTCTGTAGTTTACATTTCTGTAATGAAATGTCTACGGCTGTCAGTGTGTATAGCTGCTGGTCTGGTGTGATGGTAATGCACGTCTGGGCGCGATTCCCGGAAGGACGGGTGTTCGAATCCCCGGGCCGCGGTGAGGCAGTTGAATTTTTTCCGTTTTTCTAAATATTAGAACAGCTAGTGCAAGCTAAAACTTAAAAATTTTAAATTTACATTAATTGCCAGTGTGTCATCATTTTCTGTAGTTTACATTTCTGTAGGTAATGAAATGTCTACGGCTGTCAGTGTGTACAACAGATATAATTATGTAGGTAAGTATATATGGGCGCGGCATATAATATTTGTGATTATTTGCGTAATTTATTTATTTATTTTTAATGCCCTTTAGTTAATTAGACGTTAAAAATGCCCTTGTGATTTTTCAGAATTTAATTTACAATATTAGTTACCATTTTTCATATAAGCGCCATCTAGCGCCGCTCGGGTGAACTAAAGCCTGCTTAATGTAATTCTTGTGCGCTGACATCTATTGCTAACAGAGCAAACTATTCAATAAATTATAGATAATTTATTTTATTTTATTAATGTAAATAAATTCAAAATGCATTTAAATATTTAATAAAGCTTTCAGGTCATTGTAAGCAATATTTTATAACTATCTTAATATTATTGCGAAAAACCAATTGCTATGAAAAATAAGTTCTGTCTTGTGTTTGCACTATGAGTTTCCGTTGATTTATATTCGAAAAATAAGAAATTGATTACAGTGTATAATTAATTTTCTATGTGTAAAATTGTTATTTAAAATTAAGTCTGTAAATTTACATTTCTCATTAGATTTATAACTGGTCTCTTTGGTATTTTGGAATTTAAAAGTCGTGTAGTTGATTTATATCCTTTTAAGTTACGAATAAAGCTATTTTTAGATTGACATTGTGTTGTTAACGGTAAAAGTGAGTAAACTGCTGTTGCTAAAATTAAGTTTTTGTTTCTTTTGTGATGGATCCTGGGGATGAGACTGGCGAGGCGCCGACAGCAGCGGTGGGATTACCAGCCGATAATTCCAGACCATCGGGTCAACCGGAGCCAACATTCACTATGGAACAGGTCATGAGTTTTGTTAATTCTATTATGAAACAAGCGGCTGTAAGCGCCGTTACTGCCGCTCTTTCTTCTACTTCTTTACCATCGCGTCATCGCCACGATTTTTACTTACCACCTTTTGACCCTGATGAAAGGTTACACGATCTAAGGGGTTTGGTGTGCTCATGTGGATGAAATTATTTCGAAATTAAACATTCCTGCACACGATTCCCGTATGAAGGCCGTTCTAAAACGGCGAAAACTTAGGCGGATACTTGGTCGTTGAGTTCCACTACGTGGGAGCAAGTGAAAAATGAACTAATTCAGACATTTGGCAGGGCGTTCCGGTATACAGATGATGTCCAGAAATGGAGGGCGTTCAATTTTGATCAAGCATCGGGCTACGCGGAATACGCTACACGCGCATGGACCCTGTTCAAGCGTGTGAGCTGTAATTACAGGTATTTATCCAGAGTATATCCATTCCTTAACATTGTTTTAACAAGGTCATTGCGTTCCCACGAGTTGCAAGGATATACCTATTAAAGCAATGCACAAGGCAGAATGGCGGCGACGTGGTTCACAACCCGTCACGTCACGTTTCCCACAGAGGTGAAAAGTGGATCGCTGGAAGTGATCTCTGCCTACCCCTTTGGGAAAAAGGCGTGATTTTATGTTTTTTTTATGTTTTATGTTTATATCCATTCCGACTTATTGCGCAATACACCCGATTCGCTGCCTAAACTTATTTCAATTTTGAAAACTTATCGAAAACGCAAATTAGAGCCATCTGTAAAGACAAATAATGACCGGTTTGATTACAAAAAGCCACGTGTTGCCAAATCTAGTGCTATTAAGAGAGATCATACCGTTACTTGCTATAATTGTGATAAAGCAGGTCATATTTCTCGCGATTGCAATGAAATGCCATCTTAAACTGAAGAAGTGCCAATGCAGGCCACCTCTTTTTCTAATAAACTAGGATCTTCAAGAAACACTAGTGCTTTCAAGGCGATCGAGTGTATTGTCATCGCCCAGGTCACGTCGAAAATAATTGTTTTCGTAAGCAGAAAGACGAGCGTTTTAAGATTCCGAACAAATCGATTAATTACTTAGTCAATCTTTAGATCGTAATTTGATTAATGTGGAAATAGGCAACAAAATGTATTCCTGTCTTTTTGACACTGGTGCTGATTGTTCGCTGATAAGGGAAACGATTTCTCTTTTCATGCCCGGTAAACGTAAAAGTGTGGACGTTAACTTCTCTCTACTATTCTGAAGATTGACGGGATTTATTTAGAATTAGAATTTTATGTAGTTGGCGATACACAAACACAATTTGATGTTCTACCTAATTGTATTTGACCTTTTGAATGTGCCGAGTCTTAGCGTTACTCTAAAGAAATATAGTATTTCTTTAAAACGTGATCTTCTGATTAATGAGGTTTTGGTCTGTACCGACCCCACTTCAAACCTCGATACTGATATAAGCGACCCTTCACAACTAGAAATATTAAATTAAATCCTTACTTATCCTTACTAATATTATAAATGCGAAAGTAACTCTGTCTGTCTGTCTGTCTGTCTGTCTGTCTATCTGTCTGTTACGCTTTCATGCATAGAGTACTGAACCGATTTAAACGAAATTTGGTACAGATATAGTCCAGAGCCTAGAAAAGGATATAGGCTATTTTTAACCGACTGCGCTATAAAGAAGTAATGTTTAACCCGCTAAACATCTCTACGCGGACGGAGTCGCGGGCGGAAAGCTAGTACTAAATAAATTAAAAAAATATTTTACTTCGGGAAATCGCGTTTCACAGGTCACAACTGGAGAGCTAAAAATAAGATTAATGAATCCGGATAAATTTGTGCAGCGACGACCATACAGATTGTTACCTTTGAAAGGTTCGTGATAAGGTTGAAGGGTAGTACAGGACTTAAAGAGCAACGATATCATGCGGGATAGCTTATCTCCTTTCAGTAATTCCATTTTGCTAGTAAAGAAAAAGAACGGGACTGATAGGCTCTGTGTAGACTTTCGGTAGCTAAATGCTAATACTGTTAGGGATCATTTTCCATTACCGCTTATTGCCGATACTTATGTTATTTCCCAAGATAAGCTATTACGACGCAAAGTCCAAATTGACAGCAAAACTCATGAGCTTATTATCGTCCCTACAAGCTACAGATGGAATTTAATTAGTCATTATCACGATAGCAACATTTTAGCTGGGAAAAAGTTCTCGCAAAATTACGTGAACAATACTGGTTCCCCAATATGTCTTGTCTAGTCAGGAAATTTGTTGAAAACTGCGTTAGTTGTAGAGTGAGAATAGTTGTCTCGGGTGCATGACAGGTAACATCTACATCCAATTAATAAAATAGCTATTCAGGACGATATTACAGATCGAATGAATGGCAAACGTAATGAAACTGAATATGCTTATGTTCACATAGACGGTTACGCTAAATATGTTTATATGGTAGGTGGAACGGCTTATGAAGGTAATCACAGACAATATTATGTCAGTTGTAGAACTTGATAAGCCGTGGCATTTAGCGATTCAGGGTTTGCAATTAGCTATAAATTGCACCATATTTAAAAGCACGGGAAAAAGTCCAATAGTAGTTTTATTTAGTAAAAGATGCTCACCTCCAGGTATCAAGCTTTTCCAAATTGATGAGGACGAATTGACGAATGATATTGATTCTTTAAGAGTAGCATGCATGGTTAGGATGGACGAGCGGTCCATTCGGGATAAGACCCGCTTCGATAAGAGCAAAGCTAAAATTAAGGCTTATAAAGTAGGTGACTTTGTTCTCCTTCGCTGTCATGAGCTTCACACAACTAAACTTGGCTCCAAATTTGAGGGTACGATGGAAGTTTTAGAGGTCTTGCCAAATGACAGATAAAGATTAAAACATGTTAACCTTCGAAGTTTTTCAGAAAAAAAATGCTAGTCACGATTTTTTTGCGAAGTGCTCCCGTTACACAAATTGAGTTTCTTTCGAAAATGAGTTCGAGCCTGAGTTGACCGTATGGGCGAACGAAGATAACTCTGGAGTACCTGTTGAATTACGTTCTTCCGCCACCAAAACTAATGATTGCGCGAACATACCTATTAATTTTGGAGCATCTACTTCAAAGTTGTTGATGTTTGTTTTATTTTATTTTTTTTGTGTGTGTTGATTTATTTATTATGTGTGTGTTAATTTTTTTTTTGTGTTTGTTTAAACCTATCCAAAATCCTTTCCTAAGCGCTGGCTGGCCACCAAGTGCATCCTTTATCCCGGTCTTAGAGGTTTCATCCGATGATGGGTGATTGCCTAGTGATGGTTTTGGCTAGAATCCCGGATGGGTGATTGCCTAGTGATGGTTTTGGCTAGATCCCAGGATGGGTGATGCCTAGTGCTGGTTTTGGCTAGATCCCAGGATGGGTGATGCCTATTGTTATGATTGAGATGATATTTTGATTCAACGTGTCTATGAATTGAGAAATGGGTGAGAACTGGTTGGTAAATGGATATTTTTGAAGTGATTTTATGGAAATATGTTCGTTGCTGGTTTGAATAAATTATTTTAATAATTATTTTGTGTGTGTGTGTAATACAGATAACAATGATACGATAGTCATAAGTTAACCTTTGTTATAATTTTTCCTTAGCTGATACATTTGTTTTATGCAATACTGTGATTATTTTGTTACCTTCACTGCATTTACAGCGCATCATATGAAAGTATTTTTATTTATAAAAATGTTTGTGTATATTATTTTTGTCCTTATATGAGTTTCAATCCTCGTTCCTTTTAATTTGGCTAAGAAGTATGTTAAACAATATTTTCATATGAAAAGCGCCGAGAGCGCGCTTATGTCAGCATGGCCGTATGGGCGCGGCATATAATATTTGTGATTATTTGCGTAATTTATTTATTTATTTTTAATGCCCTTTAGTTAATTAGACGTTAAAAATGCCCTTGTGATTTTTCAGAATTTAATTTACAATATTAGTTACCATTTTTCATATAAGCGCCATCTAGCGCCGCTCGGGTGAACTAAAGCCTGCTTAATGTAATTCTTGTGCGCTGACATCTATTGCTAACAGAGCAAACTATTCAATAAATTATAGATAATTTATTTTATTTTATTAATGTAAATAAATTCAAAATGCATTTAAATATTTAATAAAGCTTTCAGGTCATTGTAAGCAATATTTTATAACTATCTTAATATTATTGCGAAAAACCAATTGCTATGAAAAATAAGTTCTGTCTTGTGTTTGCACTATGAGTTTCCGTTGATTTATATTCGAAAAATAAGAAATTGATTACAGTGTATAATTAATTTTCTATGTGTAAAATTGTTATTTAAAATTAAGTCTGTAAATTTACATTTCTCATTAGATTTATAACTGGTCTCTTTGGTATTTTGGAATTTAAAAGTCGTGTAGTTGATTTATATCCTTTTAAGTTACGAATAAAGCTATTTTTAGATTGACATTGTGTTGTTAACGGTAAAAGTGAGTAAACTGCTGTTGCTAAAATTAAGTTTTTGTTTCTTTTGTGATGGATCCTGGGGATGAGACTGGCGAGGCGCCGACATATACGATGTTGTGTTAAATGCATTTGTTATTATTTATCTTTTATTTAAATACAGAACGAAATATGACAATAATAATATCAACTTAGACCTTACCCTATTGACTGTGGGAGAGGGATTTCTAAGTACATTCGATTAGCTGATGTTAGGATTATTAGATTATTAGATAATGCCGTCTTAGGTCGACTATAATGGGATTACCAACGAATCTGTTGTGTTCAGTCACTCGACATCAATAATTCAATGTATTCAGTAATTGTATTATTACTTTTGACACTATTTTTAATTATTTTATAGGGCTATTGTCACGATGTTATCAATTTATCTATGTAACCGTGTTTCATGTAAATAAATAAATTATTATTATCAGTAATTGCCACTCCACTATTCCACCATTCCACCGAGCCAGTCAAATTTATCACTTTGTCTTTTACTTCCAGTAATGAGACAAAAACTTTTCGCAACGGATGTTTGTAAAAGGGTCTGAAGTCAATAACCTCAACGAAATAACGTTATATAACAGCGTCCGTTACTTTGTGCTGGTGGAATAAATTCATTATTTCACTCAACATTGACACCCGCTATAAAGTAATTTAGATTGTTTTAGTTTGTTTTTTGGCCCATAACTGTAGAGTTATCTGACCTCAACATATCGACTGAAATGTTTTTCAGTCATTTAGACGTTCTATAGCTATCATGGACTTAAACAGCGTGTTTACATTAGCGATTTCACGGAGAGGCGATATCGTTGCGGGCAGGCGGCGAGCTTGCAGCGTGCATGCGCGCTGATAAAATAAACGCCGCGAATTCGCCGCTATCAAGCCGCGATCTCGCCGCTATTTTGCCGCGTGCTTATTTTGAATTCAAATCTAAAACTTTTCTACATTCCCATCAGAACGAACCTGAGCTATAGAATGCGGCGCAAGTGTTAAGCAGGTAGGTTGGATGAGGCGTCCGTCCGTAACCGTTGCGATATCGCAGCGCGCTTGCAGCGAGCTCGCGGCGATTATTTTATCGCAGCGATTGCACACATGAACGCCGCGAACTCGCTGCGATATCGCCTGTGAAATCGCCCAAAAAATCGCAAGTGTGAACAGGCACTAAAGGAGCTATTTCGGAACGGTTTCCAAAAAAAGTTGCATGCATTTACCGGTGGAGCTTAAAGGTAAAAGCTTGAATTGAGGACGCATTAAACCGTAGTATTTGCCCCGAGCCTGCACGTGTTGATCGCCCAACAATCGACATGTTGTACAGTCACCCAAATATATGGTCTACCACCAGTGTTGCCAGACGTCCTGAATTTGGCGGGACATACATATTTTAAATCAAATTAACCCGGACAGGCTCACTACAGCTTTTATTATCTACCTAATATTTTTACTATCTATTGTCACACAAACGTAATTTGAATTCAAATAAAAAGATCATTTTTCAAGAACTTTTGCTTATTTACGTTTATTTTACTATGTCCCGATCCCATGTCCCATGAATCCCGCTTTTTTTTGCACTCTAAAGGTTCCAAAAACTCCGACTTGGCAAAAAATACATCTAGCAACGCTGTGTACCACCCTACGGTTGAGATTCGTTTGAACGTTATGAAGCAACAAGGCCAATTCTCCCTTGCATAAATAAGATTGAGTCAGTGAAAAGTCAACCTTAGCGATCGTTACATCTCTCAGAATTTTTTGTCAAAGTAGACCACTTTTTGGCTGACTGTACATACACCGGGACAGAACACTCAATCACTGATTGCACTGTAGTATATACAGTGTATATACTATAGAGTGGCTCTGTGGAACAGTGGTTAGTGATCCAGGTTTACTACTTACGCGACGATTCCCACAAATGCTCAGCAAGTATGACGTATATTTTTTTATGAACACAACTTTTTTTTTGAGCCGATTAACATGATCCACACTACAGTTAAGGTATATTTATGGTAAACTACACTGGAAGTGGAGTTGACGACGTTTACTGTAAACAATCTTGGATAAGCTTTTTTGAGATTAGCATGTACATACACAAAGAGACACACAAACAAAATTTTCAAAAATTGTTTTGGGTACTACTTGTAGTGCTTTCAAAATGGTCTCCTATAAATAATAGTACATGTTGTACAGACAGCGATCCGTTACATTTTTTAATATGTATCAATAGATCGCGTCATCATCGCATATAATCGCTTAGCTATAGTAAATAAGGTAAGTTCTTTTAAATATTTAGACAAATTTTTTGTTCATTATTTTATTGATAACTTGCCGTGCAAAAGTATTTCATGAAAATCTATTTACAGAATAAATTGTTTCATTTCAAAACGTAAATAATCAATTTCTCCAGCGTTACTTGGGGAATCAAATCCACACCCTATTAGGTAATCTCCACTAAGCCAGCATCTATGTAGCAATTAAATATTAAATTAACAACGTAGTTGTTTCTAATACATGACCATTGTCTGCCGAAGGAACAGCGATCTCAAGCTGCCTATTTAAAAAAGAAAAAAAAAGTAGCATTCAGAATAATCTCCTTTTTTGAAGTCTCTCAGTGATAGAAAATGAACAGTCAATTTTATTTCGTTTATCTAAGACTTCGAATAATGATCTTGCTTGAAAGGCGTTTTATTATCACTGTGTTTTGTTAAGACAATAGTATTTGGCTTAAGTTACTGTTTTTGGCTATTTTCATTACATGGGTATCAGAACAATTTATTCTGTGTTGCTGTTTAATCAAAAACGCTCTGTAACTTGTTTATAGTACACAAATTGCTCTGCTGATAAATTGACTTTTTTACTTCAATCACTTTTCGCAGGACATCCAATATTATACTTATTATATAAGGTATTTAAAGTAATGGCTTTATCAATTTTCGTAATGTATGTAATTTGAGTGGCTCCCAAGCCAGATATATGTAGTTAAACGTATATAGTATCGAATTCGGATCGAGTTACAAGTTCTACGGTATTACTGGTAATTGCGAATCAACCACTGTATACTTATATCGATCTGTCACGTTCACGAATGAGACGTATCTAATGACATGTCCTATCACGTTGAAGACTCTCAGCAAACACTTTAGTATGTCTTCACTGAAAAAAAGAATGGCGGTTTTCGAAACCTGAAAGACAGACAGACAGATATTTCAAACGACAAATGCACAATACTATACACGTATACACAAATTGTATTTCAATCACGACGATTTCCGATGAAAACAGTTTGACATAAGCATGTCACATAATTGCCTCACGATGCATAGTTAAGGTAATGTATGTATGGGATAATAATCATCAGCCCATATACATCCAATGCTGGGGCACGCCCTAAACTAGGGCGATAAGGCCTTAGTCAACCACGCTGGCCAAGTGCGGGTTGGTCGACTACACAACCTTAGATTTTTTTCATAGGTGTTCGTGCAGGTTTCTTTACGATGTTTTCCTTGATATATGAATTTCGATTTGAAAACACAGTGTTACGGGGCGGGGTTTGAACTGGCTACGGCATGGCAAGCAACGACTTTAACCACTCGGCCATCGACTCATTTTATAACGTGCAAGATGATAATCATTTTATATCAAAGAAAATACTTAAGAAATATATTAGACATTGGCATGTCAGCAAAATACGACAAGGCGTTCTTACCCTAGGGGCAAAGGGCCACGACCTTTGTATCTAACGTAAGTTTCACCTCAACGACGATAGTAGAACAAAGAAAATTATAAAATAACACCACACAAAAAACGGCGAATGTTTTCAATAAAATATCCGTTTTACGGACCTCAATTAAATTTTCAACTTCTACTGTGTCCGCACGAAGTTACAAAAGCGGTTAACCATTTTTAAATCGATTTGTATTTGTATACATGGTACGTAACCAAAGGTGTAGGCATTTATATATCCACTATCTGTTTTTGTTAAGTTGACATATAAAAAACTCTATCTAGTTTCAAATTATCATATTGATTTAGCGCAAAGCGAATCACTACATAGTATAAAGCAAAGTCGCTTTCCGCGTCTGTCTGTCTGTATAATACAAAACTACGCAATGGATTTTGATTTTTTATAGAAAGAGAGATTCAACAGGAAGGTTTCTATGTACTCGTATTATAACCCGAATGTTAATTTAAGTTGACATTTCAAACTATCTAGTTTCAAATTATCATGTTGGTCGAGCGCAAAGCGAATTGACAATAAATGTCAGATATACACAACTGAAGGGTTCGTAAAAAACGTGGGTTTGCTCGGCAGGCCAAACGATGAAACTTTATCAAAATTGGTTGAAACATAAATCCTTAATTAGTATGGCCGCCGTCTTCATTCCACTTTCGACGAAAAGACAACAAACACACAAATTACTTTGGCATTTGTAAATTAAGTATCGATTGTGAACGCAAAGGCAACTTTCTTAACGTTTACTGTAGGTATTATGTTCTAGTCCCTAAAAAGGGCAACTAAGTTGTTAAGCTCATATCTGTACTAATATTGTAAAGCTGAAGAGTTTGTTTGTTTGAACGCGCTAATCGCAAGAACCTGGTTCGAGTTCAAAAAATATTTTAAGCTATTGCATAGCTTTTATCGCGGGCTTTTAGCGCGGCGACCGAACCAAGAAATTCCGTAACGAAAAAAATCTCACAATCGTCTAACGTCGTTTCAGTTCGGTAGACTTCGGCACGGTGTTTGTATGCGTGCGATATGACGTATTGTACGACTCTACGAAACTCGCACGAATCGAAACGAGCTGCTCCGAAATCGGACGATGCTATGCAATAGCTTTACCGCGGCAGTCTCCGAGCGCCACACGTCTTTTTGTTGTGGGTTGGGACTATTTATCGAGGCTTAAGGATATATCACATTACGCTGCGACCAATAGGAATAAAGAAGCAATGGAATACGTAAAAAACGGAGGGAAACGCGGAGGAAGTAGCTGGCACTGATAATAAATGCCGAGTCTCAGAGAGCACATTTTGTCGGTGTGGTCCTGCACCCTATCTCTCATCAGTCATGTCAGATTGTCGTCTCTACAACTAAATAAAATTGAAGTGTCTGTTTGTCATATCAAAATAACGTCTTTTTACTGAATGGGTAAGAATCTATATCATCCTTTATCATATCCATATCAATCATTGGGTACCGATTACAATTTTTTTTTTGTCTGTCTGTCTGTTTGTTCTCACTAATCTCCGTAACGGCTGGAAAAATTTCAACGGGACAAAAATACAAAAAAAAGCAAATCTTAAGAGGTTTATTATTGGGCTATTTTAACAAATCATTGCTGCCAAAAGTTTCTATTTTTTACGCGAACGATGTCGAGGGCGTCCGCTAGTTAATAATAAGACCCAAACTATGTTCACTTAGTTCGCAATAAATACTTCATCTTCGACTTATTCTCTAACATTTTTTGTTGCGGGAAACATCTAAATAATTATGTCGCCCTGCTCTGTAAACTTGATCTAAGAATCTCGGGGATGGCCGAACCTCGGGCATTAATTAAGCTGACCCAAAACTTGAATCCCGGTTGAAATCGGAACTGGGCTTTACAGATCGGACCTGGCGATTGCTTTTTGTAACTCATGCGAGTGTTTGTCGTTGTATTTCAATCACATTAACATTTAATCCCCTCCACACGAGGCTTGTGTAATCATCGAGTTATCTCTCATCAGAGAGCGGTGACGAACTCATACATTTTTTTAAAGCTATTGCATAGCTTTTATCGCGGGCTTTGAGCGCGGCGACCGAACCAAGAAATTCCGTAACGAAAAAAACCCCACAATCGTCTAACGTCGTTTCAGTTCGGTAGACTTCGGCACGGTGTTTGTGTGCGTGCGATATGACGTATTGTACGACTCTACGAAACTCGCACGAATCGAAACGAGCTGCTCCGAAATCGGACGATGCTATGCAATAGCTTTACCGCGGCAGTCCCCGAGTGCCACACGTCTTTTTTTAATCTGGTTAAAAGTCATTCTACGATATACATTTGTATCGTTATCGTTTCGTATAAGTATTAAAAAATATTACCAAGGGTTAACGTTGTTATTAGTTCAAAAATCGATTAAGTCTAGTAAAATGAAACTCATGTACTGACATAATATCTACTATTTAGTCGACATTACATGGGTAACGTTATCAACGTCCAATATCAAAATATGGCTGAATTATTAGTACTTTCGTATTTTAATGTAGCATATTATTTAATAAAGCATTTACAATTTTATTAGTTAAGCTCTTGTCCATTCGAGATATGCCAGAAACATCCGTAAAATTAACTTCACGAGTAATTATTATATTATTTGATACACTAAATTAAAACCTCAATCAAAAGTCTCCCACTGCAAAAGTTCGGAATTAATTCCACAATTCAGATTATATTGTGTTTTTGATATATCCATCACGATTTCATTTTGCGACGGACACAATTGTTTAGCACAAAGAATACAACCAACCCTTTCATCGTAATGGCTGTGAACAAAGAAATTATTCAAATTATGGACCGACTGTGGATTCGGCAAAGCCTTTGGAAGCCTTGCGGCGATATAGAGATAAGAAATTACCAACTAAAATAAAGCCTCGAGAGAAACGATAATACCTCATCGGCAAAACAATAAATAACATTGATACAAATTACATTTAGCTTTTTTTGCATTACAAATCTCTACATATATTAACCTACCTAATAATTAGATACAATGTTATATATGTGTTAACATAATACCTATTTTTTGTTTTTTTTTTTCAATTTCTGTTTAATTAATAATTGTGACTGCCATGTGTTATATAACTTAATTTCAACTTTTTTTTTATGTACACATTGATTCTGTATTGCATTCTTGCTCCGAACTGTATATCTTTGTACTTTGTCTTTCTGTGATTGAAATGTGTTGTGTGTATGAAATAAATAAATAAAAAATAAATAAACAAAGGTTAAAGAGCTTCCGATGACGTTTGTACTGGGCGACTATAATTAGCAAACTTTTACCAAAAGGTAAACCGAATCCATCTTGATAGGGTTTCCCTTCACAACAAACACAGTTCTGGAGGAAAATTTTATTTTTTGCCGCTGTAAAGGTGCCAGTAGGTTCTGCCCGCTTCGAGTTTTTGTGTACTTTTTATAGCTCCGTATTCTATTTCTAATCAACTTTTTGTAGGACGTTTTTCTGTGGCATGAGAGCGATCCGACTACGCTTTGTTCGGCAAATATTGGCCCCCGAATTTGATCGAATCTAGTGGGGTATCGTGAACAGTACTATCGTTTTACAAGTGTGCCTGTAATACTTTTGGGTCACCATACTCTATAAAGACCTTAATCCATACATAATCTGGGGATTTATTAAAAAGTAAGTTTGAGTTGTGAAATGATGCCTAGCAAACGTTACTAAAAAAAAGAATTCAGTGTTTAATCATAGGCCTTTCGTCCCTCACTAATCCTTTTTAATGTAATTCGCGTGGAACGAGACGCTTGTCTTATTTTCTGTTAGTCTGGTTGTAGGTTGTGTTTCATAAATCAGCAACGGACATTTTAATCCCTCATTGTTGTCTAGTAATTAGGTCCGTCTGTCGGACCCTCTTCGTATGGAACGCGCTATCTATTTGAATAAAAAGAAAGGGAAGATTAGATTAATAAAATGAAGCTTCAATGGCCGAGTGGTTTAGGTCGTCGCAAGCCATGCGAGAGGTCGCCAGTTCAAACCCCGCCACGTACCACTGTGTTTTTCAAATTTGAAATTCATATGTACGATTATTCGACGCTTTAACGGTGAAAGAAAACATCGTAAGGCTGCACACCTACGAAGAAATTCTTAGGTTGTGTCAACCAACCCGCACTTGGCCAGCGTGGTTGACTAAGGCCTTATCGCCCTAGTTTAGGGTAGGCCCGTGCCCCAGCAGTGGGGCCGTATATGGGCTGATGATGAGATTAATAGAAAAGAATAGAAGATAAAAAGATTAGAAGAGTTCTTAAACATTATATGACTCTAATTTATTGCTTTCACGCACGTGCTTCGTATATTTTGCTACTGTATCTAATATCGCATCCATTCTGTGTGTATTATTAGATTTATAGCGGCCGTTCGCGAAATGAAACGCTAGCTAGTATTTTGCACACATGATAATGAAAATAAATATTAGGCGTCCGACCGATTTCAGCCATGGCGGCCGATCTCAATTGAGATCAGCCAAGTTCGCAGGACATATTATAGTGCACAAGTGTACGCGCAAACACAAGTGCACTCTCTATTCCCTTACTCTCATAATTCGGTGAGACGGCAATCCGACATGAACGATGAGAAATCGGGCGCAGGACCACCGGCTTAACGTGCTTTCCGAGGCACGAGCGTTCAACCGCCAACTTCCTAACTCCGGGCTGAGTAATTTCATTACAGAAAAACTCACACAAATTTTGCCCGACCCTGGATTCGAACCTCTCGGTCCTAACGCAGCGCTTGCTACCAATGGACCAACGAGGCAGTCAACACACATGATAATATTGTGTGTGACAATATATTGTTATAAATTGTGGCCCATTCTGATATTTAAGCTGTCTTATTGTGAAGTTGAATTATAACCAGTTCAGTAGTTTGGCATGAGAGAGTAATAAAATCCTAAAAAAATAAATGCGTTCTGTATCTACACATATAACACGAATGATTTTAGTGGATTTTTTTAAGATTTTAAGAATTAATTTTACTTTTGAGCGCGTAATCACACAAACTTTATTGAGCTTAGGAGATATAAATGAAACTCAATAAAAATTCATTACAAAAAAGGTTTTTTATCTTTAAGAATGTGATTTTTATATCGTATGGATTATAAGAGTAATCGACGGAGTTGCTCTATCTTGTGTCTCTTATGTTGTTCATGTTCTCATCAAACTTATCTGCGGGTATGATATTTTGCTAACACGATTATGAGTTATTGTTTGCTCTACATAACAATATGGTAGAGTTGGGCTTTGTTAGTCAATTCCGTCTGGAGGTCCAGTTTAGCAAGTTATGAGTTAATTTCATTTGTTACTATTTCACAGAAATAATAGGCTTTACCTTTCAGTTTAAACTTAAGGCTTACCTTTATTAAATTAACAGCATAATTTGCTTTTATGAACTGGGTGTACATTGTTTGTATTATTGTTCGTCTAGCTAGGCTATTCATTTTGTTCTAGTGTTAAGAAGGCAGTTACTACGTGTATGTGTTCTTTCGTTTCGAATAGATAGCCATTGATGTTAAATCAATTGTGTGTTGTGTGATATAGTGACCCATGATTAATGAAAGAAGAGTTTAAATAGTATGTGGTCAAAGTAACTTTTTTTCTTCTTTTGATATTAATTTTTGTCTTAAAACTAAGTTCGCTTTCTGTTGCAATATGACTTCAATTTCATACGAAATAAATAATGTTCTCTCTTTTTTTTTAATTTCTTTTTTCCTCAAATATTTGGTCGAGCCATTTAATAACGAAATGCCCGCGGGTTCATATCTGATGTTATGAAGAGAATAGAAAGCAGTATGTTTGCTACGGTACTAACGCGTCGAGAGTCTTTCACTTTTTTTATTAAGTCGAATGGAACTTAATTATTAGTAAGCGTAATTGGGCAAAGTAGCTTAGTAGAGTGCTTTATTGTGGGTACAGATGTTTGTATAACTGTTTTACTATTAACATTTAATTCTGTAAGGGTCTAAAGTTTGCTTAGCAAGTGTAAGACTGGGAAGAATAAGTCAATTAGAAAAATAAAGAAAGAAAAAATTACACAAATAGTATTTCTATTATTTGCGCGAAAGCATATTATTGAGAGACTTACGTTTCGAGCTCTTTACAGTGCTCGTGGTCACGGGTATGACACAGATTTTATTTCAGTAGTTAAAAATGCGATGTATGTGATAAGATGAAACGTTCAGTTTTTCATCTTATAACATACATTGCATATTACTTAAATTAAAAATATTGCAAAAAAAAGGATGACAGAGGCCAAAATCCACTTTTGATGTTTTAGCAAGCGCAGTAAATATATTTTAAAGACGATAAAACCAAAGTACTACGAGTATTCTATTTTCAAAATCTGTCACGCCACTGTGATTTCTTCCCTTACCTCTAAAGGTATGACGCCACACGTGACGCACACGTCAGCGATCGCCAAGTGCGTCATCAGCAAGTCAATCCTGGACTTCCTCCGTCTGGTCCTGGCCAGGGTCACCAGCACCACCAGGTTGCCCAGACCTCCAACTGCCAGGAGCACCCCATACGTGATCAGAACCGCCGTCTGATCCCTGGGAACTGTATCCTCAGGGATAAAGGTTGTGTTGGAGGCTGCAGTACTTATCTCGAAGTAGTCCCAGAACTGCTTGTCTATCTCCGTCGTCGTCACTTTAGGAGTCAACTCCTCATCCTCTTGAGGCAACATCATTTTGTTGATGTTAAAAAACAGACACTTTTATCAAGCAAGATTTCATCAAGGTTTCAAAAGTACACTCAACTGAAAGTATTTCAAGAAGTTTACAAAGTACTTCATTTTACAGCACTCGCACCAACTTGAACAATTGAATTCAAAAATGTTGAATAGTTGTAAAACATTCTCAAATCACTGAACATCTCATTTGAAGAATGTTAAATAAGATAATAAATGTTTGAATTATACTTTGAAACACAAACTAATTTCTCAAAGTTATTAGAAAACACATGCTTTAAATCACTCCGAATTGGAAGTACAAGATTAAACTTAAATCGAAGACTTTAATCAGCTTTCAATTATAAAATAACTGTTTAACAAAACTTTTGCAAACTTTTTAGGTAAACTTTACAATATTTTACCACATTGGCACTTAAATACACTTCAGTATTAGAATAAATCAAGTCAAATAAAAGTACACTTTGTAAGCAATCAAACGAAGTTCAAAGTTCCACGCCTCTCGTTAATACGGAGAGCGACCGTAGCGCCGTACTGTCTACGCGAATTCGTAGCACTGACTGACTACGGACGAGCGGCTACAAGCTACGAGGCTACGAGATTCATCGCGTCGAAATAAATGCGGCTGTGATACAGATAACAAGTTAACTTTTGCTGCGTTCATATTTTTGAAGGCTGTTATTTTATACTAAAATAACATATTTATGTTAATTTTGCTTATAAACGAAAGCTTTTAGGAGTCCCCTCCCGTGGAAAGTGGAGTAGCGAAAAGCTCTCACCCCTAAATCTAATATTCGTAAAAACATAAAATAAATCGCTTCGAATTATGTACGTATTTGTGTAACAACGTGTATGTAATTTCGTGTAATAAATGATCACCGAAAACACATTTTTGCTATTATTTAAAACCATGTCAGTAACCATGACTGATAGTATTCAGGATTACTATCGACACAATATAGAGCACTGGTACGCAATTATTTGCCCTAGTCCTATTAGATTTTGTAAGATATGTAGGTCAATTTAATTCTACCCTAGTAATCCGGTTGGGCTATTGACTTGGGCAAGTCTTGAACGCCCCAATCTGCAAATGAAGCAATTAGGCATTAATTTAGGTGTCTACTAGCCGATAGTAACAGGATGTGCGTGTATCTGTAAACGTTGTCGCACAAAAAAAATCTTATTAACAGATGTTCCCAACCTGTTTTTTGGAAAAACTTACATTTTTTTATAAAATGACTTAATGAGGCGCTTTAATTCATACTTAAAGTTCCAAGAAAGACCTTCCATGACCAAATAGGACAAATTTTGAAGAAGGGTCAAATCAAACGTCCCTTAATCGACGAGCATGCACGAAGAGGTTGATGGATGTGAAAGAAGCAAAAGTGGTGTGCTAGGACCGTAGCACATGGCAGGAAGTGATCTCTGCCTACCCCTCTGGGGAAAAGGCGTGATTTGAAGTTGCAAAGTATGCAAAGTCCACTTATCCGCATCATAAAAAGTGGACGTTTGAATGACCTTCGATATGTCTGTCCTATGCGGTCGGTAAGGTAGACTAACCTAGGTTCACTCTACTCCACAATTATGCGTCTTGTGTATGTGTCTTTAAGCTGAAGCATTACTGTGAAGTACGAGTGTCTTGTGTTTAGGCAAAACCGAATTCCCTTTGACGCAATTGCCACAAATTTCGAGGTCTTAATTCCGGTACGTCTCTCTGTGGTTTGCTAATGCGTACATACGGCAGTAATCACTCCGAGATGGAGTCCATAATTATACATAGTATCATTGTCTCTGCTTTATTCGAGAAAGGCGCGGTTTGTTCATATTCTATTTGGTCTATTGTGCCTGTCGACCTGTAGAGGTGGAGTGAGGTCATCCCGTTAGCCCTTTATAAAAGAAATCTTATGTGCGTTTAGTTGACTTCTGGCGGTTAAGGAAAATAAAGTGAGGAAACCTGTCCACCTGCGCAGAAATAAATTTGTGTGGGCCCACACTTGGCCAGAGTAATTGACCTGACCGCCCTAGTTTAGGATAAGCTCGTGCACTGGCGATGTCATAGTAGTTGAAAACTGGTTTTGGACTCCCATGGTGCTGCTATTCGGCGATGAGGTACACCGCGGTGTTTTAGTTTGAAGGCCCCCTGGGCATTGCTACTCGCCCAAGAGCTGTACTGTAGCTGGCATTTACTTACAATAACGCCAGACGTTGTAAATTCCAATAGACCACTGAGAGAGAATCCGTCGGGTAGTAACTTGATAGGAAGGGCCTATCCTAGTGAAAGGTCCTAAATCATTTCATCGCTTTAAAAAAAGCTTAAGCTCGTGTCCTTGGGTATGTAGGCTGACGATGAATGGTTAGAACTTTTGTGCAATTAATCGTTGACATGTCATCGCGCCACTTAATACCATTCGCATAATTATTGGCGAATTCTTCCGAACCGTGACGAAGGTATTTTGTTCCCGTTTAATTGCGAACGTGTCGGCCATGACGCTGCGAGTCACGTGCGTCCGGGGTGTAATTAATTACTTTGTATAGGACCGGAGAGTGTAGAAAGTAAGTTTTTCATGCTAGTGGTAGTCAGTTTAAATCCTGCCACGTGCCAATATGTTATCTACATTTAAAATGTACGGTTATCGCGGTGAAGACGTCAGGGACCAACCCGCACTTAGCCAGCGCGGTCGACTAAGGCTTGATCGCATTAGCGTAAACTCGAGCCCCTTGAGAAGATGTTAAACACAATCCTTTGGTTTTTTTTATGTCAACCCGACGTTCTCTACAGAGTTCATAGTGGTCACAGAGTGGTTCCTGTGATAGCTTTGTGTAACGTCTTATTATATGCGATTTTCATTCGCAAAATAATTATGTGAGCACCCTTTGAAAAAAATACGTTTATCTATTGATGGAAGGTTCAAAACAATTGTAGATCCAATCTTACTATTTGTAGGTAGTGTTTCCATATCTAATAAACAATACTATTTGCATAGAGTTTTAGACCGAAAGAATAACGAAACCCTTAATCGTTTAAGTACTTTGTTTTCAGCCTGCTTTGCAGGTGTGTTCTCGGAAACGCATGATTACGGGTAAACTCTATAAAACAAACCATGGTAAAATTCCCAGAATTTTTCAGTTTTTTAAATTTCAATTCTAGATCTCTCTCTGTAAACATGACAGTTTAAAATCATACATTGAATTTGGGATTTATAAATTGAAAATTAGAAATGGGGATTTTTATTGACAAAGCTGGCCACTTTCTGACGGCTTGACATTCTCCTGATAAAAGTAGATTTTAGCAGAAAATCCAAACAAACTTTGACACAGCCCAGGGCATGAACCCTACCAGCAAAAGGAACAAAAATCTCGCTTCACATTTTGGCCGACATCGAACATTTTGCCTGAAAGGGTTTTCTTGTAAAGAACCAAAACCGTCCGTTTTTGCTCCATGAAATTTTGCATCCGGTGTATGAATTTTCATTCATTTAAATAAGCGGTCTGGTCGAGAGCCTTTTTCGGACACGTCTAAATTTGAATATAAATGAGTATTAGAATAACTATATACTTAAACTTCTTCTTCTTTCTGGGTCTGGTTGAAAGTCTCTAGCATAAAATCTATCCAAGTATATACTGACGTACATATGTAATGCCGTATCACATAAAACTTCGCTTCTCTGTTGAGGCAAATATTTTTTTTTATCTATTAAAGATTAATAGGTCGATTTTTGAAAAGTTAAATACTGATTTTTTCCTAAAATATTTGCTAGATGGCTTCAAATTTAGTACTTGCAAATAGACCTAAACGATTTTAGAACGAAAATCAAATTATAAAGCTTTTAGCCTGTTCTCTAAACTCTTTTTTAGGCCAGCTACAATGTATTTTACGCGGTTAACACTTATTTGAAACTACAATATATTTTCACGAGAATTTTGTGTTTTCATAAAGTCCTTCCATATTTGTTTCAATCGAATAAAACAAACATTGCGTGATGTCTGAATTTATTTTCATGCAAATTGGGTATCAAACTGCGAACATCGTGGGCCGAGAAAGTTCCCACCGAGCGAGTTCCCTAGAAACAATAATACTACTAATATATTGTGCTCTGATGCTAATATTAAATGCGAATTTTGTGCTTACTAAACTTTTTTCTGGTTTGACCTCATCATCAGCCCATTCCTGTTCACTGCCGGACATAGGCCTCTCCAAATGCACGCCACTTCTCTATATCCTCGGCCACTCGCATCCAGCTCCTACCAGCCGCCCCGCGCAGATCGTCACACCACCTGGCCTGCGGGCGTCCTACACTACGTTTGCCGAAACGCGGTATCCACTCCAGAACCTTCTTCTCGATAGAATCGGCTTTCCGAACCGGTGGTAGAATTACTTATTTATTTAATGCAATGACGATTTATAAGTGCATGTGAATGCCTATATAAATAAAGAAATTTTGACTTTTGACTTTTGACTTTTGAACCCGTCTACCCCAACCTCTAACCTATCTGACCTAAATATTTACTGCCCACTACTAAACTGTGAGAAGGGAAAATTGTACATAATATGGACAAAGTGCACCTGTGTTGGCGCACACAATTCTATGCAAAACTCGCAATCGATATTTCTGTACAGTAGTCAGATATTTACTTCTCTTTGACCGCCTTACCTGAAATTGCACCTGTACCAAATACAATATAATAACAACACTGTTATGATATTGTATTTGCTACAGTTTTGTAAACTAAACAGTAAGCCAGTAAGCCCCTAGAAATTAGGTGGAGTGGTATCGTAAGCTTCTTAAACAATAAGCCAAAGATTCAAGTTAGACGGTGGAAGTACTTATCTTATAGTCGCCTTAAGCCCGTTAATAGCTGTCCTTTCACGTATAGAAATGCCGATGATAATTGTGAACGCAAGAAGTTGACAAATTCTTCACTGCTTTATATAAAAACTACATGGCACGGAACTCCCTTTTAACTTTAAAAAGTCAGAGAGAAAAAAACAGGTCTATTTATATTTTATAAAGTCAGGGTGTGTTTTTTTTAAATCGTTCCCTCGTGAATCGTGTCAAACATAATATGAAAACAAAAATAACGTTGTTGTGCGGGAACTGAGCCAATTAATACTATTTGAGGTCAAGCTACCGTTCAATTTACTGTTAGGTTGACACAAACATACAGTATATAACATTCTGCTAGACACTTTTAATTGAAATTCTAGTGTAGTGCATCTAAGTAATTTCTTTATTTTAGATTAGCTTCGCTCCGCTTGCGACTCCGTCCGCGTAGAGATGTTTAACGGGTAAAAAATTTCTTCTTTATAGCGCAGTCGGTTAAAAAGTAGCTTATATCCTTTTCTAGTCTCTGGACTATATCTGTACCAAATTTCGTTTAAATCAGTTCAGTACTCTATGCGTGAAAGCGTAACAGACAGACAGACAGACAGACAGACAGTGTTACTTTCGCATTTATAATATTAGTAAGGGTAATAAATAAATATTCTACAACATCAGATACATTAGAAAACTGAAATATCGGTAGCTTATTAAAACAAAACAACATCACAAACACATCAATTTATTAGGTAACATAGTTTATAAGAAATCCCAACAATACCGGAAGTCAAATTTGTTTGTTTACATTTTGACCACAGACTCTCTGTGGTCAAAATGTAAACAAACAAATTTGAAGATTCTTTTATTATTAAAATAAGCCATCTCAAATTTAATTACGACTAAGGAAATGGTCGGGGCGATTACATTTAATCAACGGAAAAAGTTATCAGAATTAATTACAATGCTAGAAACATGATAATATTGTTAAGTCAAGAGTAAAAATTGATTATAGAAAAATGAAAATATTTTTTAATTGAGATTCGTAACTTGATTTTTAGAACTGTAACATAGAAACAAAAAAAATCCTTTAATTACCACATTCTAGAAATTAGTAAGTTTTTATTACTAAATTGCCAAAAATGGCTATCTACAAATATTTTGGATGTAATTAATGAAATTTAATATTTTTATTTTATCCTTAAAAAATTACACGAATAAGCACACAATTAGGTTACAAGGGCGTAGAGACATTGCCAGTCTTAGTGTTCTCTACCGTCTCTATAACGGGGAATGCTCTGAAGAGCTATTTCAACTAGTTCCTCCCTCCCCTTTTCACTCCCGAAAGAAAATCAAAATCAAAATCAAAATTTATTTATTTTGTGGTCCACAGGTAATTACGTAGGTCTTAAACTATTAGCATCTACGAGTCCCTTGGGCGTACAAAATGACAGTGCCTGACAGCGCTGCCATCCACATACAATGCAGGCTCTGATGGCTCGGACCAAGTGATTCAGTTCCACTCTCTTTTCTGCCCCGTGTCATTAAGACACGAAATGCCCTTCCAGATCATGTTTTCCCTCCCTCCAATGATCACGGGCTCTTCAGGCGGGGCGTGAAATGGTAAACAGGCCTTCACTCACCTGAGTGCGACAGGTCTTCTCACTTCCGCTTATTATTAAGTGGAGTAAGGTAATTTTGTTAATAATTATTTTAAAAAAATATGATATCTCTCATTACATTTTTATTTCTTGTTCTTAATGCTATTGACGCACAATGTAAATTTAAAATTAAGAGATCTCTCATTAAGATAAAAGTTAAGTGATACCTGCTAAGTATATAAAAATAAGTAAAACTGTTGCCTGTAGCGCTACCATGAGTTAGCTATTGAAAACTAACGTACGTTAAAAACCTATTAAATTGTTTTTTTCATACCACCGATTTTAGTTCTTAGCGTTACCACTAGGGGCGTTTTTTCATAGACATTTTTTACATAGCCGATATCGAGTCTGTTACTTTTAAAATCACGGTAGCGCTACTGAACTAGGATCTAGACCTAAGTAAGTTTAGTAGCAAGTAAATATTGATACTACGGTCTGTTCATGGACAAAGCCTTCAGGTTTCGTATACTAAGGGATAACTGAGTGGGTGTAAATTCAAATAGGTAACATTTTATATTAAGCCGTGGGGGCGTGAAAGGCTCCAACGCCTGAAGACCTGATTAACTTACAACGAAAAACCATCGACGTAAAGGCATTTTAAGCCCCCAGAATAAATACTGGGTAAATATTTTAGTCATCGAAAATTTTGCTAGGTATCGATAATAGAAACCTTTTATTTTTTATTAATGAAAAAATATAGACTATTTTTATATTCAGTTTCAACTAGGCATTGATAGCTAAAATTCTGTGAATCTGTGAATAAGATTCTCGTTTCACATTTTGCAGCAAAACAAATAGTAGTATTGTGGAGGGAATTATATTTTCCACGACTGAAGGAGGCAGAAAAATGAAAAGCTTCTATATTTAACACTATATTAAAAGAAATTCAGAGGCCTACGGGCGGCTTAAAAACTCTGACACCAGGTTGTTCATCAACCACACGATAAGAAGAAGAAGATAAGATATTACAATTAAAAGTTACTAAAATCTAATTAACCTAAGTGAGGGTCCGATGTAAGAACCACACTGATCTAACAAATGGTAAGTGGACAAACGAAAAGGTGAAATGGGGTTAGGTATTCGTGTCGGACCGATGGTGAAGTCTGCGTAGTCGAGGTGCTGGCGCAGCATTTCGGTGCCTCGTGGTAGGTCACGTTGTTCGTTGTGCGAAGTCCATCCGCTGATTGCGACACCTTGCTAGCTCGGTGGTGGCGTGGATACGTAACAAGGGCTTTGATGGAGTAGACAGACTAACTCAGATAGTAACTAAAATTGAGCATTGAGATTAATTTTTGAATTATCGACTAGCAAACAAGTAAATTGGGAAAAAATCACCCAAGATGGATATTTATACTTCGCCGAAATTAAATTCTTTACCAGACGAGGAAATGGCCGCGGTCTGGCGAGAGATGTAAGCTTCATTCATGTAGACTGCCGTCCCCGTCCCCTGTAAATCATAGTTTACATGTGAATCGTTTGCCATCAAACGGGATCCTGTGTAAAATGGCATACTGCTTCCTTTACCCTGACTACGATGATGGCTTTGGAGTAGCCTTGTCATCATCACTGGACTTGCGGGGGAGCGGATGGCTCTCATGCCTAAACGGGATCGTGCAAATACTTAACTGCCATGTGAAAGGGCTGTTACAGACCTAATATTATCTATACTAATATTATAAAGCTGAAGAGTTTGCTTGTTTGTTTGTTTGAACGCGCTAATCTCAGGAACTACTGGTTCGATTTGAAAAAATCTTTTTGCGTTGTATAGACCATTTATCGAGGAAGGCTTTAGGCTATATAACATCACGCTGCGACCAATAGGAGCAAAGATACAATGGAAAATATGTAAAAAACGGGGGAAACGCGAACGAAGTCGCTGGCACAGCTAGTATGATATATGATGAACCTCTTCAAGTGTAAACAATTTAAAATAACGAGAGATATCAATCAAAAGCGTTAAACGATACATTTCCACTTCCACCCCCCTTATTCTATGAACTCTTTGACCTCACTTCGATCAACATGATTTCTGCTAATTATTTTATATAAATTATGATATCAACGTTTGGATTCTTGGATTTTATGTTATTTTACACGATGTCGTTTAAAATATAAGTAAGAGTAAGTGGTGCATTACTTTCATAATAAACGAAGAGCTTTGAATGACGAGTAATAGTTAAGTGTGTAAAAAATAACGCTGCTGCATGAAAGCAACCCTGTTCAACAAAAATCATACAACTTCAATTATTATAATCTAAACTAGTGACCCGCTCTCGCTTCGAGTGCATTTTACATAAAAACCTTCTTCTTGGATTTCTCTATCCATTTAAAATATCGCATCAAAATCTTGTCATCGTTTTAAAGATTTAAGCATACATAGGGATATAGGGACAGAGAAAGCGACTTTGTTTTATACTATGTAGTGAAAAATTTAAGTCGGTGAGACCAATCAATTTGAAACTCATAAAATTAAAATTTGTATCCTTTCCATCTCAAATGTTTACCGTTAATAATAATAATAATCTTTTTTGAAACCAGTAACATTAAATTATTACAAACAATTTTAGCGTGAGTGACTACAAAATAAATATCATTAGCATATACGAAGCGATTCAAATAGCTTGATGTTATTGAGACTCCTCAATTTGATATAAGTAGGTAGGTACTACGAAACACTTCATACATTTTTCTAATTATTCCGACGATCCATCGAATTTAAATTATTACCAAAGAGTTTTTCACACTATTAAAAGTCGTAGACGGGTGGGTCTATTATTAAAAATAAGTTTTCGGAATTGTGTGTAAATTTTACCTAAGTATTTCATGGACGTACTTATCCAATAAAACCATTCAAGGTTCTAAATATAATTTTAATCATGCTGATGCTATTTTATTTTCATAATACTTAGTAGAATTCTTTTTTCGAAATTCCCTACATTAAGCTTAATTTTTAGGGTCCGTAGCCCATTGGAAAAAGCCGAACCCAAATGGATTCGTGATATCTGTCTGTATGTCCGTCCGTATGTCACAGACACTTTTTTCCGAAACTGTAGGATGTTCACACAAAAATATAATAAAACAATAAATTGTTGGGGTTCAACATACTTAGAAATAAAAACTTCTTTTACCAAATTCGTACTCGTATTATGGATAGGTCAAAAAATAAAATAAGAGTGTAATAGAAATAAGTGTCCTACAAGGAATTTAATTTGGTAGGAAAGTGTATCTAATTGATGAGTTATAAAGTACCTCTTTTACATAATTCGCGTCAATATCATCATCATCGCCTATATCTCTCCTCTGGTAGGGCACGGGCCTACCCTAAACTAGGGCGATAAGGCCTTACTCAACCACACTGACCAAGTGCGGGAACGTTGACTACAAAACATTAGAATTTCTTCGTAGGTGTGCAGGTTTCCTTACGATGTTTTCCTTCACCGCGTATTAAGTAGTATTTCCGAAAGCTGACTGGCTTGAAAATGGAAAAATTTGCTGGCTCGGTGGAACAGTGGTCAGTGACCCAGGTTCACTACCTACGGTTCCAAGAGTCGTGGCTTCGATTCCCACTCGAGACAAATATTTATGTATCGGTGTTCGTTCGGTTTCGTGTCTGGGTGTGTGATTAAAAATATAAAACAAGTACTTAAGCTACTTACCACGGGATCAGATCGATGAATGACGTGATGTTGTGAAATATTTATATTTATTTTCCTTGAAAATAGTTTTATCTCCAATGTAGTGGCACAAATAAAACACATTAATATTAACGACGATATAGTTATTAGCAATTAATTTAACGAAGACGTCGACGGTAATTAGTGTTCACATAAAAGCCAAGCCTCGAGGGATCTAACAAGCCAGAGATTCTCAAACTTTAGACCAAATATTTTTTTTAAGTAAAATAGCAAAATGTCTTTTATTTGTTACTAGTGACCGTAGTAGTAGTAGTAGTACCGCCCGAGTTCATCGTTTCCGGTAAATTATCAATAAACCTTCCTCTTGAATCACACTATCTATTTACAACAACCGTATCAAAATTCATTGCGTAGTTTTAAATATCTAATCATACATAGGGACAGACAGAAGACCCGTCTTTGTTTTATCCTATGTATTGATATTCTTCTTCAAGATGGTTCAAATGGGTGTATTTTTAGATTGCATTGACTAAGAAGCTTGAATTACCTACATAACGTATTAAACTTGAATATAATACATTTAAGCGATCTTGACAATAGCTGCTTTTAAAGACCCCACAATCAGATGAACAAAAACCCTATAAGGGTTTATTTTCCCTTTTTGAGGTCCTGGTCCCTAAAAATCTTGACTTGAAATGTAGTACCATAACTTCAGTTCCTGTAGGCTGTTTATTCACTGCTTTTGGGAAACTCTGGGCAAGGATAAATTACATGTATTTTAAAATACCATTTCTCGCCTTTGCTTGTTGTTGTAGAACGGAGGTTTCTAATTACTTTTAATTAAACAATGCGAGATTATTTTCCCAGGAATTCGTGTTGAGTTTCTTCACCAAATTACTTGATTTTCTAAGTTTTTATTTGTGGTATATCTAGATGTAAGAGCGCTTTCAATTTATAAGGCTCCGACGGCTGCAGGCTATACGTTTGTCAAAGGGTACGGAAGGTTGCTCGTTTTCATACAAAAAGCACGGAGCGGCAACCTTGCTGTGTTGGTACGAAAACGTTTGACAGAAGTATGAGATGTTGTATGATTGTTTTTTACTGTGCCAAAATATATGCCTCAGCTAATTTACAATTTTCCTTGTGATAATCGGTTAAAGAAAAGAGTTACTATCGAGTTTCTTGCCGGATTTTTTTCAATAGAATCGGCGTTCCGAACCGGTGCAGTGGTTGAATAATTGATTTATTACTGAGTTCACGACTTATAAGTGCGCGTAAAATGTATATATATATATATATATATATATACATACTATGTATGTAATATATGTGTTGTATGTATGTATGTAAATGTATATTAAAAATAAATATAAATATATTTAACATTAACACTATCTTAAGTTCTTATAAACACACTTTTTTTTTCTTTTTACATTTTATCTGTCTTCCTAATTGAACCAGTATTATAATATCTCTCAAACTAAATTTTAAAACTTGTGTTCGCCTATAAGTGGCTTAACATTTAGTTCACTGTATTTATTAAGCTATGTTGGTGGACCTTTTTTTAATAAATAAATAAAATAAAATGTCTGTATAAATAATGGAATATTGATTTTCATCGAGCTACCTTTTACGTAGTACATTATAGGTGTATAAAACTTAGGTGCCTACATAACTATTCCGCGTAGCATCCGCCCGAGCTTTTAAGAGACAGACTGACTGAACAGAGCTTTAAGAAAGTTTACTGTCACCTACAGTTAGCTTTTTAAAAGCGCTAGAGCTGTTACGTTTAGGAATCGAAATGCTAGTAATCAGTACATTTACACTCACCAATATTATGCTCTAGTTTGTGCTGTTACAGATGTGATGCCAATAAATATTTTGGAATTTATGACAAACGTACGTAAGTAACTAATTACAGTTTAAGAGCAGATCTTCGTTTAGATTGAGAGCAATGAACGTAATAAAAGAAACGATTACAATAAAATATCTTGATTTTTTAAAAGTCAGTTGTCTAAAATCTACTCATACCTAATTAAAGTATGTATTTTATGCTTAAATTTGTAAATAAGAATCTATCTAAGTGATTGATTTTACGGACCTTTGCTGTTCACATTTTTGTGAACGAAAATACATACACAAAAAAATGGTACCCAAAATGACTAAAATGCACAGTGGCTCTAAGCGCTCATGAAAAATTGTTGGCAAAAATTGTTTGGTCGTAAATTCCCGCATATCGTTCACAGCGGACATTAATGTGCACAAATGGGCAGGGCTTATCCGCCTACGCCTAGTGTCGACGGAATATCGATAGTTTATCTTGGAAATAAGTTATATTGTTCTGGAATTTCAAAGATACTAAGTTTCAGGCTATTTTGAGGGCAACACCACAGGTTGCCGAACGAAAGCAGCACCTAAGTACCTAACAGTATTTTGGTTTTGTGCTGTAATAATATTTTGTCTAACAATTTCTCGCCTAATCTCAATTGATATTAGACAAATGCTCAGGTAAACTTATAGTGCACACATGAAAGCACCGCGTGGGTGCTCTAGGGTCCTTGACTCTTATAGTTCTTTCTACGGCAATTTAACGTGACCGATGAGAATGCAACAAGTCAATGAGACAGTATTTGGTTGGACTGAGTACTATGTTGCTCTTTTAAATTCGATCGATTTCAATATTGACTTGGAGTTCACGCTATGAGCATAGAAACAGTAGCGAATACATAGGCTACTTAGAGTTTCCGCACGCCATGTTCGGTGTTACCCAGCCGAGCGGGAAATCAGTGAATATAAATTGAATGTTCATTTGAAATAAAATTATTTTTATGGAATAAACTCGAGTTTATTTATTAATATTATTTAGAGAGTTTCGAGCTCTGTACAGCTCGTGATCCGTGACAAGACCCAATCTTGCCCGATACATGCGAGTTTAATCGGCAAAATGTTTTATTTCAAATGTGTAGTGTTCGCGGAAATAATAGACAATACTTAAGTGTTCGTGTTTTTTTCTTTTAAATCTGTTTTTCCTTTGTTTTTTTATCAGTTAGGTACAATAACGTTCTCGATATCGTCCGTAGAGAGGTCACTCTACAGCTTTGACGAGGGTACTGAACAGATTTCGGGAACCCGGCGCCTCTACCACGAAATTTATCTGCATATTTATTTTACCTTGTCTCAGTAAGTGGGAGAGGACGATATTCGTTTTATTAAACTCAAGGAAATATTTATGTCTTTAGTAAGAATGTATGAATGAATTATAAATTATTAAAAATGCTGATCTTTTTTTGCTATGGCAACTTTTGGAAAATGGCACTGTTAACAGAAAAAGACAGTTCAAATGTTCAATCTTAATTTAATTATACCTACTGACAAATTAATGATTTCCTAATGATGGATAAAAATGCGTCCACAAAGATAAGTGTCTACATTTACATCCGTTTTTCATATATTATATAAATAGAGAGGTTGGACCACGGATTCGGGAAACACAGCAGAGGCCTCAGGCCCAGTACCAAATACTTACCTAACAGCTAACATTTACATTTGCCTAATACCACCTATTTCCTCACACCGAGCTGATGAAGCATAAATTACATTACATTGATGGTAAAAATCCTAAGAAAACGTATTTTTGGTCTATTATAATAAAATAAGTTTTTGGCCTGTTCGATGAATCGAACCCACGACCTACATTTGTTTACGGAAGCACAACGTATTTAACAAATGACCTCTGTAATTAGGTATCGCTAAATTGGCAATTACATTAAACTCACCTGCCCCTAATTAAAGACACAAAAATGCGAAAGAAACTAAATAAAGAAAGGTAAATATAAGGAAAACTCGGATCGCCCAAGTTACGACGTTGATTACGGTAAGAGCGAGTGAAGAATCTTGTTGTACGGGCAAATGAACCCAGTCCGTTCCATTCCGCACAGTAAGTGGAGGGAAATTGGACAGAGAACACCTTTTGATAAAGAGAGATGTGGACAATTTTACGCTATCAATTTCTGGCATACTCCAGTGTCCTCCCACTAGGAAATAAAATACAGCTATTTTTAAATAAAACAAATATAGAATAAACTCCTGATTCTTATTATTCTCTAGATATTATGTAGAGTAGTAGTCTTTACGCGCGCTCGTGACAAATTTTACGGATTAAAATCCTACAGTGGGTACAGTGACAATCGCGGTTTACTTGAACTTTATCCGTAAAGATACACATCAATAAGGCTGATTTTAGAGTGCTGACCGCACGCTGACCGTCGCGCTAAAGGTCCAGTATAGCATAGAGATTGTATAGGGACCATTGTTAAGTAATGCTGACCGGTCGGCGCCGACGCCCGATTAAAAATCTATCGGCGCCGAAGATCAGCGTGTCGCCAGCGCGACTGTAAAACCAGCCTAACAGTATGATTTTAGACTTTCGCGTTCCATTACACTAAATTAGTCTTTATAGGTCTACACGCGTTATGAGGAGCTCGCTCGCGATCACGATTGGTGTAACCCAATCGAAACGTCGGGCAGTAAGTAGCTATGTATTTGCTACTCCTAATAACGCGTGTAGACCTATAAAGAATATTCAGCCTAACAGTATTGTTGTATTCTGCACATTTAAATACCTATCAACAGAAAACGCTGTTGGATTGATATTCTTGTGCTGCTGTAAAAATACTTGCATATGTAAGTATTCTCGTCCACACACACAGATCTCTCATTTTCAATTCAAAATACAAATTAGATTAGATGTAGCAATAAAAACAAAAAAGAATACGATTCGTTACAAAAAGTGTTCCCATTTTCACAAACTTAAAAAGAACATAAGTCAACAATAATTCAATTTGAACAATACGCTGTGATCAAGTCAAAATATTCTTTTAATGCAACAGAAGAAAAAAATACTGTATTATGACTTGTTCTAAGTTACTTGCGAACAAATCGTCGCAGTCGGCCCCCGACGTCATCCGTAAATCCATTAAAGAGTAATTACCAACTTTCTTCAATAACTCCCGGCGGAATTGCGAAATCCAAAATGTCGCTCCTAACTAGATAGAACGTGCCCGTTTATAAACTTCGTAAATCTACAATCGGATTATGAGCAATAAATCGTGTACATCTTCTAATAATAGAACGCGTTAGGGGTGGCTATGGGGATTATGGACTTATACCAACTAAGTACACACATACTAAATTATAATAAAACACTTAGCGGGAACTTCGGCGTTTACTTTTTATGTTAACTGTTGTTGATATTCAGAATTATTAAAATAACAATAATAATTTTCATTGTGTTACATAATTAATGGTGATATTGTCCGAAACAGCCAGGAGTGTGTGCGACGGGCTCAATTGTCGGATTTCACTACCGCTTACCATCAGGTGGAGTGAGGTCATCCTGTTAGCCAATTATGAAAAAATAATAATGATGATTAATGAGGTCTTGTACCAAAGGTACTAAAAACAAAAACCCTTTTACATTATCAAATCGCCGCAAAGTCTAACAGCGTGTTCTCATTAGAGATTTTTGGACGATTTCACGGCGAGGCGATCTCGCTGCGATTTCGCCGCGTGCTCATTATGAATTCAAATCTCAAATTTGTGTAGAATGCGGCGCATGCGCTAAGCGGGTATGTTGGATGAGGCGTCCGTACGTAACCGCCGCGATATCGCAGCGAGCTCGCTGCGATATCGCCTCGCTGTGAAATCGCCCAAAAAATCGCTGGTGTGAACAGGCACTACAAAACAACAAACCTTCTGTCTTCATCCTTTATTACAACTAAGTTCTTAATAAAACATAATTTATTACTGATTTTGAGTCTTCACGAAATAATCAAGCTTCACTAATTTAGGGATCTTAAACTTTGGCGTTCCGGTTTAAATTTTGATAATCTCTGAACATCGGGATTAGGTATTAAGCCTACAGTAAAATCCGCAGCTAAGAAGTAAATTCCTTTAAGAAACAACAGAGAATACCTAAAGCATCACAGAAGCCCTTTTATCTTTTTTATTAAGTCCGCTGATTTTTGTTTTTCATTGTGTTATTTACAATATCAGCGATTTTATTTACCAAAAAGATTCCAACAATAAAATCTTGAAAACATGATAAATATTTACAATGCTTCTGAATTGAAAACAGGTTGGCGACTTATTGATTAGTTGAAGGGTTATTTTTAATATTCTTAAGAAGTTTTTCAAAATAATTTGTTATTCTTTACGTTGGTGCACTTTTTTATAATACCCATGTACCTAACAAATTGAAAGAAAAAGAAAGAAAGAAAAACATTTATTGATCACATACAAAAGCACGAGTTAACACACAAACACACATACATAATAGTGATCAACAGGTTCTGCCTCAGCATGTGCTGCAGCGCCTGCTAGGACGCTACTGCGCTTTTTTGTTTTTAATTGTATGGCTGTATCATACAATACACCAATGATACAATCAAAATAATGACGAAAGCAAATGACGGAGTTTATGTTTATACACAGGTTCAAATTATATTACGCGATTACAATAAGAGATGTTTGTTTAATCATGTTATTTCCATGTTACACAGATATGCAATCGATTTTTTAGATTATTAAACAACCAATTAAACTGATGCAATTCAGTTCTAAAAATTTATTTATTTATTTATAGTGTAGAGTAAACAGATAAAGTCAACTGGGTAAGGGTTCCAAGTTTATAATTTCACTTGAAGTTTTATTACCATCAGGCTTTGAGGCTTGCCAAGTAGTTGCGAAGTTATAACTTTTTAAAGTACCTACTTATCTTTAAGTTTATGATGAGCAATGAGAGAAGCTGTCGAGAAAATATTATCAGCCAAGCGTTGTTGTAAAGTTGTGAGAAAACCGAGGGTCTAACCGTTGTTCAACCACTAATCTAGTCGCTAGCTTTTGACATGTATGTTCACGTGTACATCATCCTTTATTACTCGTGTACACTGTATTGACGTCAGATCTTTGACTTTCGCGTTCTATTACACTAAATCAGCAATTAATTCGCCCGCGACCATGATTGGTGTAACCCAGTCGAAACGTCGGGCATTAAGTAGCTATGCATTTGCTACTCTTAATATCGCGTGTAGAGCCATAAAGACTAATATTTAGTGTATATTGTATTAACAAATAGCTGAGCCAGCGACTACAGGCGCGTGGAAAATAGACTTCAAATCTAAAATTCTTATAAACGATTATTTGACTCTTTAACGGTGAAGGAAAACATCGTAAGGAAACCTGCACACCTACAAAGAAATTCTAAGGTTTTTTCGTAGTCCAACCCGCTCTTGGCCAGCTTGGTTGACTAAGGCCTTATCGCCCTAGCTTAGGGTAGACGTATATCGGCTGATGATGATGATGATATCATAATTCTTTTTACAAGTCTAGACATATGTGGATGTTTTCAGCCGATTTTGATTAAGACGGCTATTCTCAAAATCAACTAAGTAGGGTATATCATAGTCATATCATACGTGTCGTTATTTCTTCATTCTTGTAATTTTTTTTTGTTAAAAGATGATTTTTCATTAAAAACCAGTATCTTATACAAAACCTTTTTACATTGCAGTATAACTTTAATTTTTTACGCAACAAATATACTAAGTATCCAAAACGATTAAGTTTCGTAAAATTCATTGGAAAGTATATTATACTTATTCAATACAGTATTTTTGCAGCTCACTGCGGGTTTATATTAAGAAACCCGAGGACAACCATATAAATGACAATAAAAATATGATCTCTACAATACGTGCCGAGATCGATGACTCTATCTCTGATAAAGCCTTCTATCTGCGAGTTATAGGAACGGACGTGTGGGCCACAATCCCGTTCCAATCAATGTGACAATATCGTATTGTGTTGTCAACTTCAATCCTTTGTAAAGCCGCACCAGAAACAATTTAGTTACTGCCAAATATTGAAACGAAGCTCACATATTTTGACGGCTTCTTAGACTATTTAACCGTAGTTTTTTTTATTCGAAACAAAGTTGAATTAATTAGAACTGGGGTTAAAACAGGTGGTTAACAACTGTGCATTTGTGTGTGTGTGTGTGTTTGTGTGTGTGGGTGTGTGTGTCTTTTATAACATATTTTGGTTTGGCAAAAGGTAGAATCTTATATATAAAATTCTCGTGTCACAAATTTCGTTCCCGTACTCCTCCGGCTTGACCGATTCTCATGAAATTTAGTGAGAATATTGAGTAGGTCTGAGAATCGACCAACATCTATTTTTCATAACCCTGAGTGATAGGGTTGTCCACCCTCAACAAGTCGCGGGCACAGCTAGTAATAATATATTTATCTGAAATAGTGTACGCGTATATATTTGCAATGTCTCAGTATTAGTGTACTTAAGCAATGTATGTATGTCCTATGAATACTCAACCTCTGTATTACATCGCATAAAGTTATTTAATAAGTTTTTCACTAGTAGTAGACAAGTATCGATTTTAGCGAAACTCATAATTACTAGGAGTTAATATACTAGATGGAGCAAAGTGTTTCTCAGACAATCAACGAAAAACTGATTTAAAGACTTTATTTTATAAGAGCCTACAGAAGTTTTACGAGTGAGACGTGTGTATTATCATTCCCTCAAATTAATATTTCAGCAAGGGAAACTTTGCAAATATTGAAAGTTAGCGAAAATACGCGTTCATTTTGTCGCTAATACTTCAAAATTGAGATGATCCTTATGAGATATAATGAGAAATTATCATTTACGGGATGTCGTCGATTTCGCCGGAAATCCGAGTTGCCTCATCAAAATAATATAATAATTTATTTTATTAAAATACTCAGAATCCAATTCCAAAAGATGCCACAGACAATTTGTTTTATCTAAAAATTTCACAAAGGAAAGCCATTTGCTTTGAACAGTAAATGGTAGAGAATTTATTGCGAACCAGTTTCTGCTTGCGATTTCGTTTGCGAGGGGTTAAAGTTAATCCCAAATAAAGATTTTCCATCAAATAACATTCAAATCCACTATGTAGACTTAGAGCATAGTATACATCGTTAATTTTATTATTTACTAGTGCCACGCCCTCGCTTCGCTTGGGATGAAACGATACAATTAAAATATAAGGTATCTGTTTGTAATATTGAAATAACGAGTAAATGAGTACTAAATGAGTAGGAATGTATTTCAAATACCCATAACAAAAACACTTTTGGATGTTTTTTTGTCTGTCTGTTTGTTCCCGCTTATCTCCGAAACGGCTCGACCGAATTTACGGGACTTTCACTTATAAGTAGCTTATTTTATATATTTTTTTTTATTATATGCTATTAATTTAATAATTGTTGCCAAAACCATTTCCACGCGGACGAAACTAGTTTTACATAAAAACTTTAATTTTGAATCGAAATCAAATCCGTCCGATCCGTGAAACCTTATCAAAATCCGTGGTTTTAAAGATTAAAGCATATGTACAACAACATACAGGGATATAGAGACTACTTTGTTTTATACTATGTAGTAACTAGCTTTCTACCGCGGCTGTGCTCGTTTTAAATCCCCAGAACAAAGTATTTTTTAATAAAAATATTTTATTGTGCAAATTAGACTTTAAGAGGTAACAAACGAACACACTTTATAGGTACCTAATATTAGTTATGATTTGTTTATTTTAGCAGATAAGTATTTTCTTTCGCAACTTCAATATGTTTTAAAAACGATATAGCATCACACTCACTTCGCTTCGGGTGAATTTTACAAAAAAATCTATCTCTTGAATCTTTCTGTCCATTAAAAAACGCATCTAAACCGGTGCTTTAAAGATTTGAGCGTACATATGGGCAGAGAAAGCGACTTTGATTTATACTTTGTAGTGTTGAAGTTATATTTATGTCTGTATCGAATATTATGTACTTTAGTGAACTGATTGCGCTAATGTGCCAACATAATAGATCAAAACACTTCAAATGATTGTTCGTTTCGCAAATTATTGTAGTTGAGTAGATACGCCGTGTTTGTTCACGTGTTTACCCAATTATTTGCCCAAGGATCGGCTCAATGAGTTAACTCTTTTTAAAAACAATTTTTAAAAAAAAATATTTTGACAGTTTACACCACATGGTATATCCATGTTCATATTCATATTGAAATCTAAACATGTTCACTTATTAAAATTAACGACTTTACGCGATTTTAAATAGTAGCAAATATCTTAGAACTGACTTTGACTATGGCCTTATCGCCCTAGTTTAGGGCCGTGCCCCAGCTGTGGGAACGTATATAGGCTGATGATGATGATGATCTAAGAACAACCGTAGCTATGTATTTTCTACTGTGTTAATTAACTATTTATTTGTGTGGTAGGCTCCAAACGAACTAGGTCGATCGTTTCAAAATAGTGCATGAAAAACCCGGGCTAGAAAACTAAATTCTTTGATGATAAATTGTTTGAAGTTTGTCGGCAGGGAACCCTATTCGAACGATAAGATATACCAATATATCTATCTATTATCTAATCTTCCGTACTAGAGTTTTTGAACTGATCGATACAATGATGTTTTGCCGACAGTCTAGTGTTAATCGTCACAAGTGTAACATAGAGACAACATGTACTTCACAGTACCGGCATACAATAGGCTCTCAAAGATATACATTGTCCTTGTATGGGTAGCGAGTATAGGGGCAATCATTTACTTTTTTCCTACACAGAGGTACTCGTTCGGAAGAGAGCCGAGGCTACACCCTCGAAGTACGAACCTTAAGTACATCCTCCAATGGGGTCCTACGAGTTCTCCCTTCGACATAATGGGTCAAGATCGTTCTGAGTTTATCAGACACGGCTGCGAATACTACAACTGCTTCGTGACTGACAAAAGAGACTTCCTGCCAGATATAACACAGTTCGATGCTGTAGCGTTTAGCGGCAAATTCATACCAGACCGGTGGGACCTGCCCCCAAGAAGATCAGAGAAGCAGAAGTATATCTTCGCGGCCACCGAATCCGCTCACAACTACAGGATCTGTGACAGTGTTTACGATGGCTACTTCAACTGGACGTGGACTTACAAGTTAAATTCGGACGCCCGGTGGAGTTACATTACCATTCACGATTTGGATGGTCACATCGTTGGTCCGAATGTGGAGATGAGGTGGAACCCTAAAATGGAACCAATTGGGGAAGAATTGAAGAGCGCTTTAAGCACTAAGACCAAAGTTGCAGCGTGGTTTGTGTCCCACTGTAAGACTTTGAGTAAGAGGGAGCAGTTTGTTGACGAGTTTCAACGGGAGTTGGAGTCATTAGGTTACGATTGGACGGTGGATGTGTACGGACCGTGTGGGGACTTTAGCTGTCCCAGAAGTCGCGACAGTGAGTGTTTCGAGATCTTGAAGATGGATTATTATTTTTATTTCTCGTTCGAAAACTCTTTCGCTGAAGATTACGTCACGGAGAAGCTTTTGAGTGCTCTCAACAATAACGCTGTGCCGGTCGTCTTTGGTGGGGCTAATTATTCTAGGTGAGTATTAAAACCTTCATTAAGTTAAAAAGGGCAATATATTATTTTCATCTACATATTTAAATTCTTTCTTACCGGATAGCTGTTATAGAATGATGTTAAACCTCCTACTATTCTATACTACTTCTATATTAACTTTTATTGGTAATATTTACATTTTGTAAATATTTTTTTGACTAACAACATTTAAACATTTTTTTACATGCAGGTTGTAAAAGTAACTATTGCGATTTGAACTCTTTAATTCAAAAGCAATGAAAACAGTAAGCTATTCCCATTGCCACGTGTCTAAATCTCATTCAACCTGTTTTGTTTTGTTTTTGTTTATCTTATTTAGAGATAAAGTAGCGTAAAATATTTAAGTATACTTTTTTATGATAACTGCACTGTCCGCATATAGGGGTGAGAGCCATCCGCTCCCCCGCAAGTCCAGTGATGAAAGTGTATTCTAAGTTATTAAACGAGTCACATTAAATCCATGAAACGTGACTACTGAAATGAAAATATGCGTAATGCATAAAAAAGATATATTGCGTTTTTCAATTTCAAAATCTATATCCAAAATGTTGTTGGTACTTCTGATTTCTGATCATAATTGATTGCGTACACAAAAGACCCTTTTATGTATGTAGGTATTATTAACACCATCTAACTGCTTTGATGTATTATACAAAGTGCGTTAAACATTTTCCTCTTTTTCTTCTTTCATTTGATCTTTAACGAATAGGCGATTTAAAAAAAAGCTGGACTCGTTGCTCCTAAAATAGAACACGGAGTATATACTTTATGTGAACATATACTTTATGTGAAGACTTTTTTACTTTGACAAACTACTACTACTTTGTCTATTTTGTTATTGTACAGTCAGCCAAGAAAGTGGTCTACTACTTTTGACAAAAGTTTCTGCGAGATGTAACGATCGCTAAGGTTGACAATAGTCACTGACACAATCTTGTTGTCTGGACAAATTGACCTTTTTTTTTCATGACGTTCAAAGAACCTCAACCGTAGGATGGCACACCACATTTTTGGCTGACTGTACGTAAAGTGCCTCCGCAGAATACCATTGGTCGTGGTAGCTCTACTCGCCGTCACGACCTTATACTAACCTTTTGATATCTAATTTGATTTGATTTTCTTAATTTTTTTTAGTTAATAAATAAGTACTTTGTTTTGTTTTTATTTTTATTTTAAACCATTTAACAAACATACTTAAAGTTTTAATCATTTACTTTAAAGTTTAATCGTTTAAATTTTCGAATCATTGAAATGGATTTAAACAAATATCTTTTGATCCTTTTTGCTATAGAAATTACGTAACACACAAGTCCTTCCAGTATTAAGTAGGAGCTTTTGTAAGCTTGTGCCTATTGTATGAACACAGCTTTGGTTCGTAGGTAGAGCGTTTCCCAGCGTAATCTGCAGAGCTTTCTTGTGTGAGGGGATTTGGAAAACTATTAACATTTAAGTCGGAAAAGCCATTTCTCTAATTAAATTATCTTCAAGTACTGCGAACTTAACATGTACGTTATATGTTTAAGTACGTTGTTCTAATGAGAAATAAATATCTTTCAACCTGACTAGCATACTTTGAAGACTAGTAAAATAACACAAATAATGAAAAAAAAGACGTGTGGCACTCGGGGACTGCCGCGGTATAGCTATTGCATAGCATCGTCCGATTTCGGAGCAGCTCGTCTCGATTCGTGCGAGTTTCGTAGAGTCGTACAATACGTCTAACCGCACGCACACAAACACCGTGCCGAAATCTACCGAACTGAAACGACGTTAGACGATTGTGAGGTTTTTTTCGTTACGGAATTTCTCGGTTCGGTCGCCGCGCTCAAAGCCCCCGATAAAAGCTATGCGATAGCTTAAAAAAGGTTTAGACAATATTGTTTTCCTTTATTTTGTAAAATACTCACGTATTGTTTAATCTCACGAGGTGCTTTCTTCTCAAAGCCGTAATTTATTTACTAATTAGATTTGGGAAATGATTTAGCTACTTTATACTTAATCTGGAATAACATTCGTCAGTTTCATATAATATGTGTATCACGCGTGGATTACGATCTCAGATAACATATTTTTTTGTTGATGCCCGATCCCATGATTGACGGCTCGGTGGAACAGTGGTTAGTGACCCAGGTTTACTACCTACGGTTCTAAGAGTCGTGGGTTCGATTCCCACTCGGGACAAATTGTGTGACGATCATCGGTGTTTGTTCCGTGTCTGGGTGTATTATTAAATATATTTAAGTATATTTGTGTATCCACTGTTGATTCTGATACCCGTAACACAAGTGCTTAAGCTACTTACCACGGGATCAGATCAATGTATGTGATGTTGTGAAATATTTATATTTATTTATGACTAGCGACCCGCCCTCGCTTCGCTTCGGGTATATCTCTATCTTTATATAATATATTTCAACCCCGTAAGGGATTTTACATACAGAAGTTATTTCCCAATAACTCCCGTTCCCATGGGAATTTTGTTATATCGCGTTGGAAGTAAGCTTTACGTTCATTAGGGTACCTGCATGCCAAATCTCAATCGTCTATCTATATCGCGGTTTAGATTTTTTCATACAAAAGTTTTTTTCCTATTACTCCCGTTCCCGTGGGAATTTTACAATATCCTGTTGCAACTAAGCTTTTAATTTAATAAGGTACCTCCATGTCAAATTTCAAGCGTCTAACTTATGCGGTTAGTATTTTTCATACAAAAGGATTTTCCCGTTATTTCCCGTTCCCGTGGGAATTTTGGGAAATCCTGTCCTAACGGATGCCTACGTCATAACATCTACCTGTATGCTAAATTTCATCTCGATCCGTCCAGTGGCTGTGACGACTTCGTCCGCGTAGAGATGTTTAACGGCTAAAACATTACTTCTTTATAGCGCAGTCGGTTAAAAAGTAGCCTATAACCGTTTCTAGGCTTTGGACTATATCTGTACCAAATTTCGTTTAAATCGGTTCAGTACTTTATGCGTGAAAGCGTAACAGACAGACAGACAGACAGACAGACAGACAGAGTTACTTTCGCATTTATAATATTAGTAAGGAGTAAGGATTGTTCAAATGTGACGTCGAGCCAAACTGTGGTCAAAAGCGGTCCATATGTAAATAAAAATGTTTCCCGATAAGATAATCTCTTATCTGCCATGTGTCATAGCGCCTAAATCAGCCGTAACAATTTGCTTAAGCGAAAGATATGCTTATCAACATAATCTGTCACATACACTCCTAGTATCAGACTAGTCAATTAGGATTTCTACTTAACATTTAAGGTTTTAAGAAAAATCGTTATTTAAAACCAATAGGAATTGGAAAATTTTAGCTACAAATTAATGTTTACAATCTTGAATCTACTAAATACTATGCAATACTTATTAACGCTTAAGCTATATGACTAGAAGAGTGAGTATGAATGTCAATGGACGTAATAGTAGAGGAAGACCGGATGGATTGCGTAAGAGCTGATATAGGAGTAAAAGGAGAAGACACAGAGTTGACGAATGACAGGCCCGAGTGGAAGGAGTATATGTTGCTCCGACTCACCTTAGCGTGGGACAAGGCAGGAGAATGATGATAATGATGACTTATAAACTCTCTACAAAGATGTAATGATAATGAAATGAAATGAAACAACTTTATTTGCTAGAATTTGATGAATTGCTTTTCAAAAAGATAGCGCAAGGAACAATTCAATTAATAAATACTTGTTACTAAGATTATAATTAAAAATAAGAAAACATAGCAAACATATTGTACTTAATATTTGAAGAAGAGCGGGGTTTCCTAATACAAGCAAATCTGTTGCTTAAAAGAAAACTCCAACCACAATTTGCTGTATAACATATGTGTTACCGAATAAATAATTTTGATTTTTTTTTGAGCATCATAGTGTTTCCTGTAATATGTAACATTAATTAGTGTTTTATTATATTCCTAACTTTTACATCTATTGTAGAGTTTCGTGCATTATACGGGCGTTGTGTGAGAACAGTATTTTCTACCAAGTTATCAAAAACATTAAACACGTAATCAGTTGACGTGAATTGTTAATTTGAGACTTGCCCGCATGTTGTGCATAGATGCGTGCGTCAAATTAATTGTGTTTGCTTTAGGAGTGAAATACATAGGGTTTAGGGTATAAAGATAGAAAGATACAAAGATGAATATATTTAAAACTAGCTGTGCCAGCAACGTCGTCCGGGTATTCTCTCGTTTTTTACACATCTCCTACTGTATTTTTGCTCCTATGCTCCGAACTGCTAAGCTTTCAGGAGTTACACGTGTTATTGTGAGTCAACTATAAAAGATAGACATGTGTTGTTGCGGGATATTTTTTTTTGGCATCAGTATCGATCAATAATTACAACCTGATAGTTATTTTGAAAATATATTTTATGTACAGAATTGACCTCTCTACAGATTTATTATAAGTATAGATAAAACTAATAATTTATACCACTTATCTTAAAACATGGGTATTTTGCCAATTCTATAAGTGGATCCTGTACTTATTAAGTTATGGACTTATTTGAACTATCGTACCTACACGTTGACAAAAATACCAGTGTCATGAAAACAGATTTTATACGTTTAACAAAACATCTAAGCGATGACTCATCGTCATCGCTTAGATGCTTTTTTTCATAATTGGCTAACAAGATGACCTATGACTATGCGGTAGTAAAATCCACATATGATGCCGACAGGCACAATAGACCATATTGATCCTGTCGCACTCATCCTGAAGGACTGCTTAAATGCCGTTTCACGCCTCGCCCGAAGAGCCCAGGATCTAGAGGCTTAGAAATAGACGGCAAATATACTATACCGGACACGTTTTCATTTAGTTTAGTTTATTGTCTATTATTCGCGCGAACACTACACATTTTAAATAAAACTTATTTTACGGATTAAACTCGCGTGTATTGTTATTCTAAACATTATTTAGAGATCCAAATATTTGATACCGCTGGACACGTTTTCATTTTTTTATTTGCCACATTTGCTATGGAGTCCCATTGTGTATTGCGTGAGTAGGTACATGAACTGCGAATGAATATTCACGTGCAAAACTGAGAAATTCGATTACAGTTATGCATACAGCCTAGAGCCGTACGAGCGGAACACCAAATAAGCCGGATTTGTAGAGTGACCACCATGACAGGTGTTTTTGTTTTACCGGAAATGTTTCACTTACGTTGGAGCAGTTAGTGCAATTGGCTAAAATGTTTTAGAAATGTTTAAATTTTATCACATAATTATATGTCAAATTACATATTGTAATAAGGTTTTCTATCTTTTAATTATGCGGTTTTTTGTATGCATAGTTATTTAATTTTGTTTTTATAAGAGACCTTCAGGGTGACCTCGCTCTACATGATGGTAAGCAACTACTCGCTCTGTGTGAGGTCCACATATGAGGTCGACAGGCCTAATAAACCCTGTGCCTGTCGATTGTTAAATTGCATTCTTAAATGTTATTGATATATTCTTCCTTAGCCCTTTTTCTACCATTTTGGTGTAGGCCGCCTTCAGCTTCTTCCATCCCTCTTGTTATCTTAAATCTTAAAAAATAGACATTGTCCAAAGGTTTAATGGTAACCCTACATTATGTTTGTGCTTAAATTTTAAATATGAATACAGTTTTGAAAATGCAAATACACGTATATAGTCCATATAAATATCGAAAATATCGATACAAAAATGATTTATAACTGTAGAATTTAAAAGGTTACATTCGTATCGTTAAACTCGTAAATAATGCATACGGGTAGGTAATAAATTATATTTAACTCGCAATCGATTAGTATTGACTCACAGCTTTAAATTAGGTATGTTGCACATAATAATTATTTTCATTCAAGGAAGGATTTAGATACACGTAAAGTGTATTTACCTGTTGATAACAGTACCTACAGTAGAGTGAATGTGTTAGTCATAATTTAGCCTCCGAATGTAGAGCTGATGTGAGTGGATATTAACTGAGTGATAAACTATTTTATTAAAATTCAAAATGTGTTCGTATTCACCATTTACAAACCTTTTTACTTTATTGAGGTGCAGTGCGGCTTATCGATGCAGAATACTTAATGGAACTAGTAAATGAACGATCGTAATAAACGTAAGCTTTAATTTGAAATTATGGTCATATCAAATTAATTTGATTGGTGATATAAGGCTGTATGATTAACAAATGAATTGCCTACCTGATGTTTACTTAGTATTTTGGCTCAACGACCCGAAGTGGATCCTAGTCTGATGTTTAGCGATGTGCATAAAAAAATAAAAGCGCGACAGAATATACAAACCATCTATACAGAACCCTTTCAGTCAATCTCCATCGTAATTACCCACTTTTTCAACGATAAGATATTGCTTATCTTCGTAAGTACACATTAATGGTAACACCATTCCCCGAAAAGTCGCGACGCGGTAAATACGATTTCACGCACAAAATACGATGCTACATACAATACGAAGACCATAATGCCTCGAAAGGTTTACCTTTTTATCGTCGGGACAGCATTTATGTGCATGATAACGATTCTGTATCGCGCGGATAACCTCAGATCAAGAAACGAAGAAGGTATAACGGAAATATTCACGACGCCCCGAAGCATACGATCACAATTCCTGAATAAAACAAAATACATCCTACAATGGTCTCCTCGGCTGTCGCCTTTCGACCTGATGGGACAAGGGAAGGAAAAATTCATCGAATTCAATTGCAATTACCAAAACTGTTTCGTGACAGATCAAAAGGACTACTTACCCAACTTGACGGAGTTTGATGCGGTCGCTTTCAGTGGTAAGCACATGCCGGCAATCGAAGACTTACCGAAGGTCCGATCAGAGAAGCAGAAGTACATATTCGGAGCTGCCGAATCAGCGCACAATTACAGGATCTGCAATCGTGCTTTCGACGGATTCTTCAATTGGACGTGGACTTATAAGCTAGATTCGGATGTGCGGTGGGCATACGTTACCATTCATGACTTGGATGGTAATATAGTCGGGCCGAAGACTGATATGACCTGGCCTCAGTTACAGCCAATCGGTGAAGAGTTAAAGGCTTCTTTGAGCAGTAAGAAGAAAGTGGCAGCGTGGTTCGTGTCTAACTGCAAAACGCTGGGAAAAAGAGAAGTGTTTGTGAAAGATCTTCAACGGGAACTACTAGAGAAAAATTATGGTTGGTCTATCGACGTTTACGGGCCTTGCGGGAAATACCGCTGCCCAAGGAGTAAAGAAAATGAGTGTTTCAATGCTTTGAAAAGGGACTATTATTTTTATTTCTCGTTCGAGAACTCTTTCGCCGAGGATTATGTGACGGAGAAACTGTTGAACGCTCTGAACAATAACGCAGTGCCGATCGTGTATGGAAGTGCTAACTATTCAAGGTACGTAATGTACTAAACATGTAGGAAATAACTATTAATGGTATTGTAGGTAGGAGCTGCATGCGAGTAGCCGAGAATAGAAGGAAATGGCAAGCATTTGGGGAGGCCAATTATCTGTCTGATGGTATTTTGTTATACCGCTTATACGTCAGCTCTATTAAATTCCCACCGGAATTCCAATGCAAATATCGTACAGTTATGGATAAAAATACAAGCGATATGAAATCAGTTAATTAAAAAATAATTAGTTCTTTAATAGCATGGATGGTAGCAATCGAAGTTTATTCGGCAATATTCGTAGGTATTAATTAATTATGTCTTAACTAATAATTTCATATCCTTATCAATATACCTCAAGGCTGAACTAACAAGCACTATCTAAGTACTTATAAATTAATAAAAAAAATACTTCGATATGTTATCTGAGTAAGAAGAGGTGCGTATGCAGAATTTAACGTTACAGTTTTCATTACTTATGGCTTTGACCACGCATTGTCGGCTTTCACCTTGACCTTAAAGGTTATTTATTTACTTTTAGGTCATTGTTCTTTTTACGATATTTCGATCTTGATAACATTGTATTATATAGTGATATATCGGTCGTGGGTGCTATCTTACATCGTCACTACTAGTTAAAAGTCAGCCACTCTTGCCCGTGACCATGAGCGCTGTATAAAGCTGAAACGTTGGGTCTCCAAATAATATGTTTAGAATAACAATTCACGCGATTTATCCGTAAAATTCGTTTTATTCCTTAAGTTAACTAGATTCAGAATAAGAGTATTTTTAAGTTCATGTTACGTTTCATCATATCATTCATCGAGATTTATACTGTGGCTTTGAATCGTCATTAAAATTTTGTGAGAAAATTTAGCTTGATATAACTTGTTCCCTAAAAAAGTCGGTAACAAATTTCTGACTAGTGAAATTACAATTCAAGCCCTAGAAATCAATTGTGTTATAAGTTTTGAAGGAAAAGCTACATACGATACATAATTATATCAACAATGCTTTGTCTCTTTACTTGAAGAAAACTTGGTTTGATAGGATTATGTTGCGTCTTTCAACATTATAATACAATATTATATTAAGCGGTTAAGGATTGCGAATACAAATTGTTTTAGGTACAATTTGAAATTAATACTCGAGTTTGTTTTTATCATCAACACTTTCTCAATCTTAAGACTAAGTAATTACAATTTGTTGCTACTTAGGTGTGTCTAATTTAATTAATTATTGTTCTATTATTTTTTCTAAAACTGTCTCATCTGCACAATTTTGTGTGGAGACATGAAGATTAGCTGCAGACGAGGGATAAAATTTATTATCCATTTCACCCTTAATCATTCCGCTTAAGGATTAGGGCAGAACCCTCAGAGGTCCATAAGAAACCGATTAATTAGGCACGATTAACTGCCTCGTTGGTCTATTGGTAGCAAGTGTTTTTAAAGATTTTATTATTACTAACACTATGGATCGAGTCCGGGGTCGGGCAAAATTTGTGTGAGTTTTTCTGTAATAAAATTACTCAGCCCGGAGTTAGGAAGTTGGCGGTTGAACGCCCGCGCCTCGGAAAGCACTTTAAGCCGGTGGTCCTGCGCCTGATCTCTCATCGGTCATGTCGGATTGCCGTCTCACCGAACTATGAGAGTAAGGGAATAGAGAGTGCACTTGTGTTTGCGCGCACACCTGTGCACTATAATATGTGCAGCGTGTGCGGTGCAGCACCAACAGCCTCCTGAGGACCGTGGCGGGGAGGCTGCACGTGGACAGTGCTATTATGCAGCACTGGACTCCTGTTCATCTGATTAAAGACACAGCTATCGTGTATAATCACTATGCACGATAGTAGTGGTCTCAACTTTTTGTCCTACCTACACCTGAACTGTATACTAACATAGTTTTTTAAGATTTTATTATTACTAACACTATGGATTCTGGTCCGAAATAAACGATTTTTATTTTATTTATTATTAATATGACTGATCTCAATTGTGATTGGCCGCGATGGCTGAAATCGGTCGGACGCCTTATTATTTTATTTAATTAGGCACGTCTGACTACAAGCACGTAATAATTAATCTCCATCGTCTTTATGGCCGTTATTGCATGTCAGGTGCACTGAGTCCTTATCAGCCCGTATAACCCAGTTTCAATATTTACACTTTAATTGTTTCCTAGTTTCACTTTGCTTTGTGATCGTGCTCCGCTGAGATACAGGGTCAAAAAGTTAAAGCTTTTAATTACGCGTTATTGGTAGCTATGAAGTTTACTTAACTCATTCTAACTTAATAGTGTACTTATTAGTGTTTTCGTCTTTTTTTAAAAGGTTCATTTTGATATCTGTATTTTTAGTATTTTTTTATAGAATAAAGGTTTGATTAGGTATTCTACAATACCTACATATAAGGGCCATGTTAAAAACTGTTGAAAAAAATCATTTCATATTTAATAATAATATTGACTAATCTATAATAATATATTTACCGATGGATGAAGCGAAAGTGGTGTGCCAGGACCGTAGCACACGGCAGGAAGTGATCTCTGCCTACCCCTCTGGGAAAAAGGCGTGATTTTATGAATGTATGTATGTATATATTAACCGGCACAAAGAACCTCCAAAAATAAGTATTTGATTTTATTTACAGAAATATTATTAAAAAAACTAAAATGTCGACTTTATACTGATAAGGCACATCTCGTAAAGTAAACATCTTGCCAAATAAACGCAGTGCAGTGTATTTTGCTGACTGTACCTTCTTCTCAAACGTTGGTGTCTAGTCAGACTTAATTATTCAAGACACATTCAATGCAGACGCCAAATAAGACTTAGGTAGCTTTAAGAACTTAGAGGTTATTGTATATAAGTAAAGTTTTTATTTTGGACTTGGTAGGGTAAAACAGGGGTAACTTAGTTTTACTGTGCGGTTTCATGATTACTGCATAGTATTAAATAAATAAGCAGCTTTATCTGTCCCTATTTCCCTATGTATTCTTAAATCTTTGAAACTATCATCGGATTTGATGAGGTGTTTTTTATACGGTACGGCGGTACAAACTTATTTTTCCAATAGACAGATAAGATAATATATTGTACATGCAAATCTCATGCTAAACAAATTATTCCCCGTCTCAGACGTTATTCTGCTAATTTTGTTTTAATGGTATTGGAATAACTATTCGAATTTTGGTACTCTCACTGCCACACAGTTTACCTTTTTTTTTAATTACAGCAGCTTGATCGGACAACCTTGCTTGCTTTTTCATTCGTTCAAATAAAAATTTAAAAACGATTCGGAAATGGTAGAAGGTACAGGATACATTTTTAACCGACTTCAAAAAAAGGAGGAGGTTCTCAATTCGTCTGTATGTATAATTTTTTTTTTTTTTTTTTTTTTTTTTTTTTTTTATGTATGTTCACCGATATTTTCGTCAATTATAGACGGATTTCAAAAATTTTTTTTTGGTTGGGTAGAGTTCACTTCCGAGGTGGTCCCATTTTCACCAGTCTTGGATCTGATGATGGGATCCAGGAGAAATCGAGGGCAACCCTCAAATTTTATAGGGACATGTACCGCGTTTTGCATATTATCTGAAGTCATATTGGCATTTGCTTCTGGCTATCATAATCTTATGATGCTGAGCTGATGATGGGAGGTCAACTCCTTAATAGTTATGAGTAAAAGAATAATTATTTCAATACTGTATACATATTAAGACTACTAGTTATAATATCAGTAGCATTACAGGTGAGCTAAACTATTAGGTTGACCAGTCTAGGATCTGATGATGGGATCCAGGAGAAATCGAGGGCAACCCTCAAATTTTATAGGCACATGTACCGCGTTTTACATATTTTCTGAAGTTATATTGGCATTGCTTCTTGCAATCATAATGTTATGATGCTGAGCTGATGATGGAAGGTCAACTCCTTAATAGTTATGAGTAAAAGAATAATTATTTCAATACTGTATACATATTAAGACTACTAGTTATAATATCAGTAGCATTACAGGTGAGCTAAACTATTAGGTTGACCAGTCTAGGATCTGATGATGGGATCCAGGAGAAATCGAGGGCAACCCTCTAATTTTATAGGCACATGTACCGCGTTTTACATATTTTCTGAAGTTATATTGGCATTGCTTCTTGCAATCATAATGTTATGATGCTGAGCTGATGATGGAAGGTCAACTCCTTAATTGTTTGGAGTAAAAGGATAATTCTTTCAATACTGCATACATATTAAGACTACTAGTTATAATATCAGTAGTATTACAGGTGAGCTGAACTAATAGGGTGAAAAAAAAATATGTAACACTAAAAAGTATGAAAAAAAATTGTAAACAAAAAAAAAACCGCCTTCAAAAACCCGACTCACTAAAAATTACAAAATAATATTATACGAACATTTATAATAATCATCTGGGTATGAATTTTATATGTTGTTGAAGGCGGTGCCAATCAAAATTTTGAGGAAAATGAAGCACTCTGTGCTTGTCTGTATGAAATATAAACGGCACCGCCTTCAACAACATATAAAATTCATACCCAGATGATTATTATAAATGTTCGTATAATATTATTTTGTAATTTTTAGTGAGTCGGGTTTTTGAAGGCGGTTTTTTTTTTGTTTACAATTTTTAAATTAAAAAATTCTGCGCCCTTCCTAAATAAACAATCGAATGTAAATAATTGGATCGTTCCTTACGATCAGCAAACAATGATTATTATTCAAACATATATTTGCCGATGATAAAAAGCTCACGGATTGGGAAACAAAATAGGGCCCCATTTGTATTTTTTAGGCACGGACCCCTAAAAATGATTCGACGACGGTAAAAACGAGGTACAAACGTTATAATAAATCGATTTCTATCGAAGTGTGTATGTGTAAAATGTCGTTATCATTTGAGTCGGACTTTTCTGTCTCATCTTAAGTACCTACGTGTTGGCTTTGGCCAGACGCACGCCTCCCAAAAATCCGGGTCTCTGTAGTCCCGAGACATTGAAAATGGCAGATAATAATAATAATAATAAGGATGAACCGTCTAACAACAACGACATAAATATATAATAAATTAGTCTTCTTGGCCTTAGGGCCCGTTGCTAATTTTAATACCAGCGTTCTAGCTGAGAAAAAAACAACCTGGAAATAATAATAATATTTTTAGTGAGTGAATGAACGATTTTATGGTCCATCATACATTCGGTACAGAAGCTGTACCTACAATTACACCTTAGATACGTTATTTTGATACAGTAATAACAGTACCATTGTATACCACCAATAAAGAAAAATCTATACATATACCCCACTTTATTTTTGTTTTACATACTACACAAGCCATATTATTATATCGGATCCGTTTTTAATACAAATGAGAGGAAACATTTTATTATGCAAATAAAATACATACATTCTGTATGATCAATTAGTAAAATAATTTTGGCCATTTGTATTTGAACAATTGCTTACTCAAACAAAAGGACTGTGCCCTTTAATTTTACCGATGGTGTTCGAATGAATCGCCTACAATTTAATTTTCTACGAGAGAATAATGACTACCCGTCTTAAATACCTTCTGTCCTTTATTTAACTAAAAGCTTTTGTCGCTATACCTTTGCGGAACGGAGCTTTTTCTTTAAAATATCTCACTTTTGACAAAGTTGAGTGAAAATATGTGTAAAATGTATTTGCAATTCAAATGAACTTTAACAGTACATAGTATTCCGCGAAATTACATTACAAAAACATTTTTATTTGTTACACTGTCGAATTCGTAAAAATAACGAAACAGAAAATATTATTAAATTTCTCGCATTCATTGTATACTTTTGAGAGTGTTCAGAATAAAACTGTGCAATCATAATTCTCAACTCCTCCTACATGCAATGCACGCATTTATTTTTACAATAAAATAAGAAAGCTAAATTATTTTCCTCGCCTCTCTTCTTTTTTTTAAAAGCAATCGTCATTTATTTACCTATTGAAATATCCACACCAACAACATACTTATTAACAAACATTTGAATCTTATTCTAATAAATTTCTGATACATATGTCACTTACTTATATAGGTGACCATATATCTTTATGTGTCTTACCCGAGCATTACAAAAACTGTACTGCACCAAAAGTTCCCTAACTCTCTCTTTTTTTCTCTAATCAAATTCCTATCTGTCTTTCCAGGTTCCTCCCTCCTGGAAGCTACCTGAACGCTCGCGAGCTTGGCGTCACCAAGCTAGCAGAGACCATGGATGCAATATACAAGAACAAGACAGCTTACTACGACTTCTTCCGATGGCAGAACCACTACCGTTACAAGCACACCATAGAGTCTGACGTCTGTAACCTCTGTGCTGCCCTGAATGATGAGGAGGCCGTGAGGAAGACGACGGTCTATGAAGACTTCAGGAGATGGTGGAACGACGAGCAGTGGGACGGAACTGATGAGCATTGCTGACACAATAAAATAACGTAGGCTGCAAACTTCTGGTAGCGGCGGCCTGCGCGATGCGGGCGGTTCATACTTTGAAGATCATGTTCTGAAAAGCTTTTTCCGCTTGTCCCTCCCTCCCCTTTCCACTCTCGAACGACAAGTGCTGGACAGCGCCGCCATCGACATACAATGCAGGCGCTGGTGACTCGAACCAAGAGGTTCAGGTCCTTTTTCTGCCACGCGTCATTAAGGCATAGAATGCTTCCATCTCATGTTTTCCCTCCCTTATGATCCCGGGCTCTTCAGGCGGGGCGTGAAACGGCATTTAAGCAGGCTTTCAGGCAGTGGCGTAACTATACCCGTTGAAGTCCGTGGCAAAATTCATTGGTAGGGGCCCCATTCACCCTCCGTTCTTTTTTTTTATCTTAATGTGTATGTGGGTTGGCAGATGAGATTCTCCTATGACCGAGGACCCCTCTCGGCTGGGGCCCCCTACCGGGTGGGGGCCCGTGGCATTTTGCCGGCTTGCCACCCTGTAGTTACGCCACTGCCTTCAGGGTGAGTGCAACAGGCTCAATACGGTCTATTGTGCCTGTCGCCCTCGTATGTGGATCTCACTACCGCTTACCATCAGGTTGAGTGAGGTCATCTTGTTAGCCATTTTTATAAATTCATTTCTACCGTATCGCGAAAGCAGTCTGCTCTACCGCGGTTGCCACTGCCACCGCCACCGCTTGCATCTTGTTTGCATCCTTAGGCGAACAAAGAGCGGCTGAAAGTTTGCTTCCAGTTTGCCTACATTTATTGTGTACTTACGTATCTGCCTCGTTGGTCTATTGGTAGCAAATCCTGCGTAAGGACCGAGAGGTCCTTGGTTCAAGTCTGGTCGGGCAAAATTCGTGTGAGTTTTTCTGTAATGAAATTACTCAGCCCGGAGTTAGGAAGACGGTTGAACGCCCATGCCTATGAAAGCACGTTAAGCCGGTGGTCCTGCGCCCGATCTCTTATCGATCATGTCGAATTGCCGTCTGACCGAATTATGAGAGTAAGGGAATAGAGAGTGTACTCGTGTGTGCGCGCACACTTCTGCACTATAAATATTTCCTGCGCAGTTGACTGATCTCAATTGAGATCGGCCGCCATGGCTGAAATCGGTCCTACGCCTTACTTACGTAGGTATATAAGGTATACACCTACGTAAGTAAGGTACCTACGTAAGTTTGAGTCGACAAGCTGAAACGTTGCAACGTAGGTACGTTGCAACGTTTCAGTTTGTCGACTCATTCTGTATGCACCTGATACGCATCAAATGAGCCGTGTGGTTTAAAATGTAGTTAGGTATACGGAGGCAAACTAAAGCATACTACCAGCCGCTCATTGTTCGCCCAATGGGCACGTGCCCTTAGGGCCATAAGCTGCGTTACGGGACGCGGGTTCATAGTTAATTCGAGATAGGTATTTTTGCTGACATGACAGTCATGAAATGTGATTTTATTTGTTTTGTATCTATCTATGTAGTTGTATATAATATAGCTATACAGGTGTCTTATTAATTTATTGTTTACCTGAAATTATACAGTATGTACAGTACATGTAGTCAATAATAGGTATGCTGTAATTTTTTTAATCTGATACCGTCCAAGACCTAGAGTGACTACGTATAGCAACTTGTAACTATAATAAGTACATAGGTTGTTGTAGCCACAAAGTTGTCGTATTTACTAAGTGTGATGAGAAAGCTACACATTTGTTAATACCTAACTATTTAGGAACGTAGGTACTTCCATGTAAGTTTGGTAGGTACCACAGTAGGTACGCATGTATGAGATACCAACTTATCTACTTCTTAAATGTAGGTAACGGTCGTATTTGTGTGTAAATAGGGACCATATTACATCTTGTAATTGTTAATAAAAAATATTTTTTTACCTCATAAAACTCGTGTTATTTATCCCTATTAATTCTGCTCCATAATAGCTTAAGTAGGTAAGCTGATATATTTTAAGACCTAACTCATAGTAAAGTTCATTCTAAGCACGTCAACGATGATAAATTACGCAGATAACTTCGCCCGTGACGTCACAGCCTTGACTCATCGGGATGTTAATTAACTTATACACAACGTACGGAATTCGGACGTGAGTGGGGTGAGAGCAATCCGCTCCCGCAAGTCTGGTGATGATGAAATGCCCACTCCAAGCCATCATCGTAGTCAATATATGATTTTAAACTGTCATGGTTACACACATTAGATAACTGGAAATGTCCGGGATATTGACCATGTTGTTTTGTTTTAATGCGCTACCGATATTTAGGCACTGTTGCAACCGCCATCACGGGTGAATTGAGTACTGAATTTTCTAATCATCGTAGTCATTTCGTAAAACAAAGGACTTTACGCAAAAAAGTCATTAATAAATAATATTTAGACCACCACAACGAATTAGAACTTATCAAAGAGTTCCCAGGTTCAAATTCAATTCAGTTTGCTGAGTGTGATAGGTATAACATTGATATTATTTTTACTTGTTATACTTTTCCATTTCTAACCATAACATGACAAGATCACCTTTTAGTTTTTGATTTCCGATTTTGATCTACTTTTGCTGTTGACTGTTGAGCGTTAGGGCCGATATACACGGACTGCTTGAAGCTGCGACTGCATAGTAAACTACAGATTCGTCTACGTCTACGTAGGTACACGCATACAAGTTACCACGATGAAATCTCAAGTATTCGCCAGGCATGAGCTGTTAACTATGACTGCAAGAGCGGTCCGTATATGTTGATCATTAACTAAATGCTCGAGCGGTCCGTGTTTGGCGGGCCTTACCTTCTTGGAAACGTACTCAACATTCTAAGTGTTAAAAGTCCCCCTTTTAACACTTAGAATGGCCCGTGAGGATACTTTTAGAGAGGTTTAAAGCGACACCTACTGCCACTGACAATGCCAAGATAAGAAAACTGTTAAGTAACTACGCTAGTATAACTAGTAAGTTTACCTAGAGTGTAAGAGTAGACTACTACGTTAGAAGAGCTAGAGTACCATACATATTCATATAATCAATTATGAGAAATTGATTGGGTGATGATGACAAAGCTACTTTAAGCCCTCTTCGTAAGTCAGTAAGGAAAAAAAGGTAGGTACCTACCCTACAGAAAATCACAAAGCTGATATTTTTTTATGATGGATTGTCGTGTGGCGTCTTGTCCACTTGCCCTGACTTGCAGTTGATCAGAAACCTAGACCCATTTATGTCGTAACATATTCAAGACAGAAAACACAATAGGTGGGTATGTAGATACCTGGATTCAAACTTTAAACATAAGCTTATACGTATTATAGCACCCTTTTAAATAGGAATACGTTTAATTCCATATGACATCTGTTTGTTTCACAAAAACCTTTTCCTACCCGTGGGCCATTTCCGTAACGTGCAGTGATTAAAGATGAAAGAAGTTAATTATCTAATGCACGTTCAAAGCCCGTTTGCAAACACACACATACGGATATTACTATCTCTCGGGTATTCTTTATCTACCGCGTAATTATACTTCAGTCGCGGTTTTATTAAATTCGTTTTTAAAGCTTTTATGGATGTGTCTCTACCGTGGTCTCTGCCGCTTTGTTGAACACATTTTTAAGTAAGTAAGTAATTGGCTTAATAACATGGCGAAATAATAGGTTGTAGATGGTGGCGGCTTTATTGGTGGCGAACAGGGCAATCGCCAAGGTTTTACTTTCACATAGGGTAAAGGGCCTCGCAGATAAGGGAAACTGGGGACACTTGATCCCCATTTTGGTTTCATGCTTATATTTTTATCAAATTTAGTTCTATGAAAATAATACATACATATATAGTTAGTAAATATTGTTTATTATTGTTCCCCATTATTTGATTATTATATTTCTGAGTGCTACATTTATTTTTATTGCATTTTCTGAAAGCTTTCCAAAAGGAAGATGTTAACATATTCAGGGAGACTTGATCCCAGTAACGGGTAGACTTGATCATAGGGGATTTTCTTAGGTTTATGTACAGGACAGCCCCGTCTCGTCAATATTCCAGATAGCTTGCGCTCCAAAATGATGCTTAACCAATAGTTTTTGTAAATTTTCAAAGAAACAGCTAATGTTATGTTTATTGAAGCTGGTCGATACTCTTTGGCAGTATCTTTGATCGTGTTACCCTCCAATACGCGGTTTTGCACACTCTTTTTACTTTTATATTTTATAATTAATTTAAAACAAAAGAAAAAACAAAATTGGCAAATTATCTTACTGGGATCAAGTGTACCCGGGAGTGCTCTTATAAAAAAAATGATTTTTCATGTCAAGAAAAAACGGCAATTAAATTAAATACATGTAAATGCAAATTTTAATAACCTGCTTTCATTGATTTTGACACATACTCAGGTTATTATTCATTGAATTATTTAGAAAACACAAATGAAAAACTTTCCGAAAGAAATTCTGGCACAGGAAAATAAAAATGGCTGCACTGCTCTGAAGTTGCCTACATAAAGATGTCAAAATGACGTTTTTTATTCACCATAGACAACAAAGATTAATGTTGCCAATATAAAAAATAGATGAGGCGTTTAGTTTTTGATTTGTCACTAGGTGATCAAGTCTCCCCAGGGATCAAGTCTCCCCAGTCTCCCCTACCTACCTACTTGCCGTCCAGGGCCTCGCTATGGGCAAGATAAAGGTAAGTATAGTTTGTTATTGAAATTATCACTTAATTTCATATGGGTGTGGATTCTCTGAAGGTTTATCTCCTTTTTATTACGTACAAATTCATTTAATTTTTGACTGCCGACATTATTGTTCCTGTATATCATGTGACCCAACAAAAAAAATTGTTTTCTTAAAAAAGGGAACCTATGAATAGTCTTAGTGTGTACCTACTTCCCCAATAATACCAAATGTTTTCATGCTGCAGTTGGACCTCGCGCCTTCGTATTGCCATCTAGTGAATTAAATACGCACTTTCCTTCATTACGTTGTAATCTCAAAACGCACGGTAATGTTAGCTAACGTTACCGTGCTTTCCGAGGCATGAGATAACAAAACGCTTTGATTGTCAAATCGTACTCTATTCACCAATGAAAACACCGGTAGCTGTTATCACTACTACCGCCGATTGGTCAGTTAGCTGTCAAAATCAGCATTCTCATCCATTGACAGGTGTCAAAGTGGAATAATTCGATCAACGTCAACAAGCCCGAGTTATCTTCTATTTTGTTGGAATTAAATGAGAAATAATCGTGAATTGAAGTGTTAAAGGGTATATAACAAAATGACGAGCATATCGTCGTACAACAACGACAAGGTAGTGACGGGGGAAGTGGAATATCCGGCGAACGATCCGGCGTCTGGCGCCTTCTTCCAACCCGATTACAAGAAGTAAGTCGTCGAGTGAAATTAATACTTCTTTTACTTTCTCTCGACATACCGCACGTTACTCGGAAACTTGTTAAGGGTTTTTGTGTTATTATTGATGTAAATAAGTGCATAGAATTGTTGTAATGTTATGGATTCCATAGGGAAGTCTTATTCTGTTTCGTCTATCTCAAATTATCCTCTGGATCAGTTACTAGTTGAGTAAGTTTAATTCGTGGACCGTATTCATGATTTTTTTTTCTTATAGAAAGTGGAAAACTTTTTTGACTTTATTCCCTCTATTAGTTTTGGTCATCTCAAATAGAAGTTTGGCTTAGTTTGATCTTATTATTGAAATTAGTGATGTTGTGGACAATGAGTATGATAAAATTTGGTTGTTTTACAGAAATGGTGACCTAAAACTCATGTTGGATGGGTCCAAAGACTCTCTGAAACTGGAGGCTATGAAAAGGATTATTGGGATGATTGCCAAAGGCAGAGATGCATCTGATCTGTAAGTATATTGTTTGCTGTGGGTACTTACTGGCTCTCGGCAAGTTGTTTATGAATTCCCATTCAGAATTTTCATACACAAGCTTTTTTAATCTTAAAGCATATTAGAATGAAGGAATGATGAAAAGGTCTATGCATAACTGCAGTTTTTGTTTTTCTGTACATAAAATCTTTGAGTCCTGTTATCATAATACTTGATCATGTATAAATAGTTGTTAATTACTCATTCTGCAACACAACATAAAAGCCTTCAGTTAGTATCATAATACTAATTTAAATACATTTTCTTTTAGATTCCCAGCAGTAGTGAAAAATGTAGTGTCAAAGAACATAGAAGTGAAGAAACTGGTATATGTATACCTAGTGCGGTACGCGGAGGAGCAACAGGACCTGGCGCTGTTGTCCATCAGCACCTTCCAGAGAGCTCTTAAGGTGTGCTAGTTTTGTCAAGTTCATATAGAGACCTTAAATAGTGTTTTTTTTTGTCTTTGTGGTATTAGGAGTAGCGAATGCTACTATTAATCTTTATCTACCGACAAAAACCACTATTTGAAGTAATAATATTAAGGTTTGAAATCTAGAGACTACAAAATTTTGTCTGTTTATTGTATATTGAAATTGACGGTATATGCATGCCTTCAATTTCAATATATTCTGCCACCTTGGGCATTAATGCCAAAAAGTAGCCATCCCCAGTTCCCCACCTTTCTTTTTAATATGGGGTTTGTGTGACATTCTTGGAACCCAGATTGGGGATGCGATTGGTGGTGTGTGGACCTCTAAAGTGGTCAACCCATTCAACCCTTTAATTTCTCCAGGATCCCAACCAGCTGATCCGAGCCAGTGCGCTCAGAGTGCTATCTTCAATCCGGGTGACGATGATTGTGCCCATCGTCATGCTCGCCATCAGAGACTCTGCTAGCGACATGAGTCCTTACGTCAGGAAGACCGCAGCACATGCTATTCCTAAGCTGTATAGGTGAGGTATTTTGATATTTAGTAGATCATGTATTTATATGATTGTAGGGTAGTTGTTAGTGGTTAGTTAGTAGTAAATCCAACACTTAATGGATAGTCTTTTTAGAACTCAATAGCGTTCTAAAGTAACTTGCTTTAAAAATACTGTATTGATAATGTCAAACACAGTATTTTCGTGAAATAAAATTACTTGGTATTGGTATTGGTACAACGGGCTGATATCCGCAACTCGACGTCAAAGCGCCTATTTTGCGTGGGGTGGGAATCACTTGAACCATCCCAGCTCGTTGAGGAAGGCCAGCAGCTTCTTCACGCTGCGGGCGGCCTCGCTGAGCGATCCTGGAGATCCAAGGTGTTTGGCCCGGAGATGGCCACCCCCTGACATTCGAGAATGACATGGGCGGCTGTTTCTTCTTTCTCCAGACATCCCCTGCAGAGCGCGCTGTCTGTAAGTCCGAGAGCATAGAGATGTTTATTATAAGGACCGTGACCAGTTAGGGTCCCTATAGCAATTCTGAGCTGAGGTTTGGCCAGGTTTACTAGGGCTCTTGCAAGTTTCTTGTTTACCTGCGGAGTGAACTCCCTGGCTTGGCGACAGGTACCACCTTGCGTCCACGCTGTATTGTGTTGGTTACCTGTTTGTGTTCGTAGCATGGACCTTGCTAGATTGAAGGGGATGGGGATGATCGGTTCGGGTCCGTGGACTACCGTGTCCGAACCCCTCCTCGCTAGTTGGTCAGCTGCGTCGTTGCCTCTATCGTCACTGTGTCCTTTAATCCACTGCAGTGTTACCTTGTTGTAGGCTCCAACTTGCATTAGGCGCTTGTGACACTCAAGTATGAGGCTGGAGTTGATTGAGTGACTGGCTAGAGCTAGCAGGACTGCCTTGCTGTCTGATAGTATGCGAACGTTGTGTTCTTTCACCTGTCTAGCCGTAATAGCTGTAAAATTACTTGTGTTTGTGAACTAATTGCCAGAGAAGACATAATTAATTGCCAGCATATTCTTTTTTTTTCACTCAATAATTAAAATTTATTTACTGTGTGTCCTCAGTATCGACCCAGAGCAAAAGGAAGAGCTGGTCTCTATCATAGACAAACTGCTGTCGGACAAGGCACCACTGGTGGTCGGCTCAGCGGCCATGGCCTTCTCAGAAGTTTGCCCGGAGAGGATGAGCCTTATTGACAAGAGTTACAGGTCAGTTTCCTATAGCAGATAAATTAGAATGTTTAGCTCGAAACATCCCTTCAAATATGACAATAAGAATCGAGTCTTGCGAAAACGTCTTTGCCGCATATTTAAAAAAAATGGATATTGCCCGAAATGGGTTAATGTAAGTAAAAGAATCTTGCTATTGACAAAGTCAAATCTGCTTGTTGGCTCATTCTCAGCATACTATTGTGCACATGTGAATAGATGAATAGATCATAGACCAACTAGGTTAAAATATGTAAGTATGTACTTGAAGAGTCAAAAAAGCACTAACAAGTTTTCGATAAAAAGGTAGTTGTAATGGGTTAGAAATCTCAATGTTTTTTTTTATATTTCAGAAAGCTATGTTCGTTACTTGCGGACGTGGACGAGTGGGGGCAGCTGGCGTTGCTCAATGTGCTCACCGTTTACGCCAAAACCTGTTTCCCGGACCCGAATTCCGAGGTATCCACTGCTTACTTTTCTTATTCTTTGGTATTGTATCTACTGAAAAAAAAATTATTGGTATTTATTTTTAATATTTAATTAAGTAAAGCTGCAGAAATAATTCTAATCTCTTAATAATTTACAAACTAATTTTGTGAGGTATTTTACCTATTTATCTGGTCTATTTATATTCATCTTACAGAGTGATGATTGAAGTCGTTTTAGGGGTGAAAGCCATTCGCTCCGTCACATGTCCGGTGATGATGACGAAGCAACTCCAACGTTTAGTGCACGTGTCGAAAACCTCCCTGCTTGAATCTTTCAATATGAGCATTAACCGTCGCACGCGATTCATCACACGTAACGAAGGCTCTTATTACCTTGACATGTGTCTTTTCCAGCAATACTCCAGCTCAAGCGACAGCGACAAGCCCTTCTACGACAGCGACAGCGACACTCCCGCGTCGCCCAAGCGACAGTCCTCGCACTCGCCCAGCCTGGACCCCGACCACCGGCTGCTGCTGCGCGCCGCCAAGCCGCTGCTGCAGAGCAGGAACTCCGGCGTGGTGATGGCCACGGCGCAGCTGCTGCACCACGCGGGACCAGGTCGGTGGGCCGATGCCTGATACACTACAGAGCGACCGGCATCCCCGCTTCCAAATGTTGTTGTTCCAAATTATTTTTGACGTGACATTGACAGACATGTCAATATTCACCAATCATGATGCAGTTGGACCTCACGCCTACGTATTGCCATCTAGTGAATTTCTCATTCGCGAAAACCCTCACTGAAAGCTATTTTTGAGCCTTCATCTACGTTCCACACCGCAACCGCACCTGGGACAATTATTTGTGAAACAAATATCGGTGTTTGTTCCGTATCTGAGTGTGTTATTAAATAAGTTTAGGTATAATGTGTCGATTCTGATATGATCTGATCCACTGTTGATTCTGATATCCGTAACACAAGTGTTCAAGTTATTTACCACGGCGTCGGATCAATGTATGTGATGTTGTGTAATATTTATTTATTTGTTCGCAGCTCAAGAGTTGCCGCCGGTGGCGAAGGCGATGGTGCGGCTGCTGCGCGCGCCCGCGGAGGTGCAGAGCGTCGTGCTCAACTCCATCGCCTCGCTCACCGTCACCAAACCGGTATGCCACTTTAATACCATCCGTATTTTTAGTATTTCCGAAAAAACTAAGAAATAAGGCCTTCATGTTCATAATGTCCCCCGTTCCAAAAGGTCCCTTTCCCCGTCCTTTTCTCGAAATGTCCTTTTCCCTTTAGGTCCATTTCCCGAAATGTCTCTTCCATAGAACAGATAGAATAATCGATTGGGTATGTTTGAAATATGGCCGTCCAACCGATTTAGTAAGTTATACTTATAGTAAAACTATAATTATTCTACATCTACATTATTTCCATTCAATTCCAGACACTGTTCGAGCCGTTCCTAAAGTCGTTCTTCGTGCGCACTTCCGACCCGACCCACATCAAACTCCTCAAGCTGGAGATCCTCACGAACCTGGCGACGGAGGCCAGCGCGCCGGCGGTCCTCAGGGAGTTCCAGACGTACGTCACGTCCAGCGACAAGGCGTGCGCCGGGGCCACGATACAGGCGATCGGGAGGCTCGCGGGGACGGTGCGCTCCGAGACCGACACGTGCTTGAATGGGCTGTTGAGGCTCCTGTCTAGCAAGGATGGTGAGTGATCTAGATTTTAACTACAGAAAATTTGCTAGGAGGCGTCAAATTTGCAGGCGTCATCTAAATATACATATCTCAAAGGTGACTGACTGACTGACATAGTGACATATCAACGCACAGCCCGAACCACTGGACGGATCGAGCTGAAATTTGGCATACAGGTAGATGTAATGACGTAGACATCCGCTAAGAATGCTGCTGAGGCTCCTGTCTAGTAAGGATGGTGAGTGATCTTGGATTTTAACGAAAAAAAATTTGCTAAACCCCGCCTTCTCTGTGATGTTATGTACGTATATGTGTGCGGTGTGTATTGGTCCAAACTAATCCAAGTACGGTGGCAACGGCGGTGCCACAGCGGCGTCATCTAAATAAATATAACTCAACGGTGACTGACTGACTGACATAGTGATCTCTCAACGCACAGCCCAAGCCAGTGGACGGATCGGGCTGAAATTTGGCATGCAGGTAGGTGTAATGACTTAGGCATCCGCTAAGAAAGGATTACGCGAAGCGAAGTGAGGGCGGGTCACTAGTATCATATAAGCAGCCTGAAATTTGGCATGCAGGTAGGTGTAATGACTTAGGCATCCGCTAAGAAAGGATACCGCGAAGCGAAGTGAGGGAGGGTCACTAGTATCATATAAGCGGCCTGAACTGTTAAGTATCTATCTTCGTGCGCACCTGGGTCGGGTCGGACCCACATCAAACTCCTCAAGCTGGAGATCCTCACGAACCTGGCTACTGAGGCCAGCGCGCCGGCGGTCCTCAGGGAGTTCCAGACGTACGTCACGTCCAGCGACAAGGCGTGCGCCGGGGCCACGATACAGGCGATCGGGAGGCTCGCGGGGACGGTGCGCTCCGAGACGGACACGTGCTTGAATGGGCTGTTGAGGCTACTGTCTAGCAAGGATGGTGAGTGATCTTGGATTTTAACGAAAAAAAATTTGCTAAACCCCGCCTTCTCTGTGATGTTATGTACGTATATGTGTGCGGTGTGTATTGGTCCAAACGAATCCAAGTACGGTGGTAACGGCGGTGCCACAGCGGCGTCTTCTAAATATATACAACTCAACGGCGTCTGACTGACTGACATAGTGATCTATCAACGGCCTAAACCAGTGGACGGATCGAGCTGAAATTTGGCATGGCAGGTAGGTGTAATGACTTAGGCATCCGCTAAGAAAGGATTACGCGAAGCGAAGTGAGGGCGGGTCACTATAGTAGAATCCGTAATTCGACGGAGCGGTTTGACAACTGAAATCGCATTATGTTGCCAGGTTCAGCCTAGTGTTGTTGACGTCGATAATTTGTGACACGATTCCATCTGAACAATAAATCGATAATTTTTTTTCGAGTTGTATATTTAAAACGGGAATGTAATAATTAATTTTATTTAATATTAAAATACTTTAATGTACAAGCGCCATATTATATTTATATGATATAAATTTAATTGATGTACCAAGCAAGAAAATATAGATTGGTGTTTTAAACCTTATGGTTTCGCATAACTTAATACTGGCAGCAATGTTGGCTAGTAAAATAATGGTTGACATGATGACGCTGACGTCATTTTGTAAATCAGTCGGCCAGTCTAGCGAAAGCTCGAACAAAAAAAGTTTACTATGGAGTTTGAGCGGCAAATAATGGCGGATATATCTGTCCTGCTCACTCAGTACAATTTCTCTTTCATTCATTGTCAGATCCATAGTGATTATATTCTTTTTGGTCGGAGAATGATTATATTTTCTTTGGTTCGGATCGGCCATTTTATTTTGAATGTTGAATGACATTTTGTTTGCTGAGATTTCAATATAATTTTTTTACAGTAAATTGTGATTTTATAAGCAGATTCCGGTATTATTGCATTATTCAGGTGGGAGACATTTTGTCGACCGGTTGCTGTTACCACCATACAGTTGTGTAAAACCCGCCAAGTGACTCTGACCTCTCTTGGTCAGGTCGCGTTCCGGGATCAGCACTGTACGAACCGGAGCCAGGGGGGACCATTGTTGCGGCAAGCGCCGGACCAGTGGAGTCTTAGCGGCGGTATTGTGCGGGCGGAGCGGGTCAGCCCGCCGGCCTGGGAGACCCGTAGAAACGGGGTCCTTCCGTCCGGCGGACTGGCCAACTCCGACCCACACAGCTCAATACCAATGCGAGACTCCACGCCTTGTCTCGTTGTTGCCGCAGCAGTGGTCTCCTTTTTCACGGCTTTCAGGGTGAGTGCGACAGGCTCAATATGGTCTATTGTGCCTGTCGACCTCATATTTGGATCTCACTACCGCTTACCATCAGGTGGAGTGAGGTCATCTTGTTAGCCTCTTTATAAAAAAAAAAAAAAAAAAAAATTGCATAAAATGGTACCAATGAAGCAGTCTCTAACTTGTATAATTTGTAGAAATCGTGCTCAACGTAAAGACTGCGAAAAAAGGAAGTTCATGTATATAAAAAGTGTGCATTGTATTTTATTTTGTGTCCTCATTATTTTAACCTTGTATTATTAATATATTAATATTACATTATATCCTTTTTTTTTGTAGTACCAAAAATTTTTTTTTATACTGAAAACGTACTGATTATACCAAAGAGAATAATATTCTACTATTTGGTCCGTCATATTGTCACTACTGCCATTTGACATTTAAATGTTTTATGTTGGTATTGAAATGCCATGCAAACTGATTCTATTGGCTAGTACGTGAGTCCCGACTCTTAAAACGTAGTGATTTTATTCTTTTTGCAGTCGGCTTCCGTACCTTGGATTGTTCGATGCGATTGAGTTTCTCTGTTCAGATAGCATATATTGTTTTGTTATTACGAGCTAACAATGGAAACAAGAGCTAGTACGTCTGCAAAGTGGCAAACGCCCGGTACAAGCACTTCTGAAGCAACACCTGGATCGTCCTTTACTTATCCATCGCCGCCGAAAAAAAGAAAACGGCATGCACTTATTGAATCTGAGAAATTACTAATTTCAAATACTTATAAATACGTATTCAAAACAAAAGTTAACGAAATGGAAAGCAATATAACGTATGAAGCTGAGAAATCACAATTGAAAAAAGCTGAGTGTGTTAATAAAACTGCAGAAATTCTTGGCATTGGAAAATCTAGTGTGTATAAAGTGTTAAAAGAAATTAAAGAAAAAGAAAAAATTTTCTGCACCTCTCAAACCTGGTCCCAAACTGACATTCTTGGATAAAGTTGACGAGTTTACTTTCGCAGTCATACGTCGCAAAGTGCATGATTTTTTTAAAAGGAATGAAGCACCGACAGTTGCAAAGGTACGTAAATTTAAATAATTTAAAAATTAATAAATTTATAAAATAATAAATTTAATAATTTTAAAGGAAATTATATAGCTTTCCAATATTTTTTCTTGCTAAGCTTTTTTTTATGTTTAAGATACTACAAGTAGTAAACGATGACGAAAATTTGCCAAATTTTTCTCTGACGACCATGAGAAAAATCCTAATCCACTTGAATTTCAAGTATATAACACGATTCCGACGCAGCATGCTGATTGATAGGCAAGATATAATTTCGTGGCGGAGGAACTATTTAATGAAAATTAAAGATTTCAGAAGAAAGGGTGCAACGATTTATTACCAGGATGAGACCTGGCTCAATGAAGGTCAATACACTATAGTAGATATTTATAGAGATATATTTGAATTTTTAACCGACTTCAAAAACGGAGGAGGTTCTTAATTCGTCGGGATTATTTTTTATATGTATGTTCGCTGATTACTCGAAGACGCCTGGACCGATTTGGAAAATTCTTTACTTGTCTGAAAGGATATAGTTTCCAGATGGTCCCATTGTCAGCATATTTTGACCTGATAATGGAATATGAGGGAAATCGAGGGCAATCCTCAAATTTTACAGGCACATGTACCGCGTTTTACATATTTTCTGAAGTTATATTAGCATTTGCTTCTGGCAATCATAATGTTATACAAAAAAAAACCGCCTTCAATAACCCGACTCACTAAAAATTTTAAAATAATTTAATACGAACATTTATAATTATCTGGATAGGATTTTAATATGTTGTTGAAGGCGTTGACGTTTATATTGTATGCGGACAAGCACAGAGTGATTCGTTGTCCTCAAAATTTTGATAAGCATCACCTTCAAAAACTTATCAAATTCCTATCCAGATAATGGATAAATGTTCGTAATAAATTATTTTGAAATTTTTGGTGAGTCGGGTTTTGAAGCATTTTATATAACAAATCTTGCTATTCCTAGGCCATACAGTGAAGAAAGTGTGGACAGACTTGAAAATGAAAACACCACGGCAAGCATTCCTGGAGGGCTTATCTACAGGACTAAAGGCTCCAACTGGTAAAGGACGACGCTTAATAATTTCACACATTGGAAATGAAAAAGGGTTCCTAAATGAGGGCTTGCTAATTTTCGAATCCAAATCAGGAAAGGAGGATTATCACCAGGACATGAACAGTGAATGTTTCGAGGAATGGTTCAGGCGTATTTTACCAAAACTCGATAAAAATGCTGTCGTCGTAATGGATAACGCACCGTACCACAGCAGAAAAATCGATAGCTTCCCCAAAATGAGCTGGACTAAGCCAAAAATAGTGGAATGGATGAAAAATAAAACATCGCATATCCAGAGAAAGCCACTAAAAGTGACATGATCGACCTGGCTGAACCATTACAAAAGGTCTCAGAAAAATACGTAGTAGACGAGATGGCCCGTGAAAAGGGCATTACTGTTTTGCGACTGCCTCCCTACCACTGCGAGCTCAATCCCATAGAGCTCGTATGGGCTCAAGCGAAAGGGCACGTGGCAAGACACAATAAAACATTTAAAATGGTGGAAGCTAAACAAATGTTTCTGGACGGCCTTAACACAATTACTCCAGAAAAGTGGTCGGAATGCGTAAACCATGTAATAGAAACAGAAAATAAAATGATGGATCTAGATCACTTAATAGATTCTGTATCTGATAGATTTATCATCAGTGTTGATAACGGTGACGAAAGCGAAAGTGACGATTCTGTTTAGTACTCTTATAATAGTTTAGAGTAAAAGAGTGAGTGATAGAATTAGAAATCAAACTATTAGAGAACGATGTGGTGTAAAAGAAGATGTACACTCGAGAGCAATGAATCCGGTTGTAAATCATTCGGCTTCCGTATCTTGGATTGTTTGATGCGATTGTATTTCTCTGTTCATGTAGCATATAGTTTTGTTTTTCTGTTAATCAGGGCTTAAATTCCAAAATTTTTATACAATACCTCTTAAATTTCAAATTAATAAAATTATGCAGACATTTCTCACTCTCTTTTTAATTTGATTAAAATAAATTGAGCGGTGATTTTATTCTTAGACCGGATAATTCTGTCGATAATTAAATATTACCATTAACCTCATCACTATTTATTTTTTCTAACACATGGTAACACTCTATCTGTCAAACTACTCCGTCGAATTATGGATTCTACTATAGTAGCATATAAGCGGCCTGAACTGTTAAGTATCTATCTTCGTGCGCACCTGGGTCGGGTCGGACCCACATCAAGCTCCTCAAGCTGGAGATCCTCACGAACCTGGCGACTGAGGCCAGCGCGCCGGCGGTCCTCAGGGAGTTCCAGACGTACGTCACGTCCAGCGACAAGGCGTGCGCCGGGGCCACGATACAGGCGATCGGGAGGCTCGCGGGGACGGTGCGCTCCGAGACCGACACGTGCTTGAATGGGCTGTTGAGGCTCCTGTCTAGCAAGGATGGTGAGTTATCGAAGATTTTAATTTAACTATAGAATATTTGCTAGGAGGCGTCAAATTTGCAGGCGTCATCTAAATATACATATCTCAAAGGTGACTGACTGACTGACATAGTGATCTCTCAACGCACAGCCCAAACCAGTGGACGGATCGGGATGAAATTTGGCATGCAGGTAGATGTAATGACGTAGACATCCGCTAAGAAACATGTTGAGGCTCCCGTCTAGCAAGGATGGTGAGTGGTCTTAGATTTTAACTATAGAAAATTTGCTACGCAGGCGTCAAATTTGAAGGCGTCATATTATATAAAAAGCCTGAACTGTTCCACTGTTATTTATGACTTTTAATAAAAAAAAAAGGCACAAATCTATTTTACTACTAAGATAAAATCATTTGACAGCGGGAAAAGAACCACTAAAATTTCACGGTGCATACGTGATAACCCCTTTAATAAATGCGAATCGCCAATCGAATTGGTGCCTTTGGATGCTATCATACTAAGCGTTTAACCTATTGTTATTTATTTTTTTTTGCTACTCTTCTTGTTATGTGCTCAATAAACATTTATTATTATTATTATTCATTTTTAGTTTTTCAACTCTCTACCCCTTGGGGTAGGTACTATTATTTTCAGTTTCTGGACGTTTTTCCCAGCAATTTGCTGGTATTTTTATACTATTTACGGGTTAAACCAAGTTATTATTATTTAATAATATTAATTATTGTGATATATATTTTCCTCTACAGAGTGGGTGGTGTGCGAAGCAGTGGTAGTGGTGAAGCGAGTGGTGGGCGGAGCGCCCGGAGCCCGCGCCGCCGTCGCGCGCGCCGCCGCGCTGCTGCGGCAGGACCGGTGAGCGAGATTATGCCTTAATGTCAAGGGGATAAAGCTCAATTTGGATCGTAGCCCACTGAAGGAGCGGTGATACGCCGTCGGCGCGCTGCTGCGGTAGGACCAGTGAGCCAGACCATACCTTGTGACAAGGGGATAGGGTTCAATTTGAATCGTGTCCCACTGAAGGAGCGAAGATACGCCGCCGCCGCGCTGCTGCGGCAGGACCGGTGAGCGAGAATATGCCTTAACGTCAAGGGGATAGAGCTCAATTTCAATCGTAGCCCACTGAAGGAGCGGTGATATGCGGCAGGACCGGTGAGCGAGACCATACCTTAAGTGAAGGGGATAGAGGTAAATTTGAATCGTAGGTAACTGAAGGAGCGGAGATACGGAGATACAATATTAACCTGTACGGGTTATTCAACCGCACATTTTCCGCCGCCGCGCTGCTGAGGCAGGGCCGGTGAGCGACATTATGCCTTAAGTCGAGGAGATAGAAGTCAATTTTAATCGTAGGCAGCTGAAGGAGCGGAGATACGAAGAAATATTAACCGGTAACCCGCACCGGTCAGGACCGGTGAGCGAGATCACACCTTAAGTCAAAGGGATAGAGTTCGATTTGAATCGTAGGCAACTGAAGGAGCGGAGATACGGGGATATATTAACCTGTACGGGTGATTCAACCGCACATTTTGCTAATCAGCATTTTATAACTTTATACTTAATTGGTGATTAGTTCGTGTATTCACGATCCACCGCGTTCTTATTCGTGAATCATCTATGGTATCAGTAAAGGTGTATGGGTTTAACAAGGGCGTACATAACTAGTAGGATCACTAAGATCACTAAGATCACCTCGGTGGATGATGGTGGAGTCTAGACGACTGAAAACAAATGCATTGATGAAGTTAAACTTTGAAGTTTATTATTAGAGTGTACCGAATCGGGTCGATCGAGAAGATTTATGTGTTTAAAAAAATCAAAATATACATCCATCCAATAGTTTTTGTGTGAAAAGCGGACAACAAACAGATCAACAGTCATTTTTTTTTAAATCACATTTTTGGTTTCTATCGGTTGTATGAATATCCCCCATCTTAGTTTTTATTTATTTATTTATTTATTTGGTACAGCAACAGAACACAAATCCAGGCTTATACAAAAAATATTTTAGGTAAGATAACAGTTAAATTTGCGCCCCGATCATAGCTGAACACGGCAATGGCATTGTATAGTTCAAACAGTTTGTAAAAATAAACACATGTTAAAGTTCATATTACTCTGAATACATTATCTTATCTTATCTTAACGCGGGGACCGTACAACCGGTTCACGTCGACCCTCAGGGATCTTTTGTGTTTCCCCTACCTTTATACACCTACTCCCTGAAGATCAAATGCATTAATGCTATAACGTCCTTGGGTCTGAGGTGCCTGTATTCTTCTGGTTTCGGATAAGCCGTTCCCAGAAGTCTGAGCCTGTGTTCTGGAGAGTGACATTCACATAAGATATGTTTCATGTCTTCCATTTCTTCCTTGCAAGCTCTACAGTCGCTGTTTGAGGACAGTCTCATTTTCATCAGTAATGAGTTAGTGACGTAGTGCCCTGTTAGCGCTCCCATGAGTAGACGACTTTGAAGTCTGCTTCCACCCATCATGGTTTTGTACCACGTTTTTGGATTGTCGCCAATAAAGCTCTTGGAGTGAACCATTCCTGGTTTATTCTTCCAATGCTTCCAACGCTCATTATCAACATGTTCCTTAAATGCCATGTTGATGGTGCTTAATGCTAGCCCAACAAATGGCTCTGGTCCAATATGATTTGCTTCTGAGCCTCTTCTCGCAAGTTCATCTGCCTTTTCATTTCCCTTATACCCTTCATGGCCTGGTATCCATATTAGCCTCACCTTGTTTTGCCTCCCTAGCTTATTAAGGGCCGTTATGGCATTGGCGACAAGTTTAGAGTCTAATTTGGGGTTTCTTAATGCCCTAAGGGCCGCTTGACTGTCACTGAGAATGTATATAGTATGATTCTTGACCTTTAGTTCAATGTTCTTCTCAGCACATGAGATTATTGCATAAACCTCTGCTTGAAAAACCGTTGTCATGTCCCCCATGCTTTGACTTTCCTCAACATGCTTGCTGTAGATACCGGAACCAGTGCCGGATACCATTTTGGATCCGTCGGTATACCATATCAAGCTGTTGCTCTCGGGGCAGGGCGGATTCACCTTCCAGCTGTCCCTCGTCGGTATATTTACCTTAAAGTTCCTATTGAAAATGTATTTTGGAATCGTTTTATCACAACCCATTTCCAAAATTCTGGACAGATAACTATTGTCATCCCATTTTGTGTGTCTTGTCTGATGTTTGCTAGGGCTCCAAGTTCCTGCAATACGTAGTCGCTGGAGCGCCTTCTTAGCTTCAGCTTCGATCACCAGGTGCAATGGCGGAAGATTTAACAGTACTTCCATTGTTGCCGTTGGGGTTGTTCTGAAGGCCCCTGATATGGCTAGACACGCGGTTCTCTGCATTTTCTCCAGAGCGTCCCTGCAGGTTTTTAATCGTGTTCTATACCACCATACAATACTGCCATACGTTATTATTGGCCTTACCATAATTATGTATAACCATCTAATGACCTTTGGTTTAAGCCCCCATGTTTTTCCATATGTAGCACGGCACATACCCAAAACCCGGAGAGCCTTCGATATGGTGATGTTTATGTGGCGGCTCCAGTTAAGTTCCTTATCTAGAGTGACACCTAGATATTTAACCTCTTGTGAGGATTCTAGTCTTGTGTTAAATAAAGAAACAGCTCCCATATCCTTGATATTCCGCTTCCTTGTAAATGGAACTAAAGTGGTCTTCCTTGGGTTGACTGATAGATGGTTGTATCCACACCAATCCTCAAGGGTCCTCACTGCACTCTGCATTAGTTCTACAAGTGTTCTCGGAAATTTTCCATTGACCATTATGACCAGATCATCTGCGTATCCCACAGTGTGGTAAGGTCCTTCATTGAGCTTTCTTATTAGCGAGTCCACGACTAGACTCCATAACAATGGGGAAAGTACTCCCCCTTGAGGACATCCTCGTGCCGTTTTGATCGCTAATTTTTCTCCAAGTATTTCAGAATGAATTATTCTGCCTTTAAGCATGCATTCCACCCATTTGCAGATGGTATTGGGGATACCATGTACTTTGGCTGCATTGCTTATTGATTCAAAGGTTGTACGATCGAATGCACCTTCAATGTCAATAAACATTGCTAGGCACATCTCCTTTGATTCCAGTGCTGATTCAGCTTTCCTAACTACATAGTGTAGTGCAGCTTCTGTAGACTTCCCACTTTGGTATGCACACTGTTGCTCGTGCAACGGAAATCTCCTTAGTGGTCCATCTCTTATAAATTTGTCTATCATCTTTTCTAAAGCTTTTAATAGAAACGATTGTAGACTTATCGGTCTGAACGATTTTGGTTCCTCATAATCTTGTTTGCCATGTTTTGGTATATAGATTACTCTGACTTTCCTCCATATTTTGGGAATATATCCAAACGCCACACAGGCCCTGTACAGTCTGCAGAGATGAGGATGAATGATCGATATTCCATTCTGCAGGACTATCGGGTAAATGCCGTCCGGCCCGGTAGATTTGTATGGCTGAAAACTCTTCAGCGCCCAGCTTACCTTTGCGTCGTCAACAACCTTTTTCGAAATTTGCCAGTCACTGTATGAGGTCCTTTTGCATTGGTCCTCAATACTGATGGCGTCTTCCTCTTCTTCTATTGCCTCTGATCCCGGAAAGTGAACACTAGTCATCACTTCCAATGTTTCTCTTCCGGATTCCGTGCGTTCTCCATTATGCCTTTTAACAGTTGTTAGCTGTATTGCCTTTGTTGTGGAGATTGCCTTTGTGAGTCGCATCCCTTCAGGTGCAGAGATTATTCCCTCACAATGCTTCTTCCACGCTTCCCTCTTTGCCTTACGGACAGCAGTGCTGTATCTCGTCAGTGCACTTCTATATTCGCTGAAGTCGTTTCTAGCTTTTGCTACATTGAACGCCTTCCTCGTGTCTCTCCGGATTTGAGCCACTTCTTGAGTCCACCATGGTAGTCTCCTTGCTATGGACTTACTGTCAGGACAATTGTCTCTGAATACATTACAAAAGGAGCAATCAAAAGGAAAAAAAAGTTTTCTTTAATATAGTAGAACTCCAATTATTCGAACTCCGACTATCCAAATCGCCGATTATCCGAATCACTTTTGGAAAAAAAATTGTCTAAAAAAGTCTAAGTGCGCTATTATTCTTCAGTCAGTGTTTGCGCGTTCGCTCACTATTGTCCTTCCCTCCGTTTTTGTTATATTTAAAACATGTGAAAATATCATGTTTCTTTCATTTAATTCAATAAAAAAATAGTGCAATATCAAAACGTAATTTTTTTTCTCTCCAATAGCAATTTAAAAAAAAAACTGATTATCCATATATTTGATTATCCGAATGGGTCCCGGTCCCCATTAATTCGGATAATTGGAGTTCTACTGTATCTATAGTGTGCAGACATGAGGTTGTTACAGTATTATTGTGTGTATAGATAACTGTTACTTTTCCCCCCGTGTGGCAGTCTGGCGGGCAGCGCGCGCGCGGCGGGCGTGTGGCTGGTGGCGGAGCACGGCGCGCAGCACCCGCGCGCCGCCGCCATCCTCGCGCACATGGCCGCCAACTTCGCCGAACAGGTGACGAGCGCGGTTTTTATGGTGGCTGGCTCAGTGGAACAGTGGCTAGTGACCCAGGTTTATCTACCTACGGTTCCAAGAGTCGTGGGTTCGATTCCCACCCGGGACAAATATTTGTGTGACGAACATCTGTGTTTGTTTCGTGTCTGGGTATATTATTAAATATATTTAAGTATATTTGTGTATCCACTGTTGATTCTGATACCCGTAACACAAGTGCTTAAGCTACTTACCACGGGATCTGATCAATGTATGTGATGTTGTGAAATATATTATGATGGCTAAAAGTAGCCTTGTCATCGTCACCGGCCTCCTCGAGGGTGAATGAACTAGCTCCAGATTAGAGATGAGAGCCATATCAGCTCTAATCTGGAACTCGTTTATATACTCACTCGTTCAATTTTCCGTAACACGAATACTTGAGCCGTTTACCACGGGATCAGATCAATGTATGTGATGGTTTCAAATTCATTATTATTTTATTCAATCAATGACTTAAGCTCTTATTCCTGTAAATTGCTAAGGCGCTCGTTTTCGTACTATTTTACTCACTCTGATAGAGCAATGCTTGAGTGAGTGCTTCGCACACGAGTACTCACGACTCATTATAACTTCACCGACTTACGACTTGATAATAATTAATAGATTAAAATCGACCTTGCGGCATCTCTTACACTAAAAATGCATGTGAATTTTTCGCCGTGTTAAAAAAGGTGTTTGTTTGTTTTCTTCCAGGACGAGCTAGTGAAACTACAGCTTCTGTCTTTAGCAGTGAAGCTGTCAGTCACTCAACCAGCTACTCTGCCCGTTTGCCGCTACGTCGTGTCGCTGGCGCGCTACGACAGCAGCTACGACGTGCGAGATCGTGCGAGAATGATACGCAAATTCATAGGTACAGTAGAAGCGGTGAAGATGTAGGTCACTCAGCCGCTACGGCTCGTCGTAGCGAGCTACGACAGCAGCTACGACGTACGAGATCGCGCTAGGATGATACGCAAATTCATAGGTACAGTAGAAGCGGTGAAGATGTAGTTCACTCAGCCGCTACGGCGCGTCGTAGCGAGCTACGACAGCGGTTACGACGTGCGAGAACGCGCGAGGATGATACGCAAATTCATAGGTACAGTAGAAGCGGTGAAGATGTAGGTCACTCAGCCGCTACGGCGTGTCGTAGTGAGCTACGACAGCAGCTACGACGTGCGAGACCGCGCGAGGATGATACGCAAATTCATAGGTACAGTAGAAGCGGTGAAGATGTAGGTCACTCAGCCGCTACTGCGCGTCGTAGCGAGCTACGACAGCAGCTACGACTTGCGAGAACGCGAGAGGATGATACGCAAGTTCATAGGTACAGTAGAAGCGGTGAAGCTGTCGGTCACTCAGCCGTGACGCTGCCCGTCTGCTGCTACGGCGTGACGTAGCAAGCAACGACAGCAGCTACGATGACTGATTGCGTTCTTTTTTTATAAAAGGCTAACAAGATGACCTTACTCCACCTGATGGTAGTGAGAGCCATGAATGAGGTCAACAGGCACAATATGGACTATTGTGCCTGTCGTCCTTATATGTGGCATTGAGCCTGTAACACTCACCCTGAAGGCCTGCTTTGATGCCGTTTCACGCCCTGCTTGAAGAGCCATGGATCATAGGAGAGAGTGAAAACATGAGCTGGAAGGGTATTCCATGTCTTAATGACACGTGGCAGAAAAGCGGAACTGAATCTGGTCCGAGCTACCAGCGCCTGCATTGTATGTTCCTGCGTTCTTATGCGTCTTGTTTTGTTTCAGAGCCTGAAGCGAATAAACAGTTGCCGCTGCACGCCGCACAGATATTCCGCCCCGACAAGCCCAAGCCTGAAGTACAGAGCAGTTTCAAAGGTTAGTCGATCAAAATAGGATCATATCTAAAATTTGAAAAAAAACGCATTATTGACCTCGCTTGAACGGGGATCTGAATCACCGGACCTCCCGATATCGCGTCGGTTGGTCGGTTGGTGGATATCGGGAGGTACGGTGGTCCATGTCCCCGTTCAGGCGGGGTTATGAATGCGATTTTTTTCAAATTTTAATTGAGCTTTAAAATCTTTATAAACAACAAATAAAAATAGTATCAGATCTGCTCTGATGTTTATCAATCAAATATTTGAATGATGTGCAAGAGAAAAATGTGAGCCAGTAAAATAAATATGATTACGAGACCTTCGCCTAGCAGTGAAATGATACACTTACAAAAAAATATATATATGTTTGATATTTATTTAACCTATCTGTTATACAGACCTAACTGCCTCGTTGGTCTATTGGTAGCAAGTGCTGCGTTAGGACCAAGAGGTCCCCGGTTCAAATCCGGGGTCGGGCAAAATTTGTGTGAGTTTTTCTGTAATGAAATTACTCAGCCCGGAGTTAGGAAGTTGGCGGTTGAACGCCCGTGCCTCGGAAAGCACGTTAAGCCGGTGGTCCTGCGCCCGATCTCTCACCGGTCATGTCGGATTGCCGTCTCACCGAATTATGAGAGTAAGGGAATAGAGAGTGCACTTGTGTTTGCGCGCACACTTGTGCACTATAATATGTCCTGCGCACTTGGCTGATCTCAATAGAGATCGGCCGCCATGGCTGAAATCGGTCGGACTACATAATAATATACAGACCCCGGTTCGAGTCCGGGGTCGGGCAAAATTTGTGTGAGTTTTTCTGTAATGAAATTACTCAGCCCGGAGTTAGGCAGTTGGCGGTTGAACGCCCGTGCCTCGGAAAGCACGTTAAGCCGTTGGTCCTGCGCCCGATCTCTCATCGGTCATGTCGGATTGCCGTCTCACCGAATTATGAGAGTAAGGGAATAGAGAGTGCACTTGTGTTTGCGCGTACACTTGTGCACTATAATATGTCCTGCGACTTGGCTGATCTCAATTGAGATCGGCCGCCATGGCTGAAATCGGTCGGACGCCTTTATTTATTTATTTATTTTATACAGATCGGTCCCAGTTCGCAGTAGGCACCCTGTCGCAGTACATAGGCTGCGCGGCGAACGGCTACAGGCCGCTGCCCACGCCGCCCGCCGCGACCGTAGCCGCTACGGAGAGGGACCAGAACGACAGAGAGGTCGCCTACGACACGCAGAAGAGCCGGGAGGCAAAGAGGGAGGAAGAAAAGGTAAAACTCATGTCTTAAATAGCGCCCCACATCTTTGAATCTATACTAATATTATAAAGCTGAAGAGTTTGTTTGTTTGAACGCGCTAATCTCAGGAAGTACTGGTTCGAATTGAAAAATCTTTATGTGTTGTAGAGACCATTTATCGAGGAAGGCTTTAGGCTATATAACATCATGCTGCGACCAATAGGAGCAAAGATACAATGGAAAATGTGTAAAAAACGGGGGGAAACGCGAACAAAGTCGCTGGCACAGCTAGTATTATGATAAAGGTTTATACCAACAAAAAATCCATCAGTAACAGCTGTGTGTTTACAAATCAGTAAATAAAATAATAAATCATTAATAAACATATAAATATCTGGGACAGTTCCACACACGGCTATCTGACCCCAAACTAAGCAGAGATTGTACTATGTGCCTCAGAGACTGATACATATAGATATATTATTTATAAATACGCAACTCTTGGATCCACGTGAATCTGGGTCACTTACCACTATTCCACCGAGCCGGTTTTTTTTTATGTGCCCGTTTCTGTTAACATCACCATGGTCATCACCAGTAATTTAATGCAGTTATCAGCATTTTATCAATTAGGATAAAGCTTTGCCCAGCAGTGGGTCATCACAGGGTTAATTAAAAAAAAACCTGTTCACATACAAAACACTCTCATTGACGTCTGTTATGTTTGCAGAAGAACAAGAGTTTCTACTCGGAGCCAGATAGCAGTTCCGGGTCTTCGTCATCATCAGACACCAGCTCTGGAAGCTCCGACGAATCCTCTGATGAGTGAGTAATGAGCATCCGAGCGTAAAACAAGCCAATTTGTGCTTTATACCCTTAAAATATGGCATGTAATTGCTCGCGTGGTTTGATAAGCATTGAACCATATTGGTGGTTTTACAGGTTCCAATTATAATGCAAGTCAGTCTGTACCTTAATGACTTTAAAATATGACATATAATTGCTTAAGCGTGCTTAAATAGGCATTAAACTAAGTTATTTGTGATTTCAGAGAAGAGAGCGCCGATGAACGGGATGAGGAGAAGAAACCAGAGAAACCTAAGCAAACCAACAACTACAGGTAATTAAAACCAATATAACTTATTCCTTTGTGGTTGAAATCTCCTTCGTTTCTCCTATAAAAAAAGATAATTAATAACATATAGACATATTTTGTGCATCCGTGGAAGTAAAAGTCAATTATTAGTGTCCTTTATTCTTTGATCTTTCTTCGCGATCTTTCTTTCTTATTCTCTTATCTTATTGTTTGTCCTTCTCCATTTCTTTCCTCTTCCTTTCTTTCTCCCGTCTCTCTAAAGTACCTTCACACTTCTGTGACTTCAGGTCATCGAACTCAGGCACGTCGGACAGCGAGTCGGATAGCGACTCGTCGTCGTCGGACGACAGCGGCTCCGACAGTTCCGACGATAGCTCGCCGCAGGAGACACCCAAGGCTACGCAGAAGAACGACAAAAAGGTTTGACGCACCTGCCTTGCACGACTGCACTGTAAAGCTTAACGTAAGAGGAAAAGGTTTATTATACCTGGCTTTCAGTAGGGATTGCACTGCCAAAGCTTTCTCCAGCAACTGCACTGATAAAGTAAAATAAAAGTTTTTAGATACTATCTGTAATTTTTTTTTCCTTAGATCTAGTCTAGACTGTTCAAGAATAATTTTATTTTGAATAGATCGTAAAAAAAATTAACTATGATGGTATAAAACGTTGGTACCGGGTAGTAAATGAGTAAGCTTATGTGATTCTGTAAATCTATGCTCATTTTCTTTGCTTTATGATTTCTCTTTTAGATTAAAAAGAAAGACCGTAGATTTTCCGAATCCGAATATCAGAAACAGATTCTGAATGAGGGGGCTGGTTTCAGTAGGGATTGCACTGTCGTAAATTAGAAGTTAGATAAAAAGGTTTAATACACCTGACATGGCTTTCAATTAAGACTGCGCACTATGAGCTAGCATGACAAAAAGGTTTGACATACCTGCACTTAGCACTGATTTTTCCTCTCCAATTTTATTATTCCTAATTATTAAACCAGAGATCGCGAATCGAGTCCATACATCAATCAGAATTGTTTCAAAATATATGGGCTCTGTTTGACGAAACGGTAACTAAACTATAATTACTGTTACTACAGTATACAATTTAAGTATAAATAGATATAAGTCTAATCGGTGCTTAATAGACACTAAGGATTTGGTACAAGTGGGCTTTAGTATGGGACTGTACGAATATTATGTAGAATTAGTGAAATTATAATTAATTTATTGTATTTATTTATTTTTAATATATGTATTTATTTATGAATAAATATTATTTAACGCTTTATTTATTTTTATTTATTTCCACTCACCTCTCAATCAAATTTAAAAAGGAAATGCAAATAGTAAAAGTACCTACCTACTATAGAAATTTACTTTTTTCATCAAAGTATCTTATTCTAATATGCTGCAATGTGTAATAAAATTAAATTTGAAATATATTTCAATAGCTAGTAAGCTATAGACGAGATCATTTTGACATTTTCAAACCCAATTGAGTCAGTTAATTTAAATCAAAATATTTTCAATTATAGTCAAAATAAAGTTTTACATTTGTTTTGCACTTAAGTATATTTTGTACATTGAAATTCTAGCAGCCATTAAATCTGTTGAAAGTTCAGTCTAACAAAAAACCACTAAAAAAGAAAGTCGTTCCCACCCAACAGGCGAACGATCGCAAAGCGGAAGCGGCCAGCGCAGAACAGAAGAAGAACCAGAAATCGAACCTGGAACTTCTTCTAGAGTTGGACGAGGCGGCCGGCGCGCTGCCCACTATGACACCCACTCTGGGGGGACTGTTGTCCCCTCCTCCCATGGCAGCTGCCTCTGCGATTGAAGGTGAGTGAAATAAAAGGTTTGAATGTTTGTATGAAATTATAAAAAGCTTTTCGTCCGCGTAGAGACGTTTAACGGGCAAAACATTACTTCTTTATAGCGTAGTCGGTTAAAATATAGCCTATGTCCTTTCTTAGGCTCTGGACAATATACCAAATTTCATTTAAATCGGTTCAGTACCTATTCTATGCGTGAAAGCGTAACAGATAGACAGAGTTACTTTCGTAGTCAGTACTTCGAGTAGGTAATCAGCGAACACACATAAAAATAAACAAAAAAAAGATACCGACGAATCGAGAACCTCCTCCTTTTTTGAAGTCGGTTATAAAAAACTGCTCACATAAGGGAGACCCCTTAAAGATTCTATTTAAAAAAATTATGATTTTTTTTTAAAATAATGTTTTAAATTTTTTTTGCTAAATTCGACTCGCACTTGGCCGGTTTCGTTATCTGTGACATCCTTCTCCCCAGACGAAATAACCCCAGTGGGTCCGTCGTACACACCGGCCGCGACCCCGCTGGTAGCGCGCGTGTCGTGGCGCGGCGTGTCGTGTACCCTGCGGTACGCGCGCGCGCCGCACCTCTACCAGCGGCGCCTGTGCGCTCTACACCTCGCCTTCACCAACCACGGAGCCGAGGAGGCCGGCGACATCAGGCTCGGGAACAAGGTCGGTCGGGTAGCGAGCTGCTAGTCTCTAGTACAGTAGAACTCCAATTATCCGAACTCCGACTATCCGAATCGCCGATTATCCGAATCACTTTCGGAAAAAAAGTCTAAGTGCGCTATTATTCTTCCCCCCGCGAAGCCAGTGTTTTGCGCGTTCGCTCACTATTGTCCTTCCCTCCATTTTGTTTATATTTAAAACATGTGAAAATATCATGTTTCTTTCATTTAATTCAATAAAAAAAATAGTGCAATATCAAAACGTAACTTTTTTTCTCTCCAATGGCAATTTTTTAAAGAAAACTCCGATTATCCGAATATTTGATTATCCGAATATTTGATTATCCGAATGGGTCCCGGTCCCCATTAATTCGGATAATTGGAGTTCTACTGTATCAGCGATGCCAGCTCGGTCAGTTCATCATCGTGATCATAAACCCATAGTATCAACAATGGCAGCTAAGTTAGTTCATCATCATCATCATATATGTCCGGAGTCGGGCATAATTTATGTGAGTTTTTCTGTGATGAAATTACTCAGCCTGGAGTTAGGAAGTTGGTGGTTGAACGCCCGTGCCTCGGAAAGCACGTTAAGCCGGTGGTCCTGCGCCCGATCTCTCATCGGTCATGTCGGATTGCCGTCTCACCGAATTATGAAAGTAAGGGAATAGAGAGTTCACATGTGTTTGTGCGCACAGTTGTGCACTATGAAATCAGTCAGATGCCTTATTTTATGCCAAAATTATATTATGTAGTGATTCACATACAGTAGAACTCCAATTATCCGAATTAATGGGGACCGGGACCCATTTGGATAATCAAATATTCGGATAATCGGAGTATTTTTTAAAAAATTGCCATTGGAGAGAAAAAAAAGTTACGTTTTGATATTGCACTATTTTTTTAATTGATTAAATGAAAGTAACATGATATTTTCACATGTTTAAAATATAAAAAAAAAACGGAGGGAAGGACAATAGTGAGCGAACGCGCAAACACTGGCTTCGAGGGGGGAAGAATAATAGCGCACTTAGACTTTTTTTGGACAATTTTTTTCTGAAAGTGATTCGGATAATCGGCGATTCGGATAGTCGGAGTTCGGATAATTGGAGTTCTACTGTGTTAGTATAGCAATTTATATGACTTACTTACATTTAAACAGACGCTGACGGGCTCCCGCTCAATCCACGAGTTCGCCCCGCTGTCGCTGGCGCCGGGCGCGACCGCCGCCGTCACGCTCGGCGTGGACTTCGCCGACTCCATACAGCCCGTCGAGCTCACCCTCGCCTGCTCCAACGGTGAGAATCAGCCAAGTCGAGCGCGAAGCAAACACTGCCGTACCATCCTTTACTGGAACCATTTCGCCGCATTTTCAGGCCCCTATTTGAGAAACTCTGGATAAGAACAGAACGCTGAAATTTTTATCATCCAGTAACCTATGATAACATACTTAAAATCCAAAATTTCAATATTTATAGTTATAAGAAATCGCAGTAAGGAACCTTAGGCTTGGCACGATTTTGTCTAGATTTCATTACTTTTTAGAGATGAGCATTAATCTGCTCCATCGAGACTTGGCTAGTTTTTTTACAGGATGTTTTTGATGGGATACCTTCTTTAGGAGAGCACTAAACTAAGCACATTTTTTTTAAATCCCCTAAAAGAGTAAAAATGAAGCTTTTAGTTACTATGAAATTCAGTCTGAAGATTATTCAATGAATTTTATGAAACTTGTCAAATATTATTTCAAACATCAACCCTTAGTGCCTATGTTGCGAATGAACATGACCGATACATATTCTTGCCGCGTGCGGACGGAGCAGATGTTATTGTACGTCCGTTGTTAGGGTCCGTGGCACGAATTTACTGAAAATAATGTATGAAGATTTTGGATAACACGCAGTATGGATGAAAAGCCCTTTAGGGTTTAAAAAAAAGTTTGTAGGTAATCAATACATCGGCGAGAAGCTAGTTATTTATGATGTAAATTGTACAGGCGAAGTGCCGGTGTCGATAACGCCCCCCGTGGGAGAGCTGATGCGAGCCGTCAGCATGTCGGCGGCGCGCTGGGACCAGGAGCACAAGAAGCTGCGCGGGATGACCGAGGTTCGTAACTTGGGGTTCCGTGCTGCAAAAAGAAGAACCCTCCTAAGATAACATACATACATACATACATACATAAAATCACGCCTTTTTCGTAGAGGGGTAGGCAAAGATCACTTCCAGCGATCCACTTTTCACCTCTGTGGGAAACGTGACGTGACGGGTTGTGGACCACGTCGCCGCCATTCTGCCTTGTGCATTGTTTTAACAAGGTCATTGCGTTCCCACGAGTAGCAAGGATATATGACAGGGGAAGGAAAAGGGGAGGAGGATACCATCGCCTCGGATGATTTGGACTGAGTCGATAGTGGCTCGAGGAGCCGGGGTCGCTTACCCGTATACCGTTCACCAACCACCGGACAAATAGTTGCGACTGGTATTCCCTGACTCCTAAGATAACATTTGTCTTATGCTAATTCATCATCGACATTATCATCACATCAGGCGAAAGACGTCTTCTATGACCTGACCTTCCCAGTAATGCCTCTGCAGTGATGACCAGTCCATCCATGCGCATGTTCGTCACTGCGTCGCTGGATCGCAGTATAGAAATTGAACCTCTCTGTCCCAACGGCCATCAGTTCTTTTCCCTAACTGACTACGACGATAGCTTAGAGAAGCCTTGTCATCATCACCGGACTTGCGGGGGAGGGGATAGCTCTCACTCCTATAGACCATCGGTTTTCAATTATGTAGTCGTATCACAAGTAGTTACCTACTAGGATTGAAAATGTTTCTTTTTTTTATTCCAGTGTGACAAGAAAGCAACGAAGTTAGAAGATGATCAAGTAATTTGTAAAACGGTCTTCGTGACCGCCAACTTAGCCGCCATCACTGACACTGGAGATTTCTTGAGGTATGATTTGAGATCGTAAAAGTTATATTTTCACTTAACAAGCCTTGCTTTATGTATGTGAAAATTTTTTGTAGATGTTCGTATGATTTACGATTTTTCACCAATTTTTGCGATAATACTTGTCATTCGGGAGCAAAATGCAACCTTTTGGTTTCAAGTTTCAACAAATTTTCACAAGATTTAATGCTATTTTTGCCGGTCTAAACCGTAATGTCGGAACCAATGGATGATTTCATAATCTCTGTCTTTATAAATATAAGATGATCAAGCCGCAAGCAGCAAGCAGGCTAAGCCTAGTTCCTATGGCTAATAAGTTTCAGGACCTATACTATATTTTTAATTTTATACTATGTTTGTACTGCTTGACTGTTCTTCTGTGGCCATTTGGCCATAAACACTTTTATTTTATTTTTAATTATTTTAAAATGTTGGCACTAACTGAGAATATATCTACAAGATAAGTGTTTGTTGTCCAGATTCGCCGGTCGCATGATGTCATCCCAAGACCTGGTGCTACTCTCCGTTCGGAAAGAGGAAGATTGTCTCCGAGTGACCGCCAACTGCGGGAACATGGCCGTGGCGTCGCTGCTCGCCAACGACGTAGCTCAGGCCTTAGCGCGGGCGTAGACGATAACGGGCTTGTTACAGACACGGTTGAGCAGATAACGGGCTTATTCCAGAAAGTTTCACAGATAACGGGTTTGTTCTAAGGAATTATGAGCAGATAACGGCTTTATTCCTGGAAATCATGAACAAACAACGTATATATTCCGGAAATGGAAATTTCCTCTATGTTTATATTGATCTGTCGTTATAGATGATCGATGCGATTCTGAGTTTAGACAAAATATTTAAAGGTCAAATATAATAATAATTTGTACTAATTAAATCGATCTAACTCAACTCCACTACGCTACGCCTTAATAACTGACCAATGAAAATTCTTTTATTTTTATGTATCTAGTAATATAGAGTTGAAATATTTGATCACAGCAAAGACATTATTGCAAATTAAACAATAAATCAGACTCGAAATAGTACTCAAATAAACTTAATACTGGTCTGGCTTGCCCTTACAGGTCGTCAATTTGATAGATAGTAAGAATTGTACCCATACTTAGTTATAAATTAGTTAGACTAATTAATAATTATGAATCAATCGCATTTTTATTAAAACACTTTACATGTTGTAATACGTACCTATTTTGTTTCTGTTTGTCTCATAGTTCAGAATTTATGATCTAGTCCAAAATCATAATAAAAATTCAACACATCGCACCTCTTTATCGATAAATGCCATATGAGGTCCTTGAGTATAATTTGAGGCGACCAGAACTAGAGTGGCCCCAGTGACATGAGCCGTAATAGCGTGGCCCGAGTGATCTGGCCCGCCTACTCTACTGATATTAAATAAAATAAATAAATAAATATCTGGGACATTTCTACACACGGTCATCTGACACCAAACTAAGCATAGCTTGTACTATAGGATAAATAATCACACCCAGACACGGAACAAACACCGATGTTCATCACATAAATATTTGTCCCGAGTGGGAATCGAACCCACGAATCTTGGAAGCGCCAGCCAGGGTCACTAACCACTGTTCCACCGAGCCAGTCAAATTAATATTGAATCGAAACCATAACGTCATGTCTTTTTTTAACGTCACTTGTGATTGTTTACTAAAATTACCTTTGAAACATTCTGGCTATTTACTTACGGGTTTGAAAAGGGACATTTCCATAGTCAACTAAAAAAGGTGACATGTGGTTTGGGCCACTCTGATTCTAGAGGCCTCATTGGAAAGTTAGGTAAATTAGATTCCAATGGTTCTATAAATATTTATGGACTGTCACAATTTACAGGAACATATTAAACAGTCATAGAACAAGCTTTACTCATATTATATCCAGTGTTTATTTCGAATTCGAATTATCTCTTTGAACTAAAATATGTCTCTATGGGTCTACACGCAATATTAGGAGTAGGACACCAATCGCGACCACGATTGGGGTAACCCAGTCGAAACGTCGGGCAGTAAGTAGCTATGTAATTTGCTACTCCTAATATTGCGTGTAGACCCATAGAGACATATTTTAGTGTAATGGAACGTGAAAGTCTAAAATCTTATCTCTTTGAAGTCGCCATAGAAGTGTCAGTTATAATCATTATGTAGAATTTGTATGAATGTCAGAATGTGTCTAATGTTTTATACCACAATTGTATGATCTAAAAAAGAATAACTCATCATTATGAATAGCACGAAAGACTGTCTACGCGAACTAAAAGTTTATTCTCACTTATATTATGAACTAGCTAAGTTATTATTGTTTAAAATACTAAATATATATTAAATATTGTAATAAATTCCATACCTATAAGAAGTTTCATTTAAAACATAAACATTGATGTTCTATTTATTTTGGAAAAGTTTTAATGTACTGTTTTTTAATGTCTGTTTCATTTCATCATCATCAGCCCATATACGTCCCCACTGCTGGGGCTCGGGCCTACCCTAAACTAGGGCGATAAGGCTTTAGTTAGCCACACTGGCCAAGTGCGGGTTGGTCGACTGCACAACCAAAGAATTTCTTTGTATGTGTGCAGGTTTTATTTAACAGTTTTTATTTCCTATCTCGATGCACACCATCGGTATTGTACATTTCTTTACTCGCTACTTCTATACATTAGAACTTCTTCGCACCAACTAAATAAGGTATCGTAACCAATGAAAAACATAAATCATCTTCGATATATTTTTATTAAACTGATAGTTTGATTGACATCGTCTCTCGCTATTGTCTGGGATGGCTCGGGCGCCTGCGCGGCCGTCATAAGACGTCGCACGGCCCGACGCGCTTATCAGTATTTTGCTCCTATTACGTTATTATAAAAATATATATTAGAAGGTCACGGTACATTTATCGAAGCTAAATTATAATAATTGAATGTAAATAAAAATAATATACACGCAAGATACTTATTAAGTACAAGAGAACACAAAAATAGTTTACTTGTAAAATGAGAGAGAGGTTTCGCAACGCATACTCGCGAGCGGGCCGTGTTCAGCGAATTCATACAAAATATACCCGCATCTCTAACCAAAGCTAATAATAAAAAAACAAATCTATACTTATTCGCTACAGAATTTATTACAGCGAAATATTACTGGTAAAAATAAAAAGTATTTACTTTTATCGAGAAAAATACTGAAAAGCGCCGAGCACATGAACCTTTATACAAAACTAGATTCAACAAAGATCTATGTAATTGTCATTTTCAAATGCTCTTACTTATTTACAAAAGCACCACCATGGTTTTGTAATAAAATAACAGTGCTATTCCACTCTGGCATACTTACACTATTTATTACTTTCTACGGTTCTATACAAAAGGTAGCAAACACAATTTGAAAAAGAAATATAATATTTTCTTACTTCTATAATATTATGGCAAAAGACTGCCATGATTTCACACATAATTTTGAATTACATATCAATGTATCATACTGTATTAACTTAAGATGATTCAGATTTTTTAACATTATATATTTTTTTGGTGAAAACATATACGTGAGATTAATTTCTAGTGTCAAAAATTCAATCTTTAACAGAATGAAATAAAATTGTAACTAATGTGGAACCTCAAAACTTTGTTTGCATTGAAAAAGATATGTCCACCTAAATCATCTATAGTTAAATTTAACAGTTTACTTGACTGCCCTTATTAATATAAAATGTCTATTCCAAGGCAGTGGCACTTTACTTTAGCCTGGACAATAATACATCTGTTTTGCACTTTATTCCTTAATACAGGGAAATCCTTGAAAAAAGTATACTTATGAAATAAATTAACCTACTATTGTTGTAATAATTCCTTATACTTACTTCTGAATCGCTGCCACATTTTTGTATAGTTGTTAGAGATCGTTTAGAGTTTGTCACAATTTATTATGCTTTTACAGGGAATGTCAACTATATTGTCATCATAATTTAAGTCTTAAACATCTATTAAAAGGTTTCATACTGATAAAAATAAGTGAGAAAACTGAATATGTCCGAGATATTATCGAGTTTCCGATATTTCGGCACCGTTGCAAGCGCCATGACAATACAAAAAGTAGTTTAGATATGGTCACAAAATTAGTTATAGGACTTGCGGGGGAGCGGATGGCTCTCACTCCTAGAAACGGACCGTCGATACGGCATTTACCTGTCTTCTGTATCCTACTGCTGAGGGTAGTGCCCCCATCCAGGTATCCCCATGTTGTAGTTGGTGGTATGCATGGACACGATTCGGGGGCGTTTGGGGTCGTCATGGTGGGGGTGCACGGGGTGCGCGGGGGGGTGCGGGTGGTGGGGCGCGGGGGGCGGGGCGTGGTGCGCGTGGTGCGCATTGTGCGCGGAGTGCGCATGGTGCGCGTGCGCGTGCGCGTCGTGTCGCTCCTTCTTGTTGCGCTTCTTCGGCGCTGTGCACTCCGGCATCACCCGCCTCTCGTTCCATAATCTGCGAATAGGTCAAATCAAAATTTGTTCATTTTCTGTAATTGCTCACAACTAAACTATATCTAATGGAGTCTGCACTAAACTTAAAACTGGTATTGCAGGGTCCAAACAACATTGAGAGCAATAACTTGCTGAATGGACATAGCCCGATATATATAAATATCACATATTGCACCCCCGGAGCGATACTGGCACTTTCAGAAATTGCTAAAGTTTATTTACGTAATAATGGTCCTATTAGACACCTTATTAGGTGCGATAATGGTCCTGGTGTAGTTTGTATAGTTTCCGCGTGAGGTGCGAACTACAGAACTATATCCAGTTCATCCAGTGTCCTCCCAGGGTCATCCATGTTTTTTTTAGTAGGTAATAAATTGAAAACCTATTTATTTTTATCTAATGCAAGAAAGTAATTTGATACTTGAAAATTAATATTTATTGTTTTTAATGGCTTTGAAAACACAATCATAGTAAGTAACCAAGTTTGCCAGATTAAATTAATCATCAACGACGTTTTATTCTCATGCTATCAAATAATAAGTAATCAAACCTCTCCGCTAGCGCCGTCCGGGCTTGAATACCGTTCGAATGCTCCGTCTGCTTCCTCGGTATCGGTCCGTTGGCGACCTTCTGCTTCATGGCTTCCAACCGCTCCTCAGTCTGAGTCATAGCTGGCACAGGCAACCCGTTCATGTTACAAATATTGTGGAGGACACAGCACGCTACAACTATCATGGACACCGAGGCCGGATCGAACTGTTTATTGCACGTGGCTTGAAGACACTTCCATCTACTCTTGAGCTGTTTTATCGTCTCTGTCACCGCTGATAACGTCTGGCTGTGTAGATTCGAGTAGTACTTTTCGGGCGACACTGGCGATTTCTTTGTGATTTTCGGTATTGGCGTCATTATGTACGGTGTTTGTGTGTAGAATGGACCACCTGCAATTAAAAAGATACGTATAATAAAAGCGAAATTCAACTTTAGCTAAAATTAGGCCATTCGCTATGTGCAAAGTGGGTGGTGAGGAACGGCAAATCGATCGAAGAGCACGACGTGGCAGCAATGTGAATTAATTCTGGGCTGTGATGTGTCAAATAGCTTTATATTCAAAAAATCCTATGTATTTGGAGTTGTTGAGGCTCTCGAGGTCGACCTTGACGGCGTGGCGGTTCAGCAGCTCTCACCTATGAGCCAGCACTGCTCCCCGGAGTTGTTGAGGCTCTCGAGGTCGACCTTGACGGCGTGGCGGGTCAGCAGCTCTCACCTATGAGCCAGCACTGCTCCCCGGAGTTGTTGAGGCTCTCGAGGTCGACCTTGACGGCGTGGCGGGTCAGCAGCTCTCACCTATGAGCCAGCACTGCTCCCCGGAGTTGTTGAGGCTCTCGAGGTCGACCTTGACGGCGTGGCGGGTCAGCAGCTCTCACCTATGAGCCAGCACTGCTCCCCGGAGTTGTTGAGGCTCTCGAGGTCGACCTTGACGGCGTGGCGGGTCAGCAGCTCTCACCTATGAGCCAGCACTGCTCCCCGGAGTTGTTGAGGCTCTCGAGGTCGACCTTGACGGCGTGGCGGGTCAGCAGCTCTCACCTATGAGCCAGCACTGCTCCCCGGAGTTGTTGAGGCTCTCGAGGTCGACCTTGACGGCGTGGCGGGTCAGCAGCTCTCACCTATGAGCCAGCACTGCTCCCCGGAGTTGTTGAGGCTCTCGAGGTCGACCTTGACGGCGTGGCGGGTCAGCAGCTCTCACCTATGAGCCAGCACTGCTCCCCGGAGTTGTTGAGGCTCTCGAGGTCGACCTTGACGGCGTGGCGGGTCAGCAGCTCTCACCTATGAGCCAGCACTGCTCCCCGGAGTTGTTGAGGCTCTCGAGGTCGACCTTGACGGCGTGGCGGGTCAGCAGCTCTCACCTATGAGCCAGCACTGCTCCCCGGAGTTGTTGAGGCTCTCGAGGTCGACCTTGACGGCGTGGCGGGTCAGCAGCTCTCACCTATGAGCCAGCACTGCTCCCCGGAGTTGTTGAGGCTCTCCAGGTCGACCTTGACGGCGTGGCGGGTCAGCAGCTCTCACCTATGAGCCAGCACTGCTCCCCGGAGTTGTTGAGGCTCTCGAGGTCGACCTTGACGGCGTGGCGGGTCAGCAGCTCTCACCTATGAGCCAGCACTGCTCCCCGGAGTTGTTGAGGCTCTCGAGGTCGACCTTGACGGCGTGGCGGTTCAGCACCGCATCGCACGCGTAGGCGCCGCCGGCCGACGCCTCTACGCTGATGATGCTGTTGTCGCTGTTGCAGATCTGCAGATTAATAACAAAAAAAAAATTACACAACATCACATCATTGGTCTGATCCTGTGGTAAGTATGTAGCTAAAGCTTGTGTTGCATCCGTAACACATCAGTTTGTCAGAATCAAAAGTGGATACACAAATATACATAAATATTTTAATAACACACCCAGACACAGCACAAACACCAATGTTTGTCACACAAATATTTGTCCCGTTTAGGAATCAATATGTGTTTTTTATATTGAGTCTTTTTTTACAATATAACTATTTATTTATTGTTATGTAAGTCCCAGTTAATATAATGAAATAGTGTACAATATTGCTGTGTATAAAGCAGTGAGGTGCCCTATGAAATTTCCTAATTACCATCTACTGTTGACTCTGTTGAATTAGTGGTGAGAGCCCTCCGCTCTCCCACAAGTTCGGTGATGCTGACAAGGCTACCCCAAGCCATCATCGTAAGTCAGTTAGGAAAAAAAATCTGTTGAATAAAACAAAGATGAATCACAAATACAAAGACCACCTATATAGGCAACTTACGATTTGCACTTTCTTGGAGTGATAGGACTTGTTGAAGTGTATCTTGCGGTCGTCGTCGGGCGGCGCGATGGGTACATGCGTGCAGTCGATGCAGCCCACCACGTTGGGCACTCCGTACTTCATGTAGAACCTGGGAACCAAATGTTAGTGATAACAACTAAAGGCGAGAGTATACGCTTGTGAACTATTTAAACTGTTATTGTTACACACATTAGAAAACTGAAACTGTCCGGGATATTTACCATGTTGTTTTGTTTTAATGAGCACCCGATGTTAATTAATATTAAAAAATTTAAAACTTCAATCATGAAGATGGGTTTCAACTGTCGATTGTATGGCATCCAGTGATATGTTTATGTAAAAATAAAAATGTGTCCATTTTCGAGGAAGAAAGAAGTGATACCGTGAGTGTAGTGTGTTGTGATTGAATTCAGTGACAATATTGTGAATGATGGTAGTGGTGTCATGGGTAATAAAAGACTCGGAAAGAGGGTTGACTGATATGTCTGCCCTTAGGCCTACCGTCATTCTCGCAGTCCTACAGTTCACCCGAGATAACGTAGGTTGCAACAGTGCTGAAATATCGGGAGATCATAAAAGCTATACAACATGGTAAACAACCGGGACAGCTTCAGTTTTCTAAACGCTTATGAGTTCACACGTTGAAACAAATTACAATCAATGAAAATTATCACACTAAATAAATTTAAAATAATAATGCTTCACTGTACATTTACATAATAATCATTACATATTTCCAATGAAAATTATTAGAGATCAATAGGGAATGAAACCAATAGAGATAAGAAGGATTCAAGAATAAGAATAAATATAAATAAATATCTGGGACATTTCCAAACTAAGCAGTGCTTATACAATGGGCGTCAGACTGATGATCCACATACATAGACATTTATAAATTTATACATAATCACACTCAAACCCAAAACAAACACTGATGGTCATCACATGCCAGAAACACTTATAACTAAAGACAATCAAATAGATATCAAATGTCGCCAGCATTTTTTGTAAATAAAAATCGCATCTGCTCAACCAACACATACTTTTTTATAATATCAACTACAAAAACATTTGTGTAACGTACAACTCGATTTATACATCAAGTCTCTGCACTCACCTTGCTTTTATAATGTCTCTCTCAGCTCTCAGATGTGGAAAATGAATGTATTTCTTTACTATTGTAGGGTCATTCATGGCTTCTGTGACTTGCTGCACTGCCGTAGACACAAAGTATTGGCTTAAGCTGGGGTCGCTCTTACCCCCTATTGACTTTTGAAACTTTCCCGTGGCATAAAATGCCAGTGCCGCCAACACCTGCAATCAGATAATGTTTCGCTGTCAATGGTGAATCAACAAAATATGTATTTTTCTTTCGAAAGAGGTATATAAAACGGAATACTTGATAAATAAATAAATATCTGGGACATTTCCACACACGGTCACCTGACCCCAAACTAAGCAGAGCTTGTACTACACAAACATGTTCATCACACAAATATTTGTCCCGAGTGGGAATCAAACCCAAGACTCTTGCAACCGCCAGCCAGGGTCACTAACCACTGTTCCACCGAGCCAGACATGATGGTCGAAATGTTCAATAAATATAAACAAAATTTTACCTAGCACTAATATACTTTACTTAACAGTGTTTAAAAAAATTTACTTTACTGTAGTAAACAAATAGAGCAAAGCAGGAATGTTAGTAAACATTTTAACGAATCTGACTTCCTTAGTCAAATACCTGGAATGCTAGAATGGCAACCTTCACGCACGATCCTAAACAAACAACTCACTTTGCTTTCAACAGAGAACTCGATGGATTTTGTGGACTCCGGCATCACTGGCGTCACCTCTTCACAAAGATTGTGCACCAGGCCTTTAGACAGCCTGTACGTCTCCACGAACGTCGCGTCCGGGAGCTCGAAAGGGTCCACATCTTCACGGACTTTATAAGACTTTTTTTCGTGTATTTTTGCTTTCTCTACTGGCTGGGGCTCCTGCTGTTTCTGTGTGTGAGAATTATCCCATTTCAGGAGGTCGAATATCTCCGGCTCTTCGTCCACCACGGATATGTAGCCTTCCTCTGGAGGTTTTTCTGCCATTCGACCGTATTTTAGTTTATTTTTAAAATCGTGAGGACGATGCTTGGGATGTTTAGTTGACAATAGCAATTGACATTTTGACAAGCGTTGTTGCCAGTTGCCAGGTGACAATAATAAGGCCAATGTGACCATATAAAAATATTTTTATCATGATTGAAGTATGGTTAGCAAAAGAGATTATTTCAATTACATAAATGGTAAGAGTCTACTTTGTACTTGAATCCATGTATGTATCATGTGGTTTTTATCTCGGACGTACATTTGCCCTTAGGCAATGCATTTGCAATAGGTTCAAAGAAATTGTAGAAAATATTTACAGCCATGCCCATAAGAGCCATATAAACTATATCTATTTGTTATAGGCAATCTAACTTTAAGTACTAAATCTATTCGTGACTCCAATTCAATAGTGATGAGATCACTGCCCGGCGCCATTGTGCCAATGACATCGGGCGAGGTCAAGTGCGACCAGCGAAATTACTTAGCCAGATAATAATATATCCATGCTTATATGGTATGTTCTTACGAACTTTGGCTTTACTAATTTACTTATATTACTAATAGGTCGGAATAATTAGGCTGTATCGTTTTTAAAATAGCAATCTATTTCGATCCACTTATTACTTTATTCTTAGGTTTTAGATTGTCGTACTTAAGAACCTTACCTACTCCAATGGCACAGCGACCTGTAGTGGACCTACGAGTAAGTTCCTGACTATCTTTAATTATTTTATTATTCAAAATAAGTACCTAAGTATGTACCCAAGTAACTTCATTATCCAAATTTGTTAATATCGAGTGTATCGATAGGTAGGTCCTACGTCATAGTAATCCTGTATGATCTAACGATGAGGTCATAATGGTATAGTTATTTATAATAAGTAGGTAAATATGTGAACTAATTATAATCTTAAATTATAGTAACTACCTAGTTAGAGTTTAATCTGATATGCGTTTAAATAATACAGTGAAAACACGTCATAATGTTATAATATCACATAGGTATCTAAGTGGGCCTGTATTTTGTTGTAGGCGTTTCAATGAGTTAATGATTTAGAATGTAATTTAGATCAATAGTAACTAGGTATATTTTTAATTATGTTTTCTTGATTATGTACTTTTACATAGACACGTGTATGAAATACCAATTCAGTTAAAAATGTGTTCACAATTTTAATTATGAACATGTGGATTGCAGCCGTCCGACGAATAATGGGGTAAACATGGTGAAATGTTCATGACTCATATCTCAGTAGGTACCTACACCTACGTTGTAAGGGCCTTGAACTTTCCCTAGGAAAGGTGGTAGTTTCAAATGCAAATTCTTTTATTATTGACCTTTAATGCACAGGTAGGTATAATGTACGATTATCTTATCATATATTATTTTCTGTTGCTTTCAGTATGGGACTAACCCGTGCGCATTTCTTTATCAACCATTAGCTTGCAAAAAAATACCTACTATCGGCGAGTAGATAACGTCTCTATATTTTGAGTTAAATGAAATTAATTACCAACTTCAACGTCTAGACAGGTTCACAATATGGTTTGAGTCATGATTCTAAGCACATAGCTCGCGTTTAAAGTCCAAAGAAATGCAAATACCACGTGCATCATAATCTTTTGTGAAATACTTAACGGTTTTGGCCTCTTGCCGGATCGTGATAATTTCGGCGTAACCGCGCCGTGTTGATCTTTTATATTTATTCATTAGCCGACTGCGTCCGTTGATGTGATGTCAGTACCGAGACGCGCGCGGGCAGAACGGCTGTGTTTAGCCCAACTGTGGATTCCGAGTTGTCTAATATAGAGGCGAGTTGATTTTTTTGTGTTTCATGTGTTATACTTGTTAGTTATTTGTGTTCAATAATATATTAAGTTTAGGTATCATCAAGTGTGTTGTATAGATAGTGTAGTTTCAAATATTCGTAGATTCATTATCATCCGGCTGGCATCAATTAAAAATAGTTGAACAAGTGATAACGTTATACCAACATACCTTGATTATTATTATGTTAATGGTAATCATAATGTAGGTAAGTAAAAGCATAAGTTACCTATTTCCCATTAATACATATAGGTATGCTGCGTTGTTTATACCTATCTATCTACCGGATATTTATTTTCTAGACCATGTTTATAACCTGAATCCCATGGTTATATACTTCTACATCTATATACAAACATAAGTATTAGGTATATCGATGTACATATTGTACATATCTTATATTAGTAGGCATTTACTATCTATTGAATATGTGTCTCTATACCTATTTTTTTTTTTAAATTTACTTAGGTACTTTCTAGGTATGTACCTATATTGTTAGTTTTGTGAGGGCTCCAGGAAAAAAAAATAAAGTACCTAACTAAGACTTTCCTTATTGATACAGTCATTAAAGGGTGAAGCCGGTTAAAAATGTTACAAATAATAGTTTTATACAATACCTACATAGAAACATAATTATATAGGTATATGAATTAAATACCCATACCTGGCTTTAAGACTAGGTAGGTATTATCTCTAAGACGGCGTGCATTTTAGCTTAGGCCATCATAATAACTGGAGGCTAAAAATAATATGCTATTTATGTAAGTAGTTAGTTCGTCGTCGTAGGTGTCGTGTTTTCGCAACACTTTGACCTCAGTCAAAGAAAAATAATTCGGCTTGCACGATATCATTTATACCTAGGTAGGTACATACTACATATCGTATTACGAGTAATTATATATTATATAATAAACTAACTATCTATACATATAAGCACTGTATACTCAGGGACACAGTAAATCTGATATGATCACTACATATTTTTTTATCAAAACGAGTTAATATAATGAACCCATGCCTAATCAAATATGACTACTACTGACCCAGTTCCGTGGCATTTTGATAAGAATGTTACTATAATATGTGTACTACGGAAGACATGATACTAATTGGCTGTCGTCCTCTTTAGATATTGTATATTAAAATATCACGCACACTATTCCAAGGACCGAAATACACGCTTGCCTTATGGAGAACTCAAAATAATCGTGCGATTGGCCAATACATACATTCTACAGCGCCGTGATAAATCTACAGGGCCGTCTTAAGTCTATTCTGCTGTTTTTTCTTCTTAACAGATGGCTTGGAATAGCCTCACCGATACCATCACCGGACAAATATAGAAAAAAATATTGTTCATGACAATTTTTTTCAAATTCAGCGCTTGACAGGCGCCCCTTGGTAAAGACGGTCATGTGTGCTGAGTTAGATAATGTCCTCGTGTCTGGGTATACCTATTTGTTTTATTCTGATATAATAACATAAGTGTAAGCTTCTTATCTATAAATCAGAACAATGTACAATATTACAACGTGACGTTTTGAGAGTTATCTATTTATCTTCCTTCCTATTTATTAAAAATGGTGCCTTACGTAAACTTGTGTAAATTACCTATGTGAGTAGTTTTAGTCAGTATCAGTGCTTGAAAAATTAAAAAAGAAACTACTAACAAACTACTGATAACATTTGATATGACTGTATTTTTTGTTGGTTTTATTATACCTACCTACCTACGTAAACTTGAGCTGCTTTTAGGTATCCTAGTCTACGGTCGTCTTAATGGACTTTAGGGCCTTGAAGATACTTTATCGGAACGAATAATGTTAATTACGAATGAATCACAGTCTTACGCTGCTGTAGGTAAACCTGTGTTTAGTGAGCGTGAGTCGTTATTTCCCACCGTATACAATAAAATGACGATGGAACCAGGAGCTATAGAACTACCTAATACATATCTAGACGATTCCTATAAACTTTATCTACCTCGACTGTGTTTCTCTGATTTACCTACGAGTATTGGAAGTGGATAAATTAGTAGAATGATAAAAAAATGGCGTTAACAATGAAGCAATCTTAAACATACAACAGTCTGCGTAAGGGGACACTGCTCTTCCATTCAGAGTGTCTTAATTATTTGCCTATGTTTAATATATATTTTTTTAATCATTTATTCACAGAAATTACATTACAGTACAGTAAATAAGCAAAATAGCCAAACTGTTGCCAGTTTGTTGGCATAATTTAATAGTTTTTTATTTGGAACAGGTAGGTAGTGTGGTAGGTAGTTATAATATTCCTAACTACACTCTATATTTTTCAGATTAACAACTAAATTACATAAACTTATAAATAGAAAGATTTATGTTAGTAATACTTAGGTGTTACGATTAATGAATGCATAACTATTTAGACTTGCATTTCTTACTACGAGAATTAGTAAGGCTATTGTATCGAACGGCATGTGGTATTTCTATTTCTATGGAAATGTATCAACACATGTGAATGTGAGTTAAATGGGCCTAGTAATTTAACTTAACGAGTTTGTAATTAATAAATGACTTCATTTGCTCTTAGGTGCAGCATATGGTGTTCGAACAGTATCGCCACACGACCGCCAGTAGTAATAGACCTTCAGGGTATACGGGTAAGTAATTAACAAATTAATAGGCTCTAAATAAAAGAACGCCCATTTGTCATTCACTCAAAAGCTTCAGTTAGAAACAGGATCTCAAATATAATTTATGACGTTAACGACAGTTTAAGTATCTGTTTAGGATAGGTTTATGAGTCATAACAGGATTGATACCTGTAAACATTCGCGAGAAACGCATAAACTCACTCTCATCCTAATCCGCTTAAATTTTTTCACATCAGCTTTTGAAACTACAAATTTAAGTATTTAAAAAGGGTAGAAATTCGTTGTCACCTAAATTAGTTCGAGTTAAAAATACTATTATAAGGGGTCTCAGTATATTTTTAAGGGGTGTCATGCCGTAAATAGCTTAAGTTCTTATTTATAACTCCTCATTTTCGTTCAAATAGGTAGCCTTCGCACGTCAGACTCTTATAATCTTATCACCCCTCCCAACGTAAACAACTTTCGATTCAAATACGCTAATGTATTTGTTAAGCTTACCTTTATGATCTAATAATAAATAGATACGGTAACCTTGTTTTGTATTAGTATTGTATTATGCATAAATCTCATTCTCATTCTATAAATAACATTAATATTTACTCTAACGAAGTATTTTAATTATTTCAGATCTCGACATAAAGCGGACGGTATGTGAATGGAAGCGATTTCTCCTACTTATGTACAAACAAAATAGTGAATATGGCTGAACTTAATGAAAATAATATCGTCAGCGATAAACAGAGTCTTAAAAACGGTCTCACACCGACAATGGCTATTGAAGAAGATATAAATAAAATAAACTCGATCAAATCAGAAAGCAACGAAATAGTTGCACATTATACTAAGAATGACGATTCACCTCCGGTTGAGAGGGTGAAGTTTGAGGGTCTGAGCAGCGATGATGAGAGCTACAGCTCCGAGGAGTCAGTGAGGATCATGAGGAAACTGCCCCCCATCCCTGACGGAGGTTGGGGCTGGGTGGTCGTGCTCGCCGCCTTCCTCGTCAACGCCTGCGCCGACGGGCTCAGCTTCTCATACGGCCTTCTTCAAGAACAATTCGCCTTGTACTTCGAAACTAGTCAATCGCGCATCTCATTGATCGGAAGTCTCTTCATAGCCACGCCCTTACTGGCTGGACCGATCATGAGCGCTTTAGTCGACCGTTACGGTTGTAGGGTTATGACTATGATAGCTGGGATCTTATCAACAATAAGCTTCCTGCTGGCATCTTTATGTAGTTCGATAGAAATGTTATGTTTGACATTTGGTTTTATGAGTGGTTTAGCAATGGGCATATTGTATGTAACTGCGGTTGTATCCGTAGCATTTTGGTTCGATAAGAAGAGGAATCTAGCTGTTTCTTTGGCATCGAGTGGTATAGGTTTTGGAACATTAATTTATTCGCCAATGACTCACTACTTTTTGCAAATATACGATTGGAGGAATACAGTAGTATTATTGGCTGGAACCTTGTTGAATATGTGCGTGTGTGGTGCTCTGATGAGGACTCCTGAGTGGCTGGAGCTGAAGCAGAAAAGAGAGCGTAGTTTGTCCAGGAGGTCATCCAGCGCTGGCTCAATATCCTCAAGATCGTTGGGTGGCGAGTCCCTGTATTTGAGTACGGAGGAATTGCAATCGTTACTCAAAAGCGGGAAAAGTCCGGAATATATTTTGGAAATGCTTACTACGACGATAGCTGAAGCAGAGCAGCTGGAGACGACGACACAAATGAATGCTGAACAAATATCGAGACGTATTCATTCTGCGATCCATCTGCCCACTTTTGTACAGCAGAATGAAAAGGTAGAGTTGCACTGATTTGATTTAAAAAAAAAATTAATATGTATTATTTTGCGAAGACTTTTATTTAATAAAACTTATTGTTTGCAGGTGCCGCCAGAAGTAATAGAAAAACTAATGAACAATAACAGATTATACAACATCATTTTACAAAACTACCCAGACGTACTTACGCGTCGGAGATCAGAAGTCAACCTAAACGTGGAAGCCCCTCCTGCAGACGTGGTGACAGAACCTGCTAAGTTACCCGTGCAAATAAAGTATAAGATGCCGAAGGAACCTAAACCTGACAATGCACATAAAACCGATGATAAATCAAAAGAAGACGGTGATGCTAGCAAGAAGAGTAAAGAAAATATAACAGCAGCTGAAAACGGGAATGTAATGAAAATGAAAAGCTCCACAACGAATGTGAAGACTCACGCCCAAGCTCAGCACAGTTGGCTTGTGAGGCAGTTGTCCACCGACCACCACTATTTCAGGAACATGCCTCTCTATCGAGGCAACATGATGTACAGAGGCACTATGATGACCATTCCTAGATACAGGCTTAAGGCGTCATCCTTGCCAGATATTTATAGAAACTCTATGTGGTCACTGGAATCTGAATCAGATGATGAAATGGTAATTAACTTTTCGTTTACATTTTCCTTGTTTAACTTGTAGCTATCATAGCCAAATAGGTGCATCTATTGCACTAGTATAATATTGTTACAATATGTATTTGGTGTAAATAACTTGTGCAAACGAATGAATAAGTAAAACCGTCTTTTTTGCCTGCGCCATGGCTTGCCTTAAATACCTAGTATAAAAAATCAGTCCATTGCTAAATACAGTTTATTGCATTATTTGTGTACGCATAGAATTAAAAGCCTATTTGGAGCTAATTAACCTAGATCCTTATGAGGCTGAAGCTCGCTCTTTCACCGGTTACACAGGGCAGTAATTGCGGACTCCTGCTTTTTACAAAGTATACTAACAATGACGTCACTTTATTTTTCCAGCGATGGTACGACCGCCTGTGGGAAGTCCTTAAGAAGACCTTCAACTTCGCCATGTTTACCGAGTTCCACTTCTTCCTCTTCAACCTGTCCGAACTGATCCTGTCCGTGTGGTTCATCGTGCCGTACTTCTTCCTCAAGTCCTACATGACTACTCAGAATATGGAAGGCGGTGAAGTCATGATCAGTATCATCGGTATCTCCAGCGCCATTGGCATTGTGAGTTTTTTATCATTTTTATTACAATTTATCTATTTGTATAATTTAAGATGTCATGAACCAAGTCCGGAAAAGACATTAGATAAACTAAAAGAAAAGGCTGCAAGGAAAAACAAATGCTATGCGTGATTCACAGACTGTATAAAAATTAATTACATCCTTAAATACAATGCTGACTGTGCCTAACTCTATCTATGGGTTATAAGGGAAAACGTTGCAACTTGCAAGAAAACTTACATTACCTAAGTAACAACATGCTAGATACGGTACTTATTCCACACATTACCACAACTGGTGAGCAGTTGACAATTTGGTTCAATTAAATGATAAATTGTTAGGTCAATTTAATCATGAGAACGGATGAAAAATTATCATATAACGATGACTAGCAGAATAATAATTTAGAGTGCTTAGTTTATGGATAATTTTAATACAAACATTAATCTCATGTAAGTGAATGTAAATTCTTATGAGAAATAAAGTTCTTTAACCCCAATCATCTAATTCACATAATATCCCACTTCCATACCGGAAATGAAGCTATTTTTAACTTCCATTACATAATGAAAACATACATAGATTACATGAAAATCATTACCTCCAACTTGAAAAATAGTAAGTAGGTATGTATGGTAACGTGTATTTACAAGAGTTGTACAGAAATGGTTGGGTTTTAAGTGAAAATTTTGTATATAAGTAACTAGTATTTGAGTTTCTTGAGCCGGCGTTTATTCATTTCATTTGCAAGTATTCCAAACACGTGGTAGAATCATTTAAATATATAAAAGCAGAAACTGACTGACTGACTGACATATCAACAGACAGCCTAAACAGCTATATGTTTACATGCCTATTAATATGAATAAGGCATTTTGATTGGTGTATTAATCATCACCGTTGTCTTCGGCAGGTGGTCCTCGGCTGGACCGGCGACCAGCCCTGGATCAACGTGACCAAGTGCTTCGCTGGTTGCCTGGTCCTCTGCGGGCTGTCGGTGGCCGCCTACCCTCTCCTCATCACCAACTACTGGCTGTTGAGCGTCAACTCCGCTATCTTCGGATTCTCCTTCGCCAGCTCTTACTCCTACTCGCCAGCCATTTTGATGAAGCTGATACCAATTGAGTACTTCACTGTGGCGTATGGACTGATCTTGCTTGCTCAAGGTGTTGGGCATCTGGTTGGACCGCCTCTTGGAGGTAAGCTCTACCTATATGTTTTATTTGTAAGGAACTATCTTTACACAGCATTTTATCATGTTAATGAAGCAAGTAAAGTAAGGACGAAAATTACAATGTGGTAATGCCAAAGATTTTATTTATAGTATTTTTTACCTATTAATATTACATCATGTTACAATCCTTATAGTGTAGCTACGTATGAATTGAGGAAATGTTACTCGATTATAATACTACTCATAATATTAATCCTATTTATTTGAGTATCTGGTATTCATTATCCTGGTAGGTAAATATGCATAATTTTAACTACAGTCTCAATTAGTTCTAGGTAGCACAACGTTTTCCTAATCCGAAAACGGTTAAACTTAATGAATATCTTGTGTGCGCTTTCCGCAAAGAGTAGGTACCTAGGTAAGATTAATAAGTGCAATTCCAACACATTGTCTAACGCCACTTAATTATTCCGAGCTATTATTTTTCCTCGTCGTTAGAGCGTGTTCTCTTCACTCAAGATGACAGTAGGTAGGTAGAGTAATTTATAACAGAAATTGAGGAAATAAAATTCTTACATACCTATTACATAGTCAGTTACCTTCTAGTGACTCATCTATCGATAACCTATTATGACTTGCCGGAGTCTTCTCGGTAGAATCGGCGTTCCGAACCGGTGGTAGAATCTTATTATTAGTAATGTGACGATTTATAAGTGCATGTAATTTGCCTATATAAATAAAGACATTTTTGATTTGATTTTGATTTGATTTACTTATAATGCAGAACACCTACCTACATCTTTGTAATAACTTGTTGTCTATGATAACAAAAATCGCCATTTTAACAGAAGGTAGGTACAGAAAAACGAATTTATAAATGTGATGAACGATTACAGCGGTATTTATTTATTATTACTATTATGGATACTTATGGGTTAAAATAATTAATATTATAGGTATAGTCGCATAAAATAATTTTAATATTGTAATTACCTACTACACAACGATTCCAACAAAACGATTCCAACAAAACGAACAAAGTAAGATAAGAATAATTCCAGAACAATAGCACGACCCACCTTTGCTTTTCGTGTCGAAGAAACATGGGAGATTTTAAATGTCCCTTTCAAACACCATGTAGTTTGATCCCTACTGCATAGTTCAGATACATCGTAATCAAGATCGTGTCAATCTCACCGTCTCGTGGACGCGAGTTATTTTTATATAAGCCACGAGTTGGCTCGAATAAACTGCATTCTCGCTAACGCTTCACTCCGTCCACACAACGTCCCGATCATACAGTTTACTGTCGATGGCAAACTGATATACGAAGCAATTAAAATATCCTGGCGCTTGGGACCATTCCAAAATTATTATAGGTAGGGTAACCAGTACCATTCTTGGCACCCCCCCAGTGATTGGCACTTTTGCCTTTCATTTCAAATATTTAATTTCGTAAATACATTTTTGATATGAAAAAACTACTATTCAGCGGCAAATTTCTACATTTACTTATGGAAATACTTAACTTTACGCCATAATGACGTCTTAATAGTTTTTCTGTTGGATTAAGTCAACAGTGAAAGTTCGCGGCAATTTTAACGTGAAAAAGTTTGGTGAGGAGTGCGTTAGAAGTGAATTTTATACGATTCCAGGTAACCATTTGATGGATTTTTAGCTTTACGTCATGATATTATGTTAGGAATATGATTTTTAACTTTTTCGAAAAAAAAAAAGATGAGTGTTCACGCAGTTTTTGCTATGCCAATAATTGCACTGAAATATATATTACCGCTCAGTCATTGGCAGACCTGCCAATCGCTATACTTCTGAATCCTATAATCCTAATTTATTTATTTTTTGACGCGGAAGATGCTTGATGCACCTTCACCTTGGGTAGGGGTTTACCCTAGGTGGTATGTGGGACTCCTTGCTGAGGGTGCTGAGATGGAAAAGACCGGCAGCTGCTCCTGGGCTAAGGTGCAATTCCTAGGGCCACTAGAGGTGTACCCAATAAACTCCGCGGCGTACCTCATCGCCTACTGGTGTTGCAGTGGTACTTGGCCTTGTGTACAGAGCCTTCACGCACAACACCACCGGCGGAGCCTCCACGGGCTCCCTCAAGCCTCCCCGGAGGGGAGCGACAGGGGTCCCGGTACGCAAGGTCACTCCCGTCCCTCAACGACAGCCGTTGGTGCAATGCTGACGGGAGTGTCCCCACACCCACCGCCGGCAGGCCATCGTTGGACTGCGGCATATGACGCGGAACCTTACCACTTCTATACAATCACCTATTGATTACGCTCAGTCTATACCTTCAACAAGTCGATGATTTGATTATTAGACGATGAAATAATGAAGATTTCCAGTATTTTTATTAATTCATCAGTAGACTGATTCAATTTAAGCATTAATAAAATAGTTGTAGTAACTAGGTTGGCACTATGCTAATAATTGCAATGCCATTGTGAGTGCCAATGATTGTACTAAGTTACAGTGTCAATCATTGTACCATAGTGCCAATGACTATACATTTATGTCACTGTCTATTATTTTGAGTTTTTTTAAATAAATAAGGATACATTTTTGAATTGTAGTATCATTTTAGGAATCTGTTTGTATCTAAAAATCCATTAATGCTAAATAAATCTGTAACTAACGTTAGTCCAATTGAATTTTTGAAGCCAAAGACAAAAGTCAGCATTAGGTGCCAATCAATATACTGGTTACCCTACTTACTAGTGGTCCCGGCGAATTTCATACCGCCAATACTGATTCTTTTTCTATATTTTCTCATTGAAACCTTCCCTCTACGACGAACATTTTAAAACCAAAATTACCTAAATCTGCCCGGGCGTTCTCGAGTTTTAGTCAGACTAACGAACAGCAATTCATTTTTATTTATAAGAAGATGTATATAGGTGGACATGATTATTTACAAGTATTCATTTATATGAGCTATTTCATGCCACTTTTCCGTGTGAGTTTAATTTGCCATCCCCTTAGGATTTAAATTTTACAAAATTTGTGTGAATGAGCAATTTTCTAAAAGAAATTCTAAGGTTGTGTAGTCAACCACCCGCACTTGGCCAGCGTGGTTGACTAAGGCCTTATCGCCATAGTTTAGGGTAGGCCCGTGCCCCAGCAGTGGGGATATACGTCCCGGGCTGATGATGACAAATGAAATGAAATAATTTATTCTGCAAGTAGATTTCATGAAATTCTTTCGCGTGTCAAATCACATTCTTTTATGTCCTTCATTCTTTCATTCTTGGATGTCCAAGCGAGCAGCCCATAATGGCCATGGATTCTTATTGTCATTTAAATAGTCTTCTACTATATAGTTTGATACAGTATTAAGACAGTTTAAAATAATATACTAATGTAAGTAATTAAACCCTATTGCAGGCTTGCTCTACGACTACACCGGCTCATGGGAGATGACGTTCTACATAGGCGGCATGTGGGTAGTGGTCTCCGGCCTATGCCTAGTGGTGACAGCGTACACGAACAACCGGCGAATGTTCGGCAAGAAACCCCTGCTCAACGACCAGAAGAGGGACGACGATGATCTTGAAGCGTGAAATAAATCATGGAAGTTATGTTTGGGCGTTTTTTAATTTGTTCCCCTTGCACCTTTTTAACTGGTTAACTTCGCGGTAAGTTAACCAGGTAATTGGAGACAATGTAAATTCAATTCACAGCCCATTGTTTATGGGACTGTAACCTTGAAATTGCATTCGTAATACTAGGTAGTAAGTAATGCTTCCGTAGATAGAAATTACGGATAGAATTTTGAAACCATTTCAGGTACAGTACAGTTGAGTAGTAGGTCCATATTATTTTCAAAAACTATTGTCAAAAGCAGCACGCGGCATTGCTTTAAGGCGATTCTGTAAATAGATAAGTTTTATTTCAAAATACGTGTAGGTGTAGGTATGTCATAGGCTCTTACATAACCAGCCGTTTAAAAATACCCCAATGACGAGCTCTTGTTTATTTGTTATTTGTTCAGGATCTGTGCACGCAGACCAAATATGTACTCTCTGAATCCCATAATCGCATGTATAATAGTCGTGATAATAATGTGGGTAAACCAAAGCCTTTCGGATTTGACGAAGGTGACGTAAATAGTAGTAGAAGACTTAAAAATAAAAATAAGCCATAAAAACATTTAATCACTTATCTAAATAAAGAGCAAAATAATAAACTTAATAACTAACCATATTTAATTCAAGCTTTTTTAAAACGACGGTATATTCGTGTTTTTATATTCTGTTTGTTTAAGTCTGGATTAAAAGAACAAACATTTAGTTACTAGGAACTTACTGCGTTTTCGAATTTCATATTTGTCTACACAAAAAACATTGCATATACCTACGTATATGCAATGTTTTTTCCTAGCAAACGAAATATTCGTATATTTCAAAGTAAAATATTGGCGATTTAATTACTATTTATCTTCAAAAATAGGGGCGAGTACGAGGCATGTTCAGGAATAAAAATACGTTTTAAACTTTACAATGACAACTTTATTGTGAAGGGAACAACAATCGATGAGGAACAGGTATCAACAACAACAGTAAGTCACACGTCAACAGAACTGTCTACTGCCAACATTGAGAACAGAAATCACGAACTAACTCTAGGCAGAGCCCTCACACACCCAGCCTCGTCCTAGTTTAAGGTACCATAAAGATAAGCTAGCTGGGTGTAAATAAATAAATCTTTATTAATATCTCAAATGCAGCAATGTTACATATTAAGGCTCTAAGACAATCCCTATCTACATCACTTGTAGGTAGGTATCGTAAAAGTAAATTTTATTAGGACTTTCTAACATTTTTTTAAAAAATGAGGTACGTACATCTAATTATTAATTTCATGAAATCATAACAGGAAACTAAATGAAAGTCTCTAGAGACTCATGAGTATGTGTGTGTGCAGGCTCTTACCCAGTAGGTAACGATTTAGTAACACTGATTCTTGAGCTACCGAGTTCAATTTTACACATTATTAAATTATTACAATTTAAAACATTCACATTACTTGTTTTCTATAGGTACTCGTACTAATAATATATTTTCTTTCATTTTAATAACAGTTCGTATTATATTTCTTATGAAGAGGAAAATAAATGAAATCTTATTAAGGAAGAGTAAAAAAGATGTCTGAATATTCTAAAAGTAGGTAATCACTGAAATTATACATATATGCTAGTACATACCTTAATAAGTATATACCTACATAGAGTAAGATATTTTCAAAAACAACATGCTAGTACCTATTTTCCTTCTTCAATTACCTTTTACAAATAAATCAAACTTTCATAGATTTTGGCATTCACGAAAATACTAAGATAGTAAACCTATGTGTTCATCAATATTGTTGATTTGAATAGTTTTAGCTAACCTGTTTATTTGAACATTAACCATGAAAATATCTGTCAAAAACCTTATGTCCACAGCCATGATACCTATGTTAGTAATTTAAGTTTTATTTAGGTGCATATTAAAGGTAAAATTTTATTTTTAATACAGTATATTATATTATACGAGACAAAAATATGCTATCGTTTGGAGAAATCGCAAATTCATATGTAGACATGAAATGTAGGTAATGCTGTAATCAACGTTTAAAATAAGACAGGTATTAACTTAGATTGTATGTATTTTCGAACAGACATTTCAATAAGTACCCATAAAGTATTATCTAATATTAATATTTTATATAAATTTTAAAATAGGTAGCTTTTTCTTGGAGGAAGACAAAATGTTCTGTAGTAAAATGTGCTAAATATACATGTGACAATATATTAGCTTTGTATTATATTGAAAAGAAATAAAGGAGAGTCCTAATATTAATAATTTATAGAAAAAATACAGCATACTCTCTCATTCAATAAAATATGTCTACTTACTATGTCATATATCGATAGGTAATATTTTCCGTATTCGTAATAAATTATGCTAAAATCCCCAGTTAATATTTTAAATGAGATAATCAAATGTAGTGTTGAGCGATATTTATATGTATAAAGATAATTTACATACAACATTCAACAATTTTTATACATTATTTAGAATATGTGTGAAGAGGTAGTTCAGAAGAATCCATTAAGTTATTCATTACGTATTCATTAAAATCCTTATTCGTAATTCATAAGAGAGTTCAAAAGCGTAAGTAGTTTATATTAATTTCATAAGTATTTCGTGATGATCTGTGAATGAAGTGAAAATAATTGTGACTAAGCTATTTGATCACTTATTTTTTTTACTCTACATCTATTCATACACCAAGAGAAAACCGTTGATTCCAGGAAGGCGAATTAACATAACTTTTCTATGACTGCTAAAATCTTTAACTTGATTATTAATCTCTTTGTCTAGATATCATGTTTACATCTAAGAAACAGGAAATAAATTAGTTTTCAATAGTGCACAATATCTAAATTTGAATGTGAATTTGAGGGATAATAATTATTCTGTGTGACAATAATTGCCCTTGATCGTACAAATTATGATCAAAACTGTCCTATGTTAATAACACATGGAAGAATTTGATTTTCATCCAAAGGCTTTAGGATGTTGAATGAATACAAGTTGTAACTTGCGTTAAGCCGAAAAATCACGGATAATTTTACCTTCATGGGTAATATTTGTTAAAGTTAAACAAAAATAAATCAGTTTACAAATAGTATCTGTCTTATTGTTAACGTTAAATATATATTTTAATTATCTTATATTAATAATCTTACGCTACAAATACTGTAGCTTATTTAGGGTCATCTAATAAATGCAGATTTTTGATGTTAATTCAAAATATTGAGTGTGAGCGTGTATTTATTTCAATGTCTTACTTATTATAGGTGATGTAGGTGTATTTAGACTTATATTTTTTAAAAATAAATACCAGAGAGTGGAATTTTAATCCTTCAAAGTATCCGTCACAATACCATGCTAACCTTAGTATAAAACTAGACGACCCTAAATACATTATTATATGTAAACGTTTCGACTGAAGGATATATTTTAACACTAACATTAAATGACATAGAAAAGGATGTAGAAAAGACTTACAGACAAAACTATTCTCACTTGAAATCACTTTAGGTTACATCAGACATTGCGGACCGGACCTGCCCCCTTATACACAACGTTTCCGAAACGGATTCGGATTAGGGAACTATGATCTGTCTCGTTCTTCCTAAGGGATACATAATGCCAGAACTAAGGTTTTCCGAATCCGAAAGTGAGAAAGACATTGTGAATAAAGGAACTAGAACCGACAAGTCCGTAGTCCACGTGCTTTTAAATCTCCTAAACTCACAAGAGTAACACTCATAAACTGTATAATACTGACGTTTCCCCGCTGCCACACAGTAACATATACAAATAATTTCAACAAAGATATGTTTATTAACCTCATACATTTTTTAAATAAATTCTAGAATATACGTATTTGCGAGTAAAGCAGAGACTAAGGAATATCATCGCGAAGAAGTTGATCAATATAGTAACCACTATAGCATTTGTTTAATGAATTGCTTGAACGTGTAGAGTAATTATAGGTACAAAAGGTAGCTTAAGCAGTTGAGAGTTAAGTATCATCATCAGCCCATATACGTCCTTGCTGCTGGGGCACGGTCTTACCATAAACTAGGGCGATCTGTGGGGCTACCATGAGTTTAAAACTTACGCGCTCGATATCGCCTACGTAAATATGTCTATGAAGAACTTGTACAGCGCTGCCTGGTGGTTACGCGAAGAACTACAATCGGCCATATGAAAAAAACAACTCGATAGGTTTTTAACGTACGTAAGTTTACGATAGCCAACTCATGGTAGGCCCTCTGGCCTTACTCAACCACGCTGGCCAAGTGCGGGTTGGTCGACTACACAACCTTGTTATTTCTTTTTAGGTGTGCAGGTTTCCTCACGATGTTTTCCTGTTAAGGAACACATCGATTATTCGACGACGATTATTCGACGCTTTAACTTTAACGATTATTCGACGCTTTAACTGTTAAGTTACATGAATTTCAAATTTGAAAATACAGTGGTACGTGGCGGGGTTTAAGTTGGCGACTTCTCGCATGGCAAGCATCAACTTTAACTACTCGGCCATCTTTTAAAGTGTTAAAGTATGCTTATGGAAAAATGTTGGTAAATGTAAAACAAGCTCAACTTGTAAACTTAATAGTTTTTGACGTAATTAACAGCGAAAGTCTAAAATAGTAAGCTCATCTCTGCTTTAATCGAATAACGTGTTCCTAATCTTCACACTCGCAACATCTTTAAGACACTTTAATACTAACAAGCAGACAGGATAACAGGAGAATACATATGTAAAGACATGTGTAAAGCAGTCGAAACGACGTCAACAACCATAAGTAACAGGTAACAACCACGATCGTATTAGGTAAGTATAAGTAAGTATTCATTAAGTATCCATATTTTATTTACATTGTAACTTACTTAGTGTAAACTTTGACCTGCTTTCTCAGCTTAGGGGTCATTAAGTAAACTACGCCATATACACTCAATGTTGAAAATCAATAATTACAAATACTTTAAAATTCATTAAAAATGTGTGTTATATACAAAGGTGTTTAAATATCATCATAAGTTCATAATAAATCTGTTCATAAATAGAAATGGAGTAGAAATAACGAACATCAATGCAACTCTATCGACTATCCATTTATATATATAATTCTTGTTTTTTGTGGATTTATTACTAACTGAATGATTACTAAACAAAAATAAATATTTACATAAAATAGAACACGCTAATTATGTAATCTATAAATGCAATCAATTTTTTGTAATTTCTACAGTACGTAAATAAATAACTATTCATAATTGTCTAACTATGTAAGTAATATCAAATTTTACGAATTACGAAACTATGTAAGTAATTATTAAAAAAATAAATACTAAAATAAAAGCATTTCTTTACATAGAATAAAACTAAATGGACCGAAGTAAAAATTGTCCCTATTTAGTTCTTATATTACGAATGATAATAGGTAGAACGCATTATAAAAATATTTACAAAAGTCAGCTTGCCTCAAAATTGATTACCTAAAGATAAGTGCTCAAAATGATGTGTTCAATAGTTAAGATATCTATCGCTTAATTGACAACGAAGATATTATACAAAAATAGGGCCGCAAGGCATTTTATCTAATTAAATTTTAACATCGTTTACTCACAATGATATAATAATATTATTCTTCAATAAAAGTTAATTTAAAATTGTAGATAATGCATTTGAATGCGAAGTTTATTAATTTTGATAAAAATGCATAAAATACGCTAACTATTAGTCAACTTATACTACATAACTGTTAACAGTATAGAAAAATAACGTTTGTCAATAAATAAGTGCTTTGTTACAAAAAATATTTTTATTTTAATAGGTAAGGACCTACATAAATAATTTCTATTTTGGAAAAATAATACTATTAAAATATTCTTAACGGAAGATAATCAACTAAAGCTTGCAAAGCTATTTCTTACAAAATCACCATAAAAGTTATTAAGCTTATAGATAAAATACTAAATGTGTTCCATGCTTCTCTTCATATTGTGATTAAAATGCACAACAATAATATCTTCACTTAAAAAGTGTCTCACTAAATGTTCACATAAGATATTGAAAAGCATTCAATCTCACTTTGATAAATAATCTAATTTAAAAAGTCACGCGTGAAATTGCAATTGCAAATTAGTAAGTAAGTAGGTAGGGCACTTACTTTGCGTCCATCATTCGTTAGTTTTGAATACGCATATTCCATCTAGGACCAAACAAGATTGTCTATGCCCTTGTTAACCCCCTACCATTCCACTGGTCTTATGAAACTAAAGTCATAAGCAAATCACCATAAACTGTGACATTATTGTGCGTGCTCACTAGGATTAAGCCAGGTGCAAACGTGATTGAAATATTCGATCAGTTATTTAACTAAGTTAGACATTATACGATAAACAATCTAATTGTATCTTATATTTTTCACCTTTTGCTTTAATTTAATATCAATTTCATAAAAAATATAAAACCCTTAATATTCAAAGTAAGTAAGTACACCACAGGTAAGTTTTATCGAAAAATATGATCTAATTAGTATAAAAAATATGATGCTAATATTTATTCATTTGTGCGAGAGTTAGTCTTCCTAGTTAAATATCTGATCAAAAGACTTTTAATTTTTTTGTGTGCTTACGCTTGCATTAGAGATTTAATAGTTAGAAAATTAGAAAAACGTTTGCAGTCGTTCTCCAGGCTTTCAGGCTGATGTTCTAACTACTAAAACTGTTAAAGTCAAGCACACCCGCGTATCACTAAGCTTGTCACGCACGCAAGTCTAAAGCGAACTACCAATATGGCATATCTGATCGAAAAATAAAAACTGTAAACGTCAAGCACATCACTAAGCTCAAGCACGCACTCAAGTAAAGCAAACCAAGCTTGACAAGTCTAAAGGGAACTTTCCAAGATGGCGTCGATCTTAAGCGAACTTCCAAGATGGCGTTCACGCGCTCTCCCTGGCGTTTAGCGCTCGGGCCTCAGGGGCGCGAGCGCTGCCAAGGAGGCGCGTCGTCGCCGCTAGGAGGCCGGGGACGCCGGCGTCGGCTGCAGGCCCGCGGCGGAGCCCCGGGCTGCGCGCGGCTCCAGCTCCAGCGAGAGGGTGTACTGACGCTCCTCGGGGATCACCAGCGAACGGTCCAGGAGGAAGTCGCAGACCTGTGATGAGAAACGGCGTACAGTTATTCACAAAGTCAATTGTTGAGGTCGGGAAAGTAAACGTATTAACACGATCTATATAAGAGAGCAGGCAGGCTTTCACGCTGTAGTTAAGAGATGATCATATTATTATTATTTTTCACTTATCTTATTAAGGTAAGTGAAAAATAACAAAACTTGTTAATTATTAAATGTGTACCAACCGAGCACAGAACATAAATTACAGCTAAATACTTAATAAACTTATTTATACCTTTGGTATGTGATCAATTTTATACGGAGTCTGCTGGAAGTTTCTAATTTCTCGTATAACATGTGCAATCTGCAAAATAAAAAATAATATATTTAAAATTTTAACCACAATCAGTGACTTGACTTTAACTGGAGAGATACTGTACCATTCTCATTTTGGAGAAATTGAGTAGACCATCTGGTGTATAGTTCGAGGTGCCCTCTTCAATGAAGGACAAATCTGACAAGTACATTCCCAAATAAGGAATGCAAGGCGGGTCACATCTATGGAACAAAATAATTATTTATGTTATTGACTTCAAGCAAATCACGAAACTACAAAAATATTATAATAGAAAGTTGTTTAATTATTTACCTGTGTAAAGCGTCTCTTAGGATTCTAAATCTACATTCAGACGATATAATCGTTTGCATTCTTTCTATTGTTTGCTTGCTCTGAAATGTAAATTACTTCGATTAAGACTCTCATCAAACAGTTGTTCAAGGCGAGTCGTATCAAATGGTGTAAACTTAAAGTAGAATTGAAGAAAATAAAAACATTATTATTATTCTTTGAAAATAAATTTATAAGAGTTCATAATATGTACAAACCGTGCGAACAACATTGTTTTATAATGTGGATTAACTCGTACGAGAAATTACTCGATGGCAATACGTAGGTGTGAGGTTCAACTGCAGCATGATTGGTTATTTATGACGTGACATTAACAGATATGTGAATATTCACCAAAAATGATGTAGCTGAACCTCACGCCTACGTATTGTTGCCATTTATGAAATGACATTGACAGACACGTCAATATTTACGAATCATGATGAAGTTGGACCTACCTACGTATTGCCATCTAGTGAATTTCTCATACGCGTTAACCATCATTAGATCGACTGTAATAAGGCGTCCGACCGATTTCAGCCATGGCGGTCGATCTCAATTGAGATCAGCCAAGTGCGCAGGACATATAATAGTGCACAAGTGTACGCGCAAACACAAGTGCACTATCTATTCCCTTAGTCTCATAATTCGGTGAGACGGCAATCCGACATGACCGATGAGAGATCGGGCGCCACGAGGACCACCGGCTTAACGTGCTTTCCGAGGCACGGGCGTTCAACCGCCAACTTCCTAACTCCGGGCTGAGTAATTTCATTACAGAAAAAATTGTAAACAAAAAAAAAACCGCCTTCAAAAACCCGACTCACTAAAAATTACAAAATAATATAATACGAACATTAATCTGGGTATGAATTTGATATGTTGTTGAAGGCGGTGCCGTTTATATTTCATGCAGTTTTCCTCAAAAATTTAATTTTGAAATTTCTGATGATATAACTAAATAGTCTTTTACTCATAGGTCATTAAGGGGTCCCTGACCTTCCATCATCAGCTCAGCATCATAAGAGTATGATAGAAGCAAAAGCCAATATGACTTCAGATAATATGCAAAACGCGGTACATCTCCCTATAAAATTTGAAGGTTGCCCTCGATTTCTCCTGGATCCCATCATCAGATCCGAGACTGGTGAAAATGGGACCACCTCGGAAGTAAACACTATCCAATCAAAAAAAAATTTTTGAAATCCGTCCAGAATTGACGAAAATATCGGTGAACATACATAAAAAAAAAAAAAAAAAATATTATACATACAGACGAATTGAGAACCTCCTCCTTTTTTTGAAGTCGGTTAAAAACTCACACAAATTTTGCCCGACCCCGGACTTGAACCGGGGACCTCTCGGTCCTAACGCAGCACTTGCTACCAATAGACCAACGAGGCAGTTACTGTAGATCGACTATAGAGTGGTACCAAAGAACTTACAGTCTTGGATACTTTCTCCCACGTCTTCTTGAGGCGGTAAACGGATGTGTTGGACAGCGCGGCGCACACTTGCAAAACGCCATTGAAATTATGGAGACATCTGGCTATGTCGGCAACTGCTGCCCATTTCTCTATGGCTGCGACACGACCTGCACGATATACATAGAGTGAACGCACAATCCTCCGTCTGGCGCAATCGGATAAAAATTGGGTTAACGCTTGAACCTGTATCTTATCAGTATTGTCTAGACAAATTCATTGCGTTCCCATGGGAATTAAAGTGTTGACTTCCGATAGAACCCCGCATAGCGGAAGAAGGTCAACATTTATCTGGGGTCACCTGGTCCCAGGGCAACCAAAAGTACCCTTAATCGACGAGCATGCATGAAGAGATTGATGGATGTGAAAGAAGAGACAGTTGTATGTCAGGATCGTAGCACATGGCAAGCAGTGATCTCTTCCCACCCCTCAGGGAAAAAGGCGTGTTTTTATGTATGTATGTACTTATGTATCTTACCAGTTAAGGTGTATTTCTTCAATATCTCTGATATAACAAGATTTGAGATATGATTAAAATGAGCTGTCATCATTAGAATATGCGGCGCTCTTTCTGCCTTGTCAGCTTTAGTCCATGCTTGCCCCAGAAACTCTCTGGAAAGTATTTTTTTGTTTATTTAGTATACAAATAAATAATGAGTTTTAACTACCAAATAATCATGATACGTACTCGCTATGAATGGAACTGAAGATTTGATAATCCAGGTAAGTCATTTGCTCTGCAATTTCTAAGGCTGATAGAGTCTCAACGCTTTCTTTTGTTGGCACCTGTAATGTTAATTAAGCAGCATTCAAGCTTCGTTATTATACCTCTAGTTATATTAATGTCTATAGATATTTAAATTTAAATTTTGGAACTTATACAGTATTAACCATCACCATTGTACATCACAATTAGGTAATGCCTAATTTACACGGTAAATGCTTGCGCACAACAAGGTTTCTTATAAATAGACTACTTAAACTATTCTACTAAACTCACATGTGGAGAGCAATGAGCAGGATTGGAGGAGCCCTATTCCCAGCAGTGGAATAATATAGGCTTTAAATACTTACATGTGGAGGTATAAAAAGCGCTTTCAAGTCGACGGCTCTATCAGGAGCCCGTTCCAGCAGCCGCAGTAGCTGAGCAGCAGCTTTGTGCTCCGCCGGGAGTAGACCAGGACTGCCCTCGATCTCCTTGAGGAAGTCCATCGTCAGCCCACGGAGGCGCTCGTCAGACCAGAAGTCATGGGAATGCTTTGAGATCCAGTGCCTGTAATTAACCAGTTAAACGATATACCTTTCACCCGATCTTGCTGCCTCATCAGACAGGTTCACACCTGTCCTGCTCACGCAAAAACAGTGCGTTTTGATGACTTATCATCATGAATGAACAAAACCTTTGTCCTGGATAATTTTGACCTTTTGTCATATTAGATTTGACCGCAAACTCGATCAGGTCAAAACAAAAATTTAAACCTCAAACGTTGAAGCGAATCAGGAAATCAGATACGTATTTTTAGAAAGAATACAATAAAACATGATGTACTTAGGTAACCAAATTACTAAACATTATTGTCACCTTAATACATTGAGAACTCTCATGGTAGCAGCCGTGGATATGACCGAGTCCCTTCTAGTGGCCGGCGGTGATGTGGGCGGAGGGGACCGAGGGTTCGATGATGCTGAAGTAGCCACCGCGAAGGCCACTGCCGCGGTCGACGTACTGCTCCTACACCGAAACAACGAATTACCCGAGGAAACACAAATACCTTCCACAAGACTTCTTTCTACAATTTGCTTCGAAAGTTTGACGTTAATTTTGCGATAGATCTTTCTATCGTTCGAGAGTTTGAACACAATCCAAGATTTGGATCTTGGAAAGGTGTAACGTAAACTTGAATAATTAATCCGAAGTAAAATAAAAAGATTGTTGAAGACAGTTTTAATAAAAATAACGTAGAGACAGTGAACATGCAAAAACTAAGTAAGTGAAACGTTTGAAGGGAAAATGCAGGTAAGATATAGAAAAATAAAAACAGTTTACAGTTCCATAGATTAATAACGACTTTAATGCCAATATAAGAAGGTTTTTAAAATTTTGAATAATTAATTTATTTTTAAGCATGCAAAAAAAATGTTTTTATTTCGTTTTATTTTGTTACGCAGTTAAATACCACTTTCACTAACAAATTTCATAACTACACATAAAATAATTATTATTTACCAAAACCGCTAAAGCCCCAAAATTTTAATTCTTAAAGGATATCAATTTTGAGGCAAATGTTCTTAACCAAAAATAAAGTCTATAAAAAAGTCTAGTTATCATACATATTATAATTGTTATGTTGTCTTGTCTGTGATGAAAACATTTTATTGTTGCGAGTATATCAGTTGATGTGCTAATATTTTTTTTCTAATAAAACTCTAATTAAAACCTTATTATCATCACAAGAAATATCGGTGGAAAAGTGTGATTGTACAGATAATGTAACAAAAGTAAGTGTGCGAATATTCTTGTTTACCCATTTTTATTGGATTATCAAAGTTTAACATGGATCCAGCACGATCCATGTTTAACATGGATCGTGCTGGAGTTTGCAACAAGAACTTATTTGTAAAATATGTCTTAAATTATGTTCGGCTTAATTGTGGTGTATGTGATCGGGTATTGTAGGTATTGTCAACATTGGAATAGGGTAGAAACAGATGTGTTCTATTCAAAGCGAAATATTTAAAAAATACGTCCTCTACGCCAATTCTACGGATTCTGAACTCTACATCTTTTACCTTCACCAATCACTCACCACAACAGGTCTTTTCCAAAGCTGTTAAACGAATATAAATTAATAAATGATTTTTGGAGTCTGATTAATTTGAAATTAAACGCTCTAGTGAAGAGATCAATACCTATTAATGTTTCATAATTCTGGTGATTACCTAAGAGAGAATCAAATCAACAAAGTTGACGTGCAAAGCATTATGAAACGTTAGTAAAATTCCTGAATAGATAATGACATTATGAAATAAGAAAATGTGAGATACATGCCACAACACTGAGAATTGTGAACTCCCACTCTTGTGCCATAGAAAATGAATAAATCCACGGATCAGACAATGTAAATCAAATCAAATCAAATCATTTATTTGCTTACTAAGTGTACATCATACAAAGGTAATGAAATGAACAGACGGTAGTTAAATAGTAAACGAGGCGGAACAGATGTGTTACCTTCTGTGAGACTGCCTAAATGACGTAATGACGACCCCTGCTTTCGGCTGGCTGGTCTCTCGACGGTAGTTCTGAAGGAAAATTGACACCAAAAATGTTTGAGAGCGAGATATGTCTAAAATTTCAAAATTAATCTAAGTATTATTCTGGATTGCTTTTCACGCATATATTATTATGATACCAGTTTTTTTCAGTATTGGTATAGTAAAAAAATCGACATTTGATTCTAAAAGACTGCCAATGATATTACTTAGAAAATCCAATCGAAAAATCTGAGACACTTTTCAATTTCAGCGATCTGCAAAACATGAAAATCAAACATTCACTTGTGAATATACCAAGATTTTCAATTTTTGTTTCCTCGTTTATTTAGAGAAACGACGTTTCGAGCTCTTTACAGCGCTCGTGGTCACGGGCAAGACTCAATTGTCCTGCCCGTGTGTTCTGTTTAGAATATTGATACACGCGAGTTTAATCCAAAAAATTAGTTTCATTTCAATGTGTAGTGTTCGCGCAAGTCATAGACAATACTATAATGATATTGTTGTTCACCTGAGCGACCTGGGAGACTTGCGAGGTGACGGAGGAGCGCGGCTCGGAGCCGCCCCAGTAGCGGCGGCGCTCGCTGTTGATCGACGAGTTGGTGTAACGGCGCTCGCTGTTGTCCAATCGAAATGGTCAGTCATGGCTGTAACTTGGCTTCCATCATATCATTGGTCAATTTTTTTACCAGCTACCAGGCCTGTATCTCTAGTAGTCAATGGTGATGTATGAGGGTATTAAAATATAACAAAGATACTAAGCGATTTTCAAAGAACAAGTTTGTTACAGAGCTAGTCGATATGAAAGTGTTACGAATAGCTCTTTGTAAATATATTTTTCCAGGAAAATATAAATTTCTTCTAAAATGAGATCAGTAGATGCTTCCATAGTAGTTGGTAAGAAATACAGAAATTTGTTATAAAAGAAAATGTCTTACCTGATCCTTCCAACCATTTACTTTCCTAACCCGCCAACTGGAGAAAGCAGGAGATCTAGAAGTGTTCACCTTCTGACAATCGCGATATTGCCTACTTTGGATAAGGAGCTCCATCAGTATAAACTTTTGATGACTTTAGTACCACATGAATAATACAGGCAGATTTCTTAGCCATCTCCTAAGAATCATCTCTTCGAAAGCCTAACTTGATAGACGCCACGCACATATCTGACCCCGTTGAAGGCCGATATCCCGGATTTTTGCGGTGTAGCCGGCGTGCGTGTGACTCTACATAAAAAAGGGGTTCGTTGTCTGATTCATGGTAGCCACCTGAAAAACTGACCTGACTGACCTATGCTTATAATATAAGCATATATTATGTGGCAGGGTTGAAGTCCGACACTCGCCGCGGCTCCGACGGGCACAGCGCCGCCCGACCCTTTGGCGATGGTTAAAGCCCTGCGTTTCTCTAAATTCAAATCAATACAGTGATCCGCTGTGTGACATGTCTCAACCAGCTCCCACCTACAAAGACTGACCTGACTGACCGCCTATGCACGTATCTAGCAGCGTTGGACGGCGTTGCCCGCGTCCTTCACGCTGTCCGAGAGGAGGCGTGCGTATGGTTCCACATCAATACTGGGATCCGCTGTGTGGCACATCTCAGCCGTCTCCCACCTAGAAAGACTGACCTGACTGACCGCCTATGCGCGTATCTGGCAGCGTCGGACGGCGTTGCCCGCGTCCTTCACGCTATCCGAGTGGAGGCGTGCGTATGGTTCCACATCAATACTGGGATCCGCTGTGTGGCACATCTCAGCCGTCTCCCACCTAGAAAGACTGACCTGACTGACCGCCTATGCGCGTATCTGGCAGCGTTGGAGTCCGACGCCCGCCGGGGCTCTGCCGGCGCCGCGCCGCCCGCGTCCTTCGCGCTGTCGGACCGTCGGCGAGCGTCGGCGGCGCTGGCGGCGGCGGAGGGCGCGAGGCGGCGCGGACTCTCCGACATCGTGCGCACCCGCTGCACATACTTCGATTCATCATCAGTCTGTATATTAAGGACACTATACAAAAGTGTCCACTTGATGATACGGATTAGGCACCCTTTTGCTAGCATTTTGTACGTATAAATGAGCCTAAATTTGTACATAACATAATATAGAACAGCAAATGGACCCAAATAAAGACCCACTCTATGAATATCCATTCCATTTGGGAATGAAAAGGACACTGGTAACATTTTATTAATTAGTTCCCACAACCACAATTGGGGTCAATGTCTTCGTTACGCTACAAAATTTTTAGAAATGATATATGAATGATGAATTGAATATATATATTTATTCTCATGTAAAACAAACATTGGAAGAGAGGAACACTAATTATTCTGAACTACTATCAGAAGACTAAAAATCAACTGTAAAAGCTCTAGGCCCTGTTACTACTTTTCTTAAACCTCCAATCCACACCACCCTCAACATACCTCCGAGAACCGCTGCGATATTTTGAACTTGTCGTCGATCTTGTACTTATTCTTCTCCTGCTCCTCCTCCTTATACTTGATATCCTCATCGCTCTGGTCCACCAGCTCTATGCTCTCGTCTTTGGTGATGCCGGCGGCTGCGTCGTTGTCTTTGGGAGGCCTGGCCGGCTTGGTGACAGTGTTCTCCGGACTGACCTTCTTGGGACTCCCAACGAGAGTCACTGAGCTTATGGCACCGGGAGACGATGGAGAGGTTCCTTAAGAAAATGTAGTCGTTTAAGTAATTTTAAACTCTGTGTTTACTTTGATGAGACATGTACTTAGTCATGACAAGCTAATGGTCTAAACCCGGATTTAGTAGTTGAATGTTCATTACCTTTTAAAGTCTCGTTGCTTGATGATGTAGCCATAATTTTGGGTATTGTCAAATGGCTGTTATCCTCTTCCGCCTTCAGAAAGCATGATCGAAATTCAGTTCTTAAGAATTATTTCATAAAAAGGTTATCAGGTCTCAAATGGAATCACGAAAATCAGAATTATGTTATCAGCATGACTTGATCAGATTCCCAATCACTAGTTCATCATGAAAAATCTACAGCGTGCATGTTGGACAAGCAGACTATAGCTATTTTATTTAACCTAGTAGTGCATCAAATTATCATACCTTGCTCACCGAAGATGTTCTTCTTGATGGCGCCATCAAATACGGCGATAACTTGTCATCTTCCTCACCTATCAAAAAATGCCCAACCAGTTACGTTATCAGTGAATAACAGTTTATAACACATACACAGAGCCACAAAGGAAAGAGGTTCTTCCCTATTAAGACCAGCTATAATTTATAGAGATCATTTTTCATAGCCTTCTTTTAATCGACATCAAAATAATCTAAAGGTCTTACTTTTCCTCGATGTTCTCCAGAATCGTGACTGCCAATCTCTGTCACTGTATTCTGATCCATAACCTGCGAATTTTTACTTGGTTTTACAAATTCCAGTGGTAACTTAGTTATAGTTACATTCTTGGAAAACAAGTCGTTCGTATAGTAGTAACTTATTAGGATTTTATAAGAAATACCCGACCTATGCTAATAAAATGTTTTTATATAGTGGCCATATGTATATAACTTAGTATTTTAGTATCTTTTGTGTGTAAATGGCATATATAAGTAGCAGAATAAACCAAATACGAGCAACTTATAAAAGGAAAATGTAGAGTTTGATCAAAGCTGGTTTATGCATTTACAGACATCCTGCAAATATATGAATGTAACAATATACGTATGTAGTAGGAAATGTATAGGACCACACTTCATAGCATATAATGCAAACAAAGGATAGGAATCTAATATACAAAGGTATTCAGAACCGACACTAAACTGCCTCTAAGTGAAAACGACAGAGTTAACTATAAAAGACCATGGAGAAATCTGGCAAATTCTACGCTAGTCTACTAACCGGATACAGAGCTCGCGGCACTGGTCTTCCTCGTAGCGTCTGGAGGCGGTGCCAACTCCAGCTCCTGCTGCGACTGCTCGTAGAAGACCTGCTTGAGAGCTTCCAGCACCGTCACGCCGTCAGTGAACACGCGGTATGTTAGCAGGAACGTGTTCAAGAAGTCCACGGAGAGGAATCGGAGGTCTGCGAAAATAAACATCTCATCATAACATAAGACATGAAGAAGATATTGAGACTTTTATTCTGTTCTAACAATCAAATAAAAGTGTAATCTAAAAAGAAGGCCAGCGATTTATCAATAATATATAAGTGAAACCTAGATGACCTTCGACAAAAGAAACTTAAGTCACTAATTAACAATCAACAAGAGGACATAACAGACTTCGTCCTGCAACAATTTCCTCCAAATTCGCATTTAAAAGATTTGATTTTGCATTTAATTAAAGGGGGGAAGTATTTGTTACCCTCCGACCTACCACACTGACTCGAAACGTTCTTTTGTTCTTGCTCCAAATGGCTGGTCTCGCTTTTGTAGAAACAGCGCGTCTGGCTACATTGACCCTCGCCCCTCGCTGTAAGCGCTGCCCTGTACACACTCACCGGTGAGCCGCTGTAACAGCCGCTGCGGCGTCGCGGATCGGATCTGCGGCACCTTGCACGAATTCAGCGTGCGGCTGAAGCGGATGTCCACGTCGTCAGTGAACAGCGCGCGGTCGGAGCGACAGGCCGGCAGCGATGCGGACGCTGCCCCACATGCGCCGCACGCTCGTAGTAGCTCTGTCAGGGCTGCGCTCTCCATGCACTGAGCTAGCTCGCTGGTCCATGCCGCTTTCTCTTCGAGTGTTGCTGCCACTGTTGAAACGTTTGAAAATGTTCGATACATTGAACTACAATAAAGTCACTAAATAAAAGAGTGGCCAAAGCTCCAGAATTAAGAGAAAAACTTAGGCAAATCTTCCACTGAGCGTCTCAGTCAAATGACTACTGCATATTACAGTAACGTCATTTAACTGGGCTTTGTTAAATCAGCTTTCTAAATATTTTTCGATATCCCTGTTATTTAGATTAGTTGTGAAGTAACAATCATCAGCTCGTTGCTGAAGTGTCTATGATTATGAGTGTCTGCTGAAGGAAACAGCTTACCCAAGTGAGCACAGATTTGTTCGCCTTTAACTTCGACGAGTATTTTGAAATCCTTTCCTTGATACGCATCACCTCCGGGCGAAGAGCATACTGATGTGGTATCTGGGAATGAGCGTTTGACATTAGTCAATTGTTACTTCAAGAAGTTCATTCAAATGCTGCATCAATCACATTTGTCCCACTTTATTTTACATGAATACCTACCATCATCATCATGGTTCGACGGATCTTCTACCAGCAAAGCGTCATGCAGCGGGAGTCTTCCTGCAGGCGGAAGATGAAGCCTTCCTCCAGTGGCTCTTGTAGTCAGCAGTAAATGATTGCTGAACAAGAAGGCTTGTCGAGCTTGCAGAGTAGCTCTTCGCCCTTTTCCCACCACTTGGGATAGTGTACCTGGAATATTTCTTTCTCGTAATTAATTCTAAACTATACAATATGTATTTATCTTTTGAATTTGATGGCCTACGTACCTTGTCTTATGAAGACTTGGTTTACATCCAGCAAAATGTCACAGCCTTCAATAATCATCCGCTCCACTGCTAGGTTCTTTCTCAGGTTTTCTGTCTCGCTGACCTATTGGAAAACACACATACTTATTAGTTGAAGTTTTGTTTTACGAAATCTATGCATGAAGAGTGATTATTCTGTATAGATGAAAGATAAATAAATAAATATTTCACAACATCACATACATTGATCTTATCCCGTGGTAAGTAGCTTAAGCACTTGTGTTACGGAAATCAGAATCAACAGTGGAGACACAAATAAACTTAAATATATTTAATAATACACCCAGACACGGAACAAACACCGATGTTCGTCACACAAATATTTGTCCCGAGTGGGAATCGAACCCACGACTCTTGGATCCGTAGGTTATGAACCTGAGTCACTAACCACTGTTCCACCGAGCCAGTCAAAGTAACTTGTGAGGGTGTAAGCGATAGACATACAATTAGTAGGTATGTCAATGAGGAAACCTGCACACCTATGACGACATTCTAAGGTTGTGTAGTACTAGTAGTAGATGGTAGGTAGGTCTGGTAGTAAATGATACTAATAGTAGTAAAAGTCTATGTGTTCCTAACCTCATCATGCATCTGCCGCGACAGCTCTTCAAGTTGAGCGCGCGCATGCTGCAGGCTCCGCCGCTCCACGTGGTCGTGCGGCGTGTGCGCCAACAACTCGTGGAGGGTTATGATGTAGCGCGGGATCTGTTAGTTGAAATCATAGGCAGTGGTGAAACAAAAACAGACAATGCTGTGCTGGGGAGAAACAGCGGCATATGCTAACGGGTAAACGTGTGGCTGGTGTAACGAGTCTGCACGTTAGCAGCATAGGTTTAAAGAAATTTATTCTCATAAGAAATTTACATTTCACTTATAATGAGAAATACAAACAAATATATAATTAACTTAAAGTAGGGATGTATTTAATCATCGACGAGCACTTTTTTTTTCATAAAATGTTGCTTGAGTTTGTGTTTGAAAGTTAGCATGCATACACATGTCTTTAGCTCATCAGGTAACTCATTAAACAGCTTTGCCCCCTCAAAGAGTACTGTCTTGGTTCCGTAGTTAGTTCGAGGCAAAGGGAGACTAATTTTGATTTTATTACGAAGATTATGTTTGTTGGTTTTTATTTCAAGTTCTATGTTTGATTTGATTTTTTTACTAATTATATTTTTTACTAACATGCATGTGTTGTATTTGTATAGATCCGATATGTTGAAAAGCTTAGTTGTGTTATATAGTTGCCTAGTTGGTGTGCGGTACGGAAAATGGTGTAAGACTTTTATTATTTTGTTTTGGATGCGTTGTAATTTAGTTAAGTTAGTGTGTGCGGCAGTTCCCCAAATTTCAATTAAAACTTGGCAATTAAAGCATGGGTTTTAAATCCTCCTAACAACTTGTTGTAATTCATCTTTTTAAACTAAATCTCCATCAGAACTCAATTTAGTAACTGTACTTTACTTTAAAAGTAACTAGTTGCAAGCACTATTAAAAAAAAAACCTAATGCTGGATAATTACCTGATGCATAGGATACGTGAGGAACGTCTCCAGGCTCCTGCTCTGGCAGGCCGGCTTGCTCTCGAGCCGGGCCAGCAGCTGTGCGAAGGGCTGGCTCTGCTTGCACTCGGTGAGCACCTGCAGCGAGTAGTGGTGGTTCCGCACGTACTCCTGGTAGATGGTCAGCATCGGGAGCAGCATGTCGAATAGGTCTCCTATATGCAGTACACAACTAAGTATTTGTTCGTTTGAGCGCACCTGTACACACATGATTTAGGGCAAGTGCAGCATATTTTTGTACAGACTTAAAAAAGTTGGGTCTTATTTTGATCTGTATGTATGTTTAAAATTTATAGAGGAAGAACCCAGAGCTGCCAGACATCACTTATTTTCTAATGGACAAAATATATACGATTGAGTAGTGGTGGGGTGTACTATCATCATATGACTAGTTGCTACCTTGACCAGACGGCCATTTTTTAGATATTAACCAATCAAGGTACATAGAAACACTGCTCACCTCACTTAAATTCTGATGGCTGATTTTAACATATATTTCAAGCAATATCATTAATAACATATATAAAAATCAAGCATCAGAAAATAAGTAAACTTAATAAATTTTTTCATAGCTTTAAAGCGTCTGTGAGGTAAAACCGCCGACCGCATGTGTCTGGGAGTAATGAATCCTGATTTTTAATGATACTGTGTGAAATATATGTTAAAATCAGCCATCAGAATTTAAGTGAGGTGAGCAGTGTTTCTATGTACCTTGATTGGTTGATATCTGAAAAATGGCCGCCTGGTCAAGGTAGCAGCTAGTCATATGATGATAGTACACCCCACCACTACTCAATCGTATATATTTTGTCCATTAGAAAATAAGTGATGTCTGGCAGCTCTGGGATCTTGGACCATTAATGAAGTTCCATTATTAAACAGAAAAAAAACAAACAATACATACACACATACACGTCAAACTTATAACACCCCGTCGTTTTTAGAGTCATCATCGGTGATAATGAGAGAAGAGACCAGCTACCAGTCAATTTTGGCGTCCCTCAGGGAAGCATTCTAGGCCCCACTCTCTTCATAGTTTACATGAACGACATCCATGATTTGCCATTGGAAAATGCTGATGTGATATGTTATGCTGATGACACTGCAATCCTTTTTAAAGGTAACAACTGGATTGATACATTTCACACAGCTGAGGTTGGACTGTCTTCTGTTAGTTCATGGCTCAGGAAGAACCTCCTTACACTTAATTCCTCTAAAACAAATTTTGTATGTTTTCACAAAACATCTGTTTCCGGACCAACTGTTGAGGGCAGTATTAAGATCCACTCATGCGATTTGGCTTCTTCTTTGAACTGTAGCTGTGACTCCATTTATCGTACTGGCGTTAACAAATATTTGGGTGTTATGATAGACGAGCGCCTTTCTTTCAAAAGTCATATCCAATGTCTCTCTAAACGAGTAAGGAAAATCTCTGGCATTTTTAGGAGACTCAGAGACTCTGCTGATAAAGAGCTGCTTATTATGATTTACAAAGTCCTTTGTCAGTCTGTCACTGGATACTGTGTCTCGATCTGGGGTGGGGCTGCCAAGACAACATTACTGCAGGCTGAACGCGCAAACAGGTCTCTCCTCAAAATCATGTTGAAAAAACCTTATAGATACCCAACTACAGATCTTTATAAAGAAGCTAAAGTTCTCACGATTCGTCAATTATATATATTAAAAATTTGTTTAATAGCGCACAGTCGACTTATAACTTCGAATATCTACAAGACGCTTCTAAAAAAACGTACTTTTAAAATCCCTATTCCGGCAGTAAACTCACACTTTGCTTCTAGATTTGGAGACTCGGTTAGAGCTCGTGTTTACAACGCTACTACTAGAGCTTGTGATATTGGAAAATGTTCAGTGTTGGATGCAAAGAATGTTTTAACTCAGTGGTTGCTGCAAAACTCGTATAATGAAACTGAGGCACTTGTCAGTCGATGTTTTTAAGTTCCTTTTTTTCCTTTTTTTTTTTTACTCACTTAAAAATCATATAATTCTTATGTTTTAAAAATATCAAAATTCTTTATGTTTAACTCAAAAATTGGTTGCCCAAAATACAGGCACTGCCTACTAGTTTGGGGACCCTTGTAAATTGCAAAATATTTTCGCATTCTGCCTTTGCACATTTGTAATTTAAAATGCTTCGCAGATAAGACTATGTCATAATTTTATCTAAAATGTATCCTTTGTAACTAATGTATTTATAAATGTTTGTATATTAATAGTACCTATGTGCAATTGAATAAAAGATATTATTATTATTATTATTATTATTAATGGCAAGGCCTCTCCAAGCCATCATCGTAAGTCAGTTAGAAAAAAAAAGCGTCGGGGGTCAAAAAGAGGACCAACACGAATTTAATAATATTAACTACATTATCGACCACTGCTTCTTATTAAGGAAACTCACCTAGTACGAGGGTAGGCCAAGATTCCATGCGAGACGTAAGCCCCTTGAAGAAGATTTGATGTAAGAATAGTACTGTCTCGCTGTTCAGGAAGATCGAGTTGACATCTTCGTGGGTGCACGGGGGCTTTTTTGAACTGGCAGCCATCTTGAACGGCCGCAGGAAACATGTCACCTGTAGACCAGATTAAATAAAGACAGAAGATTCATTGTGTTGGACTTCCAGAAATTAGAGAAACGTTATATAAAACTGAATTTTAATAAAATGAACACACCAATATTTCCATCTGCTCAAGGTACTCTTCTTCTGCTTCAACCATTTTGAAGACAAGACTGAAACAATAATTGTCAGTACATAATGTTATATTCGTTAGTTGACACGTGATGGGTATATAATTTATTTTGCACTAAAGAGGAAGATAACTGTATAAACATTCAAGATAAAGATACCTGTTTCTTTTTCTCATGCTTTCTGCATGTGGACTCTTGATATACTGCTCCACAATCTGCTTCCACCGACGCCTACACAACCATCCACGGAAGAAACTCTGAAATTGAAAATCATAGTGGCATGTACATAGAATCCTATATACTTGTAGTTAACTTTTAAGTGCCTCGTTGGTCTATTGTTAGCAAGCGCTGCGTAAGGACCAAGAGGTTCCCGATTCGATTGCGGTTGGGCAAAATTTGTGAGTTTTTCGGTAAAGAAATTACTCAGCCCGGAGCCACGTTAAACAGGTGGTCCTGCGCCCGAACTCGCATCGGTTTGATGATGATGATGATGATGACTTCGATGTCGGATTGCCGTCTCATCGAACTAAGAGAGTAAGGTAACAGAGAGTGCACTATTATATGTCCTGTGCGATTGGCTGATCTCACTTGAGATCGGCCGCCATAGCCGAAATCAGTCGGACGCCTTATTATACTTGCACTGAAAACTCAGTACTTGTCCCGGATTTATCAGTTTCTTTGTTGGTTACCTGGACTTTCTTGATCTTTCTCAGCTCAGCGGGATCGATGTCCGGCGAGTCAGTGGGCGATAGGCTTGTGGTAGATGCAGCTCGAGTGCTCGGCTCATGCTCCTTCTTGTATGTACACAGCTGTAGAATAAATCAATATCAATGTCGAATCTCTGCAAATAAAACTGCATTGGATAAGGGAAAAGAATAAATCGTTTGAGGAAACAATTAATAGCAAGCGTTTCTCCTTGGTAAGCAAGTGTCTATGCAAAACCGAATTTATCAAAACCCTTTTCCTTTCATAAGGAGAGCTATTGCTTCTGCTCCAGTTCCTCCTTCTGCATTGGCAGCGTGTCACAGTTGGAACCCTTGGTACCTCGGTCCGGAGCTTCTTGACCTCGTTGGTGAGCTCGTCGCACTGCTGCGCGTACTGCCAGCGCGACGTGCGCTCACTCTCCACAACCTGCAGCAGGTGGAGTTGCTTCTGCTCCAGCTCCTCCTTCTGCAGTAACAGCTTGTTGAAGCTGGAACAAAAATAGTTCATTGGCCAACGGAAAGATTTCTGCACATTTAAACAATAGTAAGTAAAACAGAGTATCTTATTGAGCTATAACATATCAGGTAGATTCACGTGCTAGATTTACTTAAAAGTGGAACAACGAGAATCTGGGGTACTCTAGTAGTTCCACTGCTTCAGAGTTATACTTAAAGCATTAAGAAAGTTTAAATTTATTTAGATATACACCTCTTTAATTTAGTTGCAATGCAATAGAAGGCTCTTTCTATTAACTTCGTAGTTGGAGAAACCATACTGAAAATTACGTATCGAATATCATTAAGCAATTATAGATCATTAAGCGTCACAGCTACCTTAATTGAAATCGTGTCATTAGACCACAGATTGTATCGTTATAATAATTAAATAGAAAACAAATAATGTAGGTATAATTATGTAAATGTAAGCCTTTTCATGGTAATTCAAACACCAATTTCCATACAGAATTGCAAGTCATACACATGGAAAGTAAAATTAGGCTTTATTAATCTAATTTCTATGGCCGCACTGATTTTTGTTAGCTAGCAGCTTTAGCAAATAAATCTATACTAATCTATACAAATATTATAAAGCTGAAAAGTTTGTTTGAACGCGTTAATCTCAGGAACTACTGGTTTGAATTGAAAAAATATGTTTGTGTTGGAGAGACCATTTGTCGGTAGGCTGTATTACACCACCAATAGGAGCAAAACGCAAAAGAAGTCGCTAGTTAAAAATATAATTAATTGTAACCTTTCCACATCTATTTAGTTAGAGCATTGTAAAAGAAATTTTACAAAAGCTGTCAGACTTTCGCGTTCCATTACACTAAATATTAGTCTAAAGACTACACGTAGTAAGCAGTATTGTATTTGCTACCTCCTAATATCGCGTGTAGAACCATAAAGACTAATATTTAAATTTTACAAAACTGCACTTACCTAAATGTAGTTACCGAACTTTTCTTAGACATTTTTGCGCTATCGGTATAAATATTTCCAAGGCCAAGTTACAAATATTATTAAAAAGTAGACCAAAATCAAATGCTTTAAAATAATTAGACTGAAATTGTGTAAAGAATTGGACGCGTTATCGTTTAAATTATTCCAAATTGTTTTTACTGCTGTAAAATGCGACTTTTTAAGACATGTAGGTACCAGTACACGTTGGTACAAGGCACTGAGTAGAGAAAAACAACGTTTGTCATTATACTTGCTAGACTATGCGTGTCTACAAGCCCCTAACTGACTTGCTCTGGCAATAGCGTTTAGTTGAACATTCGCAAGTCACGATGAGGTTTATAAACTAAACGCAACGTATCCATGACGAAGATATGATTCATGAAACCTATGTCATCATACAGCTTTGAAGCTTTCAATTGTACGGTCTATATCGACTCTTTACATCTACATAAAACTGGAATGTCTGTAATACTCAAATAAATAATTATTACTAAATGGGTATGAATCTATGTATATCGGGTACCAATAACAAAAACACAATCAAAAACATTCTTGTCTGTCTGTCTGTTTTATTCTCGCTAATCTCCGAAGCGACTGAACCAATTTTGACAGGACTTTCAATAATAAATGGCTAATTTTATAAACTCGTTTTGGGTCGCTGCGCTAGTCTAGTAAGTAAGGTAAATGCACCTATTATGGACGCGGACCCCATTATGGACAGTTTTCAAAAATGCCTCCAATAATAAGAAACCGGCAGGTATTTTTTTTCCAACAGCAACATTAATCGGTTGTACCAATATTCTAGATTTGATGAAAACAACATTTGTCAGCTCTCCGCTATATTATTTTCGACTATAACGATTCTTACTAGTGCAGTGCGTTTTGGTGTCGAGATTTGAAATTTCTTATAAGGAGCGCAATGCATGTAAGTAAATTTATTAGTTTTTTTCATGACAAGTGTAATATTGTTGTTAAAAATGATATTATTTATTGAATTACTGATAATAAAAGGTTAATTATATATTCTAATCTAAAACCTCATAGTAATTTTAGCCTCGGAATTTATCGATGTTCATAATTGGATATTTTTGTAAGCCTGTACCCAAATATGGACATTTTGTCCATGAAGGATATTTTACAAATATACGTTTTTCATACATCTTATAGTTGTACAATCGTTTACCTTTATCTTTATTTTTAAATCGGTCGCAAAGTAGACTTTAAATTTAATAATTCAATTATGAACATTGTGTCCATAAATGGGTGTCCAAAATAGGTTCAAATTTTTTAAATAAATAAATTTTGTTTCACTTTAGATATGGCGACTAGAAAAGCTTATACTAAAGAACAAATGGCAAATGCAATTAAAGAAGTGAGAAAAGGACAGAAAATATCCACTATTCAGAAAATAATAATTTTTCTAAAAAAAAATTTTTATTAAGTTGTTTGTGTTTTTTTATGTCATGTTACATTTATAATTTAAGACAGGGTAATATACATAATAATTATATTACAGTCAGGGGATACCAGTCACAACTATCTGTCCGGTGGGTGGCGAACGGTATACGGGTAAGCGACCCCGGGTCCTCGAGCTACTATCGACTCAGTACAAATCATCCGAGGCGATAGTATCCTTCCTCCCCTTTTCCTTCCCGCGTCATATATTCTTGCTACTCGTGGGAACGCAATAACCTTGTTAAAACAATGCACAAGGCAGAATGGCAGCGACGTGGTCCACAACCAGTCACGTCACGTTTCCCACAGAGGTGAAAAGTGGATCGCTGGAAGTGATCTCTGCCTACCCCTCTGGGAAAAAGGCGTGATATGAAACTAGTAAGAAGACATTTGATTTTTGATTATTGTTGGCAAAGTGAATAGAAAAGAGTGAAGGTTTTTTAAAATTTTTATTTTACCTCTAAACCAATTTGCTTAAAGATCGAGAAGTGAAGGAGATGATTATATTAAAATGTTATTTAAATAATAAGGCGTCCGACCGATTTCAGCCATGGCGGCCGATCTCCATTGAAATCAGACAAGTGCGCAGGACATATTATAGTGCACAAATGCGCGCGCAAACACAAGTGCACTCTCTATTCCCTTACTCTCATAACTCGGTGAGACGGCAATCCGACATGACCGATGAGAGATCGGGCGCAGGACCACCGGCTTAACGTGCTTTTCGAGGCACGGGCGTTCAACCGCCAGCTTCCTAACTACGGGCTGAGAAATTTCATCACAGAAAAACTCACACAAATTTTGCCCGAACCGGGGCCCTCTCGGACCTTACGCAGCGCTTGCTACCAATAGATCAACGAAGGGGTATCCTATTTAAATAATACTAGCTAGTTAAGAGGACATTTTTATTTGGTTTTTCCTGGCTTTGGCCTTGGACGATTACTTTTTGATAAAGACAAACACGTAAAAATTCTCCCATACTCATTTTCACCCCCCCCCCCCTCAATGAACCACATGGAGGTTGAATTAAAAAAAAAAGTAGCCTATATGTTATTCCAGAGTGCCAGCTACCATCATACCAAATTTCATGAAAATCGGTTCAGAGGTTTGAGCGTGAAAGAGTAACAAACATCCATACATCTATACATCCATACATCCATACTTACAAACTTTCACATTTATAATATTAGTTTTTAATTTTTTTTTTTTTATCTCATTATACTAACTTACTCAACCCTAATACTCCTGAGTTATACATTTAAGCATTCAATTGAAGAATGTCCATAAATGGGTGTCCATAATTGGATAACGTCCATAATTGGGTGTTCATAACTGGATCTTCCCTGTCCATAAATGGAGATTGGCAAAGGTTATTTTTCCTAAATTATATTTTATTGAAGCTAGTTTAAAACTGATTTTAAACATCGAATACTTATTAAGAAAAGGACTTTTTATTAACCTCCAAATCCCTGCGAACGTATATTGCAAAACATACAAACTATGAAGAAAAAACGAAAAACAAATCCTTAAACCGTCCATAATTGGTGCATTTACTTTAAGTAGTAAGTAAAAGTTTTATAAGGTACAATATAGACTATATTGACAAACTGTTGCAGCTTAAACGTATTTTGTTTAAAGGGCGAATGCTGTATTATAATTTCAATGTACTTGTATACCTATAAATATAATAAATTTAGTTTTATAAACACGGTATCAAATTACATATTGTATGTATTATAAATTATATATAACCACATTTAACAACAAACAATTTGTTATGAATAATTTCAGATTACATACGGACCATGCAGATGAGTAATGAATTAATTTTGAATAATGAATATCATGCAAATCAGTAAAACGTCAACAATTTACTACAGCGAAATAACCCGGATTAAAATTCAAAAGCACACCAGAAACGCATAAAATCAAACCGCATTCGTTAATAACAGAAATGCGTAGGTACTTACTCAGAGATTCATCAACATTATAGCGTAACATTTCATGACTATAAAATAACCATTTCAGTGCCACAGTAAATGATAAAATGCTAAATGATGACAAGCAACTGGTCGAGAGAATCGCAAACATCGTGAAATATGGGAGGTCGGCACATTGCAGCGATTGCGGGTTCATAATTTTAACAGCGCCGTAAATAACCTTGGTCGAGTACCCGCCGGGCCACAGAGAATGCTTAAATAGGTGCCGAACCTATAACTTAGACTCGTAAAAACTTTGACAAACTCATTCAACGAGGCATTGGAAGTAATCCGGCTTTTTTCGCAACAACGCTTTTCCCATATTGGCATTTTACTTCTGATGGTATAATCAAATCAAATCGAAATACACTATTTTACGATAACCTAAAACAATTGAGATAAAATGAAATCAATGAATTTCAACAAATCACAGCTTGGATTAATTTAATTTTGTCGAATTGGAAATAAAAACAAATGCCGCGCTCGTTTGTTCCAATCACTTTTTATTGTAATCGTCTACCTGCCAGTGTTATTTCCATTGAGTGATATTTGAATTTAAATCCTTGAATTTTTTTAAATACTACGGCTTTATTCTTCATTATTAATTTTATTTGTGTTAGCTATGCCCAAGAGGGTAACATGATGTACTGGAATATGTTTATACCACCTGTATTGTTACATTCATGAATGCAATAAACACGTTTGACTTTGACTTTTGACTTTGACTTTAAGATTAGCATTTTTTTTTACTTTGATTGCATATTTACAACTTACTGTTATTAGGATAACAATTAGAAAACTGAAAATGACCGGGGTAACTTTTGCAAGCGCCATGACTAGCCTTGCAACAGTGCCGAAATATCGGGAGCTCATTAAAACAAAACAACATACACAAAAGTAAATATCCCGGACATTTTCAGTTGCTAATGTGTGTAAGGATGACAATTTAAAATTGTATCTAGGATAACAATGTCAGAGAGCAGATTCTTCGGCACAAGTGTAATAATAATACTTGTTTCGTAAATAAATTTATATTATTTTATTTCTCATTTGTAAAAGATTTACCTTTTTTTACCATAAAAAAGTTAAAAGAAAGCGAAATACGGTAGAGCTGCCACAAAATAATTTGCCTGTGCGTTTCATTTCCCCCGACGGCACAAAGTATTGATTTCCAATTTCCCCCGTTTTTCCTCAACATTTATTCAATCCTGTCGCGAGATGAGCTCGGGCTAACAAAATTAAACGTATGCACGCGTATGGAGCATCGCTCGTGTAGTCAGGGTTGTCCTGTAGAAATATATAAAAGTCATGGGTAAAATATAGCGCTTTATTTCTTTAACACCAAAAGAAAATAGTTACCACCAGATTTTGAACCTCATCTAGTTGTAATACCGACGAAAACCAATGAAAAAAATATATATGCTGTATTTGATTAAGGGTTAACAGAAAAGTAGAACACTGGCATACAGGCAACAAAAAAATATTGGAAGCATCGAATAATCGCATGAGTTGTCATACAATGCTAACAATGTTTTTTTCACTCATAGCACATAGAGATTAAATATAAAAACATACCTTGATAGATAATACTTATTAAAGGATCAAATCTTCAACGGCTATCTATTGACTAGTTCACTGTAGTTTCCAAAGTAAAAACTTGTGGACCCTATATAAACCAACAAGAATCCTCCGAGGCAATTTAAAAATTGTTTTTTTTTAATAAAGCCGATTATAAATTCATTTTTAAGGCAGCCCTGGGCGAGGGTCGGCAGTCCAATTGCGTTAAGCCCCCGTAAGTGCCGCGCCGTCACCTAACGCCCTTAATTCCTGCCCCCCTTGCTTTACAAGCTCGATTTGATTGGGTTATGTCACGGTAAACGATATATTTTTTCACGCTGAGTCTCATGAGTCATCTTCAAAAGTTAATTTAAAATAGGAAAAAACTGATAAACCGTTAATGACGCCTTTCTGATAACCAGATTATAGTGACTAAACTTTCGCAATCATTCCGAACATAAAGCACATATTTGACACAGCATTTAAGCTCAATAAAAACAGTCAAATATTTATATAGATCAGCATCTTAATATACCTGCGATAAAATGTATAAGCACGCAAGTAGGCATTGTTGACGAAGAGTTGATGCTAGAAATAGCATCGTCTGTAAATACAAAGAGAATAACAGTTTGTTGACAAACACGCCTTAATAAATAATCGCATTATAGTCAGTAGAATACTCCATCGCGTCAAATATTGATCTAGATTAAAATTTAAACCGTTACAATGGCCGACGGCAGTTTAATTTCGTTAGAGCGCCGCTCGGTATTTACTTTAGCCGTGAGGTCGGGGCCTGCGAAGTTAAGGAGTGCGTTCAATACTCTGCTACACTCTAGACTACTATATTAGTATGGGTTCTAATATTAAAGACTTCGTAATATTATAAATACGAAGGTCTATAAATAATATTTCAATAAAAAAGTTTAAGAAGGCAAATCTTCGCGATTAAGTACAAGACGCGAAGAACGGCAGGATTATATAGAAAACATGAAGAGGCAACAGACAGAAAAAGTTACTCAGGCATACAATAAATAAATATTACACAACATCACATACATTTGTTGTATTTGTAACTCACGTGCTTATCACGTAATTACGCAACTTATCGGGTATTCCTAACTATGTGTTTGAGATAAATATCAATGTATCAACTCAATCAACTCAAATTTCAAAGTATAACAAAGATAAACATATTTATTAGAAAATACGGGATACATTTTACATGTGTCATAATTGAAGATAAAGATTTAAAACTGGAGATTTCCTGTACAAAAACAGTACAAAGTACAAAACTGTACATTGTAAATGGTCCCTAATACACCTGCTTCGTCATCGTTCCACAAGCTTACCTCGTTTTCGATGCAGGCATCTGCAATATCCGACAATATTGGCCGTTATTGCATGTTACGAGAAAATATATTTTTTCATCTGACTGCATAATATTTACTGTCGACATTTAGTATTATTTATATGAGCTACGAGTTACTAAGTGGTGCATTTTTTGTTATTCTTTTAATTACAATCTATATATAAACAATGTCCACTTCAGAATTAATCTGCGATTATTATCAATATTATATTTATACAGGGGTTTTATAAGTTTTGTTACTATAATCGTAGCAATAATGTGTGGCCAACGAATGAGCTCGCTACAATTGCTACGAGTACTGATGACTACGAGCTTTCGTAACGCTTGGGCTGCTACGACCGTAGAACAGTAGCGGTACCATGAGTTGGCTATCGAAAACTTACGTACGTTAAAAACCTATCGAGTTGTTTTTTCATACGACCGATTTTAGTTCTCAGCGTAACAACCAGGGGCGCTGCACAAGTTTTTCATAGACATATTTACGTAAGCGTTATCGAGTCCGTAACTTTTAAACTCATGGTAGCGCTACTGATACCGATGTTTTGTTGCTGACATTTATATAGCTTGTGAAAACATTTTTACTAATTGAAAACCTCCTTTTGTTCAGTTGGTTGAAATGTCAAATGCCACTTTAAAGTCAACTCTCCCATTTCATGAAGTAACGAGCTCATACAGAAAGAGCAATTTATGTCTAAATATAACACTTTTACCAGTATTACCCTAATGTTAAGCGCTTTATAAATAAACCATTACCCATCTAGTATATTTTTGGCTACACCGTCAAGCAGGTGGACATTAAATTAATGAAATGCAAGCCTGCCTCATACAGAGACCTCAATTAATTATTCCGCCATTACCAAAGTAAGTTTACAGAGTAAACTCTCTGTCACAGTGTAACGTTGATAACAGAGAGCACACGCATGGCCACGCAGGTAGTCGTGTGTGCCAAGAGCGCCGCATCCCGTTATAGTGTTGAGAACATCGATAGTGTAATGTTATAAAATTAGTAAATTATTTCTTAGTTCATGTAATTTTTCCTATTTTATTTTATTTTATAAATACATAACTGTATAATGAACACATGGCATGAATAGTTTTCAAAGCGCTTTTCTAAAGTAGAATGTTTTATATTATCGGTCATCAGTAAATCCTGTATCTTTTTAAATAAATTTCATTGCATTAATTGGTCATGAATTAGGTACCTACATAAAGATTTCAAATCAATATGAATCTCCTAATTCTTACTTTACAGGTCTATTCATAAGCACACTATACCTTCTCTACTGCATATATGTTTAAACTTGTTTATAAAGCAGGTAAAAGCCTGATTTCAACGCGCAAAAATATACAATTTTATTAAAGACATTTCAGCTACCTGTTGGCTAAACATATCGACTATCGATAAACTTTTTGGTTCCGCGATGTTCTCAACTACTCCTGCCTCCGTGACGTGACCCGAATCCTTAATCCCTATTAAGGCGAAGGTTTTATTTTAAGGAACAGTTGATGACAGCCCTTGATTACGAGATCCGATTTAGTCGAGTTCACCTCCGTTTGTGGTTTGCTATTATTCTCGGGGGCATCTTAAAGATAAGATTTTAAACGAATTCCTTTTCGCGTTCCTATCATACCTAAGTATACACATATTCAAAACGACTTGTATTTCCGCAACCGTCTCACTCTTAAATAATCCTATTGTTTTAATCAAAAGACTACTTAGACTTTTTAATTAATCTTGCACGTTTTGCGACATATAATAGATGTGAAGTTAAATTAAATTGTTCTTACTTATAACAGTTCATCAAATAACTAGAACGATTAAGTACTTCATGCGCAGTTATAATTAAACAAAGTAATTCTCCCACTGCTACAAAACCGTTGAAAGAGCAATAGAGTTGAAAGATGAAAAAGTTGAACAATACGCTTGTTTACCGTTGAATACACCCACTAACAGCATCAACTGAATTGTGCTATTCGTCTACGGCAGACAACCCCCTACCCTCACCCCCACCAGGGTTGTATTACATCCACAGTGCACTTCACTGCCTTTGGAACACACTCCAGTAGTTGCCTGTTGAATAAAGTAACAAGTTACAGCATTTGTTGAACTTAAATCTCTTGTTATTTATTGCATATTGTATTTGTGTTTTGATTGCCTGGTAATATTGAATGTATATTGGTGTTGTGCTGCTTATTTTTTTATCGGAGTTTACATGATATGTTACTAACCAACCCAAATCAATTGGAAATATTTGATTTATTAACAATTTGTAGAATAAGCACTTCTTGTCTTCCAAATCTTAAATTCCAATTATTTAAAAGACCTTTTATTTTTTGGGAATGAATAAGACCTCGAATCTTTGGATCGTTAAAAATAACAAATTTATACTTTCAATTTACTCCTTCAATACGTAAGAATATTTCACTACTGCGGTATCTAGTCAAATATTAAAGTGGATTCTCGGAGCAAATCTACAGAGAGTAATACACAGAATCCAAGGTCTCACGTTAAGTATTCTTGTTCGTAAAACTGCAGTTCACTCCCTCAGGGAAGTCTGATCCAGGCAGGGAGTCAGATAGGTTAAGAACAGGTTGCAAATAAATATATTCTATTCTAGGTTAAGGTTTTTCAAATTATAATACTGAAATAGTATGATTCTCCTAACAGATCTGAATCGGAATGCCTATTCATCGAGAAAATTCCGGTAAAGTAAACTATTGGTGTGTGATGCAGTAACTGCACTTACAAGACTTCATAAGACTGCAGCAGGTACAGTGTACCCCGGGCACTGACTGTGGCTTTAACCGGGTCAGAGTTGGGAGATGGGCTTCGTCTTAATTTTACATACTTCTATAGGGAGTATGATTCTTACTAGCGGTATTCGGAATTCCTATTCTACCGAAAACATTCCGACAAGGAACCCTTTAAATATGAGTCATTATGGGTCTACACTATTTTATTTATAATTTTATATAACACCTTATTTTCAACCGTACATAAAAGGACATAAGTGCAAAAGCTAGCACGGCCTCTTATTAAACAGAACATTTTAACTGCTGTACCGCGGCTCGAGGATTCTAATCTTCTGGAAACACATTCATTCCAGCATACTTACATAGAACCTGCTGATTTAGTGAGTATTTTCAACCGTACATGTTTTTGTCTTTATTATATTTATTACACAACAGGTTCCATCCCGGGCAGTGAGTCCCGGGTCGGGTCAGGGCCGGGACGAGCCGGGCTGCGGCCGGGAGCAAATATTGTGTTTGTGCGCTCGTGTTTTACTTCATAAACGAACTGGCTACCTGCAGTACAGTCAGCCAAGAAATTGGTCTACCACATTTGACAAAAGTTTTTGCGAGATGTAACGATCGCTAAGGTTGACAATAGTCACTGACACAATCTTATTGCCAGGGAAAATTGACCTTGTTTCGTGACGTTCAAACGAATCTCAACCGTAGGGTGGTAGACCACATTTTTAGCTGACTGTACCTGCTTTTTACGGTTTTTTGTTGAAAGTAAATAATATAAATAAATACTATACAACATCACATACATTGATCTGACACCGTGGTAAGTAGCTTAAGCACTTGTGTTACAATCAACAGTGCAACAACACAAACATGAACAAACACCGATGTTCGTCACACAAATATTCGCCCAGAGTTGGAATCGAACCCACGAATCTTGGATGGATTTTGTTAATTTATTTATTACCAGCCATGGATTAATGGATTAACATACAACAGCTTATTTACATCGTTCGAATTCGAATTCGGAAAATGTGCTCACTATAATATGTTGACGTAAGCGATTAACAGAGATCCCGAACGTCAGAAAGACATTGTGAATCCTCCTATTCAGGTTTCTCAATGTATCGGCTTTATCACACTAAGTGTGAATCCTTGTGTCACGAGAGTCACGGGACACTATATCTATGAAGTTAATAATAGATTTGATACCGCCGAACCAAATTTAATCCTTACTAATATCCTTACTGATATTATAAATCCGAAAGTAACTCTGTCTGTCTGTTACGCTTTCACGCATAGAGTACTGGACCGATTTAAATGAAATTTGATACAGATATAGTCCAGATCCTAGGAAAGGTTATAGGCCACTTTTTGACCGACTGCGCTATAAGGAAGTAAAGTTTTACCCGTTAAACGCGGACGAAAAAAATTTGAAAAAATATTAAGTCAAATGCATATTATATTCAATCTATTTCCTTTTAAAACGTACCTAAGTATAAACAAATATCTATACTACCAGGACTATTAATGACATACCTCTGTGCTCTTTTGTATATTACATACGGTCGTATTTATACATATGTACACATAGCTTGTACCTTCAGCCGCGTATCTAGACACGCGGTAGCGTGTCAAGCCAAGGTTCAAGAAACAGAACTGGCGAGCCGCACCGTGTGTAATATTACACGAACCATTTGGAACCACTTTTGAACCCCTCATAAATCAAAAACGATTTCACATAATCGTATCAAATTTGGCTCATATATTGTGACTTGCGAGATAAATATGTGTTCTAAATTTCATAAGCATATCTCAAACAGTTATTTAGATATTAATGTCCAAAAATCCTCATTTTTATCATTGACTGACTGACAGATCAAAATTCTAACCCAGTTCCAAATGACCTAGAGAGTTAAAATTTGGTATGCAGATAGGTAATTACATGAATACAAAGGAAAAAATAAAAAACTGCCAATTTTTTAATAATTAGGTTAGGTTCTATTATGAACGCTTAACATAAATACCTAATTAGTGCCTAATAACGCCTATATACCGGGGAAGGCAGAGCACTAAGTATATATTTAGGTATACTTGCTTATTTACAATTAAGAGTAGGTACTTATAGTCGGTTTTCATATTTATTACTTAGGGTAGGTACCTACATAAAGTCTAGTTTTAGTTTTGAATTTGTCCTTTTCAAAGGACCCACGGCGTTACGATGATATATACTTTTCTACAAAAAGTAATGATATCCAATCAAAAACATAAATGTGAAATGAGAGCCAAGTTCAATATTGCCTTGGTTGTTGACTTCAGCGACAAAAGAAGTGAGATCTAAATGGGTGCCAAGTTCAATGGTCAACCCAGAAATTTATTTATAAGTAACACTATAACATACCTATCATATCTTCTTATAACATAAGATAATGTATGGTGGTAGCCTATGAAGGTCTGTCTTGGCTAGTTTTCATATATGAATTATAGCCGTCGCAAGTTCTAAGCCTACAAGTATTTGTCGGTTTTTATTTTATAATTCCGAAAATTTGGATTGTTGGTAGAAACTAGCAAGCGAACATAATAATACGTTGGTAGGTTTATAGAAACTAGCCAAGACAGACCTTCATAGGCTACCACCATACATTATCTTATGTTATAAGAAGATATGATAGGTATGTTATAGTGTTACTTATAAATAAATTTCTGGGTTGACCATTGAACTTGGCACCCATTTAGATCTCACTTCTTTTGTCGCTGAAGTCAACAACCAAGGCAATATTGAACTTGGCTCTCATTTCACATTTATGTTTTTGATTGGATTACATTTGCAGGAGGAATTTCTCATTAGTTAGTTCCTCATAAATAATTGGCGAACCCCTGTGGCCGGGTCGATTAGGTTAAGGTCGGGCTCCAGAAATGAGTCCCTAAGGAGGCTTCGAATTCATTTCACATGCACTTATAATGGTACATAAGTACAGCATTAGTAGGATCGTACCACCGGTTCGGAATGCATATTCTACCGTGATGTTTCCGGCAAGAAATTTGATAATACTCTTTTAAACCGTTAATCATGTGACAAATTGCAATCAGTCAAGTCATATTGTTTTTTTTATAGTAAAATAACTAACATTATATTTTTTTTACTAATAAATTACGATATTTATTAAATCGCTACCAATATTTAGCGATAAATCCTAATTTTAGTAAGTCTTGGTAATCTACGCGTAATTTCCTACTGAGCGCTTTCGATTTCCGCAGCCGGATTAAATTGGAAATACACAAGCTCAAACAGATCTTGATCTTGTTATTTAAGGCAATTAACTGGCAAATCAAGGCATTTAACTGGCAAAAATAAGACTCACAAATAAAATGCAGTATACAATTCTACGTAATATAATAAATAACAAATGACTGCGCCGACATTTAAAAATGGCTCTTTCACCGCGCGGATTTCACTCTCATTAATACGAAATATTAATTAATTACCATCCCACAAAATCATAATGCTTTTGCAACGGTTCACCGGTGCAATCAATAATTCACAAAGGTCATGGTGTTATTCTGAATCGAATGTGACAAAGATCGAAGGAATATATACTACTACACTAAATATTAGTCTTTATAGGTCTACACGCGTTATTAGGAGTAGCAAATTACATAGCTACTTACTGCCCGACGTTTCGACTGGGTTACACCAATCGTGGTCGCGAACGAACTTAGACGTACATATACTACTACATACTGGTATACCTTTCGAAAAAAGTTGTAACATCGAGCGGTAATTAAAACTGGATTTTTGAAAAGATCGAACAATGTTCTAACTCGATTATTATATTATTATTGATTAACAGCAAGCTAAGTCAAATATATAACAATAAGTACTTATTTTAAGTCCAAGTCAATATTACCTACTAGTTGATCACCTACAAATATATTTATTGCTTTAGCTATGTCTAACTATATTTGTGTCGTCTACAGTGAAGGCTAAACGTTAATTTAGATATAATAACGGCTCACCGCCATTAGATAAATGCATAGATAACAAAACCGAACGAATAACATTCTATTGTCTATAGACCAGTTAAAACAGTTTTGTCTATTAACTGATTCGAGTAAACCGCCGACCGCAGAGCACTGTGTTTTGATAAGGTATTATAATATTTTGGCGTGATTTGTGACGACAGATTTGGATAGTCAACTATGAATACTGTAAAGCAAATAATATTAACATTAAATATGATGTGCAGCAGTAACTCGCCAGACGTTACTTAGGCTGTTGACTGTACGTTATTGGTGACAAAAAGAGCCATAGCACACGGCGTTTATTAAACGCGCGTTTAACGCGCAGATGTAGCGCGTATACGCGCTTCATACGAGATTTGAACGCAATCCTGTAACCTAAGCATACGGACTCGGAACGATCGTGAAACGCGCGTTTACTGCGCTTATATACGAGCTGTACTCGTAGCCTTTACATTTTGATCAGAGCATCTCCCCTCGATGTCTACTCCGCTCATTTGTACGCGCGTATACGTGCTTCTACTGCGCGTATACGCGCTTCATGCGCGCGCATGTATCATCAATGCAAACGCAAAATTCGGCGTTTACGGCGCCGATAACGCGCGTCGACTGCGCGTTTTAAAAATGTCGTGTGCTATGGATCTAAGATGGAAGATTATTATCTCGGTAAGTAGGTACTTTTATCATAAACAACGCTTAGGGTGACCTCACTTCACCAGATGGTGAGCGGAAAGGGGTTCACCTATCAGGTCGACAGGCGCAATAGAACCTAATTTGATTGTCGACTTCGCCCTGAAAGCCTGCATAGATGCCGTTTCACACACTGCCTAAAGAATATCACATTATGTACATCATTCTGATTCCGAATAAGTTCTTTAATCAGTAGTGTTACAAGTATCAGTATTCAAAATGGAACACCCAAATATACGTATAATATGTTTGTCTATGAATGAACTAGTGTCACCTCTTTCATTTTGGCCTAAAATGTCAAAAAGGTTTCTAATCCACGGTAATCAAAACCATGGGAACCCCTTCAAGATCGCCGGGTGATTTGTCGCGCGGTATTAGCATCGCAGGCTTAACGTTCATACCTACTTAATGCACCAGAAGTGACTGCAATGCACCAAATAACAGTGAGCCGTGTTTCAAAATCACCACCCAGGTCTTAGAAGTTATCTTTTTGGTGGTATCGTCATACTGAACCGGTGGTAGTCATGTTATTGTTTAATGATACTTTTTTTCTTGACCGACTACGATGATGGCTTGTAGAAGTCTTGCCATTATCACCAGACTTCTGGGGTAGCTGGCTGGTATGACGGCTCTCATCCCTATTTTATATGACAATTTATTTTAATAAGAAGGCTATTTTAAAATAAAAGATATGTTTTTATTAAAATCTAAATGATTTGATGTAACTATTAAGTGAAATAATAATTAATTAACACCTTTCTAAGAAAGATAGTTTTTATCATAAACCAGCTAGTTTATTACGTAACGCAATATTCTTTCAAGAGCAATCGGTTAAAAAGTGAAAAATATCATTTTTGAGGAGACCTTATCCCTAAACATACAAAACAGATGTACGTACCAAACACGTAAACGAACTTTATTCGTTGCAGACTAGACCTCAAAGTCATTCGAAAACTTCTTTTTATAGAAAAATAATATTAGTAAGTATAACATGTCTCACTGCTTATAAAGTACACTGTACACTAGGTCAGGGCTGCGTGCTCAATTCCCCGGAAACATAACATTGTGCTCGTAGGAAATGCGCTATGACAATATCGGAATGCAAACATCCCGCCGACACACCGAACATAGTATAGTATATGCTGTAACAGTGCAATACGAGCGGAATTGCGTATACGAGATGCCGCGATTATTGGGAATGGATGTGGCGTAGTGGGGAATGTTGACGATTTCTGATTATTCTGTGGCTTTCAAAATTGAGTCGATGTGTACACATATATGAATATTATCGGTAATACATACTTGTTATTATAATTTGTAAGAATTGTTAAGCACAAATTTATCAAAAGACAAGAGCAGGTCGCCGCAGAAAGACACCTATTCCCAATAAAAAAATATTTAAGTACATTACATACATTAGTTTACATACATACATTAGTTAAGTAGCTTATGCACTATTATTACGGATATCAGAATCAACAGTGGACACAAATATACTTGAATATAACACAGTCCATCGATCCAGTCAAAATAGACATACGAATTATCCTATTACTGAACTGTGTCACCCGTGATCATGGCGCTTGCAACAGTGCCGAAATATCGGGAGCTCATTAAAACAAAACAACATGGTAAATATCCCGGACAATTTCAGTTTTTTAATGTGTGTAACCATGACAGTTAAAAAAAATTATAATTATCCTAATTAATTAAAGGGCCTTGTTCTTAAAACTTCGCTGTTACTTTGTGTGTCCGTCTGTCAATTATCAGGCTGTATGTTAAGAACGGTGATAGCTAGACAGTTAAAAATTACATAATGTTTTCCTATTGCCGCAAAGGGGGGCTGCCATACACCATACGTGATTTATTTGCAATTGTTGGTACGAGTTCAGTAGAGACCGTCTAATCTAAAACTGAACGCCCCTCCACTAACGTAAATGCTTCAAAGTATGCGTGTCAATACGCATTGCAAAATTTTACTTGAGTGCGTGCAGCGATTTTAAAGTCAACTTAACGCATCCGCGCACTTATAGGTTAACTAATCGTGCGACTCGTCCGCGCGCTGGCGTAGTATGGCAGAAAGCGAGCGCTTTGTATGACACGATACGTCCGTTCTGTCTGCCGTCACGTCATTTATGCACTAGTCGCCCAACAAATCTACTCTTGGCCTGACCGGCATGTGTACTGTTGGCATAAAAAATATAATGCATCGGGAATTTTTAATTAATACCGTAAACTAACAACATTTTTATATTTAATGAAACTATTATAGAATAGATTCAGTCATGTGGTTTTAGACATATTGCAGACATATTGCATGTTCCTGGCGAACTACATTAATAATTATATTTGGTAGATAGTTACATTTTAGGTATAAATTGAAATAAAATACTGAAATTATATAATTTGTTTTTATTATTTAGTATTTATGTCATTAATTATTACAGTTGGATCAAAATTACAAAAATATAAAAAAAATATTATTCACTAATATCCAAATCATCTTCCTCGGAATCAGACCCCACGTTAATGATGAATTCAAAATCCATGTCAAAATTTTTCATATATAGTTCTTCTGTCTCATTAACATGCCGACAAGTATTTTTCCACATAATGCTATCTATCATCTCAAATCGTTTTTTTATTAAAGCCATGATCGATGTAAAATTTTGATGAACATTTCTTTTGGCCACATAGTTTTTTAATATTCCCCATATTTTTTTTATGGGATTCAATTCCGGGTGATAAGGAGGTAATCTTAAAACTTCGCATCCTTTCGACTTCACTAATTCATCGATAGCAAAACTTTTGAACCTATCTTTGTTCTGTAATATTATATCATAAAGTTCTATTCTTTTCATTGAATCTTCAAACGGAATATTCTTTTCAGTCAACCATCCTTGCATAATGCTTTTAGTTGAATTTGAGTTGGGTACTTTTTCGGTTACAACATTATGGTAGGAAGCATTATCCATAACAATGACAGAATTTTCTGGGATATTCGGCAATAGCTGGCTTGTAAGCCATTTTTTATAATTTTCAAAATTCATGTTATCATGATAATCACCACTTGTCGAGTTTGCTTTATAAATTAAGCAAGCATTGGGAATAAATCCTTGACAGCCACCGGCATGAACTATTATGACTCTCATTCCTTTTGATATTTTTTTTTGAAGTGGCGATTCTTCTTTTTATGTTTTTCCAGCATTTATTTTGCACATGTGTTGTGTGAACATAGGTTTCATCTGTATACACAATGTATCGACCTTGCTTGCGATATTTTTCCAATTGTGTCAGGTAGTTAAAGCGCAATTTCTGAATATCATGCTTTTCCACCAGTGTCTTGCGATTGTCATCTGTTTCAGACCATTCAAAGCCAGATTCCCTCAAAATAGTACGCAGCGTTTCTATGCACCCGTCAAAATTATTTTTTTTCCGATAAAACTTGTTTGAGTTTTTTAATGTTGGCATTTCTTCATATTCTGTGTGAAATGACATCATTGTCCTGCGTAACACAGATATATCAAAATCATCCAGAGATGATTTCGGACGCAAACGTTTTCTTTTTGAAGGCGATTTAAAAATTTTCTGTGCCATGTCAATTGATGCACTAGATAAAGCTTGTTGCTCCTCTTTAATATGTTTGAAATTGTATGTTCACTATAACCAACTGCTTGGGCGGTTCGCCATCTGGCATCAGTTAAATTTTCAACTCCGTTTTTTGCTTCAAATTTCATTCGGTGATAAACCTTGGCTATAATTTCTTTCCCCTGTAAAATAATATATACAATAAAGTTACAACCTTGCGCATTTAAAGTAAAAGAAATGGTTAAAACAAGGTCGCAAAACATAAAGAATATCTAACCCATCATTGTGCAGGTATTCAATAAAAAACAGGTAAACTAATCAAGTCGTTAAAGATGGAAACATTTTTGCTCAAATAATACAGCTTGTCCAAATGCACGTGTTCTCTTTTTTTTTACAAAACTTCTTCGGTCTGACGTAAGTAATTTTAAGGATAAAGTGAGTGTTTACCTGACTCCGAAGATGCTTTTTCGTAATCTTTGTTGTCATGATGAGATTGTTTCTTTGATGCTGACAGTACTTTTATGAGTGATCGAAGCGTGCTTCCACGTCCGTGTCTAGCTGGCGACTGAATAACCAATGACTGCAGCTGACTTGGTTGTGTTGCATCTGTACACTGATTTTGCATGTAATAGTACGACAATGGAGGGGCGTTCAGTTTTAGATTAGACGATCTCTACCAACCATTTAAATTTTAAGTCATGATGCGTAAGTGTAATTCACACTTGACCTGTATTTTTTTCTATTCTCGATAATCTTAATTGCCTTCGCGTTTGCGGCAACACACGTCCGGTTTTTTTTTATTCGATTGAATTTAAACTCAGAATTTTATATAATATAGCCTTTCCCGGCGGTCAACCCTAAAACGGCCGTCGTCCAACCCGCATCAGAGGTTAACCCGGGAACTAAATAATAGAACGGAGGGATCACCTTCGCCCGGCGTTGTATTAGGAGACCCGCTGCCGGACCGAATAATAAAATCATGTAGCCCGCAGAGGGAAGGTAAATAACGGGTTTAAACGATCTCTTTGTGTGTTTGTAACGTGGTAGAATAGGTACTTCCTTCCTACTAAAATTTCTACGCATGCTTCTGATGTTACAAATGTTTTAATCTCACATTTGAAGCCTCAAAGTCTTATAAACTTATTTATAGACTTTTTATGATGTTTGTAGTTGCGATCAGTATTATGTATATCACTTCGTACGCTATTTCAAATCCATTTTCCACACGTATGGAACGATTACAATCTCCTTAATGAGACATTCGCCAAAATCGTCAATAACCTGTTGAACCATTTAATTAAACATGTTACATTGAGATTTCAAAAACCAAGCATCGGTTTTAATTTTAAAGAAAAAGCTACGTAAGGCTGGCTACGTACGGGAGCATCCGTCGCCATGGCAACGGATTAGGCCGCTCCGACCATGACCCGCCATCCCAGGCGGCCTTTATTTTTAATCTCCGCTAGGGCTCGTTTACACGATGTCTCGGCGGCCAGATACATCGATAATAACAAAGAACTCTATGGTTTTCAGTCAGTAAATATCGGTTTATGATAAATATATGTCATACAGCCAAATATTCAGTTTAATGAATTTCTACGAGCACACACACCCATCGCAACATTCACACTCCTATGGTTATCTATCTATACCACAATAGAGTACTCTACGTTAATGTATTTTTAATTCAGAAGAGCGGTGACGGAGTTATTTTAGCGAGTTCAGAAATATAATCAGATATTCACGTACATTATAAGTATGTTATATAGAGCTAATAACGGAGTGATATAAACAAATATGTACCCGCATGCTTTGTGCAACAACAGTTGCGAGTAATTACATACATATGTATTGTATAGCGCGAATTTTTCAAAAGCTTGCAACTACATGTTATTATGTAAATTGAAAGTAAATAAATAGATACACATTCTGTTACATAAATAGTTTTAATTTGTCACAACGCATTTGGCACAAGACAGGGACGCTACCAAAACGACATCGAACCAGTAGATTATCTCCGGAAGAAACTTTAACTTTTACCGATATTGCATACATGATGGATCTTTGGATCCTCCCTTTCAATAAGGTAGCTACTTCACGTGACCCAAATAGCCCTAGCAATTCCCTTTCCATTTTATGGTCTATTCCAAGTGTCACCCTACGTTACCATTGGTGGAAATAAAATTTTATATTTCATAAGTTTCTGTATTATACAAATTGGATTGGAATAAATAAGTTAGGAATAGGTACATTTTCTACAGACCACAGTCGCTCACAATCAGTACCGGTAGTACTTACATCTTTTCCGGATTAACATAATTCGGGATATAATAGATATCTACAGCTATAACTCAAATAAAACGAAGTAAAAACGCCATAAACTACCTAACTATTAACTTCCCCTAAGACTATATGAATATTACTCGTAATACGGAATCCATGGAATGCAATAAAGAATAATAAAGATATACAATAAACTAGACCAAGCAGAGAAGTGTGAAGATTCCCTTCACGCCCTAGTCGTTACACGGACGGGCAGAGATCTTTACATAGCCGGCATGTTTGCATCTCATCTCATGAGACAGTCGCATCATTACGGTACTTTACCTCTTTTCGACATCTTTCTTGCATTGGATGCTTCTTAGTATAGGGGTCAAGACACGACTAAACGCTGAGATGACCCACTGGCTGAGAAATTGTGTCATTGAAATAGAGTGAGAAGTGGGAATACCTGTTGAACTAGTTGGTAGAGATCGCAGTATTGATAAAAGTATTCGAATAATTTCTGCAAAGCCATTCGTTTCTGTAGTACATCTACACAACTACATGAAATTGAAGTGTCAGTTTGTAATATTAAAATAACTGCTTTTAAATGAGTATGAATCTATATCAGGTATCAATATGTAACAAAAACACTCATTAATTTATTTTTGTCTGTCTGTTTGTTCCCGCTAATCTCCGAAACAGCTGGACCAATTTTGACTGAAATTTACCTAATAAATAGCAAATTTGACCAGGTTTTTGCTTTGGCTTTTAAATAAATCATTGCTACGCGAAAAGCGTGAAATGTGGGCAGCCGCTATATGCCCAATGCTATCTTACCCATTTAAATAAAATTACATTAATTTTCCATAGGTATGTAAATAAAAGAAGAAAATCGTCACTCAAATACTATAATATTTAATCTACTCTTAGTCAAAATATGATCTTGAATAAGAAATAATAAAAACATAAATCGAATGCAGGGGCATCGTGAATTCTGGTATGAAGTGATGTTGATAAATGTCCGAAACGGGGTCGGGTCGTCCGTCCCACGTGCACCCGTGGGTAAAGATCCATTTCGATAGCGCTAATGATCACCTAAGAACATATGGGGTGAATGTGCTTTACACTATATATGTATAGGTAAATACTTTGTTTGAAATACCCTAGGAAGAACTCCTTTAATCAATATTACACAACATCACTACATTGATATGATCCCGTGGTAAGTTGCTTACGCACTTGTGCGTACAGATATCAGAATCAACAGTGGATACACGAATAGAATTAAATATATTTAATAACACACTCAGACCAACTGCTCCAACGAGCCATTCAAGTCCTTTACTACTACTACTAAGATAAAACATTACAATGGAACAGCTACTTATTATAAACTGGCTCGATGGCGATTCGACAGAGTCCCTGTCGCATACGCTATAATCCCCACCCGTAATAAACATTAGTGTGATAAACAAAAATATTAAGCTATTGCACAGCTTTTATCGCGGGCTTTGAGCGCGGCGACCGAACCAAGAAATTCCGTAACGAAAAAAACCTCACAATCGTCTAACGTCGTTTCAGTTCGGTAGACTTCGGCACGGTGTTTGTGTGCGTGCGGTTAGACGTATTGTACGACTCTACGAAACTCGCACGAATCGAGACGAGCTGCTCCGAAATTGGACGATGCTATGCAATAGCTATACCGCGGCAGTCCCCGAGTGCCACACGTCTTTTTTATGTATACTTTTTGAAAGTGTAGAAAGTGTTTTATAGAAAGGTAATAAAAAAATTACATGTCATATAGTCATGTTGCAAATGTGTACTTCACTGTCGTTTCAGATGTTCATAATTTTTACAAGTGCTTAATCTTCTTAGTAGGAAATCAGAACAATTTGTGTAAATGTTGTGTGATATTTATTTCGAAATAACCAAATTATTCGTTCGTGCTTTCATCTAAATAGTTACATCCGTCTTGTTTGCGGATCCATTCCATTCAGAAAACACACACCTCATCAATTCACAAGGAACACACACGGACTTCCCTTTTCACTCCAACATATGCCGATATTCATAAGAATCCCTATTCAAACACCAAGCCTTAAGGCGATGGGCCTTTACATTACTTTACAATAATAAAAAACCCGTACCAGAAGAGGGGAGGGACTTGGACCGAAATAACAGCTGTGTCTCATTTGCATCAATAGAATAAATTTCCAATACGACCTTACAAGTTTGAGATGAAATAATACTTGGATTCATTCATGTGAAATTTTGCAGCTAAGTAGGCTTATACTCTTTGGTTGCGAGAATCATCGCTTTATTATTCAGTATACTATAATAATATATATCAATCACTGAGCGGAAGCATTGAGAGTCGCGAGATACCTTACTTATACAATAATAAACTTTAAAGAGATAAACCATGATTTCTAACCAGTAGAGTCAGCATTTATATTCATTTACGAGTATATTGGTATTTAGTTTCTACTAGTGACCTGCCGTCGCTTCGCTTCAATGTAATCCTTTCTTGGCGGATGCCTACGTCATAACATCTACCTGCATGTCAAATTTCGGCCCGATCCGTCCAGTGATTCGGGCTTTGCGTTAATAGATCACTATGACAGTCAGTCACCTTTGAGTTATATATATTTATATTTAGAAGACATTTTTTTAAAGTTGTGAACTACTATTTTCCGTAAATCTGTCACAAATAAACGTAAACTGTGTATCTCAAAAATGTGTCTGCATCAGTCCAGAATTAGCAACTGTTCAAAGTGCTTCAGAAACCTTACTGAAAAATTGATCTTGCCTAATCACTCACTGGTTAAATAAACCACCTTTTTCCATGAAACAAATGAATTAATGTAGGTTCAATTTAAAATTGGAAAAAATCATCGTTTTTTTTACGTTCACGCCACACTTAACATAGTACGCACACACTCGTCCACCAACAAAACATCCCATACTTAATTGTATCTTTTCAGTTTGGGCGGCGTGCCTTCGGTAGTAAATCCATTATTATTTCCTCAAAGGAAGTTAACCAGGGACCTTGTAGCGTACGCACCGTAGACGAGCCATCCGTCCGCAACAGCTGATGCCTATTTGCGCCATATTCTCAAAGTTATCTGCCCTACATTTTGGAGGTTACCGACAAGGGGGCGGCTTTCCATGGTAGGCCAAGGATATTTATATCATCGGGGAACACATAGGGAAAAAGGACTCCATTTAATGGTAAATATTGAATTGCGCCACCGCAAATAGGACTGTTTAGGGATAATTTTGAAAGGAAATATGAAGGACAGGTATGGTGGCTCAACTTTGATGCAAGGACGCAATTAAACAACATTCCCTGGGATTTTTCTTAATTAACACAAGGTTTAGTTAGGGTCAAGGAATCAAAAGTATGTACGTGTACGCAAGGCAAAACACATGGGAATTAAAATGAGAGAAATGTATTTGCCAACATTTCGTTTGGGTTGTCATGTTTTTGTCTAATTCGATGATACATTTGGCAGTGTCCCTGTATCAATCTATTTGTGTTATGAACGCCGGTATTCCATGGTTTTATCTGATATTCATAACACAAGAGTTTAGCAACCTACCTCAGATTTAAAACAATTCAAATGATATTTATTTATTTACTAGCGACCTTCATGAACCATCCTCATTAATCACTCATCTCATTTAAAGAAACCGCATAAAAATCAGTTGCTACCTTTTAAAGATTTAAACAAACAGACACGGACAGCATGACTTTATTTTATACTTGCAGTGATACCAGCAAGCTGACTTTTAAATTAACTTGCGATGCCGACTCTACGATAGCAGAGTGCGTTCCGCTGTTTCCCAGCTGATGCGCTTTGATGCTCAGTTCCCCCGGGACTCTACATTTGCCCGGCTCCCGTGTCTGCTCAGGTGAGCACAAAGGAATCGCGTTTACTCAACACTCTATTGAAAGAAAACAACGGGTCTCAGACATAGAAGTTTCCAACGTCTGAGACTCGTTGTTTTCTTCTAACAACTTCTAACTTCGATGAGAGATTTTGTACCTACCTACTACCTAGTTCTTAATATTTGTCTTTATGGGTCTACACGCGTTAATAGGAGTAGCAAATTACATAGCTACTTACGCGAGCGACCACGATTGGTGTAACCCAGTCGAAACGTCGGGCAGTAAGTAGCTATGTAATTTGCTACTCCTATTAACGCGTGTAGACCCATAAAGACAAATATTTAGTGTAATGGAACGCGAAAGTCTAAAATCTTACGTACTACCTAGTTGTTTGACTTAAGTGAATCTGATTCTTCCGTAATATTTCTATGTTTGTGATACATCAAAAAATATTATTGTTATGAATATAGCTTAAGCTAAGTACGAGTACTACCTAATGTTCAAATACTCGTAATATATCGCCATACATATTGGCTCCGTTTAAGATGTGTCTTTTAATTACCCTATCATTCTCAAATACGAAAAAGAATGGCTACTTTTTAACCGAATTCGCTATAAGAAGTTAATGATCTATGTGATTGACGCAGACCAAGTCACGAGCAGGATAAGACAGCTAGTAGATATACCTACAACTGTTGAACTCTAAAACTGTATTGACTTAAACGTTTAAAACTAAACATGTTCTGGCCTTGTCGGGTACTAAGCACCGTTTCCCTCACGTGTCTTGCCCTTTAGACCAATTAGTTTGCTCATATTTTCCGCCCCGCCGTTCGCGGAATCACGGTAACAAGATGATTATGGCGCAGTGACGACATTTGACATTTAAAAATGCAACGCGCAGAAGATGCAACAGAAATAGCCTCTATGGAGCCTCGGCTCCTAGCGAGGTACGAGGTTGAACTTCAATATTTATGTGGCTAACATTTTGATACAATTCAAAAATAGGTAATTCATATTTACTACTTTTTGCTTGCACTGATGATCTCTAAAAAATATAATTTAAAGAACCTGTTTTCAATAAAATATTAGTAGACTAATCAGCAAAGTTTAGATACTGAACTCTAGTGTTAAATGTAATTTGGATCAGATAAATAACTAAAGAAATTAATATCTGGAACATTTCCACACACGGTCACCTGACCCTAAACTTAGCAGAGCTTGGCGTCAGAGACTGATATACATAAATAGATCGATATTTATAAATACATAATCACACCCAGACACGGAACAAACACCAATGTTAATCACACAAATATTTCTCCTGAGTGGGAATCGAACCCTTGGCACCGCCAGCCAGGGTCACTAACCACTGTTCCACCGAGCCAGTCAAAATATAATAACTATGATAATTATAATGTGCTCGTGAGATTAATTTCTTACACGATAAACTACATCACGCGGACGAAATCGAGGGCAGCAATACCACCTACTCACCTGATGGTACCCGAAACAAAAGAATCTTCAATTATTAATACATAGATTCGTATTGGATTGCCATCCCACGGGACGCGCCGTGAAAATGCTGTTCAATACATCATGCGATGCCATCCAATATTCCATTTTTCTATTCGCCCCTAGATTATGCTTTCAGAGCGTAGTGCAGGCAGGATTAATCCCAAAAAAGTTGGCCAAGTGCGAGCCAGATTAACACGAAGGTTTACATACGATTTTAAAATGTTTTTTTTTAAAACAACAGAAAAAAAGTGACCTATAATACATAAATTGTGAAAATTTCAACTGGCTAGTAATCGCGAATCTTGAGATAGAATCTGGGAACAAAACAAACAAACGGATAGATAGCAAACTCCTGGTAATAGAGCCTTTTAGCCTTCGTGTACGGAATCCTTAGCATATATGTACATTCGTGGTAATATACCACAAAATATGCTAGGGCATAATTATGTGAAGAATACCGACGTTAGGGTAGGGCGCGGTATGGCGATCGCCCAGGACGCTAGGTGAAAGGGACGCTGCACGCTCCCTTAAGGGGTCCCAAGTCCGGTGATGATGACGAGGCCAAGCCATCATTGTTTTCAGTATGGTATAATTTATGGTCATCCATGGCGCTAGTAGGTATTAAAACCGGTACAGAATGTGAATAAGCTCTATCACAGCAACAGGCGGAGCGGGATGTCAATTAATATTATTAATTGAAATAATATTTCATGACCAAATAGGTCAAATCTTAAAGAAAGGTCAAATCAAAAGTACCCGTAATCGACGAGCGTGCATGAAGAGGTTGATGAATGTGGATGAAGCGAAAGTGGTATGCCAGGACCGTAGCACATGGCAGGAAGTGATCTCTGCCTACCCCTCTGGGAAAAAGGCGTGATTTTATGTATGTATGTAATTGAAATAAAAAGGATCTCAATTTACGTGATGTGAGTAATGCTATATTAGTTTGAGGGGAAGAGAGTGGGCTTTGGGTGTCAGAGCTACGGTAACACAATAATAATATTTTGGACCTCGCTAAAATTTCCATAATATCCGGACCACATCTAAAACTACTTGCCGTCTAACAGACCCGTACCTTAAAAAGTTTACATCGTTTTGCGACAAACGTAACTCGGTACGTTTAGTGATGTCAACCGGCATAAATATACGCGACATGTTACCAGTGCGGGTAACAAATGTTAATATCGCGTGATCGCGCCGTGCGTGAGTTACGCATCCCTGAGATAAGGGCCTTTGTTTAATACGTTTTTATGGCATTGTGTTACGTGTGCATGCACCAGAGAGAAGGCTCCGCGGTACGACCAACGATAATACGTTTTGTCGGTGCTCATTTAAGAATATTGGATTATATTAGGCTGTCCTACCATTGGTTCTAAGGAGGGATGTTAAAAACTCAAAAAATCTTATTAAGTAGGTGCTAGTCTAATCTAATTTTAAGGTTAATACTAAAGAAAAGAAGTAGTAAATCATGAGAGTTTTTAAAGAAACAACTCGACCAATTTCTGTATCTAATGGTTTCACCAAAACACCATAACAAAGGTACCGCATTCATAATTAATTGAATGTGAGCAACATTGCGAAATGCACACTCTATTTGGTAGACTGCATTACGGAAATTACTGCTGAATTTCGTAAATAGATGGACCGTAACTACTCTCACAACTCCGAACACAAATTAACCGTGCTCTATGCATCGCATATGCATGCATAGCCTGCAGCCTGCGACTATTATGCAAGTTGCAGTAGCACTAAGTGGCTTGTCGTGCGGTAATAGCATCATCGGCGTGTGCCCGACGCGAGCAAACATTAGATGCACGTGTATATGCACGAGTTGTTCTGTGAACAGTACAGCCTTCAACAATAAGGCCCATAGTACACAAGACACAAGGCTATGCTACACTACCGCCTTTACAGAGGTTCCGGATTCGAGTCCCGAATCGGGGTAAATAAGCTATTCTGTTGATAAGTCAGCTTGGAGTTAGGAAGTTGGCGGATGCACGTTCGTGCCTCGGAAAGCACTTAACGTGCTTTCCGCGTGTTTTCTTACGTGCTTTCCGGAGTCCTGAGCATAATCTCTCATAGGTCATATCAACATCTCATCTCACCGAACTAAAAAAGAGAGTGCACTTGTGTTTTAGCACACACTTCATAATTTTTCCTGCGTAATTAGTTGATTTCCATTATTTACATGGCCAATTCACACGGAATAGCCGCCATTGCGTCTTCTCTGCATTAACCTGGCCTAGAGGTGTGAGCCATCCGCTCCCCCGCAAGTCCGGTGATGATGACAAGGCCACTTCAAGCCATCATCGTTAGTCAGTTAGGAAAAATAAAACTAACCTGGCTTCCCTGATGGCGTCAACCCAGTGAACGCAGTCCACTTCCGACGCGGCTCGCAACTCGTACTGCCGCTGGCTTTCACGCCGGTACGAGATCGTGAAGCAGAACTGTGGATAGATGACTCACATTAATCACTACTATGTCTATACATCACCATCATCATCATCGGCCCACCTCCGTCCACTGCTGGACGTGAACCTCCCCAAATGCTCGCCACTTATTTATTATTATACCATACCTACTTTAAAGGCTCACTTAACTACTGAACCGATTTCAATGGGGACGAGAATGAATTTTGATATTGAAATAGTTAAATACATGTACAAAGGCAACTTTCTGACTGCTACTGAGAGAGTAATGTTTAAGATAATGCCTACAAATTACTTCAAGAGGACGAATTTAGGCACAAGCAATTTTAAACAGGCCGCTGCATCTGTGAGTTGACGGATGTATTACAATGTGAACAGTAATTAGCCTACTCTTAATTATCAGGTTTTGGTTGTTATAAATTGGATAAAATAGTAGACTTATAGCATTATACTTATCTAATGTAAAACTAAGGTACTTCGATTTTAGCTACGAAATTTTGAAACGTAGACACTAACAGAAGATTTAAAAAATCCTATCGTCCCCGTAGAATTCAATGACATTTTTTTCACCTAACCTTAGAAAAAAAAGTAATTTAAAATCCAACATGGTGGTTGGACCGCCGCAGCTAATAAAATTGTTACTCTGAACTTTCTTACACTGAAAGACAAACTTGTTGTCCATTCACTTCTCAAAGTCTTTTTATCAAAGCAGGGAGCTGTTTTTGTGTTGAATTAAATTCCTTCATAAAACAACAATTGAACAACATTTCCTGTGGAATACCTTTTTGAAACAAACAGAAAAAGACTTGTTATTAAATTCAGACTTACTAATAAAAGGCATTTATTTTGTTGCTCAGGAGTGTTGATCTGCGCAGGACAGCTAGCGAGCATTTTGGGAACCTTAAGTCCAGCAGTAGACTACATTATAGGCTGATGATAATGATACAAATTCAAACTCAAAAGTATTTATAGCTTGTCACGCGTTATGTGTTATGTTACCAAAGTCATCGACATAGCTCATCGCATTAGCAAGTTGAAGTGGCAGTGGGCTGGCCACATCAGCCGTAGAACCGATAACCGCTGGGGTAGACGGGTTCTGGAGTGGATACCGCGTCTCGGCAAACGTAGTGTAGGACGCCCGCAGGCCAGGTGGTGTGACGATCTGCGCAGGACGGCTGGTAGGAGCTGGATGCGAGTGGCCGAGGATAGAAAGAAGTGGCGTGCATTTGGAGAGGCCTATGTCCAGCAGTGGACAGGTATGGGCTGATGATGATGATGATGACGCGTTATTATACACCGTGAAATTTTAGTGGTTGTTTTCCCGTGGCAGAACGACTTGCCTTTAGTAATACTATCGAATCATGCAAATTATTCTTCGAAAAAAAAAATTTTTTTTTTTAGATTTTTCAGAATAATAATTTTCCAACTCGAAAACGAGAGAAGCTATCGTTGTTTTTGATGATGTGACGTATTCAGGTACTGCTTGCCGCATGAAATCGATGCTTAAAGCTAAAGAAGCTCAACACCCTAAGTCATAAAGCGGTTCGAACGTGTTTTCGAGTTACGGTTAAACCTTTCGTAAAACCGGCATTTATTGATTTTACCAAAAAAGAACTGCACACATCTTTTGTACTACTAAGATAGAATCATTTTTCTGCGGGAAAACAACCACTAAAATTTCACGGTGTATAGGTGATGATGATGATGAACAATCGATATAAGTTCATATAGGTTTACTAAAGTAAAGGAAATCTATCTAGGTATGTACTGTGTGGTCGTCGCCCTCCGTAATGTGGGGGCTTGTGAGGAGCCCGCTGGGCTGTCCGTAGGCATCGTTGTGGGTTAAGGGGTTAAGCCAGAGAACCCCGACTCCGTCAAGGCGATGAGGTATACTGCGTTGATTTAGTCGGTAGAACCCCTGGGCATTGCACTCCGCCAAGAAGGCTGGCATTTACCATCTTTTCGCCAGTCACCGGGGAGTCCGACACACCATCGAGAGAGAACCCCCTCTTTAGCTTTTTTTTATGAAATCCGGTGAAATGCGTTACGCACCATCACCCGGAGAGGGGGTTTTATCCGGGTGGTGTGAAGGACTACCCAGCGGCTGGCGAGAAGACGGTAAATGCTAGCCGCTATTCCGGGGCTAGGTATACCGACTAATCCACCGGGGTGTACCTCATCGCCTACCGTAGGTGTCGTGGTACCTGCTAGAGACTTCAAACACAACACCGCCGGCTAGTAGTAGACCACGTTGGCTACCATACCACAACTTGAGTTAACACTCACCGATGCATTCCTCTCCATAGGCGCCTTGCTGAGTCGCTCGCAATAGGAGCCTTCCAGGAGCAGCACTCCTGTGGGACGCGTGTTGTTCTCCGACTCGTAGTAGAACAACAGGTTCTGGGGACAACAGTTGTTGTTGTAAAAACCTTTCAAAGAACAGCTAGACTATGCAAGATGGCACAGTCAGTTTGAGAGAGATGAAGACTATAATTAACAGTTAACAGTATGTCAAATCATTATTATATTTTACCAGGGTGGCAGTAAACATTTTTATAATTCTCTAGAGTGTCTTACATTCCAATTAAAACTACATTAACATAGACTATTTTATATAGCGAGCAATGTTAAAGTAACATCATTGCATTGTCATTTCTCTCCTAACAACGATACTGTTGCTATTCTCTGAAAATAAACTACTCACTGCAATTTGTTACTAAGTTTACGCGTTCGCTCCACTTAAAAATCCTAAGCACCAATCCTTTCCGTACAATTTAAGGGATGGGTAGGTAAATGAGTAAAGCACTCTCCACGTAGCTAACTGCGGAGGGCCTCTCCATATCAAGGGCCCTTCATATAGAGCCCTTGCCTTTAGCATCGCGTTACCCGAGCCTACGAGCATGGCTGAACCAAATGAGCGAGAATTTATGTTTTTTACGCTCTCACGTAAGTGCCATGATGAACCTTTTACATTTGGAGATGTGTGGAATTTAAACAGTCTGAGTCTGCTCTCTATAAAATGTTACCTGAAATCCGGTCAAGTGTTTCAAGCAACTTTGAAACTTCGTCGTGACGGTTGAATTTTGTAAACCCTGTCGAGCACCTGTGTCCTTAAAGGAATCCCCATGCAATTTGACTTGACGCCTGCAGGAACTGTAGTTTCTGAGAGTTTGGTATTTGTGAGTGCATTTTAAAATGTTGTCTTAGAGTGTTTACTATGTAATATTATTATCTGTAGGTAATAATATATTATTGTCATAATTCTAGTGCTGAGCTCTTCACTTTACTTGAAAATCCAGTATAAGATTCAATCAATCTAATACTGGTTTTTTATAAAATATTGACTCTACCTAGTTCGGGAACCTCTGTTATATTTGTTCTTTCAATTTGTTTTCTTTCTTTTGTTTAACCAACGTTAGGTGTTACCTTTACCCACCACCACAAACTCCACATATTCTTAAACTGACTGGAATGAAGAGGTTATAATACACCCCGTATACAACCGTGAATATTGTGTAACACCTGTGAAATAACCCACCTGGTATAAGATGAACCACCGCAGCTGCCATTTGGTGTTGTCGGCGCTGCGCTTGTGCAGGTAGCCCGCCTGCAACAAAGCATTCGTCAATGTTTGATGAACTGGGATGGACCTTTGCTGACGTCATCATCATCAGCCTATATATGGTTTTTATGTAGGTATAATATACACGAAGCTAAGCGGGGGCGGGTCACTAGTCTAAGAAATAAATGACCAGGGGGCTTAGACAAAGTAACAATATAGAAACGACAACGAAGTTCGAAAAGAACAAAATGTATGGGATTGACCACTTGATTTATCGCGTCTAATGTCAATCCCATACATTTTATTCTTTTCGAACTTCGTTATCGTTTCAATAATGTTACTTCGTCTACGGCACCAGGTATCATATGTGTAGTAGTACACATTTACCTACTTAAATATTCTTGAAGAATGACACCAACAGACGAATCTGAAATACATCTAGCCTGGCACCAAATGTGATTATTGACCTCAAAGGGCCGTCAACCCTGCACAGTAAGTACGTCTCAAGTTACGTCGGGCTAAGTCCCTGCGGAACCAACTTGGCACGAGCTTAGGAGTCTGCTTGCAACTCCTGTTTCATGCTCTATGCAACTAATGGAAGTGTGGGCGCGTCTGACATTTGCCAGAATGCCAAATAATTATGAACACTAAACTGCAATGCAATCACGTTAAGAGTTTCATTAGATAAGATAAATGTTTATATGCCTTCAATGTAGTACAAAAGATCGTAAATATAAACATGGATTCACACATTCAACCAGAATCTGGCATGCAAAATAATATACTAATTCTAACACTTATTTACTACAATTTATACAATAATTATCATGATTGCGAATAGTAACGTGGTAACAAATAGGTACTAGTAATACACAACACTCTTTCAATTTTTTTTTCCGTACTGACTTACGATGATTGCTTGAAGTAGTCTTGTCATCATCACCGGACTTGCGGGAGAGCGGTTTTAACACATTTTTCTTAAGATGTGTGTTCCTCTCCTTCTCTCACAAGGTCACACACGCACACACACACACACACACACACAATCATAGCAGATGGATTCTTACTTAACTCGGTGAGAAATCTAAAATTCTATGACGATATTCAAAGAGCGTATTTGACAAGCGCACGCCACTAAATAAAACAAAACGCTTCCAAGCCCGAATAACAGATGAGAGATTTATTGGCAAACGATCCGTCCCGGGCAAAAATGCGACGTATTTGTTCAGTGGATCGCTGCTCGACTTCCGGGTCGACTAAATAACTAACTGTCAATAACGCATCTGCCACGCTACCTTTGACACCAGTGAATTTCCGGGATCATCTTTGGGAGAATGCAAGGATATCGGGCAATTTCACGGATAAACGAGTAGGTATTTGAGTCTTTGGAGCGTGGGGTTTTCTTACACACCTTCAATAGTAAGTGTACATCACATTATATTGTTACGCCGTAGTAAGTTGTTTAAACACTTGTGTTACGGATATAAAAAACAGTGATGTACACAAATGTATAAATAACGCACCCAGGCACGGAACATACACCGATATTCATAACAGAAATATTCGCGAATGGAAATCGAACTCACGACCCTAGGCGCAAGAGACTGGCACTAACTATCCGATGCGCCATCCAGCTAGTCACAGTTGATATGTGTGAATTTAATACAATATTTTTATCTGTGTTTATATTAAAAAGAAACCCAGTATGTTTTGGTATATTTCAATGGGTCACGTCTTATATCTGGCAACCACTTCTATCTAGGAAGTTAGTTAATCAGGAACTAAGTTTTTAAGAACATTTCGCATTATACTTTAGTACCTATTATGTATGTCAGTATGACGTCATGTTGATTATGTCAAAGTCAACGTATTTATTGCGTTAAAGTGAGATTATTTTATGTCGTAATAGGGACATGGGGTTAACATTCTATTTTATAATTTTCATGCCGAAGAGCATCTTCAGTTTCTGATGATGGTATCAACATCGTAGCTGTTATGATATCCTCAGTGATTTAAATGCGAAATCTTTTATTCTCTCATAAATATAGTTTAGTAGACAAAGTTTTAGTATTGCACTAATATTTATAAACATTACGTAGCTTAAAACCTATTTACGTAAAAATATAGCGAGCATTTCCTGTATTATGTGTATCAAATGTGTAGTGTTCGCGCAAATAATATACAATACTATTCCCTGTATTGCTTTTATTCTACTGAACGCTAATTGCTCCATAAACTCTGCCTGTCCCATTATTGATACATTCAGACAGGTGCCGACAGACATAATTCCCCTCGTACGCTCTCGCAAGTGTTAAACCTGTTAATCAATCACTACTCAACCGCCGTCGTCATGTATCGTAATCGCAAGTGTATTCGCTGCCGATAAGGCCGTGTCGACACGTTGAGCTACAGCCAACCTGTTGAGCTTTAAGCTTCGTGACGGATCGTGGGTTCGATTAAGCTTCCGTTTGGGTTAGCTTGTTGAGTGCAAGGTATCAATGGCATTCATGTTGTCACGTTAGGCGGAGTTAACAGCAACATTGACTCTGAATTTGAGGTTTTAGATTTCATATCCTATAACTATCTAAAATAGGGCTGTCCTAAGTACGCCAATCAAATGCACAATATTACATCATGCCTTAGCATTTATGTAAATGCTAATTAACACGAAAGTTAGCTTTGAAATTGCATTATTTAGATCTCTCACTAAAAACTTAAAATAGCTTTGGTAGGCTACGAGATGGGACACGGGTCCTCAACTCCCCGTAGCCAAAATAGGTCTGCGGTTTCTCCATGTCTTGTTTTAAATTAGTATTTTTACATACCGTGTCTCAGGGTGCCTATGTAGTGTACAAAACATGACATCGGCAAATCTACATCTACACTAATATTATAAAGAGGAAAGATTTGTATTTTTGTATGTTTGTAAATGTATAAACTCAAAAACTACTGGACCGATTGCAATATTTTTTACACCATTAGAAAGCTGCATAATTCAGAAGTAACATAGGCTATATAATATCACGCTAGGTCCTATAGTTGTGGAGCAGTAACCGAAAATGTTTAAAAAACGGGGGAAAAGTATCGTTTCTGAGGCCTTCCGTGGCGTGCGCTGAGCATATTATAGTCAAAGTTTTACGAAAATGCTCTATGGATGAAGTGTTCACCTTAAAATTATCTTTAAAAATATCTGCAAGAGCATATGTCTACCTTTTATAGTTTACCCATAACAATCGTTTTAATGATTTAGATGTTTGCTTCAAAGTAATGTCATTTTGGCGACGGAATTTCGAAGTAAATGGCTTAATAAATTTTAAGTCCCCCCGTGCGAAGCCGGGACGGGCCGCTAGTGTGTGATATTTTGATTACTTTGTCAACTATTGTCATAAACCTAAAGTTGTAGGTTCAGAAAATAGTCAATTTAATATATATTTATTTATTAAATGCACTAGTCCCGTCTAAATTGGTCCAGCAGTTTTAGCGGCAACAAACAGACAGACAGATAGACAAAAATGTTTTTAAATTTGTGTTTTTGTTTTAGGTACCCCATATAGATACACACTCATTAAGTAAAAAGTCTTAATTACTACATAGTATAAAGCAAAGTCGCTTCCCACGTCTGTCTGTCCCCATATTTGCTTATATCTTTAAAACTTCGCAACGGATTTTGATGCGCGTTTTTTAATAAATAGAGGGATTCAAAAGAAAGGTTTTCATGTAAAAGTCAACCAAATCGAAGCGAAGGCGGGACACTAGTTTATAATATAACAAACAGACACTTAAATTTTATTAGTTGTATATAGATTTATTGCAGTTACCTGCGAGTGATCGTACTGCGCGCGGTCGGAGAGCGCTACGAGCTGTCCGTCGTTCACGCGCACGCCGCGCTGGATCTTCGGGCTCAGCATCATGCCGCTGCAACAACACCACAACAATTAAACTAATTAAGTAAGTATAGACATCATCATCAGCCCATCCCTCCATAGGCCTCCCCAAATGCAAGCCATTTCTCTCTTTCCGCGGCCACTCGCGTCCAGCTCCTACCGGCCGTCTCGCGCAGATCGTCACTCTACCTGGCCTAAGGGCGTCTTACACTACGTTTGCCGAGACGCGGTCTCCACTCTAGAACTCGTCTACTCCTTGTTGGTTCTACGGCTGATGTGGCCAGCCTACTGTCACTTCAGCTTGTTGATGCGATGACTTTGGTTCTCTGACGGATCGCCTCATTTCTGATTCGATCTCGCAGAGAAACACCGAGCATAGCTCTCACATAGTATGAACATCAAGCCAAGCTAAGTTAATTTAGCTTAGCTCGCATGCATACCTGCTTAGGAGAACTGTGTCGGCTAGGTATACGAGTTGAGCTAAAACTAGCTAGCTAGCTTAGGTTGTGGTCTACAAGCCCTCTGAACATCTTGTTTGTTTTAAAACAGTCAAACGAAACAATTTTTTATATGTGAAGTTCGTCTATGTTTGTGTTATCACAACATGGAGGACGACAACAGCGAACATTAATAAATAATTTTAAAAATTTGCAAAAGCCAACTAACAATAAAAAAAAATGTTAGGAAAAATTATCATGCACACCATTCCCTATGATATAGTCATGGACTTTCATCTGTCCCTACGTAATAATATCATTGATCGTCCCGACTTTATAATCTCAGCAAGTACCTAATCATCAACGGCTTAATAGTATGATAAAAACTGTCTACACTAGTAGTTACCACATTGTACATATATAATTACGCCAACAATATCGACGTAAATGTATAGGTATCCAGTCAGAAATGAACGTGAACCGTTTATTTCTATGAATTTCGCGTATGAATGCTCAAATGGTCGAAAAAATTGAGTAAATGCCGTGAAGATGGGCTGTCGTTTGAATACAAAACAGTGCGTATTCGCGCGCTAAACATATTACACGTGACGTGTAGGTTGGTAGGTACAAGAAATACATTCTCACAATAACGAAATGTATTTTAAATAATATCGAAAGCTTACAAATTAATGTTTGATACCGACTTCCCGCTTTTCGCAACTCAGTGCCAATGCATCTTTTTATTCGTTACAATCGTTTTATCCGAATGATTTTAGAAATGAGAATAATGTTTTTGTTATTTATTTACCTACGTTCAAGAGTATTTGATTCTTTAAACTTGCTTGCTCCTAGACTTTGCTTCAAATGCACTTAAATATTTCAAGGATTCGTACTCGTCTGGATGCATACCTACTTACGTAGTTATCTACAATTTCTTCTGGGTATATACGGATGAAACTGTATGATGTAGAAGTAAAATAAATAGTGAGATACTTATTTATTAGAATTAGTAAGAACCTACGACAATAAGTATCTGATATTTATTATAATGTAACAAAGAATAGGTATATGTAGGTATATGAAAAAGAAACCTGAGAAATGTGAACTTTACTTTCGAACGTGATACTTTAAGCATTAGGTTTCAATCAGTTACATTCTAGATAACATGTTAAACGATGATTAGCCCGTGTCTATAGACAAATTTAGAATAGCTTTACATCAAGGTACAAAATATATAAATAAACATACAAAGCTAACTAAACCACTGTGTTTTTTCAATTAAATAAATAATACTTTATTAAAGTCTATATTAAGCAATAAGTACTTACGCTTTAAATCATCCTTATCCTAATGAGATAGGTAACATCGCTCAATATCCATTTCAGTTAAATTCTCACTATTTAAAAAGTCCATAAATACATCCAATGTAAGCTCGATCTTCTCTTCATATTCAACAATAAGTGTAGCAATGACTTCAAGTTAATTAAACGAACAGACAACAACTTTAGATCAACAATAGCATAGACGAGACGACCATTAAAATTCAACTTCAAAGATCAGAGCGCCAACTAATTTGAGCGCCTGTTGAATTAGTGAACGCAATGTCAGAAGTAGACAGAAAGTTAGCGTGATTTTTTTTGTAGGCGCTTATTTTGGGAGGTAAGTTATCGGGGAGTGTTTAGTAGTGTTGTTTTGTATGCGGTTAGTGACGACGCGGAGTGCACTGCGGCGATCGGGCGCAGGTGGCGGCGGTGTCGGTGGCGGTGGCTCGACTGCCGGGCGAGCACCTGTAGCTGGATCGACCGTTGCGCGCGTGCGCGTACTCGATGACGTACGAAATTAGCCATAGACCTAAGAACAGTGATCTTGTAACCTTGCCTTATTTCTCGTCCTGGCTTAATAATTAATTTTCCATTTTGTTCATTTAATTTTTTTTATTCACTAAACGCAGATGGTTTACATACTTTGTCTATTTTTTAAAATATCTGTACAATAATCCTTCAAAACCTAATAATCGGACATTATGTAGTTAATTCATATTCTCATTTAACTTATGAATCAACCTGTGTAACATTGAATTATCTGCAAAAAAAGTCTCTGGCAGAACAGTTTATATAAAATAAATGGCGCCCAACGTGGGGGCGTGAAAACCTTTGAAATTAAATTATCTCTTGATTTTACATTGCGAAAAAATTGCATCAGAAAACAAGAAATTAACTACATATTTCAAAAATAGACTATATTTACAAGTAAATATAAACTGTCAGTTGTATGCATTATTCGGTCTTCGTGGTACAGAGATACGCAGTAGCAGCGCTCGCTCCTCCGCTTTCATCTTTACTTTACACACGATAGCTCGCGCGTATCCTTCGCTTAATATACTACGAACCGCCAATGTATTAGTAAACACAAAATGTTTGAATTTATGTTACTTTAATGTACCCAACACCGTTTTCTTCTTGACTGCGCAAGGGTGTGGTAAAGTATTTATTAAACATTAATAATAAATATAATTAATAAGTATTACACACCCAACACCAATGTTCATCACAAAATAATTATCTCGAGTGGGAATCGAATCCACGCCTCTAGGCGCAAGAGACAGGACAGATGCACTATGCGCCATGGCGCCACTGCTATGTAATTAATTATTTAACTATTATTAAAGATTTTAAATTTCAAAAACCATTTCACTTAGTACCTACGGTATTTTTTGTTTATAAAGGTTTCCTAGGATGGCCTCACTCCACCGGGTAAGCGGCTGTGAGGCCCACATACGAGGTCGACAGATTTATTACAAGACGCAACGCATATTGTTCTTGTTACGTTCTGTGTAAAAGTTATGTGTCACATTAAATTGTACGTAATTACCTACTTTAACTTTGAAAATTACATAAATATTTTTTCTCGTCTTTAAAGCACATCGAGCTCTTATGTTATTTTACAATAAAAAAATTACAACTTAATTATGAATATGAAATAATAATCTTTAGCACACAGAATCGACAGCTAAAATTATAAAGATGAACATCGACATTGCGATAACTATACGATAGATCGCCAAATGGCTGAGTGGTTAACGCCGTTGCTTTGCATGAGAGGTAGCCAGTTCAAACCCCACCAGGTATCAATGTATTTTCAAATTTAAAGTACGATTATTTGGCGTTCTGACGGTGAAGGAAAATTAAACATCGTGAGGAAACGTGCACTCTTGGGAAAGAAATTCTGAGATGTGGGAAGTTGACCACCACCTTCACTTGGCCAGCGTGATTGACAAAGCCCGTTAAGGCGTTATCCTAAAAGTTAGGATCATGTTCGGAGATCATGGTCCAATGTAGGTATCTTTTTTTTCTAACCGACTTACGATGATGGCTTGGCTTAGTAGCCTCATCATCATCACCGGCGGACCTGCGAGGGAACGGATGGCTCTCACCCCTAAAGTCCAATGTACCATATTGGTTTTGCCCTATATGTAAGTATATAAATATAGGGAAAGTTAGTGGCCCGAAAAACTTTGAAGTGAGATGTAGCTATCATACTAATGAGATATTCTTTTGGATTCTGTTAATTTCTGTGCGAAGATCGCCCCTAGTTTAGGGTAAAGTGAAAAGATACAGTTTCATTATGTTGACTAAGTTGACGGCACGGCTCGTCCACAAATTCAAAATCGCTCAGCGGGCTTTAGAAAAAGTTTGCTTGGCGTTTCTTTGTGGGAGAAATCAGAAATTAGGTGATCCAGAGAATAAGATTAATCGATATAGCTCACCAAATCAGCCAGAAACTGCTAGGCTAACTAAACGCATTTTGAAGCGGATACCGCTTCTTGGCAAACGTGGTGTTGGCACGTCCTCAGGCTATGTGGAGTGACGATCAGCTCCGGACGGCCAGTGGAAGTTGGATGGTTGGATATCCGTATAATTGCCAACATAAACAACACCGAAAGCTGCAGACCACATTTTATAAAATACAAGATTCTCCCCCTACCGTGTATATATATCTACGATATCAGTATATTTGTATTTAAAAACATCGAAACATTTAGAAAAGTTCATCAGACGCACTCTATAAACACACGCAATAAAAATAAATTATTCCAACTTTCTAGTAGAATAAATATGTTAAACAGAAGTCCATACTACATGGCAGTAAAAATATATAATAACTTACCATCAGAAATAAGAAATGAAGAAAAATATACATCATACAAAACAAAACTTAAAAATTATCTAACAACTAACAGCTTCTATTCTATAGACGAATACCTAAATAAGGGTACATTAAAATTAAAATGAATACTTACAAAAATATTTTAATTAATAAGTGCAATAAACATCAATTAATTACGATGATTGGCAATATAGTTTAAGTTAATAGATTTTATGTAATGAATATGTAGTACATAATAGGATAAGTTTCAAATAGTATGTTTAGTTTAAGCCCTCATATTGCATTACCCGACAAGGGTAACTAAGTATTTATAGTCCAGTCATTTAAGCTTAAATTAGGTAAGAATCTCGGAATTCGAGATACCCAGCTGTAAGTCTGTAAATACTTATACTCTGTTCATTTTGGCGAGAGACAAAATGTAAACAATGAACCTACGGTTCCAAAATTTTTAAATAATGAAACGGGTATCTACCCGTTTCATTATTTAAAAACCTACAATACAAAGACACACAACACATTTTAGCCTCGAAAAACAATTCCACAACAAAAGAAAACAATTAAAATACTACTTTAAACTTAGCAGTAACAAATATAAGAAGGAATCTGAATAAGAAATTAACAAAAACAGGGAAATGCACACTCGCGTCAACAGCTTTATCGACAGAGTAAAAATGGCCGATATAGGCCGACCAAATACAAAATAACATGATTCAGTGTAGAGAACTTGTATGATATATACTCTAAGATTTTGTCATATCATAATACGTCTGAAGTTTGAGAATTGTTGTTTATTCAGGTCTTTTTTATGTCAACTTACGTTGGTATTTTGACAACGTAAGTTTGTCAGAAAAAAACGAAAATATACAAAAAAATTGATGGTTAAACAAACTTACCTAAAGTGAAGTTTGACCGTAATTGTACGAGACGTTGCATCCGAAGAGATTTATGATAACACTTGTAGTCCACTCTTCAATGTATTAGGCATCGAACACTATTTTAGAATACTGAAAAAATAAACTATTAAAAAGACATAAGTCATCCTCATTTTACCGCTCACCTGTGACATTGACGTCTTGTGTCATTCGTTTTAGAGCTAGTTTTGCAATAATGATACTTATAAAAGGGCTATTAAGGGAGGGTGGGAACTTATCATAAATCTCTTCGGATGCAACGTCTCGTACAATTACGGTCAAACTTCACTTTAGGTAAGTTTGTTTAACCATCAATTGTACTTCGACGTTGCATCCTCGAGATTTATGATAACACTTGTAGATGTTCAGAGTACCTACAAGTTGCAAAACACATCTTTAAATGGAAACTTAAGTGTTTTAACTTATTAGTTTCAATCAGTCTTCATAAATTATATGGGTACCTAATAATTCTATATTTTAATTATCATGCACATAATCGACTACTGTGAACAGCCTGTGCAATAGCATCATGATTTTTATTTCAAATAATCTTTAATAAAATCTGTTAAACACCTACGAATCGCCTGTCCAATTCGCAGTTTTCCTTAAGATTTTTATCCGAAGACCCTGTCTGTTTGCTGCTGAAATCGAAGCATGTCACAAACTGATAGCTCAAAAAACTTAAGTATTTGTATCACCGTTAAAGTGTTTTATTTTTATAACGACGACTAATGGTAAATCTTGTCGTGTGTAAAATGGTTTTTACAAGTAAACAATAATTTCTCACGATAAGTATCTATAGTTTGTGGTGAAAACAAAACTGCCTATTATTTCGTAAAGTTAATTTGAGAAGGAGCGATTGAGGTGGTCACCAATCGGAGCTAAAGGTCTAATTAAATCATCTATATAAATACTATTAAGAATAAATATTTCATTGTTTGATTGTTTCATAGAAGAGGCTCTGAAACCACTTGAAGGATTTCAGAAAACTTCCATCGTTAGAAAGTTACACTATCTGTGGTGAACATGGGATATCAATTTTTAAGTGTAATTCTTTCACTTATCTTAGTTATATTGTTTAACGGATTAGGGGCCCATAACTAAATATATTGAAGTGAATATAGCACTTCACTTCATATTGTGGTATGTAACTTAGTCTATACCAGTCCATGATTTAATACAGTCAATAAACAGATGTGTACCAAGGAACATCTTGACAATTCCCGGTCCCACGTTAGTACAATATGTAATGAACCCAAGGTGTAAAAAAAAGAACCGTATAAAACGTTTTTTGTCGCATGCGCTGCTAGACTATTGATATACTATCAGTATATTTTACCATATTAAGGAACGTATTATCAATATCTATCAAAAATATGCACCAGCATATGTCTCTATCATTGTAAAAGCCACGTCACAAAATAAATATACTCGACGAGTCTATTATGATTTCAATGTTAGAGAAATAAGTCCAACATTACTAACTCAGATTAGATATGTGGTGTTGGTTGTCAACAAAGTTTATATGGGTATAAATAATACTAGGTTCCCAAGTTGTTGTGTACTTTGGCAAACAAGGTTTGGTTTTATAAAGACCCTTAAAATCGTTTTCCAGGCATTTTGAACGCCACTCATTCGATCTCTTAACGACATGGCAGTCGCAATGTCCATCCTGAGCAATCTGTCCATTGCATGGCTTTCTGCAAACCAATTTGCTTCCAAGTTGTCTCCATCTCCAAATACAAGTATGTAGTTAATATGCATTTCTGCATCAACAGTAACCCTCAGGCGCGTTCATCTTGGTAACAAAGGAAGGCCAGAGATAAATAACAACCAGTCAAAAAAGGTCATAATTATGATTTCCACAAATTAAAATCTTCCTTCAGGCAATCTGCTAAGTTCATTTTCCCATTATTATCCTCAGAGTAGAAAAACATCCTACCATCCATAACCCATCAGTGGTATTTTAATTAATTTTTGATCTTATAAAGGCCTTTTAATAATAAAGCACTTTCAAGCATTAGAAAAGTTGATAAAAGCTTCCCCATATAAACCACCAGTTAGGATTTCACCCCAACGTTTAGAGACTCCATCTACTATTTCTGGTTCAAACGGTATTTACCCGACCATTGAGTCACTCAAAATATCTAGAAAGTCCGAAGATCGTTAGCTTCCTCGAAGGTTCAGCATATATTATAGCAGGTCTAGCGTTTAAAAGGATCGGAGTTTTCCTTCGTACTTGATCCAAGTCGTGCTCTTGTGCCACTGTAACTACCGATCGCAAGTCAATCCAATTCTGGTTCCTTATATAGTTCCTCATCGTTCTGGTATTACCAACTCCCGCTGGCGACGAGCTGCCCGAGCGCGCTGAGTGGCCATCTTAAGGTTTAGACATAATTTGTACTTAGTAAAGGCTATAATCATGTCAAGGTAGTACACAATTTGTACATAGAAAGACCATAATCTCGTCATGGTACTACAAAAGTTGTACATAGAAAGACCGTAATCTCGTCACGGTACTACAATTTGTATTTAGAAAAGACCATAATCTCGTCATGGTACTACATAAGTTGTACATAGAAAGACCGTAATCTCGTCACGGTACTACAATTTGTATTTAGAAAAGACCGTAATCTCGTCACGGTACTACATAATTTGTACATAGAAAGACCGTAATCTCGTTACGGTACTACAATTTGTATTTAGAAAAGACCGTAATCTCGTCACGGTACTACAATTTGTATTTAGAAAAGACCGTAATCTCGTCACGGTACTACAATTTGTATTTAGAAAAGACCGTAATCTCATCACGGTACTACATTCTTTGTATTTAGTAGTGACTATGGAACACTACATACTTAGTACTGTCATGCCAAATTCAAATATTTATTTGCATACAAAGTGCAGTTACATAATTTAAGTCCAGGTATTACATCCTTTGAATAAGTATATATTTATTTATCCTTAACACTCTCTGTTACTAGGGTTGCCATCACCTTACTGGTGATGCCGGATAAACACAGCAAAATACCGGACATAACAGCGGTTTCGAAGATCATGAAGATTGTCGGTCACATTACGTAAAACCTGGGCACTTAATTGATCCGGGGAAATCCGGACGAATGGCAACCCTATATGTTACGCAATCACAGCATAGAGTACTGAACCAATGAAATTTGGTACAGATATTGACCGATTTTTAATCGACTTCTCTAAAAAGAAGTAATGTTAAACGTCTGCACGCGGACGGAGTCGCGGGCGGAGCGCTAGTATTATATATACTTATGTATATTTTGATATATTTCATAATAGTCCCAGTAGCCGAAAACGGCTAAGAGTCATCATCAAATTGTGATATGACATCACAATACTACGTCATTAAATATAAACCAAGGTATATAAGGTGTATGACTCATCTTTTAGTAACGTCGATCTATTTGCTCATTCCAAAGTAGTGTTTAAACACACAATACTGATCAACAACCACTAGCATGTTTTCAATCACTATGGGAATTTTTACCACATTTATTCACTATTCTCTGTTATGCATATATGTGTAAAATCATATTTAATAATGCCCATATATATACTATATATAACAATACTACACACATCATATAATATCACCTTTATGCACATCCCAATATGTATTTCCATTTATTACCTATTCATATTTCAATTCACTTATACATATCTTCTATATATTTCTTCTTATATGTATTATTTAAACTATGAGTGTCTTTATTTATACTGTGTTGTATCCATAAACATACTGTCCATAATATTTCAAGACTTTTTACTCTATTTGTTGTAATATCCTATTATTGGCTTTGTATCTTCAATCATGTGTAATTTTTACTTATGGATTTGCTGTTGATTATCCAAACAAATATATAATAATACTAAACACATCATATAATATCTCCTTTAAACACATCCCAATATGAATTTCCATGTTTTACCTATTCATATTTCAATTCACTTATATATATCTTCTAAATATTTCTTCTTATATGTATTATTTAAACTATGTGTGTCTTTATTTATACTGTGTTGTATCCATCAACACACTGTCCATAATATTTCAAAAGCTTTTAATATATTTGTTGTACTATCTTAAATCATGTCCAAAGAACAATGGAGATGTGATTGACTGTACACCTAAACGGGGGTACAGGATTGACTTGGCCAACTTGGACCAATCATTATTCCTGTGGTTTTGTCATTTATTATCTCCCTTAAGACATATTTAAATGTTAATGAAGATGGAACAAATAGGATTATAATCTACTCATGCACTTTGCATTTACTCGTATATGGGTGGCAAAATGATCTTTATCATAAGGTGATGGTGATAACTGTCATCAGTATCAATACTAATGAGTCCAGATTCTTTATCTGTCTCCAGACCATTTTTGAACTCAATATATGACACACAACATGATTGACTGTCGTGTGATTTTATTTAAGTTGACATCCAAAGAAATAAATAATTTATATGTTCTTGTTACAATATTATATAATTTGTATTTAGAACAGACTGTAATCATCTCACACATAATTCCTCTTAGTGTAAACTATCATCACAGTATAAGATAATGTGTATTTAGTACAGACCGTGATCACGTCCCGGTACTACATATTACAATACTAAAACACAGATTAAACTTTAGCCATAGCTAAATATTCCCACCAAATTCTGAACTTTATTCTTTTGACATAAGGTTCAAACCCAATGAAAATTTTCAACAGGTTCAGTCCGTTGCAGGATTAAAAGAATAACTTATAAACAAGTCATATGACTCACTACAATAATTGTTTAATGATCAGTAATTTTAATTGTTATAATAATGTTCTATTTTACTTAAATTTCAAGTTGGTTTATAATGTTTATAAAGCTAAAATGTTATTTTTATATATTTATCCTTTATGTGACTAGCAATAAATGATTTTGCTTTGATTAATTGTTCTCAGTATGGACCATAATCCTATCATGGTACTATAATGTGCTGTGCCAAAAGGCTAAACAGAATAAATATTCCAATTTACGTTTTAGTTAATATAGGGGGAAATTGTTTGTGTAAAACAAAACATCCATAACCCTACTTTTTAGGTGTCATAGTCATAAGTTATGTTTATGTTATATAGTAATTTATTGTAATTTATAATTACGCTTACTGCACTATTATTATCCACACCGCATTGAGCGTGTAAAACCTTTGGAAGTGATAAATTTAATCAATGTAAAGCACTTACCGGAATCACTGGATATTTGTTGTTTAAGTAACTTTCTTTCGAGATTTTTTGTGATTAAAATGCACGAAATCCTTACTTACGTTTCCCTTTCTCATAATTTACACTTACACTGTTTATTACTGCTTAATTACTCACTTTAAACAATAAATTACATGGATAAACATAAATCGATGCCCAACACGAAAAGCGAATGACACAAGACGTCAATGTCACAGGTGAGCGGTAAAATGAGGATGACTTATGTCTTTTTAATAGTTTATTTTTTCAGTATTCTAAAATAGTGTTCGATGCCTAATACATTGAAGAGTGGACTACAAGTGTTATCATAAATCTCGAGGATGCAACGTCGAAGTACAATATCATATAAATTGAGCATTAAAATATAAGATTAAATTTTCTTATTAGTTCATACAAGCTTAGTTTTTAAAATAATTTTTATATAATGGTTCATGGCTAATCATGAAAAAAAATATTTATACCAAAGCCGCTCTAAGTTGGCCGATTTGACACATGTCAGACTGACTGCACTAGTGAGGGACAACGGTAAAATTGCCGAAGTATATAAGTAACAGTTATTTCTACTTTATAACAAAGCAAGGACTAATTAACACCCATTTATTTTTAACCGACTTCAAAAAAGGAGGAGGTTCTCAATTCGTCTGTATGTATAATAATTTTTTTTAATGTATGTTCACCGATGTCTTCGTCAAACATAGACGGATTTCAAAAATTTTTAGTTGGATAAAGTTCACTTCTGAGATGGTCCCATTTTCACCAGTCCTGGATCTGATGATGGGATCCAGGAGAAATCGAGGGCAACCCTCTATAGGCACATGTACCGCATTTTACATATTTTATGAAGTTATATTGGCATTTGCTTTTGGCAATCATAATGTTATGATGCTGAGCTGATGATGGAAGGTCAACTCCTTAATAGCTAAAGTAAAGTTAATAGTTAAAGGAATAATTCTTTCAAATCTGTTAACATTTAAGACTACTAGTTATAATATCAGTAGTATTACAGGTGAACTGAACTAATAGAATTGAAAAAAAAATGTAACACTAAAAAGTATAAAAAAATGTTAAACAATAAACTCTCTAGACTCACTAAAAATTACAAAATAATGTAATACGAACATTTATAATCATCTGGGTATGAATTTGATATGTTTTTGAAGGCGGTGCCAATCAAAATGTTGAAGAAAACGAAGTACTCTGTGCTTGCCTGCATGAAATATAAACGGCGCCGCCTTCAACAACATATCAAATTCATACCCAGGTGAAGTTATTATTCGAGAGCAATAAGAAACCACATTTAAAATTATTATACCCGACATGAGTATCCAACCAGACGTCTGCTTTTGGTTTCTTTAAAAGAGGCTGGCTTGTTTAATGGAGGAAAAACCGCTTTAACAAACCTGCTAAATGCTATAGGTTTTGAATTAACCTAAACTAATAAACAACAAATAATCAAAATCAAAATCAAAATAGGTCTTTATTCATATAGGCAATTTACATGCACTTATAAATCGTCACATTACTGATAATAAGATTCTGCCACCGGTTCGGAACGCCGATTCTACCGAGAAGACTCCGGCAAGAAAATCGACAGTTACTCTTTTTAAGCGACAATCATGTTACAAATTGTAAATGAGCCAAGTCATACAGTCTGGGTGTGCCATAGCAAAAAGTACCGTATCGGAGCAGATCTGGCGGATTGGCTTGAAAATAATGGCATTGTAGAAAATGGATTGCTGGCGTTCGCATCCAAGCGCACGTTGGATTACCATGAGGAAATGGACGCGGATACATTTAAATCTTGGTTTGAGAATCAATTACTTCCCAGTTTGCCAGAGCCTTCAGTTATCATTATGGATATGCTTCGTACCACTCTAAAAAAATTAATAAAGCGCCCAATCAATCCAACAAGAAAGTAGATCTGGCGGATTGGCTTGAAAAAAATGGCATTGAGACCAATTCCGAAATGTTGAAATCGGACTTGATAAAATTGATGTTAGAGAATAAGGAACGGAAACTGCGATACGAAGTTGACGAACTGGCTCTGGCACAGGCCTTCAACCACGTATCAAATTCATTCACATCCAGAAGAGTCACTTGATGCGCTATCAGTTACCAGAATAATAATTTCATTTTCGATAATAGAGTCAACTCTTATGTCACGCTCGTAATCTTCTGCTATAAGTTTTCGAGTCTTTTCTACCACCTTGGCCCAACCTTCTTTGGTCACTTTGGAGCATGCCTCTTTGAGTAGGCTCAACATTTTATTCACGCTGAACGGGGGTGTCGTGTTATGACGAGCTGCGTAACCTGTAACAGAATTATTTCGTCAATTATATTTTTATGGACTGTGTCTTTCCTAGTGTTTACTTGTCAGTAAGTATGTTAAGTCAGCCAACGGACTTAAATAAGTACGAGTAAATTTATGATAACTTTAAAAAACAACAAACAAAAATATATTTATGATGTTATAAATAAAAAAGAAACAAATTACCTTTGACTTGCGCCCATATCAATTCTATAGCATTGTATTGACAATGGTAAGGCGGGATTCTGAGGACACGATGTCCGTGTGCCAGAGCCAGTTCGTCAACTTCGTATCGCAGTTTCCGTTCCTTATTCTCTAACACCAATTTTATCAAGTCCGATTTCAACATTTCGGAATTGGTCTCAATGCCATTTTTTTCAAGCCAATCCGCCAGATCTGCTTTCTTGTTGGATTGATTGGGCGCTTTATTAATTTGTTTAGAGTGGTACGAAGCATTATCCATAATGATAACTGAAGGCTCTGGCAAACTGGGAAGTAATTGATTCTCAAACCAAGATTTAAATGTATCCGCGTCCATTTCCTCATGGTAATCCGACGTGCGCTTGGATGCGAACGCCAGCAATCCATTTTCTATAAAGCCAACTCCAGCAGAACCGCCATGACAAATTATGAGCCTCGATCCCTTCCCAATTGGCACTTTTGATGTAGAGGCCTGGGTTTTATCAGTCCAAGTACGTGAGACAGTGTGGTTCGCGTTTAACCACGTCTCGTCAATAAAAACTACGTGTTCCCAATTAGTAATTTTCTGAGCCTCTCGTAAAAAATCGTTTCTTTTTACAATTATATCGTGCCTTTCCATTATTATTTTTCGATTATTGGTTTTGGTAAATTCAAAACCTATAGCATTTAGCAGGTTTGTTAAAGCGGTTTTTCCGCCATTAAACAAGCCAGCCTCTTTTAAAGAAACCAAAAGCAGACGTCTGGTTGGATACTCATGTCGGGTATAATAATTATAAATGTGGTTTCTTATTGCATCTGCATCAAAAGAATCAATACCCGTTACTGGCTTGTCTCTGCGTCTTTTCTCAGGCCTCCGAAAAACGTTATCTTCGCTGCCAGAAGCACCAAATTTTCAACATAAGCATTTTGGTAGAGTCTACTGTGTCCATTTACTTGGAACTACATAAGCAACTTTGTTCAGTTCAGTGTTCTAAAAGTCTTGTTTTATACTTTTTCAGCGTCGTTTTTTGTCGTAGTTGGGTTTTAGTTTTTAACTTTTTATTATTTGTACTATTTTGGTGTTAAACAGAATATCAAGGCCCTTCTAATGGTACTGCAGTGGTCTTATTCTGTTAAGTAGTAAAGAAGCTATGAACGAAAAGATGTGAACTATATGCAATCAGTCCATGAATATACGTAAAGTCACATGCAAATGCTAGTAATATATATATATTTAAAATGTACAAGTAAAGCGCTTTCCAATGATACCAAACACGGCGTATTTATCTTAACTTTATTTTTTTACTCTGTATGTTTTGTCCGCTAGTGGGCGCCACATTAGATTTTGTGAAACCCTATATAGCCTATAACCAGCGGACAATTAAGACGCTTCTAATGATATGTCATTTGTCGAATTCTGACAAGCAATTTAGAAGTTATGTGGAAACAGATGAACATACATACATACATACATACAAACATACATACATACATACATACATAGCCTGTCAAAATCATAACCCTCCTTTTGCTTTGCCGTAGTCGGGTAAAAAATAGGATGAAGGATTTAATAAGTATTTTATTTTAAAAATAAATATATTTATAAATAAGGAACTTAAATTCAATCTTTTGGATGTGAATTAATGTTTTTAATAAAAATTTGTTATAATTAGACCTTGCTTGGTTATAAAGTGGAAATAACTGTTACTTATATACTTCGGCAATTTTACCGTTGTCCCTCACTAGTGCCTTTGAGTATAAAGCCACTGGAGATGCCATAACGTCAACGCTTCTAACAAATTTTTTCGCCACTTTTAGCGGGGGGCGAGGTAAACACGTACAGCACACCACCAAAAATTAATAACTCAACAGACACAAATTTTGCTGTAACGATAAACGCACACTACAAAAATGTTCAACACTTCAAACAATACACGCACACAAACAAAGTTTTCACGTAACTACGCAACACACATACGAAAAAAATAGTGATGACACAAAGAATAAAATAAAATCAGTTTGGTGAATGAACTGAACTATCTTGTACTGATTATTGTAATTCAATAACATTTTGTGGGATCTTATTAAACAATTTTGTGCTTAAACCCAAGAACGACTTTCCAGTCTTTTGAAGCCTGAGCCTTGAAACGGCAAACTTATGTTTATTACTGGTGTTAAAATGGTGAGGATCCGATATTAAATGATTGTATGTTCTTGTAAACATATAAGATACAGTCCAAAATGTACTGAGAGGATACGGTTAAAATATCTATGTCTTTAAAAATATCTCTAAGGGAGTCACAGAATTTCTTTTCATTTTCAGACTAAATTTCAATATCGTATGACCAGAGGAAAGAAAAGTAATTTTTCTAATTCATCTTACAAGATTTAAATATAACATATGTTTAGACCTTTTATTTAATTCAAAATTAAAGTAAAAAACGGATTATACAACTAACTGCAGGGAGTGAATGATTCATTCAAATGTCGAGTCGCTTTTTTTGACTTTGTGACATCACTAGCCCCCGTACCACTGTATTCTTGTTTATTTTTTTCTGTCGTTTACGTATCGCAACGACTTTTTATTTAAATGGCAATTCTTCTTAAATACACGTTTAAAAGTTAATAAAAACACTTAGATATGATACTAAACGCGCTCTTGTTGCGAATTTGAGCTCTCGATCGCCTTTTACATGAGAATACTGCACAACTAACCATTTTTCAAGAGTAACGTCACGCGACAGGGATCAATGCAAAATGGCGGTGGTGCAGCGACAAGTAGTTTTATTAAACGTGTTTGAACAGTTGACCAATGTACTTTGCCGGAGGGGGTCGCCCGTGTAAGGCATCTCCAGTGGCTTTATACTCAAAGACTAGTGCAGTCAGTCTGACATGTAGCAAATCGGCCAACTTAGAGCGGCTTTGGTATAATTTGTACTCTTTCCAAAGACGACCTATAAAAATATCCTTTTTTGACATGTTTACATTTTATCTCTCGCCAAAATGAATGGGGTATAGATATTGACACCCTAAAGGTGGTCTCAAAACCTACATATGGTAGGGTGTACGCAACTATTAAATTTTCAATGTCAAATGTCACAAATAGCAGTTTTAAGCACTTTTGAGCGAAACGGGAAGTTTTATCATAAAAGTGTGTAGGAGGAAATTACTTATCATCTATTTATCTATAAAAATTGTCTGTACGCTTTATTCCTAAGATTCACCATTTCAGAGATAAAGCGATGCAAATAGTTGAAAATGTTGTATTTTCAAAAGCTTCCAGGCCCACGTGAGATTGTGCTAGACAGTTAAAATTTTCACGAATGATGTATTTCAATAGCTTCTATAACATCTAATACTAGAAAAAGCTTAAAACCAATGTTTAAGTGGGTTCTCATACAAAAATTATGGTTTTTTTTTTCTCACACTTGGCCGATTTTTAATGTGGTTACCTCAGTAAAACTATTCCAGTCAACACCATTTCTACATGAAGTACACGTTCTTCTTATGGGAGCCCCTTAAATAATCGTTTTATGTTGTTTTTAGTATTATAAGTCTTTCGCGTTTCAGTGCATTAAAACTGCTTTTTATGGGTCAAAAAGTACGAAATAACCAATTATTAGAAGTATAACTGAAAAAAAGAAACATTTTACAAATGTTAACAGTCCATCTAACTCTATTATGAACGTGAAGTTCATATTAACCAAATTTCAATTTAATGTAACGCAGAAATCTTAAATCTTCTGAATACTGAAAACAACACAAAACAATTATTTAACTAGGCTTCCTTATAAACAACGTGTTCTTTATGTATAAAAGGTGTCGTCTGGAATAGGTTTACTGGGGTAACCACGTTAAATACCGGCCAAGTGTAAGAGAAAAAAAACACAATTTTTGTATGAGAACCCACTTAAACATTGGTTTTAAGCTTTTTCTAGTATAAGGTGTTATAGAGGCTACTAAAATACATCATTCGTGAAAATTTTAACTGTCTAGCACAATCGCACGTGGGCCTGGAAGCTTTTGAAAATACAACATTTTCAACTATTTGCATCGCGGTATCTCTGAAATGGTGAATCTTATGAATAAAACGTACAGACAATTTTATAGATAAATAGAAGATAAGTAATTTTCTCCTACACACTTTTATGATAAAACTTCCCGTTTCGCTCAAAAGTTCAGAAAACTGATATTTGTGACATTTGACCTTGAAAATTTAATAGTTGCGTACACCCTACAATATGTAGGTTTTGAGACAACTTTTAGGACGTCAATATACAAGTATTTACAGACTTACAGCTGGGTATCTCGAATTCCGAGATTTTTTCCTAATTTGACTGGACTATTAAGATCCTGTATAACAATAACACCTGTACCAACACTTAGTTCGCAATAAAAACTTTGACTTTTGACTTTGGATACCATTAGACGAAAATAGACGGAAATGGCCAGTTAGTTGAGTTCAATTGTTCGTCCAGCTGTGGACTATCATTGGATATCAATAAGAAACATTGATTATTTACATATAAGTATACAGGGTGTCCCAAAAAGTAGTGTCAAGCGGAAGTCCTGAGATAGAACACCCGGTGGGGCATCCGAAACACCCCCATGTATGTTCCGCGATTTTTTATAGTTTTCGAGTTATGACTTTTTTTCTAAAATTTTGAGAACAACTGACCTAACCGACTAAAAATATTGTAAAGAAAAAAGTATTTGACTTTTTTGAGTAATTCTTTTTGCAAATAAATTTTCATAAGTTTTTCTTTTATGCCTAAAATATTTGTCTCCATAACTTATATGGAAATTATCAAAATTATGGTACAAACTGAAAAGTTACGTTCTGTAAATAATGTCTTACAATTTCAACGTTAAATTTAAAATATTAGGAGGTAGCTGCATGGCTCCTAAGTAACTTTAAAAACTGCACTAGACTTTCAGCTTTCATAATCATTAATAAAAACTGGTACTTAAAGGGCTACTTTTGCTGAAATCGGACTTAAAAGACAGGGAGGTGGAAAAATAATAAAAATTTGCCATTTGAATACGAAGTATTATTTGGACATTTTATTATTTCTAAAGTTAATAAGATTGTTAACAATCAAAATTATACCAGAAATGCTAAGAAATAACCACTTGAAAGTTTAATTTGTGATACTTAAACATTTAATTAAGTTTAAAAATGGGAACTTTATTGAAAAAAAAAAGTTGTCGTTTTTGATTATTTCTTGTAAAAAGTTTATAAGTAGAAGTTTATTAAAGTCCGTAAAGAAAGCAAAGTTCGTCAAGTTCGTCGTAACAAAGGTATTGCATGTGAAAACAGTGTGAGCGCAATGAAACTTAAATTAAACAAAAGAAAGCATCCAAATGTTTGCATCTGAGTGCTCCTGTATTAAATTTAGGTTTGTTAACAAACTGACTAACTTTCGGAATAATAAAATGTCCAAATAATGCTTGTTCATCAAATGGCTAATTTTATGATTTTTCCACCTCTCTGTCTTTGTAGTCCGATTTCAGCAAAAGTAGCCCATTAAGTACCAGTTTTTATGAATGATTATGAAAGCTGAGAGTCTAGCGCAGTTTTTAAAGTTACTTAGGAGCCATGCAGCTACCTCCTAATATTTTAAATTTAACGTGGAAATTGTAAGACATTATTTACAGAACGTAATTTTTTAGTTTGTACCATAATTTTGATATTTTCCATATAAGTTATGGAGACAAATATTTTAGGCATTAAAGAAAAACTCATGAAAATTCATTTGCAAAAAGAATTACTCAAAAAAGTCAAATACTTTTTTCTCTATAATATTTTTAATGGGTTAGGTCAGTTGTTCCCAAAATTTTTGAAAAATAATTATAACTCGAAAACTATAAAAAATCGCGGAACATACATGGGGGTGTTTCGGATGCCCCACGGGGTGTTCTATCTCAGGACTTCCGCTTGACACTACTTTTTGGGACACCCTGTATATTATAGATCTCTGGTAGGTTTATGAAACAAAACCAACTGACCCTATGTCGGACAATATTTGTGACCAAAATCTTAATTTAGCTAACAAAAAAAACTTTTCGAGAATAATATTCTTTCAATAAACTCGACAAAATATGAACAGTGAAATTATGGAATGACTCCGATTCAAAAGGTGAGCGTGTAAACCCTTTTGTAAAGTTTTATCAATAAAATTATCATACCTTCAAAACGTAGTGATTATATTCTCTTTGATACCTTCCTTTGATTATGTCTACTTACATACTTTACTATTCTTGACATTATTCATTATCATTATGGATCATTATATTCCCTTAATATGAGTGCGACACAACATATCAGACAGCGGGAGTTAGACCGGTTCCCGCCAATACCGGCTTACACAGTAGCCACGGACCGTCCCGATCCTTAACGCACTGTATGTATAACATGAGTATTGCTTCTTAGTTTGATACACCTACCTATCGCTTCTTGCCTGTGTGTGTTTTACGCAACCGAGGGGTAGTTTTCTATTTGTGCAAGAAGAACGATAGTGCACTCTTTTTCAATCGGTTAAAAACATCAAAACCGATAGCAGCGACTAATTTAGTAGTTTTAGTCACTCTCAGCCACACTGAACTTCGGTCTGTCAGTCAGGGAAACGTCAAACAAAAAGTGCAAATGTCATGTCAAATTGCAGAAACTTCATTTCCTTGTAAAAAAAAAAACAATTTGACGCTGATTACAATAATAATCAATTCCTTTCTACTCTGGATACTGCCTTTATCGATGAAAATAGTGTAAAATAAGTTAGTTCCATTTCTGTTTGTGTGTTTGTGTGGCCGTAGCCGTGTGTCGTGCTATGCTTACGACTTGAAGATCGAGTGCGTATTATTATGGCATCCGGCTTCAAAAATGACATCATAAATAGACTGCTGAACGTGCGGCTGGACGATGGGGAGGGCGGGGACGAGCTGCCGCCGCAGAACATGCTGCCGTCGAACCAGCTCGCGCGGCAGATCGAACAGATGCGCGGGGACGACGGCGGGCAGCCCAGCGAGCCCGTCGCCTCCTCCTCCGCCATAGAGAACCTCCAGCCCACCAACAACACCGGCGGGCGCCTGCACAACTGGCAGGCCACCAAGACCACCGTCAAGGAACGCCTCTCCTTCCTCTTCAACAACGAAATACTGTGCGACGTCCACTTCATTGTAGGCAAAGACACTAATCAGCAGGTCATACCCGCTCACAAGTTCGTCCTGTCCGTGGGCAGCGCCGTCTTCGACGCCATGTTCAACGGCGTTCTCGCAACGAAATCGGAGGAGGTAGAGCTGCCTGATGTTGAACCGGCAGCATTCTTACATTTGTTAAAGTTCCTATACTCAGATGAGGTGAGAATCGGTCCAGAGAGTGTTATGACTACTTTGTATACGGCTAAGAAGTATGCAGTGGCTGCTTTAGAGGAGCACTGTGTAGATTTTCTAAAGAGTAACTTGGGCACGGACAATGCATTCCTATTGCTGACGCAGGCTCGCCTGTTCGACGAGCCCCAGCTGGCTGCACTGTGTCTTGAAATGATTGACAAGAATACAACAGATGCCCTAAATGCAGAAGGATTTACTGACATAGATCAAGATACATTGAATGCAGTTTTAGAAAGGTATGGTATATATAACTATTCTAAATTCCTAATATTTGGGTGGATAGGTGTTACATAATTTAGTTTATCATCAACACTTTAACATTTATTACCATCATTTTGGTGATCATTATTATCTAATGTTGAAATCCTTGACACAAATTGCAATTTCTGATATAAAATAAAGATGATTGGTTGCTTCAATAATTAGATAAGATTGTGTTATCTATTTTATTAGTTTATAATTCCTGAATAACAAAATGCAATTACCTACTGCTTTAACTAATACAAAATTACATAATATAATATTAACTTATACATAGTTAAATGAAAAATTATGTTTTCTATTCCAGAGACACACTTAGGATTAGGGAAGCAAAAATATTCTCAGCAGTATTACGTTGGTCGGAAGCGGAGTGCATAAGACGCCAGTTGCCGGTCACGCCCGTCAACCAGCGAATGGTCCTTGGCCGGGCATTCAACGCCATTAGGTTCCCGCTCATGTCTGTTGAGGAGTTCGCGATGGGCCCAGCCCAAAGTGGCCTGCTGGACGACCGGGAGATAGTTCAATTATTCCTATACTTCACCGTGAACCCCAAACCCAACGTGGGATTCCTGGACACGCCCCGGTGCTGCATGACCGGGAAAGAACTGACCGTGAACAGGTTTCCGCAGACTGAGTCGAGGTGGGGCTACAGCGGGACATGTGATAGAATCAGATTTACGGTAGACCAAAGGATTTTTGTTGTCGGCTTCGGGCTGTATGGATCTTATTTTGGGCCCTCCGAATATGAAGTTCATTTGCAGGTAAGTTACATTTTAACTGTAAAAACACATTTCTTTATGCAGTACCTACCTATCAAGTTTTCATTAATTTTATGAACAAAATAAACAAAAGTAATTAGCTGCCATGAATAATTGCTTTGTAGTATCTGTGGTTTTAACTTTTGACTAGCTTGCACTAATGATTTTTCTAATTATCTTTGTAGCTAGTTTATGTTTATGAGTAATAATTTATCATTGATGTATTTGTGTTATTGTGTATTATAAATGTATCAGTTGTGTCAGCATGTTGTAAGAAGTAATTAGTTGTATTTTGCGATTGTATCTGATTCGGCAATGAGTAGGTATGTCACTTTTAGTACATTTTTATTACCCTTGTGGGTACAATTAATATTAACCCAAAAATAATTGGGTTAATTGTGATGAAAAATAAGCGGGTTGCATCTAATTGTAATTCAAATCAAAGAAATTGACTTGTGTTGAATGATTAAATTGTAATCCTCGGGATTTCAGACATGATTGTATTTATTACTGGCTTGATAGCGCATTGGATGCTTCAAGAGTTTTGGGTTCGATTCCTACTCGGGACAAATATTCTATCACTGCAGCTATGCTTGTAGAGACCACACTATTTTGGACCATATGTGGGGTGGTCACATAAGGTCCCAAAAAAATTGTAGCAAGCTGTGCCTGGCTAAGAGTCAAAGCATAATGATGAATATGCTTTTCATATCACATTTTTTTTAAAATTTATTTCCTTTTGTTGATTTTTATGTTAATTGCATGCTGTAATTGCCGTTAATTGTGAGAACAGTTAGTTTTATGTTTATGTGTTATGTTATATTTTTATAATTATACACCGTGAAATTTTAGTGGTTGTTTTCCCGTGGCAGAACGACTTGCCTTTTGTAATACTATCGAATCATGCAAATTATTCCGCGAAAAAAAAAATTTTTTTTTTTCGATTTTTCGGAATAATAATTTTCCAACTCGAAAACGAGAGAAGCTATCGTTGTTTTTGAAGATGTGACGTATTCAGGTACTGCTTGCCGTATGAAATCGATGCTTAAAGCTAAAGAAGCTCTTCACCCTAAGTCATAAAGCGGTTCGAACGTGTTTTCGAGTTACGGTTAAACCTTTCGTAAAACCGGCATTTTTTGATTTTACCAAAAAAGAACTGCACACATCTTTTGTACTACTAAGATAGAATCATTTTACTGCGGGAAAACAACCACTAAAATTTCACGGTGTATGTATAAATTGCCCGTCGTTTCCAGATCATCCACCTAGCCACGAAGAAGGTGTGCGGCTCCAACACGACTACGTTCTGCTGCGACGGCACCGATGACACGTTCCGCGCCATGTTCAAGGAGCCCGTGGAGATCCTGCCCAACACCTCCTACATCGCCAGCGCCAAGCTCAAGGTCAGAACTGATCCCGGGACCACTTTAACCCTTTGACCAGTATCGTCAGGGTGTGAGCCTTCCGCACCCCCACCAGTCCGGTGAAGCTGCAAAAGCCGTCTGAAGCTAACAGTTATGATCATCATCATCATCTCCGCGTTTTCCCGGTTGCATCCTTGCGGAGCCCAGGGTCCGCTTTCCTACTTCTATCTCTCCACTTCGCACGGTGTTCGGCATCCTTCACAGAGAGTTTGTTGGCACGCATGTCATCCACTACGACGTCAAGCCAGGCCTTCTTGGGCCTTCCCCTACTGCCGGGACCTGGCTAGCAGTTATGATATACCGAAGAAAAAAATCAGCTTATCACTGTCTACTGCTAGACATAAGCGGTTGTAGCAGCTGTATCAACTCGGAGACGGAGCGTATCCGTATTGCCACCGCATTTGATAGTGCCCCCTGTCTCTTGCGTCAACAGTCCTAGGTTCGATTGCTACTGGCATCAAATTTGTTTCTGATATCTTCGTTATACAAATGCCTGAACTACTTACCACGGGATCAAATCAATGTATGTGATACTAGTTACCGCCCGCGACTCCGTCTGCGAGACGTTCAACGGGTAAAACATTACTTCTTTATAGCGAAGTCGGTTATAAAAGTAGCCTATGTCCTTTCTCAGGCTCTGGACTGTATCTGTACCAAATTTAATTTAAATCGGTTCACTACTCTATGCGTGATTGCGTAACAGAGTTACTATCGATTGTGTGTTATTCATTTATTTGCACCAATCCATCCAAATAAAACTAACTATGCAGTAAAAACTTGTATGTTAAAATTAAGAGGCAAATAAAAAAAATAGATAAATTGATGCAGTATATTGGTTCAGTTAATTAGTTTAACATTCACATGTGACAATTGAGTAGTCATGTATATTGTCTCCAGTAAGTATGTTAAATTGGCTCTAATCAAACCTTACATTATTATATCATCGCTAGTTACATGTTATTTTAGTGTAATGTCGGTTTATTGCGCTAAAATATAGCCAAAGATGTTAGTTTTTATTTTTGTAAAAAACGACTTTTTGAATGACCTCACTGCACCTGATGGTAACCGGAAGTGAGGTCGACATGCACAATAGACCTCATTTAGACTTGTTGCACTTAAATTTTAGAAATAAATTTGTAAATTAGAGACTTCACACTTGAAGATTATCTTGTGAAGAGTCCTGCTGACACTATTGAGGCATTTTAATAACAACTTTCGTGTCCATCTGTTACCACGCCATTTATTCTCCAATGAAAAAAAAATACAATAAATTCTCTTATGCATTTCCAGGGCACAGATTCATACTACGGCACGAAGGGTCTTCGGCGCGTCACAGTAGATTGCAACAACGGTGAGAAAATCGTGTTCCAATTCTCGTACGCCGCCGGGAACAACAACGGGACCTCGGTAGAGGACGGACAGATACCCGCCATCATCTTCTACATATGAGACGGGCGTCCGTGGCCGCTAGGACCCGAGAAAGACCACTAGCCAATCAGATACTAGACACCAGCAATGAGGTATGTTCCCAATTGACCCCATAACTATGCCTATCCCCAGACTGGGCCACAAACTAGGAACAATACGAGTAAACTAGGTTCGAGGGTTATTTTTCTGTATAAATGTGAATTTATATATATGTATGTATGCCAAAAACAGTGAAAATTTACTTGTGGAAACCGACCAATTTAAGTGGAGCAAAGGAAATGGTAATTTTCTGAGGTATTTTCCAATTCTCAATTCTCGACGGTAATATGTGTATGATCCAGATCTATACACATCTAAAACGTTTTAACTCTATTGGCGGAAAAGATCTTATAAGAATCTAAGTTTACCCTCGAGGACAGAGATATGTGGGGACAACTGGGGATATATTCATTCATAGACGATCACTTAGAGCCAAACTAGATACAATAGTAACAAATCCGGCACTCATAGCAATAAATGAAAGGAACATTTGGCTGGCCTGTACCCGCTATCTATAAAATAACAATAGCCCAAAGTAAATTTAAAAGGCCTGATATGACACACGGGTTTCGGCATCAGAAATATACAAATCTTACTTACGCAGCCGTTAATAAGCAACCAATAATATTCGGAATACGAAACTCGACGCAGAGGGCGCCACTAGCAAAAAGAAACAAAAAGAAAGTGTCAATGTTCTATGGAAATGAAGTACCAAAATCATGGCTATATCATGGTTCAGGTGAACGTTTGACCAGTCAGGAAGAGGAATTTCAGCTGCTTCTTGATGACATGATTCACTAACACAAATTATTGATAAAAGAGAAAATATGTATGTACAACAATCTTATGAATTGGGTAACTTCGTCTCCTGAAGAAATTAAAGAAATATGGCTAACTAAACTTCACAGTACCTTCCGTAATAACTGCCTCGTTGGTCTATCTATTTGATTGCCGTCTCAACGAAACTAGTGAGTGAGAGAACAGAGAGTGCACTTGTGTTTGCGAGGGTACTCATGCACTATGTCCTGTGTAGTTGCCTGATCTCCAATGAGATCGTCGCCATGGTTGAAATCGGACAACTTATTATTATTATAATACCTTTGGTTATGGGCTATAAATAAACTAAGGTCCACACGACCAGAGTGTATGAGCTATTGTGTATCACATTTACTAAAATAGTTTTTAAATCATCTAACACCTATTATTACTAAAACGATTTGGAAAAGGTAAACGACTGAATCAGCACAAAACAGTCACAAGATCCAATATACTTCCACAATTTACAACCATTCATACATTACCAGTTAAGAATTTTAAAGGAGTTTTTTAATAACTTTAAGGCGAGTGCACAACTGTTACTTCTGTCAGCACCACGACAATATGTACATTAGGTGCTTGCCCTAATATTATTTGTAGACTAAGGAAGTGTTTATACTGAACTCTTGATGTGCATTTTGCAAAGGAATATTTAATTAATATAACGTAAAGTCTATTCGCGTACATTCGCGAGATTGGCATTGCATTGAATGCAAATATTATGAACTTTATGTACTGTACATTAAACACACTTTCCGTTGCAGCTTTGTTTAAAACCTTACATTGACATCGCTCGAAAGCGATCATTATTTTTAAAACACCGACCTGCCAAAGCAATGTAATTTAAATATTTCTGTAACCATCAACATTGTGTTCCTTATTGATAGTGATCTGCGTACATATCAATTTAAAATCATACTATGACCAGTCTGGTACAGACTTAAATACGGTTTCAGAACCGAGACGCGCTTTAGAAAACTGTAACTGTTCGGGATATTTACCATGTTGTTTTGTTTTAATGAGTTTTAATGTTCACCCGTGATCATGGCGCTTGCAACAGTGCCGAAATATCGGGAGCTCATTAAAACAAAACAACATGGTAAATATCCCGAACAGTTACAGTTTTCTAATGTGTGTAACCATGACAGTTTAAAATTATATACCGAGACGCGCTGTTGACCATTTATAATGCTGAGGCTAGATTTACGGAAAATTTCCTTGCAATTATCCTGTTCTACAAGATGCAGTCTGGTAATGTAGCCACAGCATAACAGTGCTTGGTCGTAGTGTAGGATAATTTTTAAACAACATTGTAATAAAAAACGCTACTCTGAAACCAAGGCCGCTCCAAACTGCCAAACCATAATTTATGAAATTTCCGCTTGGTGGCGTTGCAAGCAATCACGAAATATTTAACAGATTAATGACTATGTAACAATAAATTGGTGGTTCTTTCCGAGACCCTCCCAACTGTAGGCCGCTGCTCTTTAAGATTGGAATTATGTAAAATAACACGCACACTACATAATATACTGTGTATGAAATTTTATTATATTTATCATATCATGAATACATCGATAATTTAATAAAATTCAAATATCTGTTAATAGTTAATATACCAAAGCCGCTCTAAGTTGGCCGATTTGCTACATGTCAGACTGACTGCACTAGTGAGGGACAACGGTAAAATTGCCGAAGTATATAAGTAACAGTTATTTCCACTTTATAACCAAGCAAGGTCTAATTATAACAAATTTTTATTAAAAACATTAATTCACATCCAAAAGATTGAATTTAAGTTCCTTATTTATAAATATATATTTATTTTTAAAATACAATACTTATTAAATCCTTCATCCTATTTTAAAAAAATACCTGGTGAGTATTGCCCACTACGTCACTATGAAAACGTGTCAAACGGCGTAACCTTGTAAAAGCGTAATACAGAGTGGAAATTTTACGTTTTCTTTTTATAATTCAATTATTTTAGGTAATAAAAGACAAATAATTATATAATTATGTGCATTTGAAATTTTGAAATAACGTATTATTTTTAAAAGTTGTTCTTTATGATTCGCGTAAATATGTTCCTCTTAACAAGGATAAATGCAAAATATAAAATAAAAAGTGTCAAATCAGTCTTCTAAGAACGGCTCCGGTATAATTATCTAGTTATTTGTCTTTTATTACCTAAAATAATTGAATTATAAAAGTAAAATTTCCACTCTGTATTACGCTTTTACAAGGTTACGCCGTTTGACACGTTTTCATAGTGACGTAGTGGGTAATACTCACCAGGTATTTTTAAAAATAGGATGAAGGATTTAATAAGTATTGTATTTTAAAAATAAATATATTTATAAATAAGGAACTTAAATTCAATCTTTTGGATGTGAATTAATGTTTTTAATAAAAATTTGTTATAATTAGACCTTGCTTGGTTATAAAGTGGAAATAACTGTTACTTATATACTTCGGCAATTTTACCGTTGTCCTCACTAGTGCCTTTGAGTATAAAGCCACTGGAGATGCCATAACGTCAACGCTTCTAACAAATTTTTTCGCCACTTTTAGCGGGGGCGAGGTAAACACGTACAGCACACCACCAAAAAATTAATAACTCAACAGACACAAATTTTGCTGTAACGATAAACGCACACTACAAAAATGTTCAACACTTCAAACAATACACGCACACAAACAAAGTTTTCACGTAACTACGCAACACACATACGAAAAAATAGTGATGACACAAAGAATAAAATAAAATCAGTTTGGTGAATGAACTGAACTATCTTGTACTGATTATTGTAATTCAATAACATTTTGTGGGATCTTATTAAACAATTTTGTGCTTAAACCCAAGAACGACTTTCCAGTCTTTTGAAGCCTGAGCCTTGAAACGGCAAACTTATGTTTATTACTGGTGTTAAAATGGTGAGGATCCGATATTAAATGATTGTATGTTCTTGTAAACATATAAGATACAGTCCAAAATGTACTGAGAGGATACGGTTAAAATATCTATGTCTTTAAAAATATATCTAAGGGAGTCACAGAATTTCTTTTCATTTTCAGACTAAATTTCAATATCGTATGACCAGAGGAAAGAAAAGTAATTTTTCTAATTCATCTTACAAGATTTAAATATAACATTTTATTATGTTTAGACCTTTTATTTAATTCAAAATTAAAGTAAAAAACGGATTATACAACTAACTGCAGGGAGTGAATGATTCATTCAAATGTCGAGTCGCTTTTTTGACTTTGTGACATCACTAGCCCCCGTACCACTGTATTCTTGTTTATTTTTTTCTGTCGTTTACGTATCGCAACGACTTTTTATTTAAATGGAAATTCTTCTTAAATACACGTTTAAAAGTTAATAAAAACACTTAGATATGATACTAAACGCGCTCTTGTTGCGAATTTGAGCTCTCGATCGCCTTTTACATGAGAATACTGCACAACTAACCATTTTTCAAGAGTAACGTCACGCGACAGGGATCAATGCAAAATGGCGGTGGTGCAGCGACAAGTAGTTTAATTAAACGTGTTTGAACAGTTGACCAATGTACTTTGCCGGAGGGGGTCGCCCGTGTAAGGCATCTCCAGTGGCTTTATACTCAAAGACTAGTGCAGTCAGTCTGACATGTAGCAAATCGGCCAACTTAGAGCGGCTCTGGTATAGTATGATACAACTATTACTTATAATTATGTTTCTCCTCTCAAACGAACAGAAAAATAAACTGTTTTATTTATAACTTTGAAACTTGTGTTCATTTTTGTTTTTTCATATTTTAATAATTATTATTTAAAATAATTTAAATGCGTGTTGGACGTAATAATTATGTCAAATAAAATGTATCAAATAACTTTGTATATTGTAGCTAGTCATTTCTAAAAATCTAAAATCATTTATCATCGTCACTTTACAAAATTGCGAATTGATCGGCGTATTCTGACCGACTTGTATAAGTTGTATTGCAAAACGTTGCAAATGAACTTGCAAATAAGAATTGACGTTTTAAAAGCTATGTACATGTATATATATAGTTCAAAGTGTGTGATCAATCCACACACACCATAATTGACTGAGTATTCGGCTACCTTATATTAATGTCTCTTTTTCTGTAACTCTATCTGTTCAGCTAATTTCAAAATATTGGACATTATGATCCACCCTGCTTGTGTGAGTGAGTGAAATAATTCGAAACAGGTTCTTAATAAATCCTGTATGGTATGAAGCTTTAGAATTAAGGCCGCCTCATTTTATTTGTCTTTTTCTATTAGTTTCTTCACTTAGTGCCAAATGTGTTTCCTTTTCAAAACTACATCAAATCAGTGAGTATGTAATGTGTTAATAAAAATGTGGAGGTTTTTTTTAGAGAATTGGTAATAGTGCGACATGGATATTATGGCGTGTGGCAAAATTCGGAACTAACTGCGCCACCTTTTACGTCACTTTTGACAGTCGGTGTTGCTTGGGTTCCTATCATGAAGACCTGCCAAAAAAGCAACATATTAAGTCCACAGGATATTGTAAGTTCTGTTTCATCGCATTATCATTAGTCTTCCTATGACCACGAGGTCTGTGAAAGGCTCGAAACGTCGGATATCTAAATAATTATGTTTACGATTGTAATATTATACGGGAGTTTAATTTGTAAGATTAGTTTATTTCAAATTCGTTCACATTTTCTAAATTACGATTATAATATCAAGTATAAATACTATCATCCAACAATGTCCTAGTTGAAGTTTAATCATAGAATACGGAGACAATAGTTTGAACATTCCCTAAAACTTAGGTTTTGTCATCTGATAACACTAATGTCTCACCAACACACCCCTGTCAATGTCGTCCACGCGCTAAAATACCCTTATCGCACTATAGTATCTGTCTAGTCAAATTGTAAAAAGTATACTGTCAAAATAAAGTGTTGGTAGGTTATCCAATTTTCATAAATAGTATTACAATCTATCGTTGAATGAAGGTAAAGCCAAATAAACCATAAGACGTGGTGATAAGGTATCTTTCGGCTCGCAGCCGCGGTGGGGTAACGAAGAGGAATTGAGCTGTGTATTAAATTCCTAAGCTTAAGATGTGTATTTTTAAAAGAATATTTTGTATAGATCAAGTGATGTTGGTTTAGATGTCATCAATAAACGGAAAACAACATTAATTGGACTTTTATTTATTATATTAAATAATAATATCAATCACCATAATTAAATACACGTTACCAAATTATTATTAAAATATCTATTTTTTTTTATGATCTATCATAAACTTCTGCAATGCACCTCTACATCAGGGCCGTCTTTACCAGGGGGTGCAAGGCGGGCGTCGAATTTGAGAAGAATAGTCAAGAACAATATTTTTTTAACTTTTATGTGAAAGCCCCTGTAAAAAAAGGTCGCATGCGCCGCTGTACCTAACCACTATTCCACCGAGCCAGTCAAAATTATTTTCTATCTAAAATGTTTATGCAAGGTGTCATCACTCATCAATTAACGCCATGTTCATTTATCTGTTCTATTGGGACCGTGCGAAGTGGGTGGAGGGGGAAATGGCGCTGATTGTCAAAAACGCATGTAATCTTGTGAGATGTCGGTTGTTATTGCTAGCGGCGGCCGTTGGTACTAATTTCACTCCATAAGATTTAACGAAAGAAACGCCACCAAAATGAGGGCAGCACCGTCGTGCACGCTCCCAATAACTATCCATTTCCTGTATTTCAATTTCCTTACGAGCAGCCCATCTCGTCTTGCCAGGCCTCGTGTCTCTTGGCCAGGTTCTTGGACACCGGTTTGGTCTTCTCAATCGCCGTCAGGATGTCCGATAGGCTCAGCCGATCTTTGCGATTCGCTTGGTTACCTACAATATATAACAGTAGTTGTTAAAATTGCCCAGAGTAGTACAAGGTAGGTGAATTACCTACCAGGAGCAGCGATTGGCATTTACCATCTTCGCGCCAGTCGCCGGGGAGTCCGACACACCACTGGGAGAGAACCCCATCTCCCGGTGACGGTGCGTCAAGCATTTCACCGCGTCAAAAAAAAAAAACAAAGGTGAATTACCTTTTTATTGACTTATAATTAACTCATGATTGCTCCTTGCAACCCGGGACAAATATTTGTTCCTTAAAAGTACAATGGAAATTTTGATTGTGTCATATCAACGGTATCGTTTTAATATCACCATAATTTTTAGGGTAGGCTCGAATGATTCGGTGCTGGGGTTTAAAACGTAGATATGTTATAGGCATATCTGCTTACGCATTCCATTACCTACCTACAATATAAATGTTCTTTAACAGAAACTATTCTTCAGCCAAATCCGAAGACGAATATCTATCTAATAACAAAGCGTTGCCTAGCAACCACTGAGAGGCATATTGTTGCAATATTTTATATTGGTGAATATTGACATGTCTGTCAATGTCACGTCAGAAATAATGAGCACTGTCCTTAAACAGCATTCTGCACTCTACTACTGTTCAGATGTTACTAACAAACGGCGTAAAAATATAGTTTGCCCACAAAACTCTCAAACAAAACATGCATTTTCTTCTCGATTTTTCATGTTTCTTGGACCGCTTCTTTATAACAGATTAAATGCAAACTTAGATATCTACCCACTTAGCCAAAATACTGCTAATAAAGCAGTCCAAGAAGCTCTTCAAGATATGTGCTACGAAGACACTGAAGCTTTATTACTTGTTGTTAAATAATTCATATGTCTTTAGAATTTAATTATTTCTTTTTGCTCAGCTCCATATGACCGTTTATTTATTAATATATAGTTTTGTTTATGTAACTTATAAGATAAATACATGTAAGTTTCACGTTTTTGTAGTGATATATAGCACAATATAACCCAATGTAAGCCCCTCTTTTGCCTGAAACACAGGAAAATCCTAGTTCAGGCACACATATTGTTACCCGGAACTTTAAATGTAATGTAGATTTTCAGATCTAATTTTGTGCACTAAGTTTTCTAAAAAAGATTTATTTTATTTATTTATTAGAAATAACCATTCATGGTGCAGTGATATCACGCTTATGAATTTCTCATACGCGAAAGCTCTCATTGGCAACCCTCGTCTTGGAAAAATAATTGAGTTGAGATCCCTCTGCCCTCTCGTTCATTTGTTCGCGCACTCCAAGTCGTCGAGGGCTCCACCCGAATGCACTCACAGCGCCAGATTTGAAAGCGATTGCCTCTTCAATCACGTTTTTTCCAATCGACTCGCGTTAAGGACACGTACAATCGAAATGGCAATGAAAACCCAATAGGTTTGCCGATGACGATGTTCCATAAAATATAGCTCGGGACTTTTTACCGTAGTTTGTGTCATATAATAGGTACAATTCCTTTAAAGTTGGCACATCAAAATTGCAAATCGTATCTCAGCTTATAAAAGGTTTATCATCATCACACAAATATTTGTTCCGGGTCGAGGTCGAACGCTGGTGGGGCAAGAAATAGGCGTAGGTACTTTCAAATGCACAATTAATCAAGGCAGTCAATGTATTCTAGAAAGCTGGGAAAAGGGTTGACGTTGTGGGGGACGAAAGTCCCTCCCAACTTCTAGAGCTCTGGACATGGCTCTAGCCCTAGGCCATGTCCAGGTATAGGTCCTATTTAGCCTATAACCTCATATCCGGACCTCACGGCTGCACATCATGAGATGTTGTTTTTTTTTTTACGAAAGGCTAACAAGATGACCTCACTCCACCTGACGGTAAGCGGTAGTGAGATCCAAATATGAGGTCGACAGGCACAATAGATCGTATTAAGCCTGTCGCACTCACCCTGAAGGCCTGCTTAAATGGCCGTTTCACGTCCCGCCTGAAGAGCCCGGGATCATAGGAGGGAGGGAAAACATGAGCTGGAAGGGCATTTCATGTCTTAATGGCACGGGGCAGAAATGAGGAGCTAAACCTCTTAGTCCGTGCCACCAGCGCCTGCGTTGTATGTGGATGGCAGCTGTTGTGGGATCTTCCTGAACGCCTGATATAAAAAAGGGCCTTAAATTATTGCAATAGTCTATCACCTTTGCTACTCATCTCTGGCAGCGTCTTCCTCACAGCGGACATGAGCGCCTCCTTGCAGACCAGCTTCACATCGCTGCCCGAGTACCCCTCGGTCCTGGCCGCCAGCTCCTCGCAGCGCACGCCGGGGCAGAGCTCGATGCGACTGGACTGAAGGTAGGCGGTGAACAGCTCCACGCGACTCTTGAAGTCCGGTAATGGGATGTAGATACGCTTCTCAAGACGGCGGAGCATGGCCGAGTCTATTTCCCTGGGAAATTAATGTTATGTTGAGTACTTATCGCTACCTACCCCATTTACTCATTAATGGGATAAACCTTTCTGCTTTCTAAGAGGCATTATAGGGTAAGTAGAGTTCTCGATTCGGTTCCCTTAAAGGTAAAAAATAAAATAAATAAATATTAGACAACATCACATACATTGATCTGATCCCGTGGTAAGTAGCTTTAGCACTTGTGTTACAGATATCAGAATCAACAGTGGATATACAAATATACTTAAATATACTTAATACACACCCAGACACGGAACAAACACCGATTTTCGTCACACACATATTTGTCCCGAGTGGAAATCGAACCCGACTCTTGGAACTGTATGTAATGAACCTGGGTCACTAACAACTGTTCCACCGAGCCAGTCAAAGTCAAAGGTATAGTGTTCAAGTAACTTGTTCCTTGAATAATTCAGCAAATTTAAAAATTATCAGGTCTTCAGGTGTGTGCGACAGGCTCAATAATAACGTCTATTGTGCCTGTCGACCTCATATTTATTAATTAATTTTATTCATATGTAGATCTCACTACCGCTTACCATCAGGTGGTGAGGTCATTTGCTTAGCCTTTTATAAAAAAAAATTCTTTAAACCTTAGTAATAGTATGGTGCAATTGGAAACCTAGCGACTTTAATCCATTAGGTAAGAAAGTATCTACAAAATATTCAGGTAGGTATTATATAGTAAGTAATCACGTCAGTCAGACGTGACACTGATAGTTCGATATTAACGCTTATGCCCACGACATTCGATTTATACAAAGATTATACAAAGTGTTACTACCGAGTATTTACTATAGTAACAAAATATTAAGATAGTTATTGGTATTTAACTTTTCAGTCGAAAACTTTCACGTTCCGACTCTGGCCATAGTCTTAAAACATTTCAATATTTTTCTTGGCAACTGCACTGGCTCCGGTTCAGATTGTTTCTTTATTCCTATCGTTTGCCCATCAACAGCCAAGGCAAACGGGTCAAGGTTACAAAAGCAATGTATCTCAATTTTAATGCAGAACAGATTTATTACACTTGCAAATTACGTACTAACGTACTCTATAAAATAGGTGAAGTATAATTTACGATCTCTATCTCTTTTAAAAGTTAACTGCAGATAAAAAGTCCTTGAAAACAGTACCTAGATGAAATTCTCGTGTAACTAGCAATACGGTCGGTCAATACCTACATTTCCTAAACTTATTTCTTTATCGTGTTGTGCAGTGTTCATTTATATTTAATTATTATATTAAGTGGTAATATAGCTTAAGCACTAGTGTTACGAATATCAGAATCAGAAACGGTTTGTACACAATTATACTTAAATATATTTAATTACACACCCAGACACGGAACAAACACCGATGTTGGTCACACAAATAATTGTCCCTAGTGCGAATCGAACCCACGACTCTTGGAACTGTAGGCAGTGGACCTACTATCTTTGTAAAGATAATCTGATACTATAAGGATTAGAAACTTAAAACTTTGAATAAGGGTTCCTTTAAGATTCACCCTCTAGGGAACTACGGTTGATGAAACTTTCCCAGTTATGAATTTATACGAGTATGAGGGTTCTTCAGTAAAAGTCATGAAACATATTGTGTAAAACTATTATTTCCAATATCTTCAGCGGGGTAAAAAAATTGATTTGAACGATCAAAGACTTGACGTGGACGGAGTACCTATCTAAGGTACCTTGGAATCTATAATACCTAGCTTCCGCCCAGTTACCCCGTCCGCAGTCCGATATTAACTATTCCTTTTAATAACTAATAAAAATCAGCGACGTGATTTAATGAATTTTTGCCAATTTTAGTTTAGTTTAAATTTATTTTGTATTTCTATTTTTGTAACCGTGTGAGAATGTGCTAAATGAATATTTTTCTTTCTTTCTTTCTTAACGTTTCCCACTCACCAAGGCATATTCGAGTTAGCAAGCAGGAAGACCACGCCCTCCCTGCCGCTGATGCCGTCCAGCTCCGTCAGGAGTTGGGACTTCAGCCTCCTGGAGGCCTCATGCTCCCCTGGTGCAGAGCGCTCCGAAGCCAGGGTCTCCACCTCATCCACGAAGATGATCGACGGGGAGTAGTAGGACGCCATCTCGAATAGCACCTGAGATTTCAAACATAATAAATGTGCCTTCGTACTAGCTGTAATTTTTAATTCCCTTGGAAATGTGCCAAGTTAACTAACTTAAATATGAAATGAACTGAAAATTTTGGCGTCCGCCGGATCTAGAATGTTTAGTTCCACTCCGAGAGTATCTGCTTGTCTTTTTAACCATCTTTCACCACCAAGTTATTGATTGTTCTTTCTTTACATTCTGTGGTGAAAGATATCATCATAAAAATGTAGATAGGATCTATAAAGTTAACGTTTTACTACCTAGCTAAAACTAAAAACGAATTTCACCCAGAAAATTCCAGATAACCCACATACCTACCTAAAATGGAATTTTGGAATGGCACCTCTGTAAATTTTTTGATTTTTTTTCTTGCAATAAAGTATACCATATCCACTATAAGTTACCTACTTAAAGATGACATTAAACTATTTATATACTAACTTTATATTTGATTTTTCACTACATGGTATAAAGCAAAGTCGCTACCTGTCCCCATGTATACCTAAATCTTTAAAACTATTAAGAATAATATACCCGAATCGAACCGAAGGCCGGTCACTAGTTCATAAATAAAGTACACACATTGACACATCTATCTGGAAGAAACAACTCATACCTTGACAATCTTCTCTGACTCGCCGCGCCACTTGTTGACGACGGTGCTGCAGGCCACGTTGAAGAAGGTGCAGCCTCCCTCGCCGGCCACGGCGCGCGCGAGCATCGTCTTGCCGGAGCCCGGGGGCCCGTGCAGGAGCACCCCGCGCCACGGCTCCAGCAGGCCCGTGAACACCTCGGGGTACCTTCGAAATGGACCCCCATTTAGATCAATGGATCTCCCTGGAAAGCTTTGAAGTGGGAAATTAAGATCGGCCAATTTTCATAACTGGTTTTTTACATTCATCATCATCAGCCCCTTTCTGTCCACTGCTGGACATAGGCCTCTCCAAATGCACGCCACTTCTCTCTCTCCTCAACCACTCGCATCCAGCTCCTACCAGCCGTCCTGCGCAGATCGTCACACCACCTGGCCCGCGGGCGTCCTTCACTACTTTTGCCGAGACGCGGTCTGCACTCCAAAACTCGTCTACCTCAGCGGTTGTCGGTTCTACGGCTGTTGTGGCCAGCCCACTGCCACTTCAACTTGCTAATGCGATGAGCTATGTCGATGACTTTGGTTCTCTGAGGGATCGCCTGATTTCTGATTCGATCCCGCAGAGAAACACCGCACACGACAGTACACATATTTTACATTCGCACACGAACAATTAAAGTTCTGTACTGTACCTAACTGTCAATATATTAAATTAAGAAAGAGACAGGAGCATCTAGATTCCCGGTTCGAATCCGATTCCGATATTCTGTGATTATATGCCTTGCCCTTATGCATCGTGAACTTATTTGTGGTACGTTCTTTCTGCTGACGCGCTCATCAAAATGCACCCGATGTATTGTATTGCAATCAGATGTCAATAGGGAGTATGGGGTGGATGCAAATGCATACATATTACCGGCTCAAAGACATTGCATTACTCTGAAAGTAAAGAAGCTTCAGATGTCACAAGAATAATATGTAAAAAGACAAAGTGGTGATGATAATTAGATAATTAGATGAAATGTAGGGGGATATTTACCATGTATTACTTTTGTATGCCAATACGTCGGCACTGCAAGTGCCATGATAACGGGTCGAGAAATATCGAGTACACGTCAAAAAAATTCTAATGTGTGTATGTAACCGTGATAGTTTTAAAGTGCGATGATAGCTGTTCATCTAAAAAATATGTTAGCACACTGGTCCAGGTATAACGAGGGAATGGTCAAAAAAATTCGACTAATTAAATTTGCTTAGCACGTTAAGCCGGTGGTCCTACGCCCGATCTCTCATCGGTCATGTCTGTTTTCCGTCTCACCGAACTATGAGAGTAAGGGAACAGATAGTGCACGTGTGCACGTGGACTTGTGCACTATAATATATCCTGAGATGTTGGCTGATCTCCATTGAGATCGGCCGCCGCCGCCGTACTAACCTGACAGGGTACACAACCGACTCCATAAGCAGGCTCTTGGCAGCACCCAGGCCCTTGATGTCATCCCAGGAGACGCCCGAGTGCCTCACGATGTCCTGGTAGAGAAGTTCCACCAGCGGTTTCTTGTCCGGGGACACGGTCGACATGAACTGCGCGAGAGACTTCCTCTCCACTGCTGGGATGCCCAATTCTTGCACTTTCTGGAGTTCTTCCTAAAGGATAGATCGATAAGATAGTAATAATAAAAAACCAAAATGAACTATTGGATACGACCGCATTCGCTAAAAAATTTATCTTATGCAAAATAACTACTGTGTGCCTGCTTGTTGAACCGGATCAGGCAGTAGGTGCAATAGTCTCACCCTGAGCAGCCTGGTGACAGTGAAGGTGGACGAAAGATCCTCCTCGCAGGGCGCGGGCTCGGACCGCGTGTCCTCCTGGCGCCTGCATGTCCTCCTGGGGCCTGCTTATTGAAACGGTTCAGGCAGTAGCTGCACCAGTCTCACCTTGACCAGCCTGGTGACCGTAAAGGTGGAGGGTAGATCCTCCTCGCTGGGCGGGGGCTCGGGCCGCCTGTCCTCCTGGCGGCCCTTGCGCGTGGGCGGGCGGCGTGGGGGCGGCCTGTCCACCGCGCGGAGGAACTGCGGCTGCTTGTTGAACCTGATGAGATAGTAGCTGCAGTAGTCCTGGGGAACGGAAAGGTTTCTTCACAATTCTAGAACTATTTACATAAAAATGCAATTTTTCTCTATAAGACGATAGTCTTACGCTGGGCTATCCCCAGCGTAAACAATATACAAAATTGGAACTACGCTCGAAACGCGTCGGCTACATTTTTGCAGATTTCTCCATAAACATAGTACGTATACGTATGCATTGTAACTACTGTCTTTCCGAGACAGGCGCACCGTACCTAAAGATTAAGAAGTATCGGTTTCAATCAAGGGATCTGGCCCAAATGGAGTCCTAAAAGGCCCATTGGCCCAAAAGGGGACGGATGGATTAGCCATCATCCCAGCATCAGTCAATTTATAAAGAAATAATGATTCTTTGAGACATCCTTATTCCATTGTCAGTTCGTTAACAAACAAACTGCATAGGTTTATTGCATTGCAAATGCATCTATAGCCGTCAATAGACGCGGTGCAGATGCCGGCGCCCGGCCGTCTCGCGACTATCTCGGCAAGCGTCCAACTGCCCTGGTGCTAGAGAAGAGATGGGTAACGCAGTTGTTTGAGTGGATTAACTTCATGATATAAGGTCTGTCTTATGAGGCAGCTCTATAAGGTAACTCTAATTTGTTTCTACTTACAGAAAATGTTCATTTATATTACCATCTTTACTTCATAATGAGCAACGATTCATTTGTTTCTTTTTTTTGCTTCAAACGTACTCCGAGTCTACATACTAATAATAACCAAAGCAGAATTTATAAAAAATGCATGCTTCTAATATGCATGCTTCTATGGTGTTCAATAAAGAATATTTTAGTTCGACGTCAAGTGATATAAAAACACAAAATATTATTTCCAATCAGATACTAGGTAGGTCGGTAACCTACGTAAATACTCTACGTTAGTATGGTACCTACTATGATCTAAGGAGCCTCTGTATTGAAGGGTGCTCCGAGGTCGCAAAGAAACTCGGAGAGTGCAACGCGTTTTGTTGTATGTTGGCCAAGATTAAATGAATTTCTCTCGAGCCTTGGAAAATAAGTAGTAGTTGGTACCAAAGGTTATGACACCCAGTGAAGCGAGTTAACTCAATGAGCTATCGTAGCTAAGAGTTACCCATCACTACGCGTTGCAGCCGACTGTGAACCATGCCGGGTTCCGTATTTATGGCCAGATTGGGTCAAGGCCACGGTTTCAGATGATCTGTGAATAAACCTGATGGCTTTAAAATAACATGTGAAAGAGAAAATATATATATAAGGTCGAATTGAGATACCTCCTCCTGTTTTGAATCGGTTAAAACAGACGTGACAGAATTATGTTCAAACGTAAGTTATTCTACCTTCATACTCCCGTTTGATACTTCGATAGACTATCCAATATGACGCCGGACTATTAGGGATACCCCATGGACGCCGTTACAACCATTCGATTTTCTAATTTCCGTTTCGAAGTCATGCGATATCATCGTAGAGCGTCTCATATCCTTTCCCGCGTGAAATTTTATGATGATATAGTAGACCTGCTGGACGTTGTAATAAAATACTACCACATCTTTATAACCATTTAACTTCTATTTTGATAAATAAGTTTTTAAAATTAACTTCTGAAATATCCTACAAAACAGTATAGAATCCAAGTTGTACACATTCCTAATTATGTTGCAAGATACCTAGAGCTTGAAATAATAATTTCAATTAACTATCACCTAGAATATGATCTACTTATCCGTGAAAAATGGAGTATGTCTTCATACATGTGAAGTATTACTACCATACTCAATTATATTAGAAGGTACCAATCAAACCAATAATCTTTCGTCTACCTGCATAGTGCATACCATTTTCAATATAAAATGCAGCTTCACCTTCAACGTCAGGCGACCCCGCAGTAAGAAGTTCTTACTTTAATTAACAGAAAATCCTGTCTTCATTTTTACTAACCGGGACATCCAGGTCGGGATTAGTAGATAGCCTACACTTTTTGTTCTCTCAGTATACCTAGGGTACCTACAGCGGGTAACGAACGGCGCTAACAAGCCTTCCACAGAACTTGGTAGCAATGAAATGGCCAGTAAGGAAATTACGACAAGTGACAATCACAAAAAAATACTAATTTTGTTAGGAATATAGTAATATTGTAACGGATTTCAGATACTTAAATAGAATACAAACCCCAGACACTGAAAATACAACTACTTACCCTCATCATACTACTACTTACTACAATATTTGTCCCGATGAATAGGTATTATCGGTCATGGTGATCGACACCAAGCTCAAGAATCAGAGGCGTCCAAATGCGTCCTCCAGCCAGCTCAATGCTAGCGTTGTTAAAGTTAGACCCAAAAATGTAAATGTTTAATGCTATTTAATTGTGTAAATATACTTAGCTCTGTCTTGTTGGTCTATTGATAGCAAGCGCTGCGTAAGGACCGAGTCTCTGGTTGGAGTCCGGGGTCGGACAACATTTGTGCGAATTTTTGTATCAAGTAATTAATAAGCCCGAAGTCAGGATTGTAAGGAAGTTGGCGGATGCACGTTAAGCGGGTGGTCTTGCGCCTGATCTCTCAGCGGTCTTGTCGGATTGCCGTCTCACCGAACTATGAGAGTAAGGGAACAGAGAGTGCCGTTGTGCGTACGCGCATACTCGTGCACTACGTTATGTCCTGTGCAGTTGACTGGTCTCAATATTGGCTACCACAGCCGGAAGTGGTCGGACACCTTATTTTTTTGTAGTCCCCAACCGTCCACCTCACTGCTTTTTCCCTGGACTGCGACAGGACTTGGCACGCCTCCATCTACCTGTTCCTGAGGCTTGTTCTGCTAAGCACCACATTATTTATTCTCCAAGAAGCCTATACGCCATCGCGTTAACAATCTAGCTCGGGCACCTACAATTTGAATAATTACTTTGTATTTACTAAGTCTATAGTACATGTGGTGGTGTGCCCCTGTCTAATTTGCCTAAGACCGATCATTTATACTTTCGATTTGACCCTTTTTGTAGATACTAAAATACTGAATAGACAGTTATCTTTTTAAGACCCTTTATAAATAATGTTTAGAATACCAATACACGCGAGTATAATCCGTAAAATTAGTTTTATTTCTAATGTGTAGTGCTCGCGCAAATAAAAATAGACAATACTAGACCCTTTATAACTTTTATGTTTTGCAATCGGGACCAACTAAAAAAATTAATCTCCTTTAGGTAACCGGTATAAGCAACTGTTAATATGTAGTAACCACTAGTCACTAAACAAAATAATATACAATATGGAAAAGCAATAAAAATGTAGATTTTGAGTTTAGTCCTACTAGAGTGGGCTCTGGACATTGTGTTTAAACTTATTCGAATCAAACATGTACGTACTTGTAGATGATAAGAAGCAATACAACAAACAATCGAGTACCGAGTACCGTACTTGCTCTACAAGTGGTCCCGAGACGTAGTGTCTACATTCGTCGATTTGGCTATCCTCTCGTCACCCAGCGTCGCGGCGCCACGCGGCCGCGTCGCCTCACCCACTGGCCCATATACCGAACCGGGATGGCGCCCTAATAGGCCGCGATCGTCATTTATTATACAAACATCGACCGAGGGAACTGGGTGAAAACACAGCTGATTGAGCGGGAGTATCTTTTGATTTTGAGACCAAAGAGATGAATGGAACAACTACTATGACCTATTTGCCTTTTGTCGACGTTGTCACAAATAGCCTCTGCTCTTACCGCTTGTCGAAGATCTATATAGGCATCTATATGATTGGCGAGCATTAGGGGAGGCCTATGTCCAGCAGTGGACGGATGAGATGATCTATATAATTAAAGATCTTGGGCAGAAGATGAATCTTCTCATATCGGTAGAAGAGGATGCTTTATAGGATTGAAAAGCTGAATTTTTTCGTGCCAGTATGAAAATAAATATTGTATTTTATACCCGGAATTGTTCACGTGTCAATTATGTACAACAAAACACAATTAAACGACACTGGGGTCTGTTATCAATGTGACAAAGGACTCAATCAGGCGTATCAAATGATCGTATCTTGGTGGAAACCCGAAATGATTGTGTAGGCGTGATTGGTATAGAAATAATTGTCAAACTTTTATTAAAAAATGAAACTTCCTAATGGGATTCTACAAACAAAAATAATTTAGATTTTATTTTAGAATGACAAAAATAGCTTAACCGGGCACCTGCAGGATGGTGTCAAGTTCTACCAGGCACTTGCTAGATGCTGTAGAGGTCTACCAGGCACCTGCAGTGTACTGCGGATGTCTACCAGGTACCTGCAGGCGTAGGATTCTGCGGAGGTTTACCAGGCACCTGTAGGATACTATCGAGGTCTACCAGGCACCTGCAGGATGATGTCCAGGTCGATGTTGTCGCAGAGCTCGCAGTCCTCCCCGAGGGCCGCCTCCGTCGCCAGCGCATCCGCCGCGCGCGCCAGCCCCTCCTGCCGGAGGAAGCCCAGCACCAAGTAGCGAAGGATCCGCTTGCGGGCCCTGAAGAGGGCTTCTTTCTGAAGACATAAGATACAATTTAACATCATCGGCCCATGTAAGAGGAGGCCTATGTCCAGAAGTGGATAGAGACGACTGACGTTGATGATTTTGCAACAACTGCCGATTTATCACTCATAAATTGATTATAAGATCAATGAATCGTGACCCGATGCTTTCATACCACTACTCATTCGGGAAAGTAAAACTATCTTCAGTCTCATCTTGCCATAACAATGCCGCTCGGTACCAACCGAACGAATATGCTAAACGCCATGGTACGGAAAAGTAGGCTAATCGACCGAACACTGACGGAAAACGGCGCCAAAGGAATCCCTAAGTGAGAGGCGTATATTTTTACAACTTAGGGCCGATATACACGGACAGCTTCAAGCAGTCAGGAGCAGTGCTTGAAGCTGCGGCTGCATAGTAAACTACAGATTCTACGTAGTTACTATGCAGCCGCAGCTTCAAGCTTCCTGACTGCTTAAAGCTGTCCGTGTATGTCGGCCCTTAGACTAGAAGCCGAACGGGAAAATAAAGCCTTGAGCCAATTCCTGGACGCGTTAGCGAGCGCCTAAGTGACGTGGATTTCAATCACAATTCCTTGCAGGACGGTTTCCTACTTCGCGGACCTACATTGAGTTTGCTTCTCTGATTGGTTCAGTTTATTAGATAAAAAGTTTAGGGACTGTTAGTAATTGTAGTTTATATACGTATACACGCAGTACGTCTTTTCTTCAATGTCTTTGATTCATAATAAACATTGAAAATCAAACACAAAATATCTATTACATTACATGGAATAGAGAGCTATTCCATGCAATCAATTCCATATAAATGAGCAAAGTGCTCTAACGTAAGAGCACTTTGCACATAAAAGCAAGCTTTGGTTATAAATAAGCATAAGGTATTGACATTATGTACTTAGTTTAATACCTTCCTTAAGTATGCTTAATCGTCCTATTACCAGACAATCGTCTTTCCTATCGTTTGTCTAACCCTTTCAACGCAATCTTTACCGCCATCTATTAAGATAATACAACGGAAGGAAGGAAGTTAATAGAGGACAAATTGCTAATATGTAGTCCTAGTTTTATAACCGAGATGTTAGGCGATTACGTGTGATGAACATTTGTATTTGTTCCGTGTCTGGGTGTAAATAATATCAATGCATGTATTGGGTTTAAAAAGTCGTGTGTGGAGATGTACTTTAAAACATTCATCGCACCTAATTTAAAAGTGATCACGATTGCATAAATTAGTGTTCGTGTTTTGCTTATTAGCAAATCTTATTGAATAATCGGAAAATAGTGTTGCCGATTGCTAACAGTTCAATATTCACAGGATTATAGGGATTTAGATTGCAAATATACTAACTTTGTAGATTGGCGCAGGCGAGTGATCCAAAACGAGTCTTGGCCTCCGTTATAGCACTTGTTTTTTTTTTTATTTAACTAATTGCAGCTGTTCAAGACTACGACGCTATTACTAGGAGATATACAGAGAGGACGAGTCCGCACTCTCCTATTGTTTATAGGACTTTCGTAATTTACACATTGGTACACGTACACTTTATTGTCTAATGGCTAAAGTTATATTACAATGCTAAAAGCGGCAACTAGCATCGGTAGTTATTCAAAGGGCTGATACCATCAGGGCGGCCGTAAGTTTTATATACTAAACACAACATTCTCAAGTTAAAACAGAAGCGAATATATTTCCCTAAACCTCTATAAATCCGCTTCGCCACTAGAACCCTCGGTTTTACGCAATTTTGTTATCTCGTCCGGGTATAGGTATTATGACCATGAAGTAAATATATTTTATGTTCCTAGTTTTAAGTACAAAGTAAAGAGGGTCATTTCGTTACTTTTATATAGGTTTTCAATGTAGTAGGATGATCGTCAAAAAGGTCAGCAACATAAATAGTGGATCTTAGTGAGAGACTTAAAATCGTCAGGATATATAATATATTTAATAATAATATATTTATTTGTTAATTAAAGGAATGTTAGTTTATACATTTACAGACTTATAAACTAAATTAACTCAAAGACATCTTAAACTAACAATATTACACATTTAGGCAGCTGCCACTGCACTAGACTCTAGGCCTATGCATCAACGATTCTGACCGTATCACAAATGGTACGGTCTTTATCTTTAACTTTATCACAAAATGACCAAAACCACTTGTATTTAAAATTGTATAAAATTGATTTTAGTACTACAGTACCTTGACTACATTAATAATATAGTAAAAGATCCTCATTCAGTACTACCGCATCCATCATCATGCCAGTACTGCCGCATTGCGAAAACTTTATTGAAACTTCTTGAACGCAAAAGCTCACCGTCTCGATCTTCCTCATTTGGCTCATCGGTCTGTGGACACCCGCCATTATCACACAAACACCAAAAATAACTGTCACCAGAACCAAATAATATACTTTAAACGAAAACCAGAATCAGAAAATATTGACAAAATGTATTGTCAAATTGTTGCTAAGGGTTGTTAGCCCGTTGCTAGGAAACCGTCTGGGGAATGACAGGTCTATTAGTTTATATCCAAAGAGTTTTATAGACCGGCGATCGACAACTTATCGGAAGTTTGCTATATGTTACCTATCGTGTAGCTTTGAAAGCTAAAAATACGCCGACACCAAAGTTGTTGACTTTTGAATGAATGGGTAAGTTTGAAAACTTTTGTAGCTAAATTAATATACATTAAACTTGCGCTGGAAGAATACATCAATACTTGATAAACTGTTTCACCCATTATTGTCAGTAACAATTTTACGACGGCTTTTTTAATAATCTGTTTTTCTTTAAACTTAAAATTGGAAAAAATCACATTCATGTAGAACTAAAAACAAAATTTTTAAAAATTATATTCTTTTTATCTTTAAAATACAAAGCCTCATTCATAACAGTACCAAATGTAGTTTTACGATGCAAATCCGTAAGTTTACGACTTGCGCCTGACCTAGGTAAATCAATATGCGGTCTCGCAGCCGTATCTTGTACAACTTGTAATGTTATTGTGCAGTAAAATCGCTAAGTGGTCCTCGTAAAATGTGAGACCACGCGAACCTACCTTATTACCTTTGGTACCTTAGATACGAATGGCTGTGCAGAGCCTTAGGTAACGGAGTGGCTAGAACTCGCAAGGATAGGTAGTTATTTATTTTCTTTTAACTGTTTTGATCCCTGATATATATCAAATCTGGGGGCACGGCAGTGCCCCTGCTAAGTCGAGCAAAAAAGCGGCACGGCCTACCATTATAGGGACAGATATTTAAGGTTCAATACATTTTAACATTTGACTGGATCAATATGTATTAACCGGCGCTGTCTGTTGTTAAGTTATCCGCCAATCTTTAAATTTAAACTATGTCCATACTTCAAATCGCCTTGTGATAGGGGTGAGAGCTATCCGCTGATGACGAAGCTACTCCAAACCATCATAGTATGCCAGTTAGGAACCAAAAAATCGCCTTCTGAAATTCAAACCGGCACTCAAAAACGATTTCATATCGTTTCCTCTCCTCCTCTGTTTTTCTTGAAATACTTTATAACGATTTATATTATTTCGGTATTATTATCATACCTATTCTAGTCATTCCACATCTAAAACATTCTCAATTCCGCTGCAAGCAATCGTCTGTCATCCGGCGAAGCAAGCTTTACTTGTGGCTTTGAAAAGCTACAAAGTTGATCGGAATTTGCTTAATTCCTAACTTGCATAAATACATAGAGCTGCTAGTTTCATGCTACACTTTACTGTAGTTGGAAACATTTCTTAATTTAGGTATAGAGTTACGCATATTCTATAGGCGATTATTTACACTATAGTATTCGTACTACATAGACTTTCGAAACTAAACGCGTCCATTACCTTGGTAAAGTAGTATGAACCTTTCTAGCGATGTAATGTTTATTTCATTTTTTATTTATTTTAGGGCAGATTTGACTGTTGAAAAAAAATATTGAAAATTAATAATTTTCAATATTTTTTTTGTTCGCAATAGATAAAATACATAGTCTTTTACAAAACTAATTTTACGAATTAAACTCGCGTGTTCTATAGTTCTAAACATATTATTTAGAATATTGACATAGACAACCGAACTCCTTTAAACAAGTTGTAGGTACATATATAAATTTGTTTTAATAGATAGTTCACTGTGTAAGTAGGTTGACGTTCGTGAGTAGATTTTGCTTTTGATTCACCTATGCAAGTGCTTAAAAGAATTTAATATCATTAAGAAAGACGATGATGAGGTGGTCGAATGATCTGCCGTCAGCGTCTAATGAAAGCGTAACTCGGCGACACGGGCACGTGTGAACCCGCTTTTTCATTACCGGCCCAATGGGGACGCTCACGTAGGGTTACTCGTACCGTAACCTCCATGACCGACAATATGGTTTTAATCTACGTTTCGCACCACTGGGGGGAGGCTATGGACAAACATGGTGAATGGCAGTTGGCCTCGATATCGCTTATCGCGAATGTCGGTATTTCTTCCGTGTATAATTTTTATTTTTTCTATAAAATACTATATGTATGTAAACATAAAAATAAATTAAAGTATTATAGGATCGCCGGTGGCCGTCGCTATATATCCATGCAATAGGTAGCCAGTTCAAACACCTCCATGTATGTTGTACCAATGTGTTATAAAATTTTGAATTAATAAATGTACGTATATTCGACGCGTCAAACGCGAATGTACGTTTATTCGTCAAAACATCGTGAGGAAACCTGCATACTGGGAAGAAATTCTAAGGTTGTGTGAAGTCGACCAACCCGTACTTGGTAAGCGTGGTTGACTAAGCCCTGGTCGCCCTAGTTTACCAACAACAAAGTGCACTGCTTAGGTTTTGCTGATGATGATGATGATGATGATACCATTTGAAAAATACTAGGTATATTTCGCCAAACAAATGTGGGCAACCCTAGCCCTGCTCAAAGCGTTAATGAAAAAGCCCTAAACTAGATTGAACTACGCCCTCGAATATCGTCCTGAAACGATTATGGTGCATGTTTATGGCCCAGGAAAGGGGTTAAGCTGGGACCCTAGTGTTAATATAAACAAAGTTGAACAAGGTTTTGAATTTTTAAACTACTTTTTCAACAGGATTTAATTATTTTTTTTTTTTGCATTATTGTCGGACCGTCCGTAAGTTCGTCATCAACATACAGATTTACAAATAAAGGTTTACAGATAAGTTAGACAATAATGATTGGTATGGATGTACGTACGATGGTACGGATTGACATTATAAATTGCTCATACAATAACTTCAAAAAAAGGCGAAATATTGAAACGGATTGACATAATACATGGCTTGCACAACCGGTATTTACCTATCTACCTAGGAATCCTAGAAGTTTCCGTAATTCGTTGCCGGATCGGTCTTAAGATCGGAATCGCTTCTGAAATCGCGGCAATAAACCCGACAATCCGCGGTTCGCCCCACCGCACCTATGTAGGTAAGAATTCCGCCGATAAATCTGCTCTAGTACTAACCAACTTCTCGCTTTTAGCTGCGAAACTAACTTCTCGCGGAAAACTTTATCATGAAAACAAGTAACCAGGTACCCTCCTTTTGAAAAAGTATTTTTCGCTGTGAAAATAGGGAAATTAGGACATAAAAATATTGTAATAGGCAATCCTAAATGGTTTTTACACAAAAGCGTCAGTTAACTGCAATTGGAGTTTATCTTTTATTTAGGAGTAACATACAAGTTTAAAAAATTGTAAGTGATTATCTACGCTCCTGGCGAAACCATCTGCAGCATGATTGGTTATTTTTGACGTGACATTGACATACAAAAGCGTCGATGGCCGAGTGGTTAAGGTCGTTGCTTGCCATGCGAGAGGTCGCCAGTTCAAACCCCGCCAGGTACCAATGTGTTTTTCACAATTTGAAATTCATAGGTACCATCATTCGACGCTTTAACGGTATAGGAAAACATCGTGAGGAAACCAGCACACCTGAGATATTTTTCAACGGTGTGTGAAGCCATGCCAGAGGCCTACGGGCGGTTTAAAAACTCTGACACCAGGTGTCAATCAACCATACGATAAGAAGAAGAAGATTGACATACATGGCAATATTCACCAATCATGCTGCAGTTGGACCTCACGCCTAACCGTGCACGCGTTATCCCTCATTTTACTTGTGCCCTAATACTTCCTACCTACCTAAGTAGAGTGCTCGTCTGTTGAGACTGGCCGAACTGAAACAATGTTATCTCTATAGCCACGTTACGTTATGATGGCCTGGTAACCGCTCAGCTGAGATACGCCCGAGCCTCACATCACTTATCGTAGAGGTTTAGTGCTCAAGGCCGGAATGTGCCTAAATAATATAAAATCGGATATCTTGAACAGCGGCGTTGTTTCGAGAGAAAGCCGTGAAATTTTATCTTCAACAGAGAATATTCAGTTTCATTGAAGATTACTGAAGTTACTATTTTTTTATGGTTCGATCGAGGCTCATTGGTGCCAATATCAGGTAGGTATCTATATAATATAACCTACCTGACCGCATTCCATATGCAATATGAATTAAGTCAAATATATACTATCCATCCTTGTATTATAGCGTGAGAGATGATATGGGAGTGAAAGGAGTAGACGAATGATAGGCCCGAGTGGAAGAAGTGCACATGTTGTGCCGACCCCACTTAGCGTGGGACAAGGGCAGAAGAATGATGATGATGATGATGATTTGACAAAAGAAAAATGCATACTAGCGGCCGCCCGCGACTTTGTCCGCGTATTAATGGGTTTTAGTAGCAATGATGTACTAAAATAGCCAGATACCTCCATACCACGTTTTATAAAAATCTATAAACGTAAAAGTTCTCCCATACTAATTTTCACCCCCTCAATGACTGCCATGGGGGTTGAATTAAAAAAAAAGTGCTGTAGTGTCTCTCCGGAGTGCCAGCTACCTCCATACCAAGTTTTATAAAAATCAACAAACGTAAAAATTCTCCCATACTAATTTTCACGGAGTATAAGGATAGAATGCGGGATTTAAGCGTATTAGTCCTGTGTGTGATTTATCATCGTTCATGTAGTATTATCGTCTTGCTAACTATCAGAGTGCAGGAACAGAAGAACTGGAGACTGTATCTCTGTTTGCATGCACATTCGTCCACTATCATATGTCCAACGAAGTTGAAGGATCTCCATTGAGACTCGTGGTTATGACATCGTTATGAATATCTGTCCAAATCGCATATTTAACCAAAATAGCTCGTTCCATTATCGCTTTTATATCCATATCGTAACCGCAAGCCGTGGCCACGTGCGTGTGTCTGACGTCACTAAACCTGCGTGACGTATTTTATTTGGTAAAAAAATATTGGAAAATACTGTAGCTGCATTTACGGAGTGTGAAAACATAGCGTTTCTCTTAATTATTTTCAATTCCGACTTTGTTTCCAAAATGAATTAGCGTAGAAAGTGGTAACGGTAGGTTTAAGAAGGGCATTTTTGTTTTATGCATTTGTTTTTTTTTGCCCTGGCAGAGTACTTACTCTAATTTATAATATTAATTACGTCATATACCAGGGCAATCGACGAGCATGCACGAAGAGATTGGTGGATGTGAAAGAAGCAAAAGTGGTGTGCCAGGACCGTAGCACATGGCAGGATGTGATCTCTACCTACCCCTCTGGGGAATGGCGTGATTTTATGTATGTATGTATATACCGGGGCTTTCACTACCGAAATCACACTTACCGCATTTTGCATATGATTTTCTCACTTTATACATACGATAACAATAGATAGCTATTGAGCGCATAATTCGTTTTCAATATCCCAACACAAGTGGGCGATCATAATCCTCTAAGCCGAAACACTGAAGGAGGCTCTATCCTAGAGAGTACTCGTAGCTGGGAGCTAGTTAGCAACTATTGAGCCCTTCTGGGAAGCCTTTGCCGATAACAGGCTCAAAGGATGAAATCATACTTGCTTTACGAACACCACACTGTTATTACAGTGGAAGTTTCTGGGAAACAGTTAGCGAGTTGGTAATATTGAAATTTGATTTAGTATCGAGCATAGGCGATCGCCAATTGAATAGAATCGATTTGAAAATCAATTTAAATACAATAAAATATTGCTTAGAATAATAATCTTAGAACGATAGTATTCAAACAAATGTAGAAAAGAAAAAGAGATAGAAAATATTTAATAATGTAGACCTTAATAGAAAATAAAATCAAAATATAATTTATTTGCAACATGTTTCTAAATTAGGTACATACACAAAACATTACCCTATAATAGTGTATGCAACATGTATACAATTACTTAGCGACGAGCCACAGTTAGCAAAAAAAGTAATTTGGGAGCCTATCTTCAATTATTTTTGAATTGATCTTATTTTTAGAGCACAACTTCCGCAGAGTTCATTAAGTAGCTACGTCTACGCCGCTATATTAACAGCCCTCAATCAAGTCAACCAACAGTATTTGCTCGTACAAATTGTCTCCGCACTATTTACGACGAAGCGCTCAGTCAACATCGTAATCCGATGATATCGCAGGGAAAGGGTATAAGGTCGCTAATGTATACTTAAAGTGGCGAGAAAACGAATACCTATAAATCTTATATCTTATAAATAAAAATGAATTGCTAATTGTTAGTTTGTTAGTTAGTCTGACTAAAACTCGAGAACGCCCGGACCGATTTAGGTAATTTGGTTTTAAAATTTTAGTCGTAGTCCAGGGAAGGTTACAATGAGAAAACATAGAAAAAATATCAGTATTGGCGGTATGAAATTCGCCGGGACCACTAGTTAAGAATAAGTATTAATATAAAATAATACACTTTAACGGTGGAAAACATCGTGGAAAAACTTTCACTAATACAAAGAATTTCTTTGGTTGTGTAGTCGACCAACCCGCATTTGGCCAGTGTGGTTGACTAAGGGCTGTTCGCCCTATTTTAGGGTAGGCCCAGCTAGCTCGCCACAAATGATACCGTGTTCGGTATCGGGGTGAGATCCACAGCTCCCCCGCAAGTCCGACAGTGATGACGAGACGACGCTACTCCAAGACATGTAGGTAGGTATCGTCGTAGTCAGTCAAGAATAAAAACGCTCGAACTAGGTTCTGCCTTTGTAAGCATTAAACCAAGACCTCAATAGAGTAACTTAGTACTATTGCTTGGCTTAATTTTTCCCTTCGCTGAGGCTCAAACATACAGTCTAAATACCAGAAAGAACCCTATTACGATAAAATAAGATTACGTCATGTGATTAAGTACATTTTAATACGCGCGACTGTACCTACTTGCTCGACTCTTATCTCACACGCGTCACGCGGCGATGTCACGCACCTAACACGTCACGGCTGACGTGACAGCGTGTCAGACTCCGTCAAAAGGTTTGTAGCTAAGGCTGCTCTTCCACCAGGTCGTAGCGAGGCCACTTTGCATATAACTTTGCAGTAAGCGAAGTCAAAGATAAGCAAAGAATTATGTGTGATCTTTTGCACCAATGCATAGAAAAGTTATGCGGAGAAGGAAGAGAATGAATACAAGTGCACTCTTAAGTCCACTTTCATAGTTAATAGTGAAATCCAAAACGACTCAACAACGAGAACAACTCGGACGCAAGACCACGGGCTTAACGTGGTTTCCGAGGCTTGGTCGTGCATTGGCTTTTCTCATGTAGTTGAGTACTTTAAAAAGTCAAACTAATTTTCCCGACACCGGACTCGAACCGAGGACGTCTCGGTCCTTACGCTAACAGTACACTAAGGGGTCTTGGGGGCCGTTCACTGGGTCATTTATCAAATTTCGCTTAAAATAATGACAGGAATGACTGTTAAGTAGCAGACAAAGGTTTTGATTGCAACAGCCATTTTCTGCAGTAGTTCAAACCTCCTGTGAATGATAAGTTTAAAACAACGGTGAATCTTCACCTGCTACATATTTATGCCTTACTCTTCAAAATCAACTGACATGTGAACAAACGTTCCTACTACTTACTACCCTAGAAACAAGATAACCTAAAGGGTTGTTCACACTTACCCTTATCATTTACTGTCAGATGTCACGCGAGCGGTGCGGCTCGTGGCTTCGACGGGCATTTCACAAGACATCCTTAATTTATTTATATAGGTGGTGTTGGGTATTGCTTCTGAATTGAATTCGCATACAAAAGGTGGTAGAATCTTAAATAAATTATAAAGAAAAAAGAGTTGCACATATTTCGGTATCTTATTATAAGATAAAGGAATGTTTACGTTAAATATTTGTCTTTATGGGTCTACACGCGTTAATAGGAGTAGCAAATTACATAGCTACTTACTGCCCGACGTTTCGACTGGGTTACACCAATCGTGGTCGCGAGCGAACTGGCGCTGCCCGTCTTCGTCTGCCATTGCGGTTGTGAATATCTTGATCCATACAAACACAAATACAAATACAAATATAAAGACAAATAAAGAACCACATAAAGACAAATATTTAGTGTAATGGAACGCGAAAGTCTAAAATCGTATGTTTACGTTAAGGAGGTGAACTGTCGAACTCTTTAGGCTACTAACAAATCCCGCATGTTTTTTTACCGGCATTTGTTATCATCATCGGACTTTAGCTTGGGGCTGTAGAGCTCTCTCAACTTTAGATTTAAAAAAATCTAAAGTTCTTGCAGGCTGGCTGACGGCATGCAATATCAGTTACAAATAAAAAGGAAACTTTTCTTACATGTTCGCATTGCCAAAGACTGGGCTGTACGGTCTAGATTCATTTGCCTTTCCTTAGTGGGATAGATTGGAGAAAAACATTTTTTTTTACTTTTTAATGAATATTTCTCTATGTCACCAGTGACAGCTGGGTATCTCCAGGCCCGCCGGTGCACGCGTACAGTGCGCGTGCAAATTGAATGCGGCCTCGTGCGCGCCGCTACAACGTGCGTTTTCCACTGGCGCCGGACGAACGATGTAGAATTTCCTGCTGTACAAGACGACAGACAGATGACTTGCATAAGAGTGAAATAGTACAGTAAACATTATTTCCTTAACTTATTACTTTACCTGGTAATTATAAACACATGTTATTTGTTTATCTGTAAATTTAATTTAAGCTGTAACACCGAGAAAGTCATATTTAACAAGTTTCTTTTTTCTATTTAGTAACTTTATTTGACTGGCTCGGTGGAACAGTGGCTAGTGACCCAGGTTTACTACCTACGGTTCCAAGAGTCGTGGGTTCGATTCCCACTCGGGACAAATATTTGTGTGACGAACATCGGTGTTTGTTCCGTGTCTGGGTGTATTATTAAATATATTTAAGTATATTTGTGTATCCACTATTGATTCTGATACCCGTAACACAAGTGCTTAAGCTACTTACCACGGGATCAGATCAATGAATGTGATGTTGTTAAATATTTATATTTTATATTTATATTTATATATTTATATTTGCAAAAAAAAATCTAAAGAGTCGCATTATGTGCATATTACTTACATGTTTCTTAGCACAATTTAATATCATTATTGTTTTCATACTTGCTACGAGACTACGATGACGTAGCAATTATGTTAACTGTAGTTCGACTGTCACTCTACGGGTCGACAACGATATCTGTTATTGTTGTTTTAACACATAAAGAAATTCTTAGATGCAATAGACAACTAGCAAAAAATAGTTACGTAACGGTAGGTATTGATACACAACATACAACATATCGCTAGGTATTGATAAATAGAGAAAACACGCAAAACACAAGCGAATACACATTTCCGGCATTAGATATCCCATCACGTCATCGGAATCGAAACTGCCAACGCCATCCGGCGCCAATGGCCAAGCGCCCCGCTGAGCGCAGTGCCGCATTCGGGGGCGCGGGGGGCGCCGCGGGCTCGCGGCAGTCATGGCCCGCGCGCCCGCCGCCCCCGCCGCGCTCGCCGCCGCCCTGGCGCTGCTGGCCGCGCTCGTCGGTGAGTTCACACTTTCACATTTATCTCAAATTACGAATTCCAAAGCCGCGAAGTTTGAGGGAAATTAAAAAAAATCAGAAAAATCGAATCACGGCCACTGGCCGGTTTGATTTTTTTTTTGATTTGAAACGTCTGTGGAAAAAGTTTGTGTTTTGTTTTTGTCGGTCAATTGTTTAAGTGGATTTTTTATCAATTTACGTCGATTGTTTAAGATAATTATATATCAATAGTTTTAAAAAATGCAAACATTTTTAACGATTAAATTATAAGTTACAATATTTCGGTTGGTGCATTCAAAGTTTATGTGAATATGATGTAAAGTGCAGTAACGTTATTGCAAAATATAAAAAAATATTCTATGTAGCGTATAAATTGTAATTTTATTCCGTTTTAAAATACAATGTAGTCATAAACAATAAAAAAAATAAAGATGATTTGTTCATCGATAATTTATAAAGATAAAATAAAATTCATGAATAGTTTTACCTGCACCACTGCAATAAAAAAATAAGACAACCGTCTTGTAAATCTAGTAGAAAATGAATTTAAATGTACATACAAAGGAGAGAGCAGTACGACCTATCTGCATAATGAATGCATCGAGTTAAACTTCGTAAGCGGGGATGGGAAATGCAAGCAATGCATTAAGAAAGTGGATCGCGGCAACTTTTATAGACAATGAATGACGTGCACTTTTTGGAATGCACTTAAAATAAGTAATTAATTAAAAAACAATTTACCTTTTTTATTCATTTGGTACTTGTTATGAGTTTTCCACGAACTTGATATAAGAAATGGTCAGTATTACAAAAATGCATTATGCGTAATTATTACCTTAGTAGTTACTTTGATTTTCAGAATTATTTGTCTAACGCAATCCATGTCTAAAACAAAGTTATGCAAAATTTGATATAAACTTTTATCCATTATGGCAAAAATGCTTTTACTATAATGAAAAAAACTTCCTTCGCAATCACATACAATACGTCATATCATATCATTCTTCTTGGTAGAAACTTTTCGGAGCCAGCGCTGGACTCATATAACTAATGGTGTATTCTATTGATGTTTTATTTTATCCACATTTATATTTATTATAGATAGATACATAAAGGTAAGTGAAGCTTACAATTACCTGACGATTTATGAGTATGTATGTAACATTGTGTGTGTTTTAAGCCATTATAAATACCTTAAAGCTACATGGATACTATCAAAGTTATTTGACTTTCGCAATCCTTTACATTGATAATGTATGTAAACAAAAGAGTTATTAGGTCAAGTATCTCATTACAACTTCTTACTGTGGACGGTTCGATTACACTGCACCAAACATGGTCACGAGAAGACTACTATGTTAGATATGATTAAAGTATTTCGTTCCATTAGGTGTAATTAATATCCCTAATGTATTTATTTATTTATTATTATTGCACACTTATTTTAGGTTAGATAATAAATAGTAGAAACGACTTTATGGAACAGAATAAAATTCGTTTATTGACTACATTATAAACATTAACAAGTACAGGACGAATTACCTACTTACAAAACACAAAACTCAAATACACACATGCGACAGTGAGAAGAAGAACAAAGTTTTTTTTTCGTAAATATTACACATATGTAACTTGAAAGTAAATGAATTTTATACTTATTTACTAACAACAGGTTAAGACAATGTTTCCTCTGCGTTCATACCTAACTCTTCTGTGTTAGGATCCTACTTGTTAGAGTTAGCGTGGAGCGACCAAAAGTTACGCATTGAAACTGCACTGCCAACAGCGGTACCGCAGCGGTACTCCGCGTCACACTGGGAGTGTTGTATTACCCTCTCTTTGACTGGCCCGGTGGCGCATTAACTAGGCTGTGTCTCTTGCACCTGGGGTAGTGGTATTGACATTTTATTATGAACATCGGTACTTGTTCTTTGGATTAGTGTATGTCGTATGTGATATTGTCATTTGTTATTTATTTTGGGATCCCTCAACAGTGGCGAAACGAGGCATTTGGCTAACTTGGTTGACCATTGACGTTTAAAGTATTTTGTTAGTTGGCATGTTATACTTTATATGGGGTGCTTTTTAGGACAAAGGCGAACCACTAAGCACGTTCTTGAGGATAGAAGCGACTGTTTACATCGAATGAACACAATCCAAAAGGAAAACCAATCAAATACAACCAGGCTCTTTAAGTACCTCTATAGTTTCACAATGTCACCCCCACCGCTAGTAGTAAACATTATAAAATCACTGTTTTCGGTATAATTAAGCGATTGTTGCATGTCGCCGGCCATGGTATTGCCGTTACCATAGCGATACGGTGGGCCAATCAAATGCCTTGCCATTATAGTAAAACAGTTGGACTTTATTCAAGCTTGATTTATAAATCTCAACGTACGTTTAAAATTTAATGGCTCAACTAGTGTTTCTAATTTGAAGCTAAATTTTCTGTATTGAACTTAGATCACAATCATCGCCAATCACTCTTAAGTGAGAGTAGAGGTTACTCTACTCTATGAGTAATACTACTTTATGATTTTTTTGCTTTATAATCAAACTGAAAGTAAGATTGGCTAGTCCTTCGCCACCAGTAGACCACGAATCCAGTTTACGATAGTATTACTAAGACGTAGCCTTGTATGCACTTTACAACATACAATTGTAGGTAGGTAAAGTACTAAATAATATTTCAAGCGTTGTTATGGATACTAAAGTAGTTCCACAATTTTTCTGCAGTTGGCATTTCCATAAATACCTAGTTTGTTTATTTGGGCGAGCGGCTCAGAACATAATTTATTGCTATGATACGAGAACATACTTCTGAATGTAAGCGTTTGTTTATTTATGAGTTACTTATGAACCTAGCTGAGGAGTATAATGTTTATTCCAGATAATTGAATATTATTACATACAAACCATATCAGTTGTATCTCGGAGACCTGAAGTCAGTCTTGACCTCCGTATCACAGCCACATAATTATACCTACCTAAACATTGTTTGATTTAATGAAACCGTCCGTTAATCACTAACCTATTGAAGTTAATTAAAACCTAATCTAGGAGTACATGAAGCGCCGAAATTATGTAAAAACGATTAAGTCCTTATTTCATCCACAGCAGTTGTAAAACGTTGAGTTTTTTAACTGTTTTACAATTATTTGATTTTATTTGGTGCTCTTTAAACCATTCTCTCAAAAAGTCAGGAAAAGATAAGTTACTATTCACTAAATGGTGGGTATTGCTTTTTAAAAATTCAAACTATATCATATTCATTGACGACTAAGTATTTTATAACATTTGCACACGTTCACCGCGATAATATTGCGATAAAAGTCCATTCCAGGAACCATAAAAGACATTACTTAATTTAATTTCTCATTTCCTAACTACGCCCGCCTGCGATCCAAGCGCATTGATTTTAATTGTCACAGAAATCTCGTATCTCCGAGCGCCCAGCAAGAATTAGAAGAATTAAATTGTCAGTTCACGACCACTATTGGGCTATTTTTGCTTCGTTTGATGTAAAATATCCAGCCGAAATTTTTGTGGTTTATTTTATTAAACTTATGCTGACTGGAGCTTTGCCTCGCATAGTAAAAGAAACACGGTTACTTCCCTTATTTTTAGGGGCGACAGCCTACCGCTTCCCTGCATGTCCGGTTATGATGACGAGGCTATTTCAAGCAATCATCGTAATCGATTAAAAAAAATAACAACGTTTTTCTTTTATTAAAGCGGAGGACTATTCGTTTAATATTCTGTTTCCTCCCTCTAAATTTTTTTAGATACTGATTTATTTTATTTTTTTATTTATTATTAAAACAGAATGAGCTAAACAACTATTTTTACACTCTGACCCACAAGACAATTTACACTGTCTGACTGCGGGACTGGTCGAAGCGATTCTATATAAAAAAAATATTAAGCGCAAGAAATTGGGTTATAATTAACACAGTAATATATAATGAGGTTTATGTATCTCACAAAATTACAATAAGTATTTAAAAACGAAACTAATTTAAATAATAAAATTATTGTTAAACATTATGCGGTTATCCGCATGATAACGTGCGTACTTGCAATCATATTAATCTGTTTCTCTTAACCTGCAAAATCGAGCAGTGGAATCTTAGTCTAAGACAAAGAAAACGCTGAATCTGAATTAGGTCGCCTAAAATGTCTCACATACTGTAATACTATCCAAAACCCGGTCCAAGGCCACAAAACAAGGGCATAAGGGAAGCCCGGATGAATGGAAGACATAAATCTCCCTCCCGGAATTGGGTCGCCCGGATCAGACAAATACTCGCTAGTTGGGAGTCATTGTTTTAGTGGTTAACTACGTCATCACTTTAGTTTTTGCGACTTGGTACGGCCCTGTATGGTACGGGTGTTGTTTTTTTTCTCTTAACATGTTTTCTTATCTGTAAGGGTAATACGTACGTACAGCGAATGGAGTATTTATGGTTGAAAGAGTAGGTAACCTGTGTCGACTAACTACTTCATTTAAATGAAAATCTCAGTGTTTAATCTCATAAAATCCTGGCTATGTATGAATAAATAGAAAGAAATAGAAACCCTTAAAAGTTAGTTTCCAAAGTAGTGTGTTAAAAATATAGTGTAGTCTATTTACATACACTTTTAAAAGGGACTAAATCCAATTTAAAATTTACGTCAAAGCGTGTCGCAAAAAAAAGAACAATAAATAAAAAAGTTTGACTTACTGTTTAGTTTTGTCACAAACTTTCGTAAATAGGCAGCATTCCGTTGTTTGCCCCACCAGGAATGCCTGACTGTGGACAGACGGACAGCGAGACAATATGCCGAAAGAATTATTATATTCAACCCTTTTATATCATGGCTCATTCTGCTTGCCGCTTCCCAGTTTAATATCGAACGGCCATAAATACTTGTTTCATTATTTAGCGCCAGCAAAAACAGGAGCTGTTGCCAATTTTTCAAATCGATAACGTTGACTCAAATCATCAGATACCTACGCGTTGCGCTTATATATTTTCTGTGATTTTATAGTTATAATTGAACCTATAATTGATTGAATGTCGCTAAATATCAGTGCTGGAGCAATCAAGCAATGCTTAACGCAAAAACAAAGAATAAAATCTTCTTTTTCAAAAACCATTTTGTAACAAAGAGAAAGTGATATCAAGGAGCTAGCAAGTGATGGCCTTGGACAGAAAGCGGTGGACAGGTTTGGAGAAGACCTTTGCCCAGCAGTGGGATGATACAGGTTAATAAAAAAAACGATAGGTATCTATACCTCTCTTTTTAACCGACTTCAAAAAAAGGAGGAGGTTCTCAATTCGTCTGTATGTATAATATTTTTTTTTTTTTTTTTTTTTTTTTTTTATGTATGTTCACCGATAATTTCGTCAATTATAGACGGATTTCAAAAATTTTTTTTTGGTTGGATAGAGTTCACTTCCGAGGTGGTCCCATTTTCACCAGTCTCGGATCTGATGATGGGATCCAGGAGAAATCGAGGGCAACCTTCAAATTTTATAAGGACATGTACCGCGCTTTGCATATTATCTGAAGTCATATTGGCATTTGCTTCTGGCTATCATAATCTTATGATGCTGAGCTGATGATGGAAGGTCAACTCCTTAATAGTTATGAGTAAAAGAATAATTATTTCAATACTGTATACATATTAAGACTACTAGTTATAATATCAGTAGCATTACAGGTGAGCTAAACTATTAGGTTGACCAGTCTAGGATCTGATGATGGGATACAGGAGAAATCGAGGGCAACCCTCAAATTTTATAGGCACATGTACCGCGTTGTACATATTTTCTGAAGTTATATTGGCATTTGCTTCAGGCAATCATAATGTTATGATGCTGAGCTGATGATGGAAGGTCAACTCCTTAATAGTTGGGAGTAAAGGGATAATTCTTTTAAATCTGTGTACATATTGATTCTACTAGTTATAATATCACTGAACTAATAGGGTGTAAAAAAATGTAACACTAAAAAGGATGAAAAAAAATTGTAAACAAAAAAAAAACCGCCTTCAAAAACCCGACTCACTAAAAATTACAAAATAATATAATACGTAATAACATTAATCTGGGTATGAATTTGATATGTTGTTGAAGGCGGTGCCAATAAAAATTTTGAGGAAAACTGCATATGAAATATAAACGGCACCGCCTTCAACAACATATCAAATTCATACCCAGATTAATGTTATTACGTATTATATTATTTTGTAATTTTTAGTGAGTCGGGTTTTTGAAGGCGGTTTTTTTTTTGTTTATTTTAGCCAATTAGCTGAATCATTCTTCTTTCCATTAGCCAACCTATTACGTATACAAAATATATCGCACAGGAAAACCACCACGGAACTAAATAACGCTCAGAATTGCAACGAAACGTAAACTAATTCGGTTTCGTTCGGAGAGTGCTAATTTGTGACTCGCTACGTAACTAAGCGACGAGTGGTACAAGGGTTAAAAGGGGTTTATTTTTAACATCTATTATTATCTATTTGTACTGTAACGTCTATTACTTGCACAAACAACACATATATTTATATGAGTAAAAATGAGTGCATTGTTCGAGGCATAACTTTCGAACTACGACTACCTTACTAAATTGGATTTTTTTTCATATGTTATTATTAGGTAAACTTTATTTAGAAAAGTTCACGTTAAAAAATTGTAAACAAAAAAAAAACCGCCTTCAAAAACACGACTCACTAAAAATTACAAAATAATATAATACGAACATTAATCTGGGTATGAATTTGATATGTTGTTGAAGGCGGTGCCAATTAAATTTTTGAGGAAAACTGCGTGAAATATAAACGGCACCGCCTTCAACAACATATCAAATTCATACCCAGATTAATGTTCGTATTATATTATTTTGTAATTTTTAGTGAGTCGTGTTTTTGAAGGCGGTTTTTTTTTGTTTACAATTTTTTTCATCCTTTTTAGTGTTACATTTTTTTACACCCTATTAGTTCAGCTCACCTATAATTCTGCTGATATTATAACTAGTAGTATCAATATGTACACAGATTTGAAAGAATTATCCCTTTACTCCCAACTATGAAGGAGTTGACCTTCCATCATCAGCTCAGCATCATAACATTATGATTGCCAGAAGCAAATGCCAATATAACTTCAGAAAATATGTAAAACGCGGTACATGTGCCTATAAAATTTGAGGGTTGCCCTCGATTTCTCCTGGATCCCATCATCAGATCCTAGACTGGTCAACCTAATAGTTTAGCTCACCTGTAATGCTACTGATATTATAACTAGTAGTCTTAATATGTATACAGTATTGAAATAATTATTCTTTTACTCATAACTATTAAGGAGTTGACCTTCCATCATCAGCTCAGCATCATAAAATTATGATAGCCAGAAGCAAATGCCAATATGACTTCAGATAATATGCAAAACGCGGTACATGTCCCTATAAAATTTGAAGGTTGCCCTCGATTTCTCCAGGATCCCATCATCAGATCCAAGACTGGTGAAAATGGGACCACCTCGGAAGTGAACCGTATCCAACCAAAAAAAAATTTTTGAAATCCGTCTATAATTGACGAAAATATCGGTGAACATACATAAAAAAAAAAAAAAAAAAATATTATACATACAGACGAATTGAGAACCTCCTCCTTTTTTTGAAGTCGGTTAAAAATAAGGCGATACGAGATTTATCGGGTCAGCTCGAAAATGTGTAAGTCATGTCCGATCGATTGCTGTTCTCGATTCTGATGCTACTTATATTCATTTTCATTTGCCACTTTTCTATACCGTTGTTTGAATGCCATGTAACTTGCCAAAATGTCATTTTGATATTTAAGAAATCAGAAAACAATTACTGCTTTCTTCTTTCGCGATCCCCAATCATGGAAGAATTGAACCGGTCTGGTTCATATCATCTACTGGCGTGTGTTGGAATGCACGTCTGAAAGCGGTTAACACCACAAGGGCGTGCGGTTAATGCAGTTGAAATACTCCTCACCTGAATCTCTTAGCTTTCCTAATGTCTTTCCTCTCCTGATTAATTATCTGTGCCCGACAGGGTCTATAAGAACCTTTATTTAAGCAACACCTTTTGTACATTATGGGAAAGCAATAAATATTTTTTGAGTTTGAGTAAGATATTCCATCATACTTAATATTCAGTATACGATAAACTGTGTGAAGTCGAGTATAATCGTTCTAATTAATATGTCAGCGTCTTCAATAGGAGCTGTGTGCCGTTTCGCTGTCGTATTGTAGCGCGCCGCACAATCACAATCTGCCGCAGGAATGCCGGCCCTTTTGTTGCAGGGCCCTTTATCTACGTCTTTATTCATGGCTTTGCCAACCGTACGTGTACGACTGACGGTGAATAATTCGCCAAATAAGCACTGAGATTGTGTGTACTTTAGGAGCCTTAATATGTTTAGAAGTCGTTTCGGAACAATCTTTGTTTTGTTTGTTTCCATAATGGCTCGGTTATCCTGATTTTTGTTGTTCTTGTGGTGTGTTATATTTAATTATTTTTACACCTAAATGGTAAGCAATTCGCACTTGGCAAGCACGATTGTCTAAGGTCTGATCGCTTTAGCCAGGGTTGACTCGAGATTATGCTAAGGGAGCAACCTACTTGATGTTGTTTACTTCTAAGAAACTTTATTTTGTCAAGGTTATAATAGTTCATGAATATACGAGCCATAAATAGTAATAAAAACAAATATATTTACTACACTTGTCAGATGCTCAATACTTATACAATTAACAGTTTCTTTATTTCATAACAAAAAACGAGATAAACCATTTGTAACGTGCATACCGTATGTATGTAGACAGGGGTCCAAATATTGCGGTATTCCAAAAGCCCGCAGTATGCGCTCCCTCCGACCCTCACAGACCCTCCTAGATCCTCCAGCCTCGCTGATCCCTCCCTCGTCAAGCAGCAGACGTGGTGAATAATAGACAGTTGTTACAGTCGTGACACGGCACTATTTCTCAGAAGTCTAGGGAGATTTGGAAGCTTTTCTACCCTAGCATCTATTCTCGAATATAAACTGTAAAGTTGTGGTTTACAAAAAACCAAGGTAATCGAATCAAATGTCACGGCTCCTGTTAGTAGTGACATGGTTAAATTCTATCTGTGATTTGGAATCTAGATGCAATATTGAAAATGAAATAAATTTATCACTTGTTAAAATTATTGTAATTTGTTGAACAAGAAACGTACGTGTCAGACATACGTAATGTCTGACATTAAATCCTAGTTAGCTGATCTTATTTACCTACTTACCAATAATAATATTGGGCCTTCGCCAAAACAACATTCTCAATCATATAAACACCCAAATATCTGTGTTACACACGTAGATTGGGATAACACCGGCGTCCTCAAGTCTAATCCCGCGACTGCACTCACACGGTCAAGGTCAGCTATTCTCAACCCGTGCACTGATGGTAAACATTAAGGTAGAGTTGGGTAACGCAGTGATTTTTATTCCGCTAACTACGATGGTAGCTTGGAGTAGGTTTTCATCATCACCGGACTTGAAGGTAGCGGATGGCTCTCGCACCTAATATTTTTTTTAAGCGTCGACTCAATAACTCAAGCACGTTATATTATAGAGCTCCGACTCATTGAGTTAAAATATTAGAGCCATATAACAGCTTTTTTAAAAGTCTGGAATGGATAGTTTTTATTGAGTATTGTTTATTTATCTATTATATATTTGCGATAATGTATGGGTGTAATTGGCATATATTGTGATGTTAAACAAAACAAAATTAAGCAAACCGTAGGATTCGGACTCTACATAGTGGCCACAGATGATTAATAATGCATGATTAGAGCATTTTACAGAGCTCGTAGCCTTGTAAAACGACACTAACGTCCGATTTTCCGAAAAAAAATATGCATAACATATTATAAACATAAGTTTTATCAGTAAAATTAGTATACATTTTTGCTATATTTATCTACCCATATAATACACGTCGCAGTAAAATAAGTTAACTCAATTTGCCCATTACCCGTCTCTACCAAATGCGTGCGCGCGTGTGTACTATTCTTACGATCACAGACGGTTAATTTAATTTAGTTAACATTCTTTGTAATATTGGATTATATGTGCACTTGGCCTTTTGAAGGGCTCTCGATATTTTTTCGAGATAGCCATATACCATGCCATTTTTAATGACAGTCGCAAGAGTTTTCAAACTAAACATTAGGTAAAAAGTATCTACCAATTTTACGGGATGATGTTTTGAGACAACTACTGTAATAAATTAACAATAATCATTGAACAAACATAATCAAAAAATGACTTTACTTAGCACCAGCAGTATTGATTGAGGCAACGTCGCGTGACAAACAGATGTCACTCCGCAAAGTTATGTTTTACAGTCATACTCGTCCCTCATAACTTCATGGAATGGCGAAGGACAACTCATTATTTAAACCTACCTCACACTGCTCGATATATCGAGTAACAACGCAAGGTCACTACAAAATGTGCCAATAAGTATTAAAAAAATGGTCCCTTAAATATTTCCAAAAAAGGATTAAAATTAATTGCTTCTGCTGTTAAACAGCCAGTGCTAGGTTAAGCACTTAAAAAAAAATTACACTGATCTCTTAAATTTTAACCCTAACAAAAAAAATTATAAACGACACGTGGTTCCAAACATTTGAACAATTTGAACATGCATATTTTTACTATAGCAAAATATGAAAACCATTTTACCTTTATCTTTTCTTTAGGTATATAATTCCAAGCCAAACAATTTTACGTATCTTGGATCAGGTTACACCAGATTGGAGCACTAAGTAGTTGTCGGTACTTTGATCTTTATCCAACACTGAGGTAAACAAATTAATGTAAATTATGTAGATTACTTTAAACGCTTAAAAGCTTAAAATATGTTTTTTTGGTGCAGCATTACAGAAGCTCTACCTACCTAGCAACTTTTATAGGTCGGTATTTAGCTGAAAACAGCAAAAGAAAGGAAAAAACAACGTAACTATTCCTCCATTTTGTTTCCGTGACTTCCAAATACGTGAAACAGGTCAAGTCCGCCCGTCTAATGACACGAAATATTATATTCAGCAGTGCAGCCTTCAGCCTTGCAGGCTTCGACGGTAATTCAGCACTTTCTATTGTAAAACGAACAATGTTAAAGTTGGCCGGATGAGGTGAGTGGCAAAAGCCTTCGTTCCTATTGTAATGGATTGCCGCTAATATTTTATCAAAGCTCGATTTGTGGTACGTCACGGTTGAGAACTTTGATCTTATTCAGTTTAACTTTAAATTTAAATCTTATCTTGAATCGGTAACCGTAATCGACGAGCATGCGTGAAGAGGTTAATGGATGTAGAAGAAGCAAAAGTGGTGTGCCAGGACCGTAGTAGCACTTGGCAGGAAGTGATCTCTGCCTACCCCTCTGGGAAAAAGGCGCGATTTTATCTATGTATGTATGTATGTATCTTAAATCATTACATGTATTTTTTAAAAGCGATTTATTCATGTTTAGTATTCACGTGGATACGTGGATACGTGACGTAAGGAAAAAATGGATACCCTATATTTGTACACTTTAGGTAAAATACATAGGTACTCCTAGTTACAAAACTATACATAAGTCTTGTTCAAAATGTCGCTGACCTAAAATAGGTACGCATTCGTTTCGGTAACTATTTTAGGTTTTCTTTTTAAAACAGAATAAAGTATTAACTAAGCTCGGTCATCGACCCCTTATTAATATATCAGTTCTCGCTGGCGACTGAAAAACAATCGAACATCTATTTTCACCTGGCGCTTGTGGTTAAAAGGGTCTCACTACCTGTGATACGTAGAAGGTACGTGAAATATTGGTACGAAAATAACCTTTGATATTTAGTCAGTCTACATTTTTCATTGATTATACTTTCTAAAGTTGAAGTAATTCGAGTTTAGTAATTTAAAGAAGTTTCATTCCGAAAATAATTGAGGAAACGTATTCTTTCTGTTTTAAATTTCAAGTTTCAACACAGAACTTCTAGTGCTATTCACTTCATCCATTTAGATTCATTCAAAATGTAACCATAATAACCCAGCCATTAGAATGTAAACACAACTCGGAAACCGGAAATGTATTAAATTTAATAGTTTCCGAGATTGACATGGCGGCGACCAGCGGCGTCCGAAGCTCAGTCCATTAAATATTTACTGAATTGATGATTGCCGCTCAAGATACCCGAGTGTAAACCCGCTCGACTGGAATCAAATCATCGATGAGCATGATCAACTGGAACGAGAGCGTTTATAAAACATGGAGACTAGTGAAGTGTAAATTGGACAAAGTCTAATTTTGAAATCACTACAAAGCAAACTCGCTGCCCGCATCTGTCTGTATGTACGAGTATGTATGTATGTTTAATACTTTGAAACTTCGCAAAGGATTTTGATGGGTTTTTTAATAGATAGAGGGGATTCAAGAATAAGTTTTTTATGTATACTAGTAATAAAACTTGTATTTTGGCGACGGACTGATTAAAACTAAGTTTAATAAACTTGTTTCTTGATGTAAATAATCCAAGATCTTCATTTCTAGCGGTACTGCCCGCGACTTCATTCGAGTAAATTTAAGTTTGCCATCCCGTTTACATCTATCTATACTATAATAAAAACGTAGAGGCAAAAATTCTTGTACTTTTCTTAGAAACGCAAAAAAACCAGTCAGGGATATGTTTTGAGAGTAGTAGAACACAACCCCATACTTAGAAAAAAAATTGTATCTCTGTCTGTTTGTTTGTTTGTTTCGACTGACCTCCTAAACGGCTGAACCAATTTAAATGAAAGTTTACACGAAGGTATTTTAAACTCCGGAAAAATGCATAGGATACTTTAAATCACTGACAGTTAACTGGTTCCCGTGGGATATTCAAAAAACCTAAATAAATGACTGATCTCTGAAACTATTTCACCGATTTAAATGAAATTTTGCATGGTGGTATCATACATCCCCGGTCAAGATCTTTTATACTTTTAGTCACAGAAATTCCTGTAGGATAGTTAAAAATCTAACTTTATTAGATCACGTACAACAATAGTAAAAGTATATTGACCAAAATAAACCTTCTGACTAGGACTATACGGACTACTTTATTGAGCAAAACGTCATAGTAGGGGAGGTAAATAGCTAGATTTGCAGTTTCTCGAACGACATGGAATCGGAATAGAAAGATTACGCTAAATAAGAAAAAAGTTTATTACACTTTCTTCATAAGTGGGGGGACAGCGATTAACACCTGGTAACAAGCTGTTGAAAGAAAAAAGTTAATTGACCGTGTCAGTCATTCAAAGTGCATGTTAAATAATCCCTAAAAAGTGTCATTGTAACGATTTGGACCAGAAAGTTATAATTAATCTTTGTGTCTGTTGAAAAACACATAATCTTGAGGGACTTCAGCGTATTACATTTTTATGCAGGAGGTTCAAGTTGATATCAAAGTCCTGCTGTATAATAATCTGTCATTTTTTTTCTTAACCTGTATCATCTCACTGCTGGGCAAAGTATTCTTCAAACTCATCTACTGCTCTCTGTCCAATGCTAGGACTTTCCAGTTCTTTGATACATGGACAAGATCGTCATACCACCTTTTCTTGGGTCTTTCTCTTCGGCGAAAATCGTCTTCAGGCACGCGATGTGTAACGATTCTGGTCCATCTATTGTTCTTTATCCTGCAGACACTCCCCGCCCATTGCCACTTCAGTTTTGACTAAAAACAACAACAGTACGGGAGTGGATGGTGTTAAAATTTATTTTATCTTTTAACCTAATACCTATGATACTCCACTCCATAGCTCTTTGAAAAACCTTGAGCTTAAACTTCTGATTTTCGGTGATTGGCCATGATTCTGCCCCATATGTTAGGATAGGCAGTATGAAAATGTCGATGAGTTTGTGGTTCAGTGATATAAGAAGGTCACCCTTCATATACCCATTCATAGACCAGAAGCTTTTCCAGGCGTTGTCTGCTCTACGGAGTATTTATTTGTCCTGCCTGTTTTTGAAGGAGGCTGCCTAGCCCAATTTTATACTCCTCTATATATTGCTTTACCTGCCTGTTGACTGCTATCCTATCGTTGGTGCTGTTGGTTACGACCTTGGTTTTGGATCTATTCATCGTCAGTCTAACCTTAAAGCTTTCTGCGCTCAGTTGTTCGAGCATCAACTCGATTCCTGTCCAGGTATACTTATTTGCGATGAGGAAAATGTCATCTGCAAAGCGAAAGTTTATGAGTCATCTATCCCCTACACTTATTCCTTTTGTTGCCTAAGAATATTATAGTGATCTGAAGACTTCTTGGAGCGTTCTACTGAAAAGCTTTGGTGATAGGGAGTCACCCTGTTTAACTCTTTTTTGTATTTTGAATGTCAGGCATTCAGTGTGCACTAAATATTTGTCTTTATGGGTCTACACGCGTTATTAGGAGTAGCAAATTACATAGCTACTTACTGCCCGACGTTTCGACTGGGTTACACCAATCGTGGTCGCGAGCGAACTGCATTCAGTGTGCAGTTTGATATCGGCTGTGCTTTGTTGGTTAATGATTTGGAGAATTTTTATGTATGTGTGTTCGACGTTTTGCTGAAGAAGAGAAAGCCAATTGGGTTGATGTGGGTGATACCGTCAAAGACTTTTGAAATATCCACGGAGATCAGGTACAGAAGTTTATTACATTCGCTAAATTTCTCTTTTATCTGGTTTTCGGTATGGAGGTGGTCAGTTGTCCTATATTTGCTTGCTGGCTTGCATTGCTGGTTTGTGTTTTTCCAATTGATAGGCTGTTCGGTATTATCTGCATGTTCATATAGAAGGATATCGATATTCTAAGCATACAAAGGGGAATTTATAAACATTCACGTAAAAATGTTGAATATTATAAAGTTCAATTTAAAAATCTTACAAGACAAGAGTCTGTGTCTGACTCAAACATCAAGACTGCAAAACCCCCGTTGGGCTCCCCAACTATCACGTTTTTAACTGGCAAGTCATGTCAAATATTGTCAGATTTGATATGACATGAGTGTTTAGTTCTTTGTTAGCAATATTGCTTCAAATACCAAAAGTAATTAATAAGTTCAATTTTATTAAACTTGCGTTTTAATGTTATTATCTCATTGTTTCATTACGAGTACAATACAATCTAGGAGAAACAAAGTAGCAAAGCAAATACTAATATAATTCGTCACATGGCGACACACATCCTTTGTAGATACTTTAAGGCAGTGGATCGGTAGTTTGTATTTTTTACCTTTTGAAGTCATCCTGATATCAAACATCAGTTTTGTGTACTAACTACATAGGTACAGTATGCTGTTTGCAACCATTGAAACCTGTTTCTATCAAATAAAATAATGTTTTAACGTGGTTTTATAGTTCTAAAATGTGAAACATATTTTGTGAGTTCTAGCTACCACTCTCCTCATCTGGCTATAGCCTTGCTTGGACAATAAAATATTGGGCGAGTGAATCCTCTTTTTTATCGCTGGCCGATTTGTAATGAAAAATGTAGTATGTTGTGTATCACCTATTAATCAGTAAACAATTTTAGGCTCTTTCCTGGATATTAATCTAATCATTGCTAAGTTTAATTATATTTTCTTTTCATATAGTTTTTTATAATTTATGTCGCTTTATTTATTTTACCTGTAATTACTTTAAAAAATGCTTCCTAAAATCAAAATGCTGGCGAAAGTTACTATTCCACGCAGACGAAGTTGCGGGCATACTGTACCTATGTAGTTAGTACACAAAACTGATGTTTGATATCAGGATGACTTCAAAAGGTAAAAAATACAAACTACCGATCCACTGCCTTAAAGTATCTACAAAGGATGTGTGTCGCCATGTGACGAATTAATACAATCTTTGTCCCAAAAATAACAAAGAAAAAAAAGAAGGCATCACAATTTGGTGCAGAAGTTCAGAAGTTATGCTTGTGTTTATATTTCGGGGAATAATTTGTATTTATATTCTATACAAAAACAAATGAAATCAGCATAATAGCTAAGAAATGTTCTTCAAATGTTCTTTATGTGCCCCTTAAGCGAGCTAGTTTCCGTCACCTACCAGCATTAAGCCCTTAGCTGTCAATCTACCGACCACAGAGTGATCAATCTCACCTCCATCCGTGCCTAGACAAGACGTCGCGAAGGTTTAGTTTTAAGCCTCACCGAGAATTAATTAGTCTTTTGATTAATGTCCGCGATCGGCTCTAGGTTCACACAAGCAATTACGATCACAAAGGGACTATAAAAATGCTCCGATGTCGTAACGGCGAATATATGAGAGCAGTGGGGCTACCATGAGTTTAAAACTTACGCGCTCGATATCGCCTACGTAAATATGTCTATGAAAAACTTGTACAGCGCCGCCTGGTGGTTACGCGAATAACTACAATCGGCCATATGAAAAAAACAACTCGATAGGTTTTTAACGTACGTAAGTTTACGATAGCCAACTCATGGTAGGCCTTCAGATATGCCACATTAAAGTTTTTTGCCATATTAAGCTAAGATAACGCTGTTAAAAAAAAAGAAGTATTTGAAGCGGAAGCTCCCCAGATCATCATTATTTAAGGAAATGGATGGAAATTATATATTAAGATACACATATTACACACACTTACAAAAAAAACAGATTTCTGATGAACAAAATAATCAATTATCCTGATTATAAATAAATGTATGCACTTATATAATTTTAAACTGTCATGGTTACACACATTAGAAAACTGAAACTGTCCGGGATATTTACCATGTTGTATAATGTATGCACATACTTCACTCAGAATGGGGGAATGGGGCCCTACCAAGATCTTTGGGCCCAAGCCAACCTCACGTGCAAGTACGTACCCCTGCTGACCAACGAACGAGGCCCTGGCACCAGCTTTCCCTCCGGGGTTGGGTGGTCGGACGGCAGTCGCTCCCGTAAAAGTGAAACACGCCACTCAACAATGGAAGGAAAAATCAAGAAAAGTGCCAGGAATAGGGCGCCGCCGCAAAACGGCGCGCAGGAGTTTCGCCCGACTCCTGTGGCAAGTGGGCAAGGGCTACCGCGCTGGGGACGGACGCGGCTAAAGAAGTTAGCCCCAACCCCACGGAAACTCCGCTTCGCGACGTGGAACGTGGGCACGCTTACCGGTCGCGCGAGAGAGCTGGCCGACGTACTCACCAGGCGGAGGGTGGCAGTGGCGTTCCTGCAGGAGACTCGGTGGAAAGGCAGCAGATCCCGGGCCATTGGGAATGACTACAAGCTGATCTACACAGGAGCACCTAGTGGAGAGAACGGGGTTGCGGTAGTGCTGTCCGGGGAGTTGCAGGATGACGTGTTGGAGGTGAAACGCTACAGCGACCGCTTAATGGACGTAACGGTGCTTATCGAAGGGGTTACGACCCACTTGATAAGCGCATACGCTCCACAGGCTGGTTGCAGCGACACCGAAAAACCTTCATTCTGGGATAGACTTGGAGAGGTGCTGCGTGGAATCCCACCATCTCAGGGAGTTGTTCTGGGGGCGATCTGAACGGTCATGTGGGTGAGGAGCCTGAGGAGTTCGAGCGTGTTCATGGTGGCTATGGGTTCGGCAGACGCAACGCTGAAGGGGAGAACATCCTCCAGTTGTGTTCGGCTGCCGACCTGGCTATTGTGAACACGTTTTTCCAGAAGAGGCCTGAACATTTAATCACCTACAGGAGTGGGCGGCACGCTACCCAGATCGACTTCCTACTCACTAGGAGGCACCACATCGGCAAAGTAGTCAACTGCAAGGTCATACCCGGAGAGAGTCTCACTGCACAACACCGTCTACTTGTCATGGATCTCTGCGTGAAGCCCAAAGCCAAAAGCTTTGAGCGCTGTCGGCGTCAAATAAGGTGGTGGCGGCTTGACGAAGACAAATCCCAGGTGTTCGTCTCAGCTATCGGCGACAAGTGCGCTGAGGCTGAGAGCGAATCAGTTCAGAACCACTGGGACAGGATTCAGGCAACCATAACCGAAGCGGCGAAGTCAGTGCTTGGCACGTCTAAGGGTGGACGCAAATTTGACAAGGAGACTTGGTGGTGGAACGACGCAGTCCAGAGGGAGACTAGGGTGAAGAAAGCCTTCTTTAAAAAGTGGCAAGCGTCCAACTCTAACGAAGATCGCGACGCATACAGGTCCGCAAAACGTGCAACAAAGAAAGCTGTTGCCAGAGCCAGGCGAGCCCACCTACAGCCGCTCTACGATAGGCTGGAATCGTCTGAGGGGCAGAAGCTTATCTATAGATTGGCACGTTCTAGGGTCAAAGCGGCACAGGATATCTCCAAGTGCCGCTGTGTTAAAGACCCTCACGGTGACCTACTATGCGAGGACCTCGCGGTGAAGGAGAGATGGCGCTCTTACTTCCACGAGCTGTTAAATAAACAGCATAGAGAAGTGCAGCCACCGGACCTCCCTCCGAATCTTGGACTTGTGCCACCGGTAACGCCTGAAGAAGTAGAGAATGCTCTTCGCCGCATGAAGAATCGGAAAGCTGTCGGAGCCGATGGAGTCCCCATCGAAGCCTAGAAGGCAATGGGTGGTCGTGGTGTGGGCATCCTAACTGACCTTTATAACCGCATACTCAGCACCGGCAGGATTCCTTGCCAATGGAGACTGAGTGTTATCACCCCGGTCTTCAAGGGCAAGGGATCAGTGCAAGAGTGCGGTAGCTATCGCGGTATAAAGGTCATGTCCCACACCATGAAACTATTCGAGCGGATAGTAGACTCTCGAATCCGTCAGGAGTGCACTGTCTCTGGATGTCAATATGGTTTCCGCCCCGGTCACGGGACTATGGACCCCGTTTTTGCCCTAAGAATCATCATGGAGAAATACAGGACGAAGAACACGCCTCTCCACTTCCTATTTCTGGACATGGAGAAGGCCTTCGACTGTGTTCCGCGTGCGATGATTTGGTGGGCCCTGAGGTCCAAGGGAGTGCCAGAAACGTATGTCGATATCATTAGAGACATGTACTGTGATTCCGATTCTGTAGTTAGGTGTTGGCGACACTTTGCCCTTCCGTATAACCGTCGGAGTACACCAAGGCTCCGTCCTGAGTCCGTTCCTCTTCAGCCTGATATTAGACGTATTGTCAGACAGCATCAGAGACCACCATGAGCAGCCACCATGGCTACTTATGTATGCTGACGATATCGCGCTGGTGGACTCGGACAGGGGACGGCTGGTGAGACGTGTTAACACATGGAAGGAATCGCTTGAGAACGGGGGTCTGAAACTCAACGTGGCGAAGACAGAGTACTTGGCCTGCAACACTACAGATCCCATGTCCGTCCGCATAGGCGAAGATACGGTCGAGCGCACGGACCGGTTCAAGTATCTGGGATCTGTACTCCACGCGAACGGCGACATCGACTCCGACGTCAAGGCACGCATTTCTGCTGCTTGGGATAAATGGCGGGAGGTGAGCGGCGTCACTTGCGACCCTAAAATGCCGGTTAAACTGAAGGGACAGGTCTATAAATCCATCATTAGGCCTGTTCTCTTATATGGTAGTGAAGCATGGCCATTACTTGAGCGGCACAAGCAGGAACTGCGGGTCACGGAGATGAAGATGCTGCGCTGGATGTCGGGAGTTACGCGAGCAGATCGCGTAAAGAACTCCCGTATTCGCGGCAGCCTTCATGTCCGAGACATCGCTGATAAACTGCAAGAGTGCCGCCTACGTTGGTACGGTCATGTTTTACGGAAACCGGCAAACTACGTAGGGAACAAGTGTCTAGCCATGTCGCTACCGCCGGGTCCCGGCAGAAGGGGAAGGCCCAAGAAGGCCTGGCTTGACGTCGTAGTGGATGACATGCGTGCCAACAAACTCTCCGTAAAGGATGCCGAAGACCGTGCGAAGTGGAGAGCTAGGAGTAGGAAAGCGGACCCCGGGCTCCGCAAGGATGCAACCGGGAAATCGCGAAGATGATGATGATGATACTTCACTCAGAATGGTAACTTTTGATGACTAGCTTTTTTTTATCAAAACACATTTATAGTAAAAATGGGTTCCTCATTAATTTCTAAAGTAATAAATATAACGCCTAAGTTAGCACTTCATATGTAAGTGATTACTGCACACAATAAAGTTATGAAACCGGCCATTATCCCGTTTTTATCGATATTAAAATACTTTGAATGGGCCCCCAGATAAAATATTACCGGAGTCGCTCCCGATGTCATGTAATGCTTCGTTAACTTCATCGAATTGTAGACTTGTCCTTGATGGAATTCCGTATAGTAGGGGAGGCGGGGGGAATGGGAGTCACTTAAGAAAAACTGTTTGTATTTTTCAGAAATAATCAGTCTTTAATTTTTCTTTGCTTAATCTTAAACCTATAACTAATGAGGAACATAGTACCACTAATAATTTTCAGCTGAAGTAATAAAAAAAATTATAAAAAATGAAAAACAAAAAACAAAGATTGACTCTCATTTCCCACCCATATGGGTAATGGGAGTCAGTCTCAGGTTCATCATATCCGGGACAAACCCCATGGGCCCACCCGCCACAAAGACGACAGCGATACCAAATTTCTCTTGCCTTTCCTTCTTCAAGGCATATCATACACAGAGACTAATCTCCACGTGCGTTCTCTGTGCTGGTGGGTGGCTTTATGTTTTCTATGTCGCTATCACTACTTTCATTATAGGGAACTTCTTCGTCTTCTGATACTCCAGATGAACTTGACTCAAATAAGTACTTTTTAGTTTTCATTGTTCTTTTCCTTCTTCCCTTTAGTTCGTTTTTCTCCAACCCCAACTTGCAATAGTCGTCTTCCTTTTCCAGTTTCTTGGCATCTGTAATGACCCTGATTACCCCAAATGATGGTTTTCGATTAAAATTTAAAAAATCATTTAAAAACATTACAAATTCAAATCAAACGAAATACTATCTCTAAATTCAATTATGACACAGCAACATAAAATAGTTAAAAAGATAAAAAAAGCTACAGTTAATACTTACATTATCGATTAAATTGTTGTAAATATTAGAGCGCCGCCTCCCGCGTGACACACACCTCGCTCCCGATGACGCGAGCGCAACTGGGGGTTGCCCGTGTTTACCGGCGCGCTAGGGATGCGGAGGGGGTTACCATGCGACATAACGTTAAACTGTGCAGCGTTTTATTTCGTTTATTTTAGATTGACTCCCGTTACCCACTGACTCTGGTTACCCCCGTCTCCCCTACCTATGCTTCTACGAGTAGAGGAGTATTAAATAGTTTAGGCAGTTTATTCAACTTTTAAATATTTTTTATTATACCGGAGCCGCTCTTAGATGACTGATTTGACACTTTTTAATTTATATTTTGCATTTATCCTTGTTAAGAGGAACATATTTAGCGAATCATAAAGAACAACTTTTAAAAATAAGACGTTATTTCAAAATGTCAAATGCACCAAATTATCTAATTATTTGTCTTTTATTACCTAAAATAATTGAATTATAAAAAGAAAACGTAAAATTTCCACTCTGTATTACGCTTTTACAAGGTTACGCCGTTTGACACGTTTTCATAGTGACGTAGTGGGTAATACTCACCAGGTATTTTTTAAAATAGGATGAAGGATTTAATAAGTATTGTATGTATTTTAAAAATAAATATATTTTTAAATAAGAACCTTCATTTCAATCTTCTGGATGTGAATAAATGTTTAAAAAAAAAAAAAAATTAGACCTTGCTTGGTTTCAAAGTGGAAATAACTGTTACTTATATGCTTCGGCAATTTTACCGTTGTCCCTCACTAGTGCAGTCAGTCTGACATGTGTCAAATCAGTCAACTTAGAGCGGCTCCGGTATAATATAGGCTATTGTTTAAGGCGAGTCTGATATTGGGTAAGTCCGACGAACTGTAGAATGATGTTAGGATTTTGTTTTGTCATCATCATCATCATCAGCCCATATACGTCCCCACTGCTGGGGCACGGGCCTACCCGCAACTAGGGCGATTAGGCCTTAGTCGACCACGCTGGCCAAGTGCGGATTGGTCGACTACACAACCTTAGAATTTCTTCTTAGGTGTGCAGGTTTCCTTCACCATTAAAGCGTCGAATGATGGTACATATGAATTGTTTTGTCTATCAAAAAAATCCTATCGCTGAAAACTGTTATGATTCTGTGGTAATACCTACTATTTAATCTATACAATTTTCATATTATCATCGTGGTTCCTACACATCAAAATCACCATTACCTTAACCGGTAATCCGACGGGCCATTATCCTCCTTATCCATATTAAAATACTTGTAATAAGTCCCCAGAGCCATACATCGCTCCGATGGCACCCTCAAGTATCGCTTCGTTTACTTCACTGGCTCACGGACTATGAAATTCTGTGGTTCCAGAGTATTCAAAACAATAAAAGGCTTAAGCGCGGTTGAAGCGACGTCTAAGTTATTGTTTAAGCGCTGTGATGAATGGCTGTTGTTGTTCAAACTGAAACGCCGTAAATCTATCCGATGGCTTTCCTCATATGGTTACAGTTTAGTAGATACCTACGGTAGTTCTAGACTCGGATACCTCTTGGCAACTTACCTACACTCGTTTGCCAGTTTGCTTAATAGATAAGACAAATGGCTTAAAAAAAAATAGGTATAAATATAATGTTATTTTATATACGGTACCAAACCAGACATTATTAAGATTTATTCATTACTTGTCTATTTAATAGGTATCAATTTGAAATGCTCTATTTATTCTACCACCATACGAATTATCCGTCAAATAGATTACCAATTGCTTCGTTATAACTTGTTACCTAGTAATCGTGTCCTCAATAACATCTTCCACAGATAGATAACATCGCTGTGTGTGATTCAATAATTACCTCTACTCGCGTCGATCATCAAACATCACAAAAAGTATGAAGTGTTTGTGCTAACTTTACTCATTATTACTTTGATACAGTGTGATTTGCTCAGGGGCCGTCGAAGATGGATAGTCTAAGTGTCATCACTACATAGTATAAAGCAAAGTCGCTTCCCGCGTCTGTCTGTATGTATGCTTAAAAATCTTTAAAACTATGCAATGGATTTTGATGGGCTTTTTTTAATACAGAGAAGAAGGTTTTTATGTAAAATAGCTGACCCGACAGATTTCGTCATTTCAAAAAAATGTGAAAAAGAAATGGGCTGTTTTTAGGGGTTTCCCGGCATTTATTCGTTTTTTTTTCTCGCCGTAAGAACCATCCTTGGACTTCAACGAACATTTAAAAAAAAGAATTGGTTAAATTGGTTCAGGCGTTGTTGAGTTATGCGCTTACCAACACATTTTGCGATTCATTTTTATATTATAGAAGATATACCCGAAGCCAACCGAGGGCGGGTTGCTAGTTTTGAATATAAATCTAACTATCACTGAAGTGAATAAAACTAACTTAAAAATAACCTTCTTGGATATCATTCAAATTACTCCTGATTTGAAATCGCAAAATAATTTATAGCTTCGCGGCTTCATACTAATTTCTAATTAGAGACAAACGATAACACAATGACTCGAAACACAGGTTATGTGAAGTGAGGCGCGCCGCACCGGAGGTTTATGAAAGCAATTGATTATTTAATGGAACCATGGGAGCGTGCAAATGGAAAACGCTAAATAAAACCGATTCAAAACGAGACCGCTCATCGGGTCCAATTATGGGTAGGTGTGATGTGATCAAATTCCAAATCAATTCTGAATCAAAAATACTTCATTCATATAGGCTTTTAATTGGATTCTGCAACACATCAATCGTATGCCAGGACCGTAGCACATGGCAGGAAGTGATCTCTGCCTACCCCTCTAGGAAAAAGGCGTGATTTTATGTATGTATGTATCAATCGTAAGGTTCTGCCACAGGTCTGGAATACCTGTTCGACCGAGAAAACTAAATTTGTAATCGTTAAAAATTTATGTGCAACTGCATCGATGATGCAAGTAATACGTCACGACTTTTGTATCCAATAAGACTTTTTTTACATTGTCGGTTTACTAAACTCTATGGTTTTATTCAGTGAATAAAATGGCACATAAATCCTGAAAGGTCCTATCCTAAATTCTATCCTATATCTTGCTAACGGTTGCCAACCCTATTGAGAAATGAATCGTATACCAATTCCCAGTTGCGCCAATTAGACTTACGTAGTGGGAAGAGTTACTACATAGTTATTCATGAACTCGTATCTCACGGGACTATCAATGCAATCTCATTAATCTTTTGGCGCATATACTAACACGCTTTTAGTTAACTATGCTAAGTCAAAGAAACTTAACTTTAACCTACATCTACCTGCTATCCACTATGGTAGCATAACGTAATCAATAATGATCTCTTTAATCACTTATCTGTTTAAATTCATCAATGACAGACATTTTAGTGACCATCAGGATATTAAAGATGACATACGCAGCCCATACATTTGGGGATCACTTAATGTAAGTGACGTATGATAATAAAATCAATCAGGCTTTCGTCTTTTAAGTTTTGAGGACAAAAGTTACAAAAACATACTATAAGTACCTACTCATACTACTAAATCTTGTTCGTTGTTGTTCATATGTGGGTATAAAGGTAGATTGCCGTGATAAGTGAAGCAGCTTTTATTATTTGATTCAAAAGAAACCATGCTTTTAATTTAAAAGTGGCCATAGAGAAATAAATTATAGGTCAAAATTGACGGACAGAAACAATTGACGGCCTCTGCACTCCTTTTTAAACACCAACCACGGAGATTCTCGTTAAAATCGCCATCACAGCTTCGCCCAAGCACCGGATATCCAGGTCACCTGACATACACTATCTGGCTCGTTTGCATTGCTAATTCCGGGTAGAAGTTCGCGTTTCAACTCGAACTAGCGCTAATATAGGTGCTCTATGCTGAGAGCCCGCGGCGTTTAGTTCGAAGGCTAGTCTGTCGAAAGCCTTTGAATTAAATGTTCCAGTGCAATTTACACGACTCACGTGCTTGAAGGATATTAAGTTGATTAGTGAAATTGCTCGTTAATAATTTATTATACAAAATAGCAGTCATTTCTGCATCGGACAGCTTTCCTAAACCTGAAAATTTTATGAAACCGTTACTTTCTTTATGACAAATAAAACCAAAATAAATTATAAATATTCTAGAATGTTAGAGATACCCGAATGGTAATTTAGTTTTCTTTTGCTTATAACATAACAGCTTATATTCTATACATACACTGGTATGTATGACATTGTCTCAGATTCGATACATACGCGCTCATCTTCGCGACGTCGCTGCAGATGCTATTAGCAATGCAAATTATGAAACATTACTAATTAGGCTAAAAGCCCGCGTCACATATTGTACCACAGTTTAGTCTAATTACCAATTAGCTATGTCACTCAAAAATAATTACGTGGTAACTTACCACAAAAGCCGGACTCATAAAAGATATATAGTTGACAAGAACTGTATCTTTAAACGCTACTAATTTGGCCAGAAACAGCTTTGTCTTGTTGGTATTGTAAAAATAATGAAACAATCTTAGGTAAACTAAAAAAATCCAAGAACTTCTTGTCACGATTGTCCGTATAGACAACTTAAATTTTATAAGAACTAAATATAGGCTGCGTACTACTTAGACTAGTAACCACTGTGTGAATTAAATATGAGGTATACTTAATTTCAATCGATTCTTTGAATTCGTGTTCATACGCGCCTACGTCTTTAAGCCAGCCGTAGCATTGCGTAGTCGTCTGTGCTACGGGCTACGAGCTACGACAGACCTTCGCGGTTACGAGATTATGAGGCGTTACGATGAACCAAAGTAGCTACGAGATTCTTTAGCCCTTGTATTCTTTTAATGTTTAAAGAAAAAATCAATGATATTTTGGGCCAGTGCATTTTATTTTCTTACTTTACGTAACAAAAATAAAAATACTTTGTATGTCTATAACAGTGAGTATTTCATCTGGCAAAATTACCATGGCACCAATGTGCATAAAAATAAAATACATTGTTCGGGACAATGCGCTTTTATCTACAATTTTAATTTAAAGTTACACCAAGTCCAACAATTATGCTCTCTGTGCTCCCAAAAACACCTTATGTGGCGGTAATAAAGTTCACAATCGCGTAATTCGGGATCCTCTGTGTCGCACTGCGATGTAACAGTCCGGCGAATATAATAAAATGAGCTGCTGTAACTTTAAGCCCACGTGCACTCGTATATGGACTCCATTTTAATTTTATATTGAGTTTTATTTTCCGCCTTGCAAATATCGAATATTTATTGAAGAATACATATTAAACGTGCTTTTTGTCCGTTATTATGAGCAAGAGTAACATGGAGAACATTTCTTATTCATTCAATGCTATAAAATTTAAATTAAGTAAGATACATTGCAAATCTGATACATTATGATGAAAATGTCCTAGGAAAACACTTAAGATAACAAAATATGCTCTTTGATCCTGCGAAAAGAGACATACATAATATATGTTTGACGACTACAACTTAAGTGCGATGTGTGAAAGCAAATATAAACGTTAAGCAAAAAATTAATAAAAAAATACAATGTTTATTAACCTACTAGCTGTGCCAGCGACTTCGTTCGCGTTTCCCCCGTTTTTTTTTACATTTCCCATTGTATCTTTGCTCCTATTGGTCGCAGCGTGATGTAATATAGCCTAAAGCCTTCCTCGATAAATGGTCTATACAACGCAAAAAGATTTTTTCAAATCGAACCAGTAGTTCCTGAGATTAGCGCGTTCAAACAAACAAATAAACAAACAAACAAACTCTTCAGCTTTATAATATTAGTATAGATTGTCAGCAGCTTTTATTATTCACTTAATTTAGTAAATGCTGAGTAAATAATAGGCATATTAAATACAAACACGAGCTCACACGAGCAATCTGTGAGATTAACCGATGAACACGTGTTGAGGCTGACCCTCTCATAACGCGCGGCGATCGTTTAATATTCTCTCTGTAACAGCTCCAGTTGGTCATGTTACGTACATGCATATGTGTAGAGCATGTAAACGGGTAACCCATTTGGCGGTTTCATTGCCAGCTGTTGGCTATTGTAAATAAAAACTGTGTTGAACACTGCATATCAAAATTATTTTCAAAATCAGGTCAGGCGGAGCGTCGACCAACCCGCAGTTGGCCAGCGTGGTCGACTAAGGCCTTATCGCCCTAGTTTAGGGTAGGCCCGTGCCCCAGCAGTGGGGACGTATATGGGCTGATGATGATGATGATGATGATGATGATGGAGCGTGTTACGGCATTTAAGGCCTTCAGGGTAAGTGCGACAGATTCAATATGATCTATTGTGCCTGTCGACCTCATATGTGGATCTTACTTCCGCTTTTCACCAGGTGGGGTGAGGTCATCTTATTAGCCTATTATAAAAAAAAGTGCGAATAGAGCTCGCACACTGATTGTTCCGGGCAAACTTGTTTTTTATTTTATTTGAAAGACATTATACCACTATAAAGATGATGAAAATAAAGAATCTTCAGCGCTTTGTTGATTAGGTAGCACTTGTGCTATAAATACTTGAAACAACAATAGACTCAAATAAAGATTCTAATTCAAGGCAACAATAAGCATTTATGTCTGTTTATATGAATAAACAAATAGTACACACCAAGATATGCATTTAAGCACTAAAAATTAACTCCATGAAACACCTCATCAGTGGTTAGCAAATTCAGAAGTCGTACCATAACTGAGATGTTCTGTAGCCGGCGCCTAAAGTTTGGGCTCTTCGCAAACTTACCGACTGCTGCTTAAGTTAGTTCGCTACAAGAGGTTTGTGAGACGAGACTCGTTATTCCTTTTCATACCCCATTGTGACTGTAATGACTTGGAAATCTGCAGGACTTGAAGAAAGTATTAAGGTGAATTTCAAAGATACAATACTTACGCTTTCAGGAATGAGACTACAGTCTCTACAACGGGGAATGCTCTGAAGAGCTTTTTCAGCTAGTTCCTCCCTCGCTTTTTCACTTCCGAACGACACGTGCTGGATAGCGCTGCCATCCAGATACAATGCAGGCGCTGGTAGCCCAGACTAAGAGGTTCAGTTCCTCTTTTCAGCCCCGTACCATTAAGGCATGGAATGCCCTTGCAGCTCATGTTTTCCCTCCCTTTTATGATGGGCTCATCAGGCGGGGCGAGAAACAGCATTTAAACAGGCCTTCAGGGTGAATGCGGCAGGCTCAATATGGCCTATTGTACCTATCGACCTCATAGGTGGAACTTACTATCGCTTACCATCAGGTGGAGTGAGGACATCACCTCCTGTTAGCCTATTATAAAAAAATGAGAGAAATTAAGCAATTGACCCGTTCAAGTGAAATTTTTAATTTTTCTGTGTTATTGAACTAGTATCTTAACCTAGCAAACAAATCTTTCAGTGGAATATTCACAACAGCATTGAGTATAATGAATACCTAACTGTTTGTGTATCTGTACTATTGGAAATTTAATCCATTATTCTACAATTATGTTTTGTTTGTAATTTTAATTACCAGATAACAACTCCACCACGACTCTAAAACCAGAAAGGTGCCCTAAAGCTCAAGCCCACAAACCTGACAGCCCTATTTGAATAAAAAGCTCCTCTGTTTTATCAACCCGTAACCCGCTGTTAGGTCCGTTTCTTTCACAATAACCCATTTGCATAGGGCCACAAAAACAATTAGCTTACAAAGAGCGCTCGGTAAACACATCTGGTTATGTAAATTAGCACTTTTGTATTTCTAATTAGGTTGAAAATGCACTGAACGGCGGCAAATTGCTGCAATTCTATTAGATTGGACTCGGATGGTGTTTGTTTTTTACCGATTTATAAAACGGCGAGCAATTTAATTAGGCCAGCGGCTAATGCAAAAGGTTTCTGTCCAAACAATTGCATGTAGGTATCGATTGTTACACCTACTCGCTAATTGGTTAGCCTCAAGCATCGAACATATTCACATATTACATAATCGATTTGTAATTGATAAACAACATAGATATTGCGCATCCATCGTATAAACAATATTTTGCCTACACATTTACCTACCTATAAAATTTTAATGTCCGTAACCGGAAAATAACGACATTGAATTTATTTTAGATAGACATTCATGTATACTAATATTAAATCTGTTAGCACTGCGCTAGTAAAAGCTTTCAGTAATCAAAATATAACATTTTTAGCATAGAACATCTAACAGACGAATAAAATATGTTTGAGAGTCGTATTTAATGTCGCTCAAGTATCTTAAGTGCTAACATACAGTTTGTAGAAATCAAGGAAAGACCAGCTCTCTTGATAATAACTAAAGTGGATGCATTTAAACCAGCAGTTCCGTTCAAAAAGTATCAGAATTGCTCATGCGTTTTATTCGCGCCGTTGAGCCGAAAAACCAACGAGAGCTTCGCGTATTTCGGAATAATGTCTGCACCATACGATTATGACATAAATAACGCGCCCGTGTGTTTGGCAGACTCCCTACGTGCGACGAATCCGAGAGAATCCGCCAACTTATTATAATATTCGGTAAGAATCACCGCAAATTAATTAATCATAACGTGATCCTCAAGTTTCCTTACTCTTCGAACTTCCAAAAGTTAAAAGTATTATAAGTATCTGGTTAGTTCACTTCGGTTAAGTATTCAAGTTTGATAACCCGTTGCGGCGGTACACAGACCAAGTATACTTTGTAAGAGCTAAACCTTTTAACGAGTTCTAATAAGCTTAAGACGTCTACATACTGGATTATCCGGTCTACAAAGAATCCTTGGTAAGTAAGTAACGCCAAATAAGTACGTGTTATCCAACGAATACCAGCAATATTTTAATTTTAAAGAAAACATATAAAAATAATCTCATAGAGCTTTAGCTAAAAATAAGTACATAAATGAATTTTTAAGAGTTCCACTCATCTACTTACAAAAATATAAACAGATTACTAATGAATAATAATGTAACATATAAGTACCTATGTAGACAGGTCCATATATGTACCTGCATAACGAAGGAGGTACATTTAATCTACGATCATAACAATCAAAAAGGGTAGCCTTGATTAGAGTTGATTATTTTCTTGCCTTGTAGTTAAGTACATATTGTCAGGATGACTTGCCGCGGTCCTTCGCCGTCGTTATGCCGACAAGGGCTCCGCATATGCTAATGAACACTGAAACATTATTTCCCCGCACGGCTCGACGGTAGAGCCTGTAGTGTTTCGCCCACTCCAATTATGTTAACACAAATGGCTTCACTCAGCCAACAGTGATTTTAAATATGGTTAGAGCTATTATATTGAATTAATTTATACCTAACTATGGATCTAGCGACCTCCAAGGAGCCAATCCTTAAACTTTCTAACTTATCGCACTATTTTCTTTATTTTTCATTAATTAAAACTTCTCCGGACAATAACAAACACAACAAATAAAGATACTGTGAAATCGGTCCAGGTTCACGCGTCATGCCGTGGGATTTGTTTTTATTAATTTGATTAAATAATTAAGTTATTTATATGTTAACAATCTGTATTTAAGTATTAAAGAAGTGCTAATCCTTGCAAGCAGGACCCCCTAACTAATCAATAATAAAAATATCGAATTATATAAAAGAGACACTCAGACAAAACTTTCAACCAATACGAACCAACATCTCGCAATACAAATATTAATAAGACAGAACGTAAATAGCTCCCGCTTTCATAAGTGCCCGCCGTGATATTTATTTAGTTTTATTGCCGAATAAAAACCGTGGATATGACACGTTACTAGCGAGTAGGTATTATTAGTCGGCGCTAGACCTACGTCAGGCGGCTGCGATGACAATGGGCGGCGTTTATAACCCTTGCGACATTTTTATTGAATATCTGGAAGATAGATACAGGAGAATCAAAAGAAACAAAACACCAAAAAGCTAAAAAAATCGTCGGTGGAGAAGGGTTAACTTTTGATACAATTGCATGCCACGTCGTAAAAGATTGTCACTTTAGAAGTGAACTTCGAACAGTCACAGAACAGTCTAAGTTTTGAATAAGTCCATGTTTATATTATTCTGCCGCTAGCTACACGTTTGAAATACTTTTGTTTTTTTTACATAAAAGTATAAATATCGTATTAAAACTTGTTTAGGGTAACGAATAAACAGGTATTTTTGAATATTATCGTTTTATCGAACTATGTCAGTGGGTGAACCTTGAAATTGTTTTGACACATTGTGCGCACACACTTGCACTATAATATGTCCAGCGCAATTAGTTGATCTTTATTGGGGTTTCATAACCATACTAACTAAATGCGGTTTTTGGTCGACTTCACACACCTCAGAATTTCTTCCTCAGAGGTTTTCTCGCGATGTTTTCTCACCTTAGCTTAGAACTGACTACCACTCACATGGAATACTATGGCCTTTACCAATCGACGGTCAAATGTTCACTTTTGAGGGTTCCGTACCTAAAAGGTAAAAACGGGATATTCACTTGAATATTACCTTTCAAACAAAATAATTATATAATAATAAAATAAAAATTAAAAGGGCCTCCCACACGTCAAACGTAATTATAAAGCAATTTTACTCGGTCTTAATAAAAACATACAACAAACGTGATTTTCTAGTATAGATTATGGTACGGAACCTTTCTTACGCAATTCCTACTCGCACTTGGCCGGTTTTTTTCTTTGCGGAGTGCGTGGAGAACGAACACACTTTTTTAATATTTTTTTTTCTATTGCAGCGTGTGTGGAGGAGGAATGCATCGACTGGGAGGGCAAGTCGGTGCCGCACGGGCTGCTGTACGTGCCGGGCCCGGGAGTCTGCTCGCTCTGCGTGTGCTACCACTCCGAGCCGATGTGGTGCAAGGCTATCTACTGCGATCCACCTTATGTGAGTACTGGCACCTTCATCATCAACCCATTTCTTCCTATCCTCGGCTACTCGCATCCAGCTCCTACCAGCCGTCCTGTGCAGATCGTCACATAATCATCAGCCCATTTCCGTCCGCAAAGACATAGGCCGCCCCAAATGCACGCCACTTGTCTCTTTCTTCGGCTACTCGCGTCCAGCTCCTGCCAGCCGTCCTGCGCAGATCGTCAAATCATCATCAGCCCATTTCTGTCCGCAAAGACAAAGGCTGCCCCAAATGCACGCCACCTCTCTCTTTCTTCGGCCACTCGCATCCGGCTCCTACATACCTTGCCTGAGGGCGTCTACACTACGTTTGCCGAGACGCGGTCTCCACTCTATAACACTTATTTGAGTACTGGGACCTTATTAATGATTTTTTTTTTCGAATGATGCGAAATTAATTACAATGGCATGAGTAGCCTTGTCATCGTCGAAATTGCGGCGAAAGCAAGGGTCTTATTCCTAAGATACACGAAGTTATCAGCATCGCAGTTAGGAAAATCTACATAACTGATTTACCTACTTACGTTACTATTAGATCGCGTAAGAAGCAAGACAATTTGTAATTGACTCAATAGTGCTTTTTAGTTTTCTAGTGTGTGCCACCATTACAGTTTAAAGTTTAGATAACTGGGTCAGTCTCGTAATTTACGCCGAAAAATAATGTATCGATTAAAGCTGTCGTTACAGATGTCAGTGGGCCTATAATACGTGACCTATAATTTGGCATCGTCCACCAAAAGTAACTACTAGTGCCGGACAAGGTCGCGTCCTGTCACGTTAAATAACAAATGGCAACCTTGGTGGTAACTGCAAAAAAAATAAAATATTATAACAAAAACAAAACTGTCTTTTTTAACCTATTCCAATAAGGCATACATGATAATTATTAAAATATTGTTTAATAAAAGTATATGTATGAAAATGTAACTGTCAAGATATAATATTTTATATTCCTATATAATCTCTATATAATATATCTCCGCCGGTCGCCTAGCCGTCTTATTAGGAACCGCAAGCATATAAAATAACTTATAAATAAAACATGTTTGTATGACGACAAACAATTATTTTAATTTTTTTCGTTCCCTATTGGTATTTACGGTACCTACCACTAGTAACTTGAATGTTTAAACAAACAGTAGGTACCTAGAATAAGCAAGTCTTTGATGTAGACTTTGATAATGCAAAAGTTTAAATGTTACGCTTCATAAACATACGTAGGTAAAAAAGCACATGGTCTTTTGCACTTTCACAATGGTGTTGTGTCAGTGACATCACTAGAATATTTCATGCTGTGCCCACAAGGACGTGTGCGGCTTGCCTCAAGGGCCGCAAACAGCGCTAACAATGCGCTCCTTGGCTCCGACGACCCTTCCAGCTCTCGGCTAGGGCCCTCACTCTATAAACCTCAAGGCTCACACTGCCCGCATATTTAGGCCATGTTTTTTCATAAACAAAAACACCACGAAAAGCCCTGGTACCATTACACTAGGCTGTATGGGCTAGATCCCTTTGCCTTTACCTGGAGGGATAAATTGTATTTAAAAAAAGGTCCCAGTACCTAGTTCATTTCCTGCTGGAGTACTCTCGGTAGAATAGTAGTATAATATAAATAAATATCTGGGACATTTCCACACACGGTCATCTGACCCCAAACTTAGCAGAGCTTGTACTATAGGCGTCAGAGACTGATATACATACATAGATATTTTTAAATACATAATCACACCCGGACACGGAACAAACACCAATGTTCATCACACAAATATTTGTCCCGAGTGGGAATCGAACCCACGACTCTTGGAACCGCCACCCAGGGTCACTAACCACTGTTCCACCGAGTCAGTATATTTTTGTTAAATGTGTTTTAGTTAGGTTAACGTTTGGGACTTATGTATTTATCGGCTAAATAAACTCACATACGGAAAGTATACTTTATGAAAGATGTTTGTTCCGTGTGAATTTTGATCCAACGACGAGCAAGATCAGCGGTATCATAAAATATGCCGTCAAACCCGTCAGATATCCCCAAATACACATCCGCAGATCCGCCAGACTAATAAAATATGAAATGTGCGTTCGATATTGCAACACGACTTAGTAAACTCTGTAAACAGTTGTTATTGCGTGGAACGGCCGTGCGGTTGCCAAATATGCATTTATGCAGTCACCTCCGGATCGAAGAACTCGCCAACTGGGCGGCTGGGCACATCGTTGACGTAACAGATTCGTCATGCCGTTTGGAGCTGTTCCCTTCGTTATCACTCGTAAACAGAAATCTCAAATCTCAAATTGGAATGCTTTACCGTGAAAACATCAGATCATCAGATTTTCAAACACTGAAGCCACGGGAATAGAATATTACCTATTCCCGTGGCTTAAGTGTTTGATTTGAGCGTGTCGATTTACTATAAAGTATAGGTAGGTACGATACCTACAACAAACCTAAATTATTAATTTTCTTATTTACTTTAATAGTGCTCATGCTATATAAAAGTATAATATATTATTTTAAAAGATAATAAGAAAAAAAACCGCGGGTAAATTACGTTTCGCCATTTTTCATCACGCAACGTTAATGATTCTTAAATGCATATTCAGATGTTATTTTAGACTAATAATATCGTTAACATAAAAATAATTGTAACACTAAACTTAGTGTTACAATTAACATTTACAAGTTTACAGGGTCAACTGACCCTGTTCTTTGGGGAAAGTTACAAATAGACAGGTAGGATTTACGAAATACGTAAATAATTTGTGTCGTACAGACGAATACATTATGGTAAGGTTTGAAAACCGCAATTGTTCCAAAAATCGATGGACAATGTGAAGTAGGAACTCCAAAGATTTCCTTAGCAAAGGCTGCTAACGAGGTCATACATTACAATACCGTCGGAGCGATGCAGACGTGCAGCGAATCGCCTAACGGAGCTATGCGGCGTGAGACCGCAGATGCCGCAAAAATCGTTCAACCTCCGGGATGATCGATTCGGCATGACCAATGGCATCGATGGTCATATCGATATGAATATGAAACCAAAACCGCGACTGCACAAGAGTATTACTGAAAAGTATACGAATTCTACATTTATCTCCTGACATTTTTTCAGCTTTGGTTAAAGATAGAGCTTATTAGCACTTATCTATATCTGAATCAATTAGAATTATTGTCCTATTTTAGTGCACGAGTTGACAAGATTAATCTTAAGGAAATAATACCAAAAACATTGCGAGACAAAATTAAAAAATCGTCAACGATCGTCTCAAAATCACCGATTTGTATCGACTATCTCTGGAGAGCGACAATCGCACTTACAAAGACAATCGCTGTGATTGATTGACCGAAGCGAACACAAAACAAATATTTGTTACAGGGCAAAGAAACTTGGGACACTAGCTGTCGCAAAACCATTCTTGTTAGGTAATAAATAAATGCCTGGATATAGGATAGCTACAAAGCCGCATGGCTCGATATTTACTAAAGCAAGCTTTTAATTATCATTCAACCACAATAGTTATTGACACACTTTCAATAATTACTCAGCTGCACGATATCGCAATAGGCAATTCCATATCCTGTACCTACACATACCTACACGTTTTTATTTCAAACAATGTTAAATAAGTACATAAAACATACAAATAATGGAGCTCAAATAGAGGTCACTTCAAATATAGGAAGAAAATTCAAATATACAAGCCAAATTTTACATTATTAATTATTATACAAATCATACTTACTTCAAATAATCGCCCTGAAAACAATCCGAATAAAGTGGTTACGAATTCACAAAACGTTTTCAAATTATTGGTACGTGGGTATCATTAGATTCCACAAATAAGCAATGACGCAAATGTGGCCCATAAACTTAGAAACCTTTTAAACCTTTTGACCTTTTAAAACCTACCTAACTTCACAAGGGCTTACGCACAGGCGAGAGGAAAACCAATAGGTACTTACTATCTTGTAATTAATTGCCTATTTGGCTCCCTACCACATGTAGTGACCTGAAAAACTGTAATCCTTAAATTGAGACTCCATACAACATGAAACTGGGTGTCCCACTACAGATAAATGAATATTTCACAGAAATCCATTTAAAGAGTGATTCTTCCGTTTCGTCTAAATCTCAAAGATTTTGAGAAAAAAAATTTTTAATCGATTTTACAAAAAAAAGTTGCATATAATCATTCATGTACCTTTTAAGTATAGATTATCAGTAAAGGCCTTCATGAAAAAACTTTAAATTGTCAAGAAAATAGATGGAATGTAATGAACCCACGGAAGGTAATGAAATAAGTACGGAAGGTAATGATTGAATTTGGAAGGTAATGAAATAAAATTAAATATGATGGAAGTTTAATGATTTTGTATGGAAAGTAATGAACAATCAGAAGATGAAATCTTTTACGTACTTTTAACTTGGGTAGGTATATGATTTTAAATATTTTTGGACTATAAATAAAAGACGTGGGTGTGTAATCAAACTTTTGTTTTATTAATAACATGTGTTATTCATGAACGAATATAAAGTAATGGAAATATTGTCAAAAAGGAATGAAATATTCAAGCGCATCTCATATGAATATGGGAATAAACGTTAGAAGGATGATGAATAAAAATAAAAAACAACATAAAAACCTTCTAGAATAAAAACTTTGTTAAAAAATCAACTAAGTAGGCTGATCATGAAAAATACAAATTAGAGAAGGAGCAAAAGAGGAAATACTTTGTAAAGAAGAAAAAAACCATAAGTATAACAGACATGACGGCACGACAAAAGAGGGAGCGAAGGCGAAGATGTTGAAAAAACTCCGAAAGATATTTAAATAAGCTGAAAGAGCAGAAAAAATTACAAAGAATTTTAATAGATAACTCTCCACCCAGTAGTGACACTGAGGAAATTATAAACATGCCAGATCCAATACACGACCCTCGTTACAAGAAGAATCCACATCAAGCCAAAGTACACCGAAGTCACATTTAGTGCATAAAACAACTAGTACCTACTTCAAACGCAATGAGGAAGCTGCGATACAGATCTAAAAAGCAATAACAATTTTACAGAATGAAATTGACAAACTAAATAAAAGAGAAAGCGATTTTAAGAACACATTTATATATGGAGCGGAAATTACAAAAAGTTAAGATTCAAGATAGCATAGAAAAGAAAGAAGATGAAGTCATAAACGACATAAATAATGAGAAGGTACAAGAAGTGAAAAAGAAGCTTTTTTTAAATATAACAGTTTGTCGAAGAGTATCAGAAAAATACAAAAGCCTTCCGAAAAAAGAGAATAGATGTTTTACTGGAGATGTAATTGATAATTCGAGGCTCAAACAATATGGGATATTGTCAAATATTACTTTTGCTTCTTTGTAAAGAAAAAAATCGTTTTTCCTGGCGCCATTTGACTGTTTTCATCTTCTTGTAGAAAATTTTCAATACTTTGCTCTAGTTTCACAGTTTTATTATCTAGAGCCTCGAATTATCAGTTATATCTCCAGCAGAAGATCTATTCTTTTTTTTCGGAAGGCTTTTGTATTTTTCTGATACACCTCGACAAACTTTTTCATGAAACAATAGCTTCCTTTTCACTACTTGTACCTTCTCATTATTTAAGTCTTTTATGACTTCATTTACTTTCTTTTCTATGCTATCCTGAATCTTATCTTTTTGTAACTTCCGTTCCATGAATAAATGTCTTCTTCAAATCGCTTTCTCTTTTTTTAGTTTGTCAATTATTCTGTAAAATTGTGATTGCTTTTTTAGATCTGAATGGCAGCTCCCTCATTGCGCGTTTTTTGGCTTGATGTGAATTCTTCTTGTAACATAAGAGGGTCGCGTATTGTAGGATCTGGCATGTTTATAATTTTCTCAGTCTCACTACTGGGTGGAAAGTTATCTTTTAAAATTCTTTGCAATTTTTTCTGCTTATTCAATTTTATTTTTTGAGTTTTTTCGCCATCTTCGCCTTTGCTTCCTCTTTTGTCGTGCCGTCATGTCTGTTATACTTAGGACTTTTTTCTTTTATTTTTTTACAAAGTATTTCCTCTTTTGTTTCTACTCCTCTAATTTGCATTTTTCATGATCAGCCTTGATTTCTACGTATTTTAACTTCTTTCGCAATCTGTCTTTAGCTATTTTTTCTTTTTTGGTTGCCCTTTTCTTCGGCTTCAACATTGTTGCGGACGTATAATGTATCTAAAAAACAAAAACTAAGCAAAATAATCGAATATTTCACGTAACCTTCATTATTAATTAAGTACCTATTTACTCCGTTCGTTCAGTAGTTTTTCAGTTTATTGCGAACAGACAGAAAGGCAGACAGAAAGAAAGAAGCAGCAGGGAATTATTATTAACTAACAAGTACCTAGGTAGGTTACAAAATGCATAGATAGAATTTAATGTAATTTCAATAATACTGACATATACTTACACAAGTTATTATTCGATATAATCAAAATAATAGAAGAAAAATTAACAAAGAGACATACTAAGGAACATATTAATTTTATATTAATAAAAAAACATTACCCTCCAAAGTGACTCATTCCCCTCCGTTAAAAAATTGAAGGGAATGGAAGGGAATGATGCGGAAGGGAATGAAGTTTGAGCGGATTTTCTGAATTTACTCGTGAATTAATAAAGGCAAGATATTCATAATTCATTGATAACTAGACCCTACAGTAGGCTGTTACGTAAAGTTAAAAATTTTTTTTTACGTCATACACTTACATACAAAAACTATGGAAGGTAATGTTTACTTCTCGTGACAAACCCTGTTTTCAGCAATTAAATCGTGAAAATATTTTGTCCGGGCAGCGTGCGTCCTGTCCTGACGACTTGTATCGACGGATTAAAGGTCTAGGAGCGTCTTTTTTATGGCATGAAATAGATAGTATAGTACGTGCATTAAAAATTTAATGTTCAATTTTCGTGGATGGAAATGTTGTTTTTGGGTTGACAAAACTTTAAAGACGATTCTTTCTATGTTAAACACGTATAAAAAATACTGTATTGCAAGTTTCTAATAGTCAATGAATACATTAGTATATAAGAATAAAAATTATGTACATTTCCCCTAGGAAAGTCACCAAATATGTGTCACAACTTTCTGAGGGACCATTTGAACAAGGAGGGGAATGAAAAAAATGCATGTTTTTGTTCTAAACTTTTTTTTATTATGAATCTTAAACCTGATATAGATGATGGATATTCAAGATAAAAGTACGTCCTACCTTATTGAATAAAAAAAATAAGGTTAATTACAATATTCATAATGACTTTTGGCCTGGAAAGGCGATTTGGACGAAACGAAAGAATCACTCTAAAAACTTTCCTTGCAGATCCTTCTTGGCGCCATATTTCTTCTGTAGGGTATTGAGCTTATTTTTAAATTGACGACGTATTTTATCACAATTCTCTATTCTAGTTCGTCAAGAAAATAGTTATGTTTTCGAATCGACATTCGAATTCAACCCTACCTTTATAAGGTTATAAAGTTAGCTTTCAAGGTAGGTAGGTACTTGAAAGGTAGCTTTCAACCGCCACCATTGGCACGACCAGCAAAAGCAAAGCTAGTACTACCTTTGTGACGAAAAGAAAGTATTACCAATAACCTCCCCTTCTCCCTGTTCACAGTTCTGCAAGAATTTCCGCGTTGGCGAGCGATGCTGCGAGTTTGAGTGCCTCGACCCTCCCGGAGAGGACACCCGGTACCGCGAGCGGCAGCGGCTGCGCGCCCTCATCCTCGCGGGGAACTCCTCCGCCCCGCACCTGGCACCCTCCCTCGACCTGAAGGCAGGCATCTCGCTCCTGGCCGTCGCTGTCGCGAGATTCGTATGAGACCACCGGCGACACGGCCGGTTGAAACAACTGAACATCGAACACCGCGCGAACTAAATCTGGTGAAACGTTGAAACAATTGAACATCGAACAGCGCGCGAACTGAATCTGGTGTAACGTTGAAACATTTGAACATCAAAAACGCGTACCTAAAACTGGTGAAAGGTCAAAAACAATTGAAAATCAATTAATATCTTTGCGTCGCGGGTCAATAAACGTTTGTGCCTGTGCGAAGATTCCTGTGTGATCTTAAACTTAAAACCTCTGTTCGTCTTCATTTTACTAATTAACAGAAGCGGAAGATTCTGTCTTATTTCATGTACCTGTATTGAAAACTTATTTCTCCTTTCAAAAATCGCGATATATAGACGATCGAATTACAATTTTTTTTTAGATATCTATACCAGTAACCTAAGTAAACAATTCAGTGCCATAATAAAATTTATCTGTGAAACATGCTACTTTAGTATTTTACAAGTCGCCTAAGCAAATACAATTTTGGACCAATTTTACGTAAATAGTAGCATCATTATTTGGTTTGATGGAGTTTGTTTACCGTTGTGTGTCCTTAGAGCTGATCTGTGTTCCGTGTCGTAGATTAGTCGTTAATTAACGAAGCTAATAGAGTACCTAATTATTATTATAATTATCTTCGGTCAACCGTGAATGTCGAAACACATGGTTATGTTCCATGATTTTGGTCATCTATCAAATTTGGGTTAAAAATTTAGGTACCATTTTAGTTACATATTTTTTGCATTATTTATAATAACCCGAAGCATTGTACTTTAGCAATACTTCTATAGCCGAGACTAACTAACTGTATTTTTACTTTGTGAGTTGTAAAATAAAGAGCCACTAATATTAAAATTATTCATATTAAAAATACTTCTCACCTCTATAAATATTTACATAGCTAGACACTTTCGGAATTGTAGCTTTAAACTAACATCATATCATCGGCTATTTAGAGTAAATAAACTTACTAGTGCAAACTTACCACGTAAAAATAGATTCTCTCATTTCTGAGATTTTAGAACAAACCTTATTTATTTTTTTATTATTTCATTCTCACGCTAGTATGTAGTAGGTAAGAGTAAGCCTCGTTAGAATTAGGTAAAAGCACCGATGTCGTTCTGACCAAAGGTTTAAAAGGGTCGGAGCTTGGCACCACAGATGTGACTGTTCAAATATATTATTTACCTACCTAAACAAATTGTTAATTTTATCTTTTTGTACTCGGTTTCTTTATTAACTAGGTCGTCCAAAGTGAATCTTTACTTTCGATTTGAGCTTATTACCGGTGAAGGGTCGACAGCGGGTTATTGTGTTAAAGCACGAGAAATGTATTAAAATTGTACAAATTGTAGTTCACCAGTTATTGTGAGAATGTTCACAGAGTTCGGTTGGTATGTCTACGTCCTGTCTCTCGGGGCGAGAAGGCCAGCCGTAGATGTAGGCACGTAATAGTGCGGCGCCGAAAAGGTACCGCGGCGATCCGAAGGCTGCAGTGAGCTACGGCTCGGAAACATGATAGCCCTATTGGGGCTCACTTTACACAATTTCAGTGGGATCTATTTCAAGCTTCAACTTCAAGTTCTTGATAATGGCACGTAGTTATGAGTTTTAGTAAAGAAATAATTGTTAAACACGCTTCTTTGTAGGTTGATATATCGCACGCCCAGATCAACACTGCACTAAGTCGAAAAAGATCATTTTACAGAAATGAGGAAAAACCATTATCTCATGCTACGTAATAGTTATCACCAATCTTTCGGGTATTTCATGTGTAAAATATAGTCTGTAATAGCATTTTTTAGTTTAGTTGATTAAAAAACCCTTAGTATAGTAAAAAATATCCTTTTTTGACTTAATACACTGTTGAGGTAGAAATTAATGACGAAAAAAAGGATTATTTCGAATTATGTGCTTTTTACTGAATGATTCTGAAATAATACACTATTATACTACTGCTTTTTAATTGAAATTCAATGGATAATAGCGACTCATTTGATTTATTTTCAGGAAAAGATCTAAATTAAATGATATTTTAGAATCAGTGGGTACATATATATTTTGAACGTAATACATTCTAAAAACAAAACATTTTCATAAAGTATAAGAGTATTTTGCGGAACCATCCCAGTGAAATCACCGCACTCTGTTCAGAGTCCCCAGTTTGCGGGAGGCTGTCCTGATGACGCTCTCGATGTAATCCTGCCGGTTCAGATCACGGCGATCATCAATGCCAAGGATGCTTAGGCTATCCTGTATTGGTAAGGGGCTGCTCTGAAGAGTAGGATGGGAAAGGAAAGGAGACACTTTACCAGAAAATACACACACCTGTGTCTTCTTGGTTCAATATTGCATGCACCCCATTCGGAAATACGGTCCAAGACCCCGTTAAACTCGGCAACAAGAAGGTTCCTCTTTTCCTCGGTTTCAGTCTGCTTTACCCCACGTCTTCCGAAATAACGTGTATGGACAGCGCTGTCATCCGCATAGCAATGGATATTGCCTAGTTACAGTCATATGTTATTGATATGCAGCAGTTACAAAGTCGGTGACAGGACGGAACCTTGAGATACACCAGAATTTATAGGGTAGAAACAAGAAGTGCGTCAAAGGATACGAATCCTGCGACCTACCAAAAATCCCGCAATCTAATCGTATAAGCGAGGTGGCAGACCTTATGCCGGGAGCTTGGAGAAGCGAACGATGTCATACACGGTCAAAGGTTTTAGCGATATTGAGGCTAACTGCCATAGATACACCATGCTTCTCCATAGCCTCCCCCCAGAGTTGCGAAAGGTACGCTAGAAGATCACCCGTGGACCGTTTTGGTCTAAAACCGTATTGTCGATCATGGAGTATCGACTGATCCTCTAGGTAGCCTTACCCAGTACTGAGGTTATAGCTATGGGCCGATAGTAGGCAGGATCAGACCTGTCCTCTTTTTTTGGGAACAAGCTGAACATTTGCTGCCTTCCAAGGCACAATGCCCGAGGCATAAAAGAGACGGTACAGGCGTGTGAGCCCTGGAGACAACTCCGGTGCACATATTTGAAGTACCAACTCTGTAATACCGTCTGGACCACTAGATTGTTTTCTGTGCTTGCTTCCATTACCTTTTGAAGTAACTGGAGACCACAACCCTTCATCATCTGGCGAATAAAAGATTCAAATTCAAAATAATTCAACAACAGGGTATTATCTAAAAAAATATGTGTATCTCTTTGTTTATAAATAAGTATTTGAAATGTGAATAATTTTCTATTAATTTATTAAATATGTAACAATTCAAAGTCAAAAGAAGTAATTAAAATGATTATTTAAAGGAACTAGGACATCATTTATATCTACCATCAATAGTGCATCATTTCACAGATTTTCACCTTTTGCGGACAATACTAAATCATTTTGAAATAATACAAATAATCTGACTTACCTTCGTCACAAATAGAGTATTATTTTGAAATAGTATCAAATAAGTCGCACAAGTGTCGTCACAAATACTGAATTAAAACTAAATATTATACTGTAATTTTCAACAACACCGCATTATCACGAAATAACTCACTATTTCATAATAGATCTGCGGGCTGCTGGAAGTCGCAACTGGAAATGGTTCCGTGTTCGCGGCGTGACTCTGACAGCGCGTAATCACCAATAGAGAGTTAGCACACCATCTATTGATCATTTTTGGAAGAATAAATAAGCCTGTCTTAGTGGTACGTGCGGAAAATTTTCGGGTATTCAAATATATAAAAAAGTGGATTTTGAGATTTTTCGAGATAATACTGTGTTGATCTGGGTGTGCGATATGGCGATACCAAATATTAAGGTGTATCTAAATTTCTGACCTTACCTACCCTACTCTGTAGTGTTTTTGCTATCTAGGTTCTCTGATAAATTATTGACAATGAGAATACAGAGAAACCATATTAGCTGATACTGTTTCCATGTTCATATTTATTCACAGTTTGCTATTAGTTTACTTAACTGACGGTTAATGTAGAAATACTTACTTAATGGGGTAAAACACATTCAACACGACAAATCGCGTGTAGGTGTCGGCTATCGCTCGAACGCCATTGGATATTGTAAAATAATACCCCTAATTAAACTACACAGTGCTAGAAATCGACAATAATTCGTCCGCGTGAAGTGACTAATACCTAGACGGGCATTGCGTGTAAAAATGAATAGATGATAGAATATTATTTGTAAATTTCGTAATGGAGTTCAATCGGTGATCTATATCAGCGATTGATTGATTGACAATAGATCTTCTTTTTAAGACCTGGTTTGAAGTCGGCTATTATTTGAAAAGCTGCTGCATCCTAATCCGTACCGTTAGTATGTGACCACTAATTTATTCTTTAAGTTTATATTTAAAATTGGATTTATATAAATTTTAAATTTAATTAAATTCACATTATGCCCGGATGGATTTATATAGTTCCATGGGAATACATCAAAGACGTTTCAAATAAGGAGAATTAGTAGGTTAGGTTAGGTACACAGCTTATTATAAAGCAGTAACAGTCCGTTTCGCCCTGATTTTAAAAAGTTATATCAATCATTATTTTCCTTATTATCGGAAAACCGACATGAAAGTCCTTATGTTACTTTTACAGTACCTACATATTATTTTACAGTACCTACATATTATTCGTGTTGATGGTGTAATTGAATTTATTCAAACCCATAATAGGGTTGATAGATAGGATAATATGAAACGTCGTTAGTTAGCTAAATAAATCGAGTTAGGAAATTAGGGTAGATAGAAACTCGGTCGGTACTTGAGAGCACTGGGCACGTGTTTGGCGGAATCAGCCTTACTAGAGATGGTAGATACTATAGGTACCTACCTACTATATGCAGTCTGAATGTAGCCACGAAGTGACCATCCGATCGGCAAATTTTGAGAAAGCGCGTTTTATACAGTTAACGTCTTGTTTAGTCGCGGGTTGTTTTATGTTTTCTTTCGTAATCAATGTTTGAGTAAAAAAATAATGTACTCGATACTTACCCAAATCAAAGGTGCCAACAACTGAAAACTTACTGTGGCCGTATTACACCCATATACTCGTATTAAACCTACAAACGGCATTGGGCTTTACCACAATTAAGTAATATGTTTGAGTGATTTGGTAAACAGAATTTGTTCGACCCGGAAAAAAAGCAAAATGAAATTGATGTCGCCGTATTGCTACAAAAACTCGTAACATCATCGTAGCTCCTATGTCTCTCGTAGCTTTGTTGAAAGCTCACCAGTAGCGCGACCATGAGTTTAAAAGTTACGGACTCGATATCGCCTACGACGAAACTTGAACAGCGCCCGCTGGTGGTTACGCTAAGAACTACAATCGGTCGTATGAAAAAAACAACTCGATAGGTTTTTAACGTACGTAAGTTTTCGATAGCCAACTCATGGTACCGCTACAGGCTTTCTACGAGGAATACCTATCGTAAATTAGCTCAATTACCTACTAAATTTTTTCGACACTCACTTTTAGTGAAGATTCAAATGCATTAATTATCACACGTAGCAAAGATGTCCACGATTATTAATTTTAAGTAATTCGAACATTATTATGTACTGTAATTTATTTGTTATTAGATACACTAGCTAGTCTATCTAAATACTATTTCTAGTTAGGGACCTATTTTATAAATGAGAGGAAGATTATGATGTTAACCATAACGATACAGTAGAATGAGATCTGTTTTATTTACAACTTTACTCCAATTTCTCAACCTATCAATGCTGTAAAAGGCTTAACATTTTTTTAAATATTGTCACACTTAAAAATTGCTTCCTTGCATTTTAAATATTTTTCTATTAACTCCAGTGATGTTTAGTAAAAGTATCATAATACTTTCTACTGTGGAGGCAAGTGACCACATCTCGATTGTGGAATAATATAATTAAAACTTAAGAAAATAATAAAGGTATGTGATATTTTGCTGGTTGTTATATATTTTGCAAGATAATTATTAAGATGAACAGCTTTAATATTTAGACATAAGACGCCATATTAACTATAATAAATAATATTTCAAATATTAAACTTGACAAAAAATTGTCTAAATACAAAATTTCTCCAACATTGTTATTATACCAACAAGTTTATAAATTTAATTTTTAAACTGATTTGTTGATATTGATGAGCCTTTGGAATTGGACCAATTGTATATTTTTGTTAAAAATTAATTGATTTGATATCAAACAAAGCTTAAAGCAAAAATGTAAAACATTGTTTCAATTTTACCTACCTATGTATTTGCTAAAAAAAGCAAACCCTATGTTTTATTAATTTAAACAGAAATCCCCATATGTAAATATAATGTTATTTGCAAATAAAAATAAATTATGTACATTTTAACTAGCTTAAATAAATTTAATCACATACAAAACTATTGTTTTATTGTGTACTGCATGTACCCATGTGTTAAAAGGTGTTTTCAATGTATTTAAACAGAGCAACCAATATTTATCCAGTGATTCTATAGCTTTATATGGAACAGTTACCTATATTTTTTGTGACTTTTTTTTCAATAAAATTACAAATATCAATTCATAAGCACTAAAGTGTTATGAATGCCAATAAATAATAGTAGTTAAATATGGAGTCCATACCATGAGTTATGGACAGATTAAATTTGAATTCAAAAAGCAAATACACAATCAATGCATGTATTAAAGATAATAAAAAATTACATCTGTCAACATGAAATACAACAGTGAATCTTAATAAATATATCAGCTGGAATGTCCTTTTCAATTAATATCTTGTTTTATTGTTATTTATTATCAACACTTCAGACCCTTGTCTTGTAAATCCTTCTTAGCTTCGGCGATTTCGGCTTTTAGTTCGAGAGCTGCCTGCTCACAATTGTTAAACGTAAATACTCGGTAAAGAACTACCGACGCCGCGTACAGGCCGAATAGCAACACGAATATGATCGGAGATACTAATATCAAACTCATATTCTTCTCGATAAGCGGGTGCTTAACATAACCTCCGATAAGAGAATACCACACTGCAAATACGGCTGAAATCAAGGAAATCCACTCCAGTAACTTCGTCATGATTCTGGAAATAAAAAATACACGTTATTGCCGGTATTTAAAGGAAATAAACAGTGATTCGCAAAGACGTGACAGACAATGTTATTCTTACCTTTTGATTAGAGTAAAGAATTAGAAAGAAGTATGAAGTATCGTGTAGTATGAAGACTATTTGAGTTTTGAGTTATCATGTAACATTCTATAGGATATATTCTGATAAAACTATATTGAATTTCGAGTTACACATCACCAAAATTTTGTTTTCATGTGTATGAATGATTCAATCAAATCTAAATAGGAATTGACAATGACATTACGTTGACAGCTGACAATGTAATTTTTTTAAAGTTATGCGTAGTAATCGAATCAAACAATTGAACTAAATTAAATTAATTTTTTAAGACCGTAATCTTAATGAAAATGAGTTGATGCCTTTGAGTATAAAGCACTGGAGATGCCATAACGTCAACGCTTCTAACAAATTTTTTCGCCACTTTTAGCGGGGGGCGAGGTAAACACGTACAGCACACCACCAAAAATTTAATAACCCACAAATTTTGCTGTAACGATAAACGCACACTACAAAAATGTTCAACACTTCAAACAATACACGCATACAAACAAAGTTTTCACGTAACTACGCAGCACACATACGGACAAAATAGTGATGACACCAAGAATAAAATAAAATCAGTTTGGTGAATGAACCTTTGAATGAACTGAACTATTTTGTACTGATTATTGAAAAATTGTAAAATGTAAAAATTTTAAGCTATTAAATGTTTATTTCTATGTGTGTCTGTCTGTATTTGTGTGCCTATATGACCTAAGCCCTCTCGTATATCCAACCTCCAAACTGTGGAGACTTCACTCCACAGTTTGTGCGCTCGCGGTTTAGATATAAAAGTAAATTATTATTTGTTGGTAGGTAGGTAATTGGATCTCGATCGACCGGGATAACCCCGGACTTAGCCTCGAAATATTTTATAGCTACAATTCTTTTCATTTTCAGACTAAATTTCAACATCGTATGACCAGAGGAAAGAAAAGTATTTTTTCAAATTACCCTACAAGATTTAAATATAACATACGTCTATACCTTTTATTTAATTCAAAATTATAGTAAAATACGGATTATATAACTAACTGCAGGGAGTGAATGACTCATTCAAATGTCGCTTTTTTGACTTTGTGACATCACTAGCCCCCGTACCACTGTATTCATGTTTACATTTTTCAGTCGTTTACGTATCGTTACGGTTTTTTATTAAAATGGCAATTCTTCTTAAATACACATTTAAAAGTTAATAAAAATACTTACCTATGATACGAAACGCGCTCTTGTTGCGAATTTGATCTCTCAGATCGCCTTTTACACGAGAATACTGCACAACTAACCATTTTTCAAGAGAAACGTCACGCGACAGGGATCAATGCAAAATGGCGGTGGTGCAGCGACAAGTAGTTTTATTAAACGTGTTTGAACAGTTGAACAATGTACTTTGCCGGAGGGGGTCGCCCGTGTAAGGCATCTCCAGTGCTTTATACTCAAAGGTTGATGCATTTAATATTCGCTCCATATTTTCAGATAAAATAAAATAATATTTTTAACAAGTGTAGGAGTTGAATATTGTCGTGTGCCCTTCAATCCTGCCTTGACAAAAGTTTAAATGGATCATCTTTTCTTTATTTTACATGCGTCCGCAGACCAATAAAAGATTTTAATATAAAATCATAGAGCCTAGTCTGAGAGTTCAATTGCTCCACAGAATTTTTTACGTGACCTCTTAGAATGCTGACATTTCCGGTGTACGCACTACACATTAATCAATTTCGTTTAAAATATAAACTGGCAACACTGACCCTTGTGTCGTAAAAGGGTGAGTGAACCGCCTCATTGTTATTTATTGCATTTGTCTCTAATAATACATTAATTAGCCGTTTTACGGATACAGCAAGTGCAATAACATAGGTCGCGACAGCCATGCCGATGTGAGTAATATACGAAAGGTGTGGCACGTCGCTGGGGCGTTGTTTCGTGGTGCAGTGACATTATTGGTGTGAAAAATATTTTGCCTATCTCGTAAGATGACCGAATATAAATTGGTGGTGGTAGGCGCCGGAGGCGTCGGTAAATCGGCATTGACTATACAACTTATACAGAATCATTTTGTGGACGAGTACGATCCTACTATAGAGGATTCGTACAGAAAACAAGTGGTGATAGATGGTGAGACGTGTTTGTTGGACATCCTGGACACGGCTGGCCAGGAGGAGTACTCGGCGATGCGGGACCAGTACATGCGCACGGGCGAGGGCTTCCTGCTGGTGTTCGCGGTGAACAGCGCGAAGAGCTTCGAGGACATCGGCTCGTACCGTGAGCAGATCAAGCGCGTGAAGGACGCGGAGGAGGTGCCCATGGTGCTGGTGGGCAACAAATGCGACCTGCAGGCCTGGGCCGTCGACATGACGCAAGCGCGCGAGGTAACGTGTTTACTCGCACTATCACCACTATCTGTTGAGTAAACAATCTTTATACTCTCCTATACTCTGCCATAAGTACCTAATCATATAAGCAAGATGACACACGAAAATTGTTCAGTACTTTTTTTTTATCTCGTCTGAGAATCTGAATAGAAAGGATCACAAGTGATTGGCTAACCTTCTTCACATAGCTAAACAATTACCCATTGTGTCTGATTAAGACAAATTTTTAGCAAAACTTAGAAGTTTTTTGAACTTAGTGTCTAAATTTTCTTATTCACTTACTTCCTAATTCGAAAGTGTTTCATTAATAGGGTAATTATTGCTGGTTTTAGCATTATTAGCATGCATATGCTTAGAACATGTGCAATAATCCGGCCAACTAAAGTGTTTCAATTCACAGAAATTATTAGAAAGTTCTATCACATAACCAATGCATTGAACAAATGAGATACAATATTATTAGTATTCGGTTTGATAATAAATAATCCAATTGCAGTTTTAAATGATAATTAGCTAATAAAGAATAGGTAACTCATGTTGTGATAGTCATATAAACAAAGTGACCAACTAGAACTTCATAAAATTTACATATTTTTATTATAATGCAGTGTATTTCATATGATTTCAATGCTTTGCAGTATTTTACATACATACCTACAATTGAATTGTGTCTACTTGTGACAAAGCCTTATCCATAATAATATTACCACAGAATTTAGGATTAATCATCATAGTCAATAATAATTATTAGGACCAATTGTATTTATTTTTGTTCTATAATAAAGCACAATTTCAAATGTAGGTTATTATATTATTATGAAACATTATAGTAAAACTACATTTTCCATTTGCCATGTAAAACTCTGATGGAATAAATTATACTAATTAAAAAATTTACTTAAGCAGCATCCCACAATTGTCTTCTAACAGTTATACAAAAAAGTCCCTTAAATGAAATACATAAAATCACGCCTTTTTCCCTTTTTTTAGGCAGAGATCACTTCCTGGCATGTGTTAGGATCCTGGCTTACCACTTTCGCTTCTTTCACATCCATAATCTCTCCATGCATGCTTTTAGTTTAGCCTTTAATTAACCTTGAACAGTATATCCTGTTGCAAAATATCCCCCACTATTTAAAACTCAAGTTTTTTTTTTTTTTTTTTTATAAAGAGGCCAACAAGATGACCTCACTCCACCTGATGGTAAGCGGTAGTGAGATCCAAATATGAGGTCGACAGGCACAATAGACCATATTGAGCCTGTCGCACTCACCCTGAAAGCCGTGAAAAAGGAGACCACTGCTGCGGCAACAACGAGACAAGGCGTGGAGTCTCGCATTGGTATTGAGCTGTGCGGGTCCGAGTTGGCCAGTCCGCCGGACGGAAGGGCCCCCGTTTCTACGGGTCTCCCTGGCCGGCGGGCTGACCCGCTCCGCCCGCACAATACCGCCGCTAAGACTCCACTGGTCCGGCGCTTGCCGCAACAATCGTCCCCCCTGGCTCCGGTTCGTACAGTGCTGATCCCGGAACGCGACCTGACCGAAAGAGGTCAGAGTCACTTGGCGGGTTTTACACAACTGTATGGTGGTAACAGCAACCGGTCGACAAAATGTCTCCCACCAAAAGTTCAAGCAGTGAAATTATTTTCATGACTACTTAATTATTTTAGCATAGACCACTTGGTCTATAATAAAATAGACCAGGATAAGAATATCTGAATAGAAGAAGAATATTTAATGAATCTGATATTGATACCATTATGACTGTGTATTTAAAAACATTTATTTCAGCTCTGACTACTCAATGTTAATCAGGAAAGCATGGCACCACTTAATATACCTCACATTAATATAATAGTTCTCCCATATGGACTGAAGCTAATCCATGTGCTGATACCTTATAAGACAGTGTTGATATATAATTCTGTCCCAAACAAACATATTATACGACTGGCTCAGTGGAACAATGCTTAGTGGCACAGTTTCGCTACCTACGGTTCCAAGAGTCGTGGGTTTGATTCCCACTCGGGACAAATATTTGTGTGACGAACATCTGTGTTTGTTTGTTGTATTTGTTCGTTGTCTGGATGTGTTATTAAATATATTTAAGTTATTTGTGTATCCACTGTTGTTTCTGATTTCCATAACACAAGTTCTTAAGCTACTTACCACAGGATCAGATTGATGTTGTGATGTTGTGAAATATTTATTATTATTAATTTTCTTCTTCTTCTTCTCTTCTAATCTTTTGGGGCACAGACCTACCCTAAACTTTAGAGTTATCAAGCCTTAGCCAACCATACGGTCAAGTGCAGATTGGTTGACTTCACACACCACAGAATTTCTTCCCAGATTTCCTCACAAAGGTTTTCCTTCACCCTAAGATAGTCGAAAAAACATACTTATGAATTCTGAAGAGCTTTTTTGGCTGAGTGGTTAAGGTCAACTATTTCCATGCAAGATGTAGCCAGTTCAACCTGCATCTGTTAGATAAATCATTTATTTATTCATTTATTAAGGAATAGCTAAACATTGATAGTATGACAGGCATCTTTTAATTCATAAACCTTATGTATTACACAATTGCAAGCCTTTATAAGCAAGCAAGAAAGTTGTGTAAAATTTCTTAATTATAAGATCAATATCACTCCACAATTAATTTTCAATTTATGATTTTAAACTGTCATGGTCACACACATTAGAAAACTGAAACTGTCCGGGATATTTACCATGTTGTTGTGTTTTAATGAGCTCCCGATATTTCGGCACTGTTGCAAGCGCCACGATCACGGATGAACTGTAGGACTGCGAGAATGACGGTAGGACTAAGGGCAGACATATCGGTCTACCCTCTTTCTCAGTCTTTTATTACGCACGACACCACTACCCTCGTTCACATTATTGTCACTCAGAATTCGATCCAGACACACTACACTCACGGTATCACTTCTTTTTTCCTCGAAAACATCATTCTCGCAGTCCTACAGTTCATCCGTGATCATGGCGCTTGCAACAGTGCCGAAATATCGGGAGCTCATTAAAACACAACAACATGGTAAATATCCCGGACAGTTTCAGTTTTCTAATTTTCAATTTCATTGTAATCACAGTGACCAAACTGCTATGATTCATCACATCATTTCATAATGATGTATGATGAATGATGATGATGATGTTAATTGGACAGCCACAGGAAATTATATTATTTTGTACTTAAAAATTATGTTATACCTACAAAATGTTAAATTAATTTGAAGTTCATCATCACACTATCTCTTTCTCTAAACCACATCAAATTGGTTCATCAAGTGTGAGAGTATCATCGTCCAACACTCACTTCATACAATGAGTCTCCTTTTTTTTTTAAATTTGGTTAATAAAGGAAAGTCGTCACGTTTGCAGGTGGCGCGGGGCTACGGCGTGCCGTTCGTGGAGACGTCGGCGAAGACGCGTATGGGCGTCGACGACGCCTTCTACACGCTCGTGCGGGAGATCCGCAAGGACAAGGACAGCCGCGGCAAGCGCAACCGGCGACTGAACAGGGTGCCCGGCCGCCGCCGGTTCAAGTGCACGCTCTTGTAAATTAGATAACGCGTCTAATTACCCCGACGCCGGCTGCGGACGCCAAATGACGTCCAACGACGCCGCTGCTACATCAACGGCTAACATCGGCCATTTTTGTTCGCGTCTCTGTCTGCCTAGAGCAGGTTAGGCACGAATATTCGCCGAAGCTGGTTAATGTAGCCGCAGCATCAGCAACACGCCACGCGTGTTTTCGACATGTAATGGAAAACACATATGGTGTGCTTGTTGTGGAAGTTAGATAGAATTCTGTAATTTTTTTCAACATCACTACTTTATAGGTGCACTTTTATATTGTGGGCTTCCTTTTATACTGACTGAATTGGTCACTAAACAACTTTTTGGGTTTGCTACAAGTCGAATGAATAGTATTAAAGCCAATGTATCAACTATCTGTTGAAGGATTTGTATAGCACAGTCAGCAGCACACTACCTATAAAGTATCTGTTTTGAACATTAAAATACATACGGTATATGTTCAAAAGTGTGTCCAAGAAAATCAATCGCTTTGTATAGGTAATAGGTACATACAGTTGACTGTACCTAGTCTTAATGTAATTAAGAATGGATAGTGAATATGTACTGTAGAACTTTTATAAGCCCATATTGTATAGCTGAGAAGTACAGTCAATGTAGCAATTATATAACAACTTTTTAAATGAATTGCGTATCCTAAAATTGTAATAAAATGAAGTTTAAGTAATAATTGCTGATGGTTTAGTGGTACTCCGAACGCTAACCAATAACGTACTAATAATAGCAACAAATAAGGATAATTGTCTAATTCTGACACTTGAGCATATTTCTTGTATGAGTTAGTGCTGGCATTTATGGGCACAACTTATGTTGAAGACGTCTGACTCTGCAGCCGGCGCCGAGTTATTTAATGTATTAATACAGCTAATGTTAGTCTCAAAACGGTCTCTTCGGCCGGGACCCAACGCCCCGGACCCTGCGCCCGGGACCCAGCGCTTGCGGGAGACGATAGGGCTCGTGAGTGAAACAAAGGGGGATTGAGTTTTACAAGTACCTTTAGAATATATTGGATACGATCGACAAAGAACTTTGTGTTATATTAACTAATTACAGTCATATTGAGCCTCTCTGATCAATTTAAGGAATTGCTTCTCCTTATATGGTGTAAGCAAAAGCTAAGATCCATATTAACTAACATGTATCCTATTCGTCCAAGTGTCTTTAGTAACAATTATGTTACATACAACTAAGCTAAAATATTGCCTTTGAATTTAGTTCTTAGTCGATTGTATTTAATTGAACTAAAGTTTCATAAATCTGCTTTACAATAAAGTTTGTGTACGAATAAAGCATATTATAACTGTAACATTTCGGTTTTAAAATATTTTACTGAACTCAAAACTAGAAATTTATTAAAACTCAATCTCGTAACTCTCAAGGTGCTATTATAAATCATAGTACACTTGCAGTGGAGGAAGCCCTGTTTGCCATAAAACCTTTTATAAATATTGGTGAAGTGTGTCGTAAGGTGAGAAGATTCCTCAGGTCATTAGTGATAAGCTTGCTACACTCGAGACTACTCTATGAAAATTTATAGATAGGTACAAAAGCTGTTTTTAAAAATTTGCCTAATAATACTTTATGCAATCAATTTTGAGTTGACCGTCATACAAACAATGGTTGTGCACAATATATAGTTCAAACTATTTCAAGTACAATTATAATTGGTTGTTAGCACTCGCCTGTAATGAGTGCGTTACATCACTCCACGTATGCATACATATAGTAATAAATAATTCATAGCGGATGTTTTCAGGCGTACTGTAACCGATTTTTGCCGGAGTTTGCATGTATGCACAACTAACGATTTCATAGGCGTCATACTTTAAGGAATCCGTTACGGAAACTACTGCCATTTATTTCGTAACCAAAACATGGCTGTTTAGGATTAATGTGCCTATGGTTGAAGAAGCACGTCTCCGCCAGGGGCGCCATGCCTTAGCTCGCCGCCCTGACCAGCGGTACGGTGTAAATTACTCATATCATAATCAATAAGCGTCGAGCCCAGAGATTCGTGAGTCAACTATGTATAAATAACGCTAGCTACGTCATGCTTATTTTATTACTAGCTTATAAAATAAGTACACAAGTGTTAATTAAAACTTCAAATATCAAAACAATATTGAATATATAATCATTTCGGAGTCTGAATTTTGTATAAAACTGAAACATTTTTGTGAATTTTGTTGTGGATTTTTTGTTTGTAAACTTTGAAGCTATTTCATATAGGAAACTAACATGTTTACAAGGAAAAGAGCCACAACAAAAATATATTATCAAACATTTGTTATTATAGTGTAATGTTAAGGTCATTGTTGAATGTTTTCTACTGTAGCTAATTTTACATGTAGAGGGATTTTTCTTAATATTTCTACTGCTATTAGTCCTAACACATAGACTGCTACTATTACTCGGTCCCAATAATCCTAAAATTATACCTCTGCAAAACGATGGCATGTTTAGTTACGGATATAATCTATTGATATACCTAATAATACAAACAGTATTCACAAATTCATATTCTAAATAATAGGATTGTTATAGGTACTAAACTGTAGATAGATATAAAAGAATTGCAGTCAATTCGATGGGGTTGCGGTGCATTGCGGAAAACGATTAGAAAAGCCGATGTTAATACTAAATCGCCTAGCCACGTAAATGTTCGACGTATCCTATGAGTAATAACGTACTGAAGACTGAATGGCTGTCTTGTAGCAAGTTAATTAATATAAAATGTCTATTTGATACATTTTCACCTACTTGGAAGGCGTGTATGACCTACAAATATTTGAATAGATTATAGTAGGTGGTGGGCGTCCGCGCGCTGCCGCCGCCAACTGGTTTCAAGCTAATAATTTCGCAACGGACCGCGTCGCCATATCACTTTCCATTGCAGCTTACTAAATTATTATTGGATTGTAAAGTAGCAGGGGTTTTAATAATCGTATTCGACCGACCTCGAGGTTTTTGATACTGCTGATATATTTTAATTATTTTCAATTGTATTTTTATTAGGCTCGAACGAATATTTTATTTGCCTGTAAGGTTTACAATTTTTTTTAAATTTACTGTGTTCTACGATCATTTTATGTACCTATCCACAGCAACCTTAAATGATGTGTAATTATTTTAGAATTATGACGAAAGTACATCTTTTGGATGCTGAATAATATCCTCAGTTGATCCATCAAGGGCGTTTATTAAATATTATTTTATTTACTTTAAATGGATGTTTTATATAATGAAACAACAAGAAGCGCCATCTATTTATAAAAAAAGAAAAATTTTCTTTATTATGTATCCGCTAAAACAATGAAGATTTCGAACGAATTTTTACAATAATCATGATATAACAATAGATTCTATTATAGATTGTAAGTTATTATTTTATTCATCGATTAGTCGAGGATGTGTAGTTATAATTTGCCTTTTATGAGTTAATTGCAAATGAAAAGCTGCCATGAAAAAATCATCACTCAATTACCTATTATTTTGTTTGCCATAATAAATTGTTAATATTATGATTTACAATTTTCGTACATACATAACACATTTTTATTAATTTCTTTTATAATTTTATGGATTTTTTATATACGACATCCAAATGAAATCTGCGTTACCTAAAGTTTTATTATAATAAAATCAACTTCGACGCTAGTGCACAATTTTGTTGGAAATAGTAGATAATTTACTATTAATTCTGTAACAGTATAGCACAACACTGTGTGCTAATTGAAATAAATAAAATTGATGAGTCAAATTGGTCCTTTTATTTAAAACTAGCAGCCCGTCCCGGCTTTGCACGGGGGGACTTAAGATATTTTACATAGTTTTACGTTTCATTTATATTTATTCTTTTATAAGGATTAAACCATTTACTTCGAAATCCCGTCGCCAAAATGACATTACTTTGGAGCGCACATCTAAATCATTAAAACGATTGTTATGGGTAAACTATAAAAGGTAGACATAATGCTCTCGCGGACTTTTTTAAAGATGAACAATTCATCCATAGAACATTTTTGTATAACTTTAACTATATGCTCAGCGCACGCCACGGAAGGCCTCAGAAACGATACGTTTCCCCCGTTTTTGAAACATATTCGGTTACTGCTCCACAACTATAGGACCTGGCGTGATATTATATAGCTTATGTTACTTCTGAATAATGCAGCTTTCTAATGGTGAAAAAATTATTGCAATCGGTCCAGTATTTTTTGAGTTTATTCATTACAAACATACAAAAATACAAATCTTTCCTCTTTATAATATTAGTGTAGATTTTTAATATCTTAACTAATGTATGGTTTTTTGGAGTGCGTTGCTATCCAGTTTATCTTGCTAATAATGGATAATTATTGTATAAAAATTGAGAATAAATCACAAAATTCGTAACTGATTAGTTCAAATAGTTATTTGAGCTCCTGTTAATGATTTGAGGATTGGGTTGAATTTATCCAAATTCTACCCAATCCTCACATCTATTATATACAGAAGTTTGTCTTACATAGCGAGCGTCACTAGCTGTTTCGTTATTTACTTCTATGATAATGACTATGTAACAAGCCTAGGTTGTTTTGCTGACTAAATTTTTTTTGTCAGAACAATAAATAACATGTTGTGACTTCGCGAAGTCTTAAGTTAATGTCTAGTATTGTTAATCGTATATAGTGAAATGTATCCATGATTTGTAAATATTGCGAACATTTAAAAATAACATTGAGAGACTACGATGTACAGGCTAGATCCCTTTGCCTCACCCTGATAGAATAAATTGGTAAAAAATAAACTCACAGAAGACTTGGCTCTGGAATTGACAAATCTACCTATGGAATGGGACAAAATATGTTTAAACGAAATTACAGAAGATTTGGCTTCGGCCGCAATACCTAAGACACTACTTAAGACTAGGTTGTACAGGCTTAGATCCCTTTGCCCTTCCCTGATGGGATAAATTGGATAAAAAAATAAACTGACAGTGACACTAGTGACAGCAGAGCTGACGTGTGTGTTTATGTACGGCTCAAAACGTAAATAATTACTTAATGCAAAAAATCCACAAAAACACCTAGTTTTAGTCAGAAAATATGGATGCAAAGGACGTATGCGTTGAAATAGAAAACGATGAATTCTACAAAAACTTTCTGGAGGACATCAAACCGATAATAAAAGAGAATATATCGGTCACCGAACAAGTCACAAAACTTGGTCAAGGCATCGAGAAACTGGGAAAGAGTCTGGAGAAACAAGTGCTAGCGAAACATAACGACCTTTTAACGCAGGCAAGTCACATTTCCGATTTAGAAACAACTTTAGAATCGATTCAGGATCAGGTGCAGAGCCTGCTTCGCGGCGGCGAGAACTTAAAGGAAAGAGTCACCACGCCTTACCATGCGCTCGAAAACCAGACGCAAATGCTGGAGAGAGTCCAGACCACTTGCAATTTACTCAGACATAGTTCCAAAATACTGACACTATGGAATAAGCTGGTAGGTATCAAAGATAACCCTGCCAAAGAGGCCATTGTCCTCTTTGAACTCAACGAGCTAATAAGCGACTATGACTTCGAAGGCATCACTCTTTTAGAGGAAGTGTTGCAAGAAGTACAACAGAGAAGGAAGGATCTGTTGACTAACTCCACCACAGCCTTACAGTCAAGTCTGCTGAACGGAGATAAGACAACACTGCTGCAATGTTTCAAAGTGTTCCATAACTTGCAATGCACTGACGAGCAAATAAGAAATTCTGTACAAAGCATATTGAATGACTTGAGGCGAGAGATTGCCACTGCCTTGAATGTTCAAATGGTTTCTATTGAGATGAAGAAGACCAGCTCAGGGAGGGTGGCACCTGGCAAGGCCAACATTATGAATGCAACAGATTTCAAGCTTAAACTATGGGACAATATTGAAAAACTATTCAAGGTGGAAATATACAATGGCTGTGCTAAAGTAATTATGTTGCAGAATGTTATCAATGAATTACATGCCATTGGGAACTTCAGGAATATTGCCAAGAACTTCTGGTCAGACTTACTTGTCACCTTCAGTAGTGAACTAGAGAAAAGTCCACAAAATGTGAATCAGTCGATTGAAATTGACTTTCCAAGGTTGTTGAAGTATTTCAATGATTTGCTGTCTAGGCTGAAATGTAAAGACTTGGAGTTAAATCGGTCCAGTTTAACCAAATGGGAGAATTCATTCTTATCTAAGTCATTGGGAAAGTTACTTGAACCTGTGAGGAGCATGTGGCACACGAGCCAGGTGCCCAGCATGGACCAAATTGATACTGCCATCAGAGTTATAGCGGAGGCCCTGAGTATATCCCTTGGGGACAAGCAGCTGAGCATAAGTCTGGCAAACAGTGTTGCCAAATCAATAAAACAAATGAAGCTGGAAGCAGAGCAGAGATTGTCCATGGACAGTGATGTGGCACAGATTATAGAGTCGCCAACCAGCTCACAACAAAAGAATGCTGATTTGTGCAACTCATTGTATTATTTTTCTTCACAAATAAAGAGAGTTCTGGTGAACATGAATGCAATACTACCACAGGAGAGCATTCAAATAGTGCAAGGCAGTTTGAAAGACATCTCTAGCCTGCCAGTTTTGCAACTGTTTGCTGAATCCATTAAAAATTCACTATATCTAATCCTAATGACAATGCATGATGAGCCTGATTTGGTCAGGACGGACGACCCTGCGGGTAAATCATTGTCTTGTTCCCCCTACATGAAGGAACTGCAGCAATTTGTCTCTCGATGCAAGGATATTTACTTGTCCATGTTCCAAGAGAAGGCTGCACTAAATGACTGCTGTATGAATATAGCCAGCTCTTGTGTTGAGAGGTTTATTCAACATGTCTGCAATGTTCGTCCTCTGACCAAGTTTGGAAGAGTTAAACTGCAAATTGATTGCAAGCACATAGAAGTGGCTTTATCACCTTTGGTTGCAGACATGACTGAACTAGGGGACCAATATCGACAAGTGAAGGCTTTGAGTTTGATTTTAGAGAAGACTCCTCAAGAGGTTTGTAAGAGTCAATCTGAGGGTGCATGTTTGCCATACTCTCTGGTAATGATGTATTTGTTCTCATGTGCCGGGCCGCAGCTTATTGCCCCACACACATGCGCTGGATGGAATATACAGAAACTCATTCAATGGCTGGATTCACACAAAAATGAAAAGGAAAGACTTGAATTTGTAGCCGGTGCTTTGCAGAGATACCAGAACCATGTGAGACAAAACCAAATTGCAACTTATGATGAGGTTTACCCAGTGTTACTGCAGTTACTTGAAGATGGAAGAAAAAGTTTGAAAAAGTAACACATTCCCATTATATTTATAGTATTTATATTAATAAGTAAATGAAAACAGTTATTTAAAGTTTCAACAATTTATTTAAAAATATATTATGTTTTAAACAAGTTCTAGTGTTTCTTTGTTTAATCACTAACAGGCTACAGCTGAACTTTTCTTGCCCATGTCTGCCATCTGTTACAAAATAAAGTATTAATAAAACACCATCTTTTTAAAAGTATACTAATGTAAAAGTTCACAAATATAAACAAAAGAATCAAAGTTAGATAGGGAAATAAAAAAACACAAAGAAACTGAAAAATCTTATTGTATTCATTATTTTAATAACAACATTCAATTCAACAGCATATTATCATCTTACTATCATACATAATAATATTTGTACAACTAACTAGATAGATATTTAACACATTCAATAATAATATATTACCAACATCAATCAACCATTACAGTAAGTAAATACTAAATACTTCAAAAAATGCAAAGATTTCGTTTGAAAATGGCAGTGACAATAACATGCAATGGAATACTTATGTGTTTATGTTGTGCATCGAAATTAAGTCACATTACACTATATATGTATCTACAACTCTACTTAAGTGATATAGTATAATCTAACTTTACGGTCAACATACAAAAATTGTGATTTTAAGCTGCTTATTCCAAAGTAAATGTGAACTATCGATAATGCCATTTTTATATATTTGTAAACATAACAAGCTTCCATTAAAATATAGAAAGCCTCATTGCAGACAGTGAAATACTTGAGGGATTCAATGAAATAGGAAGTGCACTTTTGATACACATTAATACAACCATGCACTACATACAAAACATTATCAACAGTCAGTCAGAATGTATGTTCATCTGGTCTGCTCAGTCACCATTTTGACATAAAAGCAGCTGACCAGACATAATAAGATGCATTTTCTCACTGTCAAGTGCAATAAAAAAATGCAAAGTGTCTTAAATAGTCCAGTCAAATTAGCTCTTTTAAACACCAATCTGCGGAAAAATTACTAGTGAGCTGAATTTTGGTACACACCTTTATTACGGCATTGTAATGAAGGTGTGAAAAATCGACATTCATATCGTGCCGGCTTAAAAAGTTATAGGGGTCAAAAGGTCGCGAAAATCAGTTTTTCGCGAATATCTTGCGATCTATTGCTTGTAGGTTAATTGAGGTCATTAAAAAAATTATTTGTTATAAAATTATCTACAAAAACTGTCCTTTGCATTTTTTTGTAGAATTGAAAGTTTTCGGAGGAGAGCGCCGAGAAAGCACTCACATACCTACGGTATTGTATACCAAGGCGTACGCCCTATGCTTTTCATTGATGTTTGTAAGCGTGTTGTTAGTAAAATCTACTACATACAGACATATAGCATTTAATGCTATTTACTAATTTAGTAAACTAGTACAGAAAGTTTTCCTTTTTGGAAAAGGAAAACTGAAAATCATGAAGATGTTTGAAAAAAGATCTGATTTAAACAATTTTGCAGAAATATTCCAACAAGAAAATTGCTCTCGAGATGCATTGTCAATGCTAGGACATATTTTCTACCGCTGCAATTTTTTGTACAATTACAAATCTTTTTTTAAACATCTTCATGATTTTCAGTTTTCCTTTTCCAAAAAGGAAAACTTTCTGTACTATTTTACTAATGCTATATGTCTGTATGTAGTAGATTTTACTAACAACACGCTTACAAACATCAATGAAAAGCATAGGGCGTACGCCTTGGTATACAATACCGTAGGTATGTGAGTGCTTTCTCGGCGCTCTCCTCCGAAAACTTTCAATTCTACAAAAAAATGCAAAGGACAGTTTTTGTAGATAATTTTATAACAAATAATTTTTTTAATGACCTCAATTAACCTACAAGCAATAGATCGCAAGATATTCGCGAAAAACTGATTTTCGCGACCTTTTGACCCCTATAACTTTTTAAGCCGGCACGATATGAATGTCGATTTTTCACACCTTCATTACAATGCCGTAATAAAGGTGTGTACCAAAATTCAGCTCACTAGTAATTTTTCCGCAGATGAAACCTAATTTGACTGGACTATAAAATTGGCCTTAGAAGTTCTGAAGAAAAATCTTACTGCAAGGTAACGTAGACGACAGTGCAATAAAATTCGGGCAAATATTCGATATTATGAAATTTAAGTGACAAAAATACATAATCATCATCATCATCTTTTAATGGTCTTTGCGACGGATCTAACCGAACCAAAGGGTAAATTCGCAACGTCGTATGTACTATTATCAACTCCATCTACTAATTGACAATGGAACTAAACCAACAGCCCTGACTACGGCACATTACTTGCAAAATTAAAACTAAATTGCCTCTTGCTAAGTCCACCACTGGTTGTGATCGGACAGAGTGGGATTTTATAACAAGTTTGTCGTCTACGACATCCCTGACAAAGTACAATCGTGCGGGCTAACTAAGTAGCGTAGCTTAGTAGGGAGTTGCATGCAAGCAACTTATAAGGGACGGCAAAACGGCACCAGTGGGGGCGGATCAAGGTCCGTAAAGGTCAAATGTATTGTTACATGTATAAATTTATTTTGGGGGGAGAGAAACATTTTCGGGTTATTCCCATCCCCTCTAAACTTTGTCCCTTTGAGGTCCACTACGACTTTAGTCTGAAAATAATCAATCTGCCCAATATTTGTGCTAATTATTATTTGTCCCATATTCCTATACTTGAGGTTCCAAGTGAAATTTAAGAAAAACTCTCAGTAACCTCAACATAGACAAAGTTAAGAGGTGACGAATGGGAATAACCCGCATTTTCCGTCCCGGGCGGTATCTACCCACACTACTCCACTACTAACTACTACAGGTAGGCGCTTGCATCAACTCTACCGTCTTTTTTCGACAGCTGTCAAACTACGCGTCTACGTGCGAACTACCAACGCCATCTGCAGGCGTGTCAACTAAACCTTTTCGTCGAAGGCGACGCGGTAGACGTCGTCGTAGGAGCTGACGAAGTGCACGTCGATCCCGTCGCGGATGAACTGCGGCAGGTCGTCGAAGTCCCGCCGGTTCTCCTCTGGGAGGATCACGCACGTCACGCCCACTCGTTTCGCCTGGGGATCAATACGGATATTTAATAAGTTTTTTTTTAATATATAACTTTTAACTGTCATGGTTACACGCATTAGAAAACTGAAAATTTCCGGGATATTTCCCATGTTGTTTTGTGTTAATGAGCTCCCGATATTTCGGCACTGTTCACCCGTGATCATGGCGCTTGCAACAATGCCGAAATATCGGGAGCTCATTAAAACAAAACAAAATGGTAAATATCCCGGACATTTTCAGTATTCAAAATTTTTTTTATTAACTCGTATCATTTCAGTGCTGGGCAAAGGTATCCTCCAAACCTGTCCTATTCAAGGCTTGGCCTTGCCAATTCCTTGATAGCTGGACCAAATCGTCACACCATCTTTTCTTGGGCCTTCCTCATTGGCGAATACCGTCTTCCGGTACCCATTGTGTAACAATTTGAATAAGTTAAACAACAAAAAAGGTGTGCAATCGACTAGGACCATGACATGCATAAGACATTATAGTGCACAATACCACTGACTGGCTCGGTGGAACAGTGGTTAGTGACCCTGGCTGGAGGTTCCAAGAGTCGTGGGTTCGATTCCCAACTGGGACTAATATTTCTTTGACGCCAACATGGGATAATAGGTCTTTTCGTAATCTTCTGTGTAAATATGTGTGTGTGTGTAATGTTTTTTGTTTTAAACTGTCATTTTAGACTTTCGCGTTCCATTACACTAAAATTAGCTATGTAATTTGCTACTCCTAATATCGCGTTCAGACCCATAAAGACTAATTTTAGTTAAACTGTCATGGTTACACACATTAGAAAACTGAAATTGTCCGGGATATTTATCATGTTGTTTTGTTTTAATGAGCTCCCGATATTTCGGCACTGTTGCAAGCGCCATGCTCGGGGGTGAACAACACCCGTGACAATTTCAGTTTTCTAATGTTTTTTGATAATACATAACTATGTCCCCGTCTAACTGCCTCGTTGGTCTATTGGTAGCAAGTGCTGCGTTAGGACCGAGAGGTCCCCGGTTCGAATCCGGGGTCGGGCAAAATTTGTGTGAGTTTTTCTGTAATGAAATTACTCAGCCCGGAGTTAGGAAGTTGGCGGGTGAACGCCCGTGCCTCGGAAAGCACGTTAAGCCGGTGGTCCTGCGCCCGATCTCTCATCGGTCATGTCGGATTGCCGTCTCACCGAATTATGAGAGTAGGGGAATAGAGAGTGCACTTGTGTTTGCGCGCACACTTGTGCACTATAATATGTCCTGCGCACTTGGCTGATCTCAATTGAGATCGGCCGCCATGGCTGAAACCGGTCGGACGCCATTATGTCCCCGTCACTCACCGCAATGATCTTCTCCTTGATCCCGCCGACGGGCAGCACGTGTCCGGTGAGCGAGACCTCGCCCGTCATGGCGAGGTTGTCCCGCACGGCGCGGCCCGTCGCCAGCGACACCAGCGCCGTGGTGATGGTGCAGCCGGCCGACGGACCGTCCTTGGGGGTGGCGCCCTCTGGCACGTGCAGGTGGATGTGGCTGGGGGATCGGTGACGTCATTAGTAACATCGCTGTGATATGGAACTTTTCCCTCCCTCCTATGATCCCGGGCTCTTCAAGCGGGCGTGAAACGGCATTTAAGCAGTCCTTCAGGGTGAGTGCGACAGGCTCAATATGTTCTATTGTGCCTGTCGCCCTCATATGTGGGTCTCACTCCCGCTTACCGTCAGGTGGAGTGAGGTCATCGAGCCGTTCACTGTAAGCCTGATGGGGCATGTCTCCATTAGACGAAGTGATCGCTTTATATGTAGATAGCTATAGCTTGTATATGTTGTGCGCACTGCTCGCTCTTAACCAAATAGCGGTGACGATTGATCTGTTTTTGTGCTCTCTGAATGAATTCACCAGGATCGCTCTTTTCGTAATAAGTAATTGATATTTATATGTATATGTTTAAATAAAATTCGATAATGTTAGAAATAAGTAATTTATATTTAATATAGTTTTTCTTTAGTTACACTATTGTATTAGGGCAAAACCTGTAAAAATAGTTGTAAGTGTGGAACAAATAAATAAATAAAAATAAGGTTTAGGTTTAGGTTTAAAGACATTTATTCTCATTAAGACATAATATTACATCACTTACATGAGAACTTAGATACTAAAACTTATCACTAAAGTCCTTCGTAGTTGCACTAAAGGTCTGTTCTGTTACACTGTTATCAATTTAACATTTAAGCTTAACAATACATTACACAATTAAATTAGTAGGTTTTGAAAGTTTAACATTTTAAAATTATGTGCTTAGCTAACCGTTTCTTAAAAACTAATAATGAGTCAATATTTTTGACATCTGAGGGTAACTTGTTAAAGAGACGCGCTCCTTCGTATGTAACTGTCGCTTGGCCGTACTTAGTTCGTGTCCTTGGCAGAACAATGAAGCTTGCGCGTCGAGTGCAGGTGCGCCCAACCTGCGACCGCTTAGTAAAATGTATGTTGGTGCGGGTTTTGTTATTTATTGATTTATAAATAAAGATGCAGGTGCTATACGTGTATAATTGTTTAAGGGTCATAAGGTTAGTTTCGCGATAATTTTTTTTTGTTTCTGTTCGATAGTTGTAACCAAATAGCGTTTTTATTATTTTATTTTGAATTATTTGTAATCTGTCTAATCTAGTCTTGGCGGCACTCCCCCAGATTTCAATAAGATATAGTAAGTGGGGTTTTATTAAAGCGTTATATATTGTGAAACGATATTTACGTGGAATGTATCGTGTGTTTGTTCGGAGAGATGCGTTAAGTGATATTAGTTTGTTTAACAATTTTGTGAGGTGAGTATTCCATGTTAGATTTGAATCCATGTGGAGACCAAGATATTTTTCATAAGGTTTCTCTTGTAGTGTTGTATTATTTATTGTAAGGGGGGTATACTTTGATATTGGTTTGTTTTTGGCTTTATAGATCATATAGCTGGTTTTGGAAACGTTTATGGATAATAAGTTGTATTGGAACCAATCACAGAGAATATTGAGGTCTTGCTGGGCTTGAGAGATTAGGTCATGGATTGACGGGCCAAAGTAGAAGAGACATGTATCGTCAGCGTATAGTGTAATATGACCATTTAACTTGAGCTCGTGCATATTATTTATGTAAACTAGGAACAGCAATGGGCCCAATATCGATCCCTGTGGGATCCCATAGGAAATCGGCAAAGGAGGACTTTGGTAGTTACTATCTAGTTTGACAATTTGCAGTCGGTTTGCAAGATATGATTCAATAGTATTTAAAGCTTTTCCATTAACACCGATGACCTCAAGTTTCTTTAGAAGTAGCTGGTGACTAATAGTATCGAATGCCTTTTTTAAATCTATGAACACTCCGAGAACAACACTTTTTTCATCTATATTTTGTTTGATTTTAGTGATAAGATCGATTGTTGCCGATAGTGTATTACTTTTTGGTCGAAACCCGTATTGTTGATCATAAAAGAAATTATTAGAGTTTAGGTAGTCATCTAGTCGTTTGTATATAACTTTTTCTAAAATTTTTGAGAGTACTGGCAACACAGAAATTGGTCGATAATTACCAGGTTCTGTTTTCGGTCCCGATTTATGGATAGGTGTCACTTTTGCTATTTTAAGAGAATCCGGAAACAAACCGTCAATTAAAAGTTTGTTAAGACATAATGTAAGTCGTTTAATTATAATGTTTTTTACACATTTAAGTGCTTTTGTGCTGATGCCATCAAGGCCAGTACTACAATTTGAATCTAAGTTATCAATTATATTAAGAATTTCGCTTTCATTACATGGTTCTAGACTGTTCATTCGCAATGTTTGTGATGATGATTTGGGTAGTGCTTTAATATAATTGACATGAAAGTCTATTGGAATTTTGTCGGCCAAAGATGACCCTATAGTAGCAAAAAATTCATTAAATATTTTACATATTTCGTAAGGATCTGTGACATTTATAGAATTGACAGTAAGTTTTGTGGGGGCGTGTCTTTGTATTGGATTGTTTCTAGTTAGTGTATTCAACAAAGTCCACAGCTTTTTAGGGTTACCTTTGTATTTGACAAACTCCTTGTTGTAATATGTATTTTTCGCTTTCCAGATTGACGTTTTAACTTTGTTTCTTTTGTTCTTGAACTCCTCTTTCAAAGACTCATCGTTAGGATTGGTTTGTAGTTCTGACCATAACTGATTTCTTTCAGTTATTTCTGCTAGTATTTTTTTGTTTATCCACTCCTTTTGCGGTTGATTCATGATTTTCGTCTTCGTAACTTTACTCTCTTCTATACATTTTTTAAGTACTATTTCTAGATCTCTGAAGTTATCATTTGGTTCATGTAGTCCTAATTGTTCAGCTATCTCATAAAGTTTCTCAAAATTGATTGCTTCATATTGATGACATACTCTTGGGGGTGATTTAATTTTTTTTATTTCAACATATAACTGTTTGTGATCAGACAGAGAAGAGTTGACAGTTATCACATGAAATACTTCTCTGTTTAGGTTAGTACTTATGTGGTCTATAAGGGAGTTTTTACCAGATCTTGTGTGATACTTCTTCGTAATGTTATTAATAATTTTGTGTCCTACTTGCTTTAGAAGTTGGTTATACTGATTTGTTTTAGAATCTTTTGTTAGTAGGTCAACGTTGAAATCACCAAAAACAATTGCTCTTTTTCTTGTTTGTAGTTGTGATTCGTATGTTTCTAGAAATTGCTGGTAATTGGTGTGTCCTGGATTATAGATGACTCCTACTTCGATCCCATATTTTTCGAGCTGTATCCATAGGTAATTATTCCCTCCTATGTAAACTGACTCCGATAAATCATGTTTCAGGCTATTATGAACATATGCCGACACCCCGCCACCAGCAGAATCTGTTCTACAATTGTAGTAGTGATAGTAATTGGGTAGTTGAAACAGCCGTGCTTCTTCTTCACTTCGGAGCCATGTTTCTGTTAGTAAGATTATGTGCACGGTTTTCGGTATTGCTTGCAGGGTACATTTAAGTTCGTCAAATTTTCCGTCTGTGCGTATACTTCGAGCGTTAAGGTAGAGGAAGGTAAAACGTGACTTATTTTTTGGGAAGTTTTCATAATTGTTCAACAGTTCGTAGGTATTGCGGTTTTCAGTTTGGGAATTGATTGGCGTACTTATTGTATTTAGTTTTTTGGTGTTTTTATGATTGAGGGTGTTCCATTTAGGAATTTTATTGTTATGTCACTTTCACCTTTGTCCTGGCGTTGCTTTAGTTCTTCTCTAAGGTTTTTCAAAAAGTTTTTCTGTGACGGCGTTTGATCTGAAAATATTTTTAGGCCACCTTGCAGTTTGTTTCTGTTATAGATTAATTTTTTAGCATGTTCCTTTGATTCAAAGCACACCTTGATACTACGATTCTTTCCTGGCTGTAGTTTTCCAAGTCTAAACACCTTTGATGGTTTGGGAATACCTTCACTAACCTGAGAAATAATTCTGAATACGTCAGCTTCATCTTTAGATAATCTGTCTTCAGGGGTGGCTGTAATTTGTTCGCGTAGACCGACGAGTACAATATTTTTTTCTCTATTATTTCGATTGTGCATCTCTTGTATTATTTGTTCCCCAAAAGTTAACTCATTTTCCAATGTCACGGGTTTAGTTCTTGATGTGACCTTAACGTTATTTAGCTCTGATTCCAAAAGTTCCATTTTATTTTGCATTGCATTTAGTGTTCGTTCATTTGACAGTTTCATTTCGGTGATTTGGTTTTTTATTTCTGTTATATTATCTTGCATGGATTTCAATATCTGCTCGTTGGAGTCGACGTATCTCTCTAAAAGAGAACTAATTCGAGACACATCGGATTTCATTTCCTTAATATCCTCAGAACATGAACATTCGATATCACATAGCACTTTTCGTTTGCGAAAGGTAACTGAAGTCTCCTTGGTTAATTTATCTATCTTTGATAAATCAGGCTGCGAACCTCCGGTTGGTGACCTCTGCACGCTCATATTGTTGATATTGTGTGCGTCGACGCACACAGTGTAGCTTAATATCTGAGCGAGTCAAAAAATAGCAACCGAACGTGTCTTGCGGGGGTGAAGGCGGCTTCCGGGAGCGGAGCGTTATGTTGCGATTTGGATCCTTCCACTGTGGTGTATGAGTAAAAGGTAACACGAAACTATTTGCGCCCACGCAATTTAATGTTTAAACACTTTGAAGTTAAGGATGAGATTGTTTTTGTATTATATAGGGATTTTTAAAAAACACTTGTACACACGTCTGCTCTGTGCAACAACGAACGACGAAAAATAAATAAAAAATGTTCCTCACCTGGTGTTCAGGAACCTGTTCTCGGGCTCGCGGCGGCGCAGGTAGTTCCGTGCGACGGTGAGCGCGATGCGCGCGGACTCCTTCATCACGTCGCCGAGGTGCCCCGTCAGCTCCAGCGACCCGAACGGGGACTTCTCGTCGGTCTCGGCGTTGCGGAGCGCCGTCTCTATGTAGAGGGTGCTTCCGCCTGTAATGTGTAGACAAAAAAATATGAGGTGGATGTGCGAATAAGGCTATGACGCACGTTCTCAATGAAGAACAACTATGCAGGCGCAAATGTAGAGAGTGCAGCTGGCACATTCCTATGGTCCAACTGACAGATTTTTGCCATACTTACCGTCTCACCAAAATCTATAGGAGAATGCACTCGTCCACACCAGCGGTGGTCCTGTGTATGATCGTGGTTAGTCGTTTCAACGTGCTTTCCGAGACACGGAAATGCATCCGCCAACTTACTGACTCCACGCTGACTAATTCAACTTACACAGGCTTGACCCGAGAGTCAAACCTGAGACCATTCGATCCAGTGTTGCCAACTTTAGGGGAAATAAATCGAGACGATCGGACCGTAGCAAAAAGTTCCCTTGCTTCAATATCTTACTCATCATCATCACCATACGCACCCATGGAGGTCCAGGCGAGCCCCATGACGACGCCGGGCGGCGTGACCTCGTACATGCGGTCGTGCTTGAACGTCGGCTTGCCCACCAGCTCCGAGAGGTTCTCCTCCGTCACGGTCAGCTGTTCAGACTCTTGCTTCACTATCTTGTACGCCACTTTCCTGGCGATCTGTTGAGAATGGGAAAAAATTACAGTTTGAACAGGTTATGAAACGTAACCCTACCTAGTGATTTTTTACTTTTATAGCAATTTATACATACATACATAAAATCACGCCTTTTTCCCAGAGGGGTAGGCAGAGATCACTTCCAGCGATCCACTTTTCAACTCTGTGGGAAACGTGACGTGACGGGTTGTGGACCACGTCGCCGCCATTCTGCCTTGTGCATTGTAATTTATTTAAAGGATATAGCGTTGATTTTTATTACAATAAGACCCACAGTACTATAGTATTCAGCAGAATTAAGTTAGTAGCACAGGCGGTACAAGTATGCGACGTTTAATAAGAAACCAAAGTAGTAACTTAAACGTCGAATTCTTGTACTGCTTGTATGAAAAGTGTCAGTAAGCGCCATGTGTTAATTGCTATTGAAACCTTCCTGTCGGATGCATAACGTCTTGATGATTCAGCAGGTTGCGCACACCGCGCTCGCGACCGTAGTACGAAGACTGATAAGCGCCATCTGTAGGTTGCTGAAGGAACTATCATGTCAGATGCATCCTTAGCCTACATCACCATCTCAATATGCTTCTGCAGGTTGCGCACGCCGCTATTGTCTGTAAGTGCCATCTATGGGTTGCTGATGAAACTATCTCGTCAGATGCTTATATGAAGATGGTCAGTAAGCGCCATCTGTGAGTTGTTGATGGAACTACCTTGTAAGTCTGTCTACTTTGGTTACGTCACCTTCTCGATATGCTTCTGCAGGTTGCGCACGCCGCTATTGTCTGTAAGTGCCATCTATGGGTTGCTGATGAAACTATCTTGTCAGATGCTTATATGAAGATTGTCAGTAAGCGCCACCTGTCGGTTGCTGATGGAACTATCTTGTTAGCCTACGTCACCTTCTCAATATGTTTCTGCAGGTTGCGCACGCCGCTCTCGCGGCAGTAGGAGCGGATGAGCGCGTGCAGCGAGGCGGGCGTGAGCTCCAGCTGCCGGTCCGCGAGGCCGCAGTTCTTGCGCGCCGCCGGCACCAGGTACTGCTGGGCTATGGCTAGCTTCTCCTCTGCTACGTATCCTGGTAGACAAAACGGGTATGATTAGTAAAAAATAAATAAAAAAAAATCATTTATTTCGGACCAGAATCCAGTGTTCAAAATCTTAAAGAACTATGTTAGTATACAGTTCAGGTGTAGGTAGGACAAAAAATATTAGTATTTTTGTTAATCGATCAAGCTGAAAAACTAGGGGCAGAGATATGCTGAAAAGTAGCCGTCGGTTCACCTATACTACTTTTATAATTATGAAGCTGAATAGATTGTTTGTATTTTTGTTTTAACGCGCTAATCCCAAGAACTACTTACTAGTTCGAATTAATAATTATTTTTTGTGTAGATAGACCATTTATCGAGGAAGGCAGAAGTATATACATATAGGAGCAAAGAAACAATAGGGGAAAACGCGGACGAAGTGTCACAGCTAGTGTTGTAATAAAGTGAACGTGAAAACTGTGGGAGCACATTGGATGTGGTTAGCATGAGCCAGGTGGAAGAAATGTCACCGACATGGCATGTGATGTTGCTGATGTTTATTATCTCTTTCACACTGCTACTCCCCCGAGACATCTCAAAACTGACACCATAAGGCGTCCGACCGATTTCAGCCATGGCGGCCGATCTCAATTGAGATCAGCCAAGAGCGCAGGACATATTATAGTGCAAAAGTGTACGCGCAAACACAAGTGCACTCTCTATTCCCTTACTCACATAATTCGGTGAGACGGCAATCCGACATAACCGATGAGAGATCGGGCGCAGAACCACCGGCTTAACGTGCTTTCCGAGGCACGGGCGTTCAACCGCCAACTTCCTAACTCCGGGCTGAGTAATTTCATTACAGAAAAACTCACACAAATTTTGCCCGACCCCGGACTCGAACCGGGGACCTCTCGGTCCTAACGCAGCACTTGCTACCAATAGACCAACGAGGCAGTTACACCATATCGGCCAGTCCAATGGCTCATTCGGAAGGTTCTCAGTAGTAGTGAGTTCAGTCACTGGTGCAGGGCACGTACAGGTAGTGGCCCAGGAGGCAATGGGTTCAGTGTGGAGTTACCTTTTTTACAAGCTTTTATTAGACTCACTCTGTTAGTTTTTCTGTATGGGTGGATTTTTGTAATCGATTTTTCGACCACTTCCTATTATCCGATCGAACTGAAATTTTGTATGCACGTTCAGTTCGGATGACAATGCATGATTAGCTATGTGACGTCATTCTAAATCCAACATGGCGGCATACCCAAAATGGCGGACCAACCATTTTTAATGAATTCCTACAATATGGATATCAAATGAAAGGGCTTGTTGAGAATAACTAGAAAAAAATTAAAAGTAAAAAAAACTTTTTAAAAATAAGCTTTTATTATTTTTTTTTTACTTTTTTATTGCGGTGGGTTCACCTGACATGTCGATGAGCTCCATGCGGTCCCGCAGCGGCTCGGGGATGTGCTCCACGGCGTTGGCGGTGCAGATGAACAGCACCCGGGACAGGTCCACGGGCACGTCCAGGTAGTGGTCCAGGAAGTTGGCGTTCTGCTCCGGGTCGAGGAGCTCGAGGAGCGCCGATGATGGGTCGCCGTGGACGCCCCTAAGATGAGAGACAAAGAAAACTGTTTAAGTTCGAGTTATCAGGAACCGTTGTGGGATTTGCAAGTCTCACGCAAATACATTAAGTAATTAGACGTCTCCTTTTAAAAGAGACGTTCACTGTTTATAAAAAAAAAAATCATTTCGGATGAACAGAAGCTTCTCAAGAGATGCTGACAGACATATAAAAACACTATACTTAAAAAAAACAATCAAAAGACAAAAGTCTTAAGTCAACTGTGATGTAGTTACCAAAATAAAAAAAACAAACGCAACTAAATATTTTAACGATTAAGGAGCCACCAAGGCTATTAAGGATTGTTGTAGTGTCCGACCGAAGCTTCGGCTTCGGCTTCGGCTACGGCCACCTTCGGCCAAAAGGCGAATCTTCGGGATTGAACGAACTGTTACGAAAGACTGAGAGACAGCGCGACCGACCGGTCGTGTTTGCTTTGTCGGGTGTTTTGTTCGGCTTTGTCGAGTTAACAAAGACTGATTGATTGGTCTGATTGTGATTTATAAATTACTTAATAAATAAATGATTATTTTTTTTACGAATAAATCACAAACTTTTTTTTATCATCTTTGAATCCACTTCCATATGACAAAGTCAATATAAACCTTCAATATTGAAGTTTCGAAATAATCTATAACATTAATTGTAGCTTGTAGACAATATTGAACAAAATTACTAAGAGCTTATAAACCTCCGGCTTCGGCTTCGGCTTCTACCGAAGATTGTGGCGATTGCCGATTAATCGGCTTCGGCTTCGGCCGAAAATAGACCTTCGGTCGGACACTAGATTGTTGTTTCTGACAAATGCTCATGTAGGTAGCCAAATATGAAAGAAAGAAAGAAAACGTTAATTTAGTGACAACAGAACAAATACAAATGTTACCATACTCACTTGCCAATCTTGTCGACCTCGTCGATGAGCACCAGCGGGTTCTCAGTGGCGGTCTTCTTGAGGCACTGCACGAGCTTGCCGGGCATCGCTATTTTTTTTAATTCATAGAGGGGTTCAAACGGAAGGTGTGTACCTATAATATACCCAAAGCGAAGCAAGGGCTGGTCACTAGTAAATAAATAAAACAAATACTCACTTGCCAATCTTGTCGACTACATCGATGAGCACCAGCGGGTTCTCGGTGGCGGTCTTCTTGAGGCACTGCACGAGCTTGCCGGGCATCGCGCCCACGTAGGTGCGCCGGTGGCCCTTGATCTCGGCCACGTCCGTCATGCCGCCCACGGAGAAACGGAAGTACGCGCGGTTGAGCGCGCGCGCTATGGAACGGGCTGGGCAGGGCAGGGAACGTACATGACATTAGCAAAAGAAAAAAAGGACACTAAAAAAAGATAAAGAAGGGAGAAAAAGTGTAAAGAATATTAATATACAAGTTTAAAATGTCATGTCGTATTAATAAACATTAGAAAAGTTAACATGTCCTGTCCAGTATTGTCCAGGATATTTATTTCCTTTTATCGAGTTGCCATTATTTCGGCAAGCGCAATTATCACGCATAAAGGGATCAGTTGGACATAATCAGTTTTCCTGAAGATTATTATCCATCAAGTTTAACAACTTTTCAAATTTTAAATTTACATTGAGCTAATAGCATTAAAAACAAAAAATAAAAATTTAATTACCGAGTGCAACCATTCTGTATAATATTTCTGTAAAGATATGTTTGCGGACCGATAGTGTTTGATCACTACCGGTGGTGGCGCCACCCGTGGCTAACGGGTAAAAGGTGATGGAAAAATTCGCATTAGTGATACGCCTGGATAGCTCAGAGGAAAGAGCATCCGGCAGAACTTTGCTTATATTTAAAGTAAAATGTGTGAATTTTTTTCCCTGTAATCCATTACATTGTTTATTAGCAAAATACAAGTTCATTATACAAGGAATTTGACTGTCTTCTGTATAAATAATTATTCTGGGAAATACTTATGACGTCCAATATTCATATCATTACCAACTTAAACTAAAATTCACGTTACCTATACTAGTCTTCCCCACCCCTGGCGGTCCATGGAAGCACAATATCTTGCCCTGGGTCGTGCCCTTGAGCTGGGACACCGCAATGAACTCCAATATCCTCTTCTTGATATCTTCCATGCCGTAGTGGTCTTCATCCAGGATCACTTGGGCGTCTTCTAGCTTGAGGTTCTCTTCGGATGTGATGCCCCAGGGTAGAGATGTTAGCCAGTCGAGGTAGCATCGTGTCACGCTGTTGAAGAGTAATCATTTAAATGGGAAAATTAACCCTATTTGCAGGGAAATAAGATATTTAGTCAAAATATTGCATGAACTCTAGAAAAAATTGTAGGTAGTTTTACTACAAAAAAAGGATTAAGTTTGACTTTATCAAGAGATGTTGTTTTGTTTTGTTAGGTCGAAATTATAAAGGCAAAATATCCCTGGATACTGAAGTGTTAAAATAGTAACATTTTTATTTTAAATTTAACAGAGCTGATTAGATTAGGCACTCACTTGAACTCCGAGCTGTGGCTCTCGAGGAAGTTGAGTTTGTTGAGTTCCTCGCCGATCACTTAGTCTGCCACAGCGGTTGTGAATATCTAAATCCACCCCCGAACCAGTACTAATAATGTACAGAGCTGACTAGAGAAGGCACTCACTTGAACTCCGAGCTGTGGCTCTCGAGGAAGTTGAGTTTGTTGAGTTCCTCGTCGATGACTTAGTCTGCCACAGCGGTTGTGAATATCTAAATCCACCCCCGAACCAGTACTAATAATGTACAGAGCTGACTAGAGAAGGCACTCACTTGAACTCCGAGCTGTGGCTCTCCAGGAAGTTGAGTTTGTTGAGTTCCTCGTCGATGACGGTCTGCACGGGCGGCGGGACGGTCTTGTCCGCGAGCCGCTCTCGGAACTTCTCGCCGATCGCGTCTTTGTCGTCTTTTTCTAGGCCTAGCTCTTTCTTTATCACCTGTAGGGGAGAATTACGCTTTTACTGGTTATCAGTATTCTTAAAACACAACTAATGTGTGATAACACACCTTGTAGTGATAACGCACAGTGTATGTGTAATCTTATAGAAGGCAGACACAAAGTGCGTGCATGTCGACACCATAGTAAACCACAGATTCTACGCACATTTAAGACACAACGGAATTTTCACATGTGAGATCCGCAGTCAATGTATTAAGAAATAAGTATGTACCTGTTTCAAGCTGTAATAACTCCTCATCGAGTGAATAAGTATTTTAGCTATACAATGTAGTCCGTGTCGACGTAAAATTAGTCACTGCACTACTGATTACTGTGTCTTGGGCAGTCAAGGCCTAACTTTGGAAACAATATGTGTTTGGTAATAGATAATAAGTTTTAATATAATCTGATGATTATTCTCCTACCTTCAACTGCTCATGTAGAATATATTTCCTGTGTTGCTGTTTAACTTTCTCTTCCACTTCTTTGCCAATCTTCTGCTGCAGTTTGGATAGTTCATACTCTTTCTTTAGCAGGGAAAGCGACATCATCAGTCTTTTGGGAATCTGAAAAAGCAACACAATTTAAACATCTAGTTCCACTTTCTATACTTTTTTACTTCTGTGGTATGGAAATAAGTAAATTTTCTGGATGGATAAGAAGTAAAAAGATGGTGGTGACCCATCTAATTTGAGGCCCTTTACATAAATCATGTTTTGTAATCATACACCGTGAATTTTTAGTGGTTGTTTTCCCGCAGTAAAATGATTCTATCTTAGTAGTACAATAGATTTGTGCAGTTCTTTTTTGTTAAAATCAATAAATGCCGGTTTTACGAAAGGTTTAACCGAAACTCGAAAGCACGTTCGAGCCGCTTTATGACTTAGGGCGTCGAGCTTCTGTAGCTTTAAGCATCGATTTCATGCGGCAAGCAGTACCTGATTACGTCACATCTTATAAAATAACGATAGCTTCTCTCGTTTTTGAGTTGGAAAATTATTATTTTGAAAATTTGAAAAAAAAAATTTTTTTTTTCGCGGAATAATTTGCATGAATCGATAGTATTACTAAAGGCAAATCGTTCTGCCACGGGAAAACAACCACTAACATTTCACGGTGTATAATAAGCTAGGTACTTCTATTTAAAACTTGTTTCAAAATTTATTGGTTAGTTTTGCTCTCGTCAACGAAACGTCCACTAACCAATCCACAAGTGAAGGGTCTCGACATCAATTCTTCTAATCACCCTTCATCAAGTTACACATTATATTTCCATACACAGCGCTGCGCGCTAGTGGCTCGGACTAAAAAGATTAGTTCCTCTTTTCTGCTACGTGTCATTAAGGAATGGAATGCCCTTCCAGCTCATGTTTTCCCTCTCTCCTTTGATCCCAGGCGCTACAGGCGGGGCGTGAAACGGCATTTAAGCAGGCCTTTAGGTTGACCTCGTATGCCTGTCGTCCTCATATGTGGATCTCACTACCGCTTACCACCAGGTGGAGTGAAGTCATCTTGTTCAAAATCAAAATCAAAATCAAAATTTATTTATTTTGTGGTCCACAGGTAAGTATGTAGGTCTTAAACTATTACATATAGGCATCTCCGTGTCCTGCCCTTGGGCGTACAAAATGTTAGCCCATAATTATAAACAAAAGGCCTTGTCTATGGCGGTACTCACGTCCATCTCCTCGAGGATGGCCTGCAGCTCGGCGGTGTCGGAGCCGGTGAGCGCGGCGCCCAGGTCGCTCAGGTACACCGGGTTGTCCACCACGCGCTGCCCCTGCGCCAGCATGTGGTGCAGCGACTCCCTGACGGGACAGACAGACAGACAGATAGATAGATGGCCCTTCCTGAACATAGGCCTCTCCCAACACATTCTAGCGCGCCCGGTCTACGGCCACCAGCATCCAATAAAACGAAAGTAGTATCCCCTCACTACATAGTTATAAATTTTTAATACTATGTACATGTAATCTCTCACCCTCAGGCTATGTAGACTGACAATTTGCACAGGACGGCTGGTAGGAGTTGCAATATAACCTGGACTTATATAGTGGACTGTCTTAGGCTGATGATTATGTTATGCACAATTTTGAATCAAAGGGCCTTTCGGATCTTGGCCTTTTGGGCTTGATGGACCAAATAGAAGTGGTAACATACATTCTTCAGATTACTAAATTGCTATAATATATCGTTATTACTTATTTCAGAGTGAAATTAAGATAAGTTAAAACAGATACTACACACACTTTACAAAGCAGCATTAAGTCAGACAGTATTTTTTTGTTTTCTTAGTAAATATAGCTCTTTGTACAGATAGATAACAAGATAATTTAATCAAATAAAAGCAAGTAAAGGCATGACATGTTGACCAAGACAGTGACATATAATTACATATTTTTCCATTCAATCAATACAACTTAATACCACTAATGAATATCAAATTAAAAAACCCACCTGTACAACGGATTCAGGTTGATTATATCCCTGATGGTCTTAATAACTTCCTGAGTGAGAGCCTTCACCTCCTCCGTCTGCTGGAACTTCTCGTGCATCACATTCTCCACTTTAACCATCATGACCTGTTCCGGCACCTTCTCCTTCTTCTCCGCTTTCTCAGTCTTCTCAGCGTCGGCCTCCACCTTCTTGGGTTCGACCGGGGACTCCGCCCGCGGCTTGCGGGTGCTCCGGTGCTTGCGCCGGCGCCGCTCCGCGTCTGTCTCTTCACGCGTAACGTCAAACTCCATGTTAAAAAGTGGGAACTTTAGCTTCATTTCTGAAATGACGAAGTATCATTTCAGAAGTGAAGTACATTTACATATTGATTTGTCTGTTATATGCACAAACACACATTTGAAATAAAACTGACATTATGGATTAAACATCCAGTCTCTAAATAATATGTTTAGAATACATGCAAGTTTAATCCATAATCTTAGTTCTTTTACAAATACATTTACATATAGGTAACGTAAGTATAAGATGGTAAATAAATGAGTTAAAATGATAAAGGATAAGAATAGGCAAGTCATCATTATAAGTGAAATGCATTATAATTTTTACCAGAGCACACTTAGATAAGACAAACAAATAATAATTCAATGTCTGGTTTGATAGTTAGCAAGCAGTATGTGAATTGGTTTGTAAATCAATTTACTAAGCAATTTGCACTAAAAGAATATTTCTTTTAGTTTAATATGATTCATACATTACAATTACCAATAAGATGAACTCTGTAAATTTTACGATAGAAATTGTCCCACTAACTAATAATCACAGATATTCTAACCTCTCATATCATAGTTAATAAGGAATATTATTTTTTGCCTATTTTAATTTAAAATAACAATCTCAAAATCATGCATATATAATTATTACATCTCTGCCTACCCCTCTGGGAAAAAGGTATGATTTAATGTATGTAAATATTTTTATACAATAGGTCTAATAAAATAAACATACCAGCGGGTCCCGTCTCAATTTCTTCCTCAATGAACTGTCCTGTGATCTTAATCCTCCGATGTGCCATCACCACCAGTCGTAACTTATAGTCCATATCTTGCATCTCATGGATTTGTGCAAATACACCCACATCATGCAGTTCGTCCAAGTTGGCCACAGTATCTGACTTGTCATCCTCTTTTTTACGTAGGAAGATACCAACATAGGGCTGGTTTAACTTTACTTTTCTTCTTATAAGGTCTATTAAAGCTGGGTTTGAGATCTGTGTGACAATATTAATGATTTTTAATACAATATCTTAAGCCGGTAAATGTGAAAACTTTGAGTAGTTTAAAACTGAACATTCATTAATAGAATACCATTTAATGGTAAATTCAAACCATTGGCATACAGAAAATTTCTTTGCAATGAATTTGCATACATTTCATGGACAAGTTTCAAATATTTACATAATTATCTAACACATAAAACATGCATACTAAGAATGTTAATCACATACCTCAATCAGTTTGATGAATCTAGGAAACACTGGATTTCTGTTGATCGCAATAACAGGCACCTGCGGCCAGACCTCGGGCACGGCGACGGTGGCCGGCAGCTGGCTGGAGAACAGCGGCGTCTCGTCTCTCGGCTCCGGATCATCCTCGGGCGGGTCGTTCTTACTGCTGGTAGAATACAACCTCGCGCCCGCGCCATTTAACGGACGCGTAGCCGACAAAAAGCTACCACTATAACTGCAAACACGATGATGCCCTCCATGAACTCCTTCCCCGTTCACCAGCAACTTCCTCGGACACTCCACCGGCCTCTTGTGTGATGCAACTTTCGCAATGTTGCGGGCGAAACGAGACTTCACTTTCGGGTTGAAAAGTACACTGTTCCGCAACAAGATGTTGGCCGTATGCATTTTTAACAATTTTATTGTACCCTAATCAGTTTGGAATGCTAAAGTCCATTTATAAATAAATGTTTTCACTCGAAAAAGGTTATTTTTCCAGATTCTTCAAGATGATCAAGAAATCGAGATTTGACACTGACATTTCTAGTGATGTGACGTATTATTTAACTAACACAATCGAAGATGTGGAATCAACACATTTTTTCTTTTAAATAAGTTGTGCCGGAGGTTTCAGAACGAATTTAATCAACGTCAAAATCACCCAATGCTTACTGACTGACAGGTCGACAGACGGACAGCGGACCAGACTGACTTACTTGTTGAGTTTGACTGAAATGGAATCAAAATAAACGTGAACAAATTCTTTAATTGGAAAATTGTGTGAAAGATATTCATTTTATGTTTATAAGAAGAACTCCCAGATTTATTAACTTATTAAGAAGGGTATGTAAATAGTGTTCATGCTGTAATTGGGTAAATTTCCAAATTAGTATATTGTAACCTCCTATTTTTTAATCTCTTGTATATCAATCCATTCTGATATGGACTTATTTTACTTATTCAGTCTCTTTTCATACACACATTTTGTGAATACAACACACTCAGTGTTGTGTTCACGAAATATACCCAAATTATGTTTTGATTTGTTATTCTATTATACTGTGTACACTTTATTTTAAAAACATATCTTTCTTTTAGACCATGACGGATATGGAAGTGGAAATCGAACAAAAAAACATAATTGAAGGGCAGGCAGAGATAACTCTCCAAGCAAAGCATGTTTTCTACAACCCAGTCCAAGAATTCAACCGGGACCTCAGTATAGCAGTCCTCACAATGTTCACCGAGGATTATATTAAGGAGAAGAAGGCTGCACAAGCTAAAAAAAATGATAGCACTGATAAATCAGAGAATAGTGATGACTCTAAGGTTTGTATTGAACAGTGTCTTACAAATTCTACTCTTTTTATATCACTTATTGGCCGCTGCAGTAGAAACATTTAGGCGAAATATAATACTCAAAAAACATCTATCAATTTTCTACCAACCCGCACTTGGCCAGCGTGGTGAAATGAGGCCTTATCACCCTAATTTAGAATAGGCCCGCACCTCAGCAGCTCAGCAGCGGGGACTTATCTGGGCTGATGATGATGATGACTAACAATTACTAATTTTATGGAAGTAGGCATAATGTATTTACGAACACCAAAGGAACATGTTTTGTTGAAAGGAGAATATTTATTTTGTTTTTGTTTTGTTATTTTATATTGGGATTAAACTGTATATTTTTCGTTATTGTAATACACTCACAGGCACAATTAACCGCCCACCTTTAAAATTCGCTTCCCTGATAGTTTTGGTTTACTATGGCTTATCAAATGTTTTGTTTTTTGTTAAGTGGGTAGTCTTGCAATAAATTAAACACCTATACCCTCATTTGGTTTCGTTAATTTGTGACAATGACGGGTTTTTGGAACATAGTCGTTGTTTGACATTATTGCAGTTGTGTTACTGTGTGTTCATTTCCTATTTTTTTCTGCTGTAGTGTGTTTTTATTGTTTAATTTGGGTTTGTAGTGTTAGTTTGTTGTTTGTGACTGCAAAAAATGCCACCCGATGCAACTGGTGTAGCCAGGGCAGTTGCTTTTACTGACGCTGAGTACAGCCAACGTTGCATCCCTCGTGCACTCGGTGTACCACGAACTGCCATACGGGATGCCATCAGACGATATCGGGAGATAGGTTCATACACCCTCAGGCCAGTTCAAGGTCGACAGCGATGCACTTCGGCTCGAGAAGACCGCTTCGCTGTCGACAACGTGTTAAGAAATCACTTTTCCACCGCTACTGAAGCCCAAATTCGTCTTTTTGAAGTACAAAACCTCAGTGTTAGTGGACGTACGATAAGAAGAAGACTGGCAGAAGGATATCTGAGGGCGTTTCGCCCAGCTCGCGCCCCAGAACTGCTCGCACAACACCGTAGAGCTAAACTTGCTTTTGCGCGAGAATATGCTGAGTGGACTGTACAAGAATGGAAGGTCATACTGTTCTCAGATAAGAGCAGATAGCCTTAAAAGGTCCAGATGGATGCCAGCCTGTCTACAGACACCCAAATTAAAGGTTTGCTCCTTGCGCTATATCGGAAACAGTGGGTTACAAAGAAGGCTCTATTATGGTTTGGGGAGGCATCACTTACGAGGCTCGTACCGACCTTGTATTGTTTGACAGAGGCAGTGTAAATGCTTAAAAATACGTGGAAGAAGTTCTCCAAGGACATGTCATACCGTTCGCACCATTTATTGGTGACAACTTTAGATTAATGCATGACATGCACGTTGCTATACCGCAAAATTGGTTACTGAGTACCTTAATGAGACCGAAATTCAAGTTTTGCCATGGCCAGCACGCAGTCCCGACCTCAACCCAATTGAACACATATGGGACAACTTCAAAAGACGTATTTGAGCGAGAGTACCAGCCCCTACGTCTATTGGAGAACTCAAAACGGCTGCGGTAGAGGAGTGGCACATTATTCCCCAATCAGATATCCAAGATGTCATGGATGGACTATCATACCGGCTCCTAGAAGTCATAAGGGGTAGGAGGAGCAACGCCCATTATTAAATTTTAATATTGTTTTACTTTGACCTTCTTTTTTCTCAAAATTCGGAATTTACATTTTTTAAATCAAACCTATATTTTGTAATAATGCCCTATTAAACGACTTTTTTAAATCAAACCTTCGTTTTATTTTTTGTCTTAAAATAAGTTTATAACGGATCATTCATAAAATGTGGTTTATGTTTGGACATTTCCGAAAATTTAAGCAAATACAAGGTGGGCGGTTAATTGTGCCTGTGAGTGTAGTACACCAATGACACATTGACTTACAATAAGTTTTCGTGATTTTCAGATAGAGTTCAATCTACTAGAGGCATTAGCAGCTACCGGACTCCGCAGCATTCGGTATGCCAAGGAAGTACCCAACCTCACAAAGGTGATCGCCAATGATCTGTCCAAGGATGCTGTGGATACCATGAAAATTAACTTTAAAAGCAACAATGTTGACCACTTAGTGGAGACAAGTCATGGTGATGCTTGGTAAATCAAATTTTAACAATTTTCATTTACATCGAAGAATTAACCACTTGCTGCCACTTTTGCCCCATCTATTACACAAAACGATTTAACTTTAGCACATAAAAATGGCTAAATCAAGTCTAAGCTAAAGTATTGAGATCTCATATTATTTTAAAATAACAGCAATTGTCTGAACTTTCCCTTATTTAGATCTTTATTATTTTTGTGGCTAATCCCCCACCCACACATCATTTGTATTGAACTTGGCTCCTCCAAAAACAGTCTAAGCCGCCAGGCATGTTGAGTTAAGCCCATCAATATGGATCACTTCAGTCTATGTTCTAGGTAGCTAGTATTCATAACTTATTAAAAATTTTTTTTCTTCATTCCAGCATGCTCATGTATAATCATAAACATCCATCCCAGCGATTTGCCGCTATAGACCTGGACCCATATGGTTGTCCGTCGACATTCCTGGACTCTGCAGTCCAGAGTGTACAGGATGGAGGTCTGCTATTGGTCACGGCCACCGACATGGCGGTGCTGGCTGGGAATGCACCTGAGACTTGCTTCACCAAGTATGGCAGTATCAGTTTAAAAACTAGATGTTGCCATGAGATGGTAAGTTAAGTTTTCAAAGCCGTTCATAATTGATTAGAGTTTCAATAAGTAAGGAATTTGTTTTAAGGTTGAGTTTTAAAGTATAAATTAATATCACAGAACATTCACATTATTTTGTAAAAAAAAAATCATATCATGCATGACAGTGTGCCTAGCTAATTTAAGTAAGTTTAATTAGTAGTTTAATTATTAAATTATGATTTATTCAGTAAATAAAGATATGAATATTGATAATTAAATACATTAACACTTATTTCTTTTGCTCAAAATGTAATTACAAATACCATTTAGACTAAAATTTTTAAAAGCATTGGTGACTCAACACCTGGGTGGTTTAAGTCCGCGTTCAGGCGGGGTCATAAAATGTTTTTGTTTCAAATTTTTAATAGCCGCAGTTTAAAAGTCACCCGTGTGCGCTTGTATTAAGTAAAACCTTGTGTTTTCATGTCAGGCCTTGAGGATACTGCTGCGGTGTATAGAGCAGCACGCGAATCAATACTCCCGGTACATAGTACCGCTGTTGAGCATCTCCGCTGACTTCTACGTGCGCGTCTTCGTCAAGATCTACTCCGGGGCAGTGCACTGCAAGAAGACTACTAGGTTAGTTTCTCACATTTCAGCTTTTAATTAGCCCGTGAGTGAAATCTTACATAAACGGTTTTCCATAGTCGACTGGCTCGGTGGAACAGTGGTTAGTGACCCAGGTTTATTAGCTACGGTTCCAAGAGTCGTGGGTTCGATTCCCACTCGGGACAAATATTTGTGTGACGAACATCGGTATTTGTTCCGAGTCTGGGTGTATTATTAAATATGTTTAAGTATATTTGTGTATCCACTTTTGATTCTGATATCTGTAACACAAGTGCTTAAGCTACTTACCACGGGATCAGATCAATGTATGTGATGTTGTGAAATATTATTATATATATTATATTATAGTATGGTATGTTTATTATATATTTAATTTAATTAATGTACATTTTTGTCTATTCTTTCAGTTAATTTTTTTTTCGTAATCTAAATCTGTTACTCATTTCGGCGTCGAATCAATGTGTGCTATGTTTGCTATTTATTTATCAATTGGCATATTTATTTTTATTATTCCTTACAATCTTATTTTTGTTTTGTATTTTTCGCAGTAAACTGTCAATGGTTTACCAATGCGTGGGTTGCGACAATTTGACACTACAGCCTTTAGGGGGCTTTAAACCCAACCCTTCAGAAAAGAACCCCAAGCAAGAAAAAGCGTTTCTGCCGACCGCCCCCAACGTCGGAGCGAACTGCGAACACTGCAACCAGAAACACCATGTAAGTTGGAATGAAACAAGAATTAATAATAGTGAATAGTTACTACTCGTGTTGGTTATTTTTCATCATCATTAACCCATTCCTGTCTACTACTGGACATAGGCCTCCCCAAATGCACGCCACTTCTCTCACTCCTTAGTACTATCTTACCCAATTTCATCGTCGATCTTACGATTTACAAATTGTATAGTTCATTGAAATGTTATATTCTTGTCTTAGCCCTTATTTACCGGGAGTTTTTGAGCAAAGTAGTAAATAAGATTGCACTAACCCCAACATAGAAACGTTTTTTCCAACATAGAAAACTCCCGTTCCCGTGGGAAGTTTGCAATATCGCTTTGCAAGTAATCTTTACGTTAATTGGGTTACGTCCATGCCAAATTTCAATCATCTATCTTACGCGGCTTCCCGCTTATTCCCGTTTCCGTAGGAATTTCAGGAATTCCTTTCTTAGTGGATGCCTACGTCATAACATCTCCACATGCATACCAAATTTCAGCCCGATCCGTCAAGTGGTTTGGGCTGTGGGTTGTTACATCACTATGTCAGTCAGTCAGTTTCTTCTTTTATATATTTAGATATTGTAATTCATTATGTACTTCTTTATGTTTAGTAATGTCTATTTTATTCTAGTATTAGTATACATCATCATCATCAGCCCGTTCCTGTCCACTGCTGGACATAGGCCTCCCCAAATGCACGCCACTTAATCCGTAAAATTAGTTTTTTTCTATTCCAATAATATATCTGTCTGATCGACCAGATGGGAGGTCCGATATGGTCCGCGCCGATCCACGACGAGGCGTTCGTGACCCGCCTGCTGTCCTGGGTGACGTCGCGCGGCGACCGGCTCGGCACGCACAGCCGGGTGCTGGGCGTGCTGTGCGTGGTGCGCGAGGAGTTGCTCTGCGCGCCGCTCTACTACACGCTCGACAAGATGCTGGGCCGCGTGCACCTTACGCAGATACCGATGCTTACCTTCAGGTCGGTACATACATAGCGAACGAGGCGTTCATAACTTGGCTGCTGATCTGGCTCACGGAGCCAGTGAATATAAGGCTGTAATGAGTGAACCTGACTAATCGAGGTCATTGATCGATACATTCGATTACCGATCGATCGATTAGAAACTATCGATTTACGTTGATTATACCATTCTACCAACAATCGATGACCTCGATCGACGATCGGTCTCGATTGGTCTGGTAAAAGCAAGCATTTTGGATCTCGCAATGTTCGTGAAAAACGCTTTACAAAAGCAAATCAGTTTAGGTGATTGATCTGTATTATCATGGAAATGTAACAACTGTGTGTAATCTTAGTGACAACTAATAGTGTGTGGCCTGTGTGGAGTTCGTAATTGAAAACCCAGGTGCTGTGATGTTAGTATTACACATCCTGAATATTTTATAGCCAAGGGCAGACTCGATACGGACACGAGCGCTGTAAAGAACTACTACACAATATATAGAGATATATTATGTAATAAATTATAGGCTATTTTAATTTCTACATTTCCACGCGGTCCACGGTTTTTGTTATTGGTACCCGGTATATATTCCTACCAATTTAGTAAAAATTTGGTATTTTAATATTACAAAAAACACTTCAATTTTATGTAGAGTGCGCAAATAATAGACAAATACTATTTAATTTCCATACCAGGTCAGCAATCCTGAACGCGGGCTACAAGGTGTCATACTCCCACGCGAGCAAGCAGTCAGTGAAGACGAACGCGCCCGCCAAACTCTTGTGGGACATCATCAGGACCTGGGCACAGTTCAACCCTGTCAAGCCTGCTAGGTAAAAACCAGGCATCGTTCTTTTTTATGACATAATCATGTTGAAGTCTATTTTTAGTCTAGGGCAAGTGTATTTTTTTTTTCAATGGGGAATATGCACACATTTTTTTTATTATCCTAACCTAATCTTTAATTCAATATTAAAGAAATATGAATATAATTTTATTTTTCAATTTACTTTAACGACAGCAGAGATATACCTGTTTAAAGTTCCTGAGTAGACAGAGAGATTCGATACGTCAGGTGACGTCAAATTACACTACGGCCATACGCAATCCATACAAAACTCTGTTTTGTAAGAAAGAGATGGAAAAATAAAACGCCTTCGTTTTTGAACCGATTTCCACTTCAAATTCACATTGTATTATATTTTGAAGTCTATTTGCATAAGTTGTTGAACAAAATCAAGATTGCCGGTTTATTTAGTTGAAAAGGTCTAAATAATCAAAACAATAAGGAATATGCTTATGCATATTCCTTATTGTTTTGATTATTTAGACCTTTTCAACAGTAATGCAATCAGCTAAGATGATGCTCTCCAATACCTGCCAGACTTGTTTTTATGAATACTTATTTTCTTTTTCTTATACCCTGGCCACTTTTCATCGGCCCGCCTGTAATAAACCTCATACGTTCGATGGAAAAATTCATTTATTGTCGTTATTAACGAACTTATGCAGTCCAAAACTGCGATTAATGTTTTTTTCAGATTTAAACTAATAAAAAAATATTATTCTACAGGCTAGAATCGGATCCCATCGCTAAGCATATATTATCTCAGGAAATAACTTATCCAGTGGATATGAATCTGCGTGAGGACGCAAACCCTATCAGCCGTCGAGAAGGGCTCTTGAGGTTCCAGTTCAACCCAACAGCATTCTGGGGACCGGGCTCGAGGAATGTGGTCAAGTAAGTATCGTGATTTATTTCGTTTTATTACCTGTAACGTCCTGGGTAAGTTAAATTAAAAACAAAAAAAAAGTTAGCTGTGCCGCTCTTTTTTTTTTTACCGTACAAAGATTTGGTATGTCACCTCATCCTATCATCTGCGACTATCCTTTGTGTTATTCTTTGACACATACTTTAATTATTCTAATGAAGTTGTAATGTTATTAATATAGTATTGTTGTTTAGAGTAACCAAAATTATTGTTTTTCTTTTTTAGCGATTCGAAATCAAAGATGTCAAGATCTTACCGCAATCAGAATAAATACACCAAACATAAACGCCAGCACTCAAACGAGGAAGACGATACAAGAAAAAAACCAGCATCAGGAAATGAAGATACAGATGTGTAAATAAATGTAAATATATACTTGTACAAATATTATGGTTTTATTTACTACAACGTAATACAATAAAGTACTAGGATATATTACACACGGATAGTATTATTTTCTTTAGCTCGTATGTGACGTCAATATAGTGAATTAGATCGGTATATCTCTAAAAGAAAGTATTTGAAAATTATAGTGCTTAGCGTTAATTTTATTTAAAATGATTTTTAACAAAATAAATAATATTGCAGTGCCATTTGAAGTCTACTGATATTATTTTAAACTTGATTAAGCACTACCGTGCACCCCATTTCAGAACGTAATTTTTTGACAGCTCTAAATTTTTAAACGTAATTTGATATCATCCACCAAAATTGAGATGTGGTTAGTTAGTCGGGCAATATCATATTGCTATCTCGTTCTATCTTACGTAATTAGTAGGGCCACTAGCGCCATGATTAGCACGTAGCTTAGGAATTATAATGGCCTTTTTGGGTTGGTTGGGTAACAATTTGACGCAGGAAATAGACTGACAGTATAATAGGAAGTTTGTTTGATTGACGTAGTGTTTCCTGAAGAAATTCATCACTTTCACACAGAACAATCAACAATGAATTTATCATATCATTTAGAAAATTATCGTGCCCGCTTGTAGACGCCAAAGTACGCTCCGCACGTGCTGATGTGTTTATCTTATATTATTGAACTCTACATTCATTGATACTCGGACAATAAATAAAGGAGATAGGTGTTTTGTGTTTATAATAATGTTTCCTGCAAAGATAAAGAAGTGTACTTGGCTTTTATTAATTGTTTATACAATATCATCTGTAAATGGACAAGACAGAAAGGTATGTGTTAGCCATATTACTTAATATTTAGTTTATCAGTGTGCTTTGTTTTCATGATAGAACTTGGACTTTGCAAGTTACTGCTCAAATAAAGGTTTAGCTGTGTCAGCATTCATATTTGATATTGACTAGCAGTGCCTTATTTTTTGTGAGCTGTGGTTTTATTTTTTCATCTGTATACACCGAACATATACCAAAATGTATTAATTATTCTCTGGACCAGTGTCCTCAGAAGTATCACTAGTCACTCTGATGTCACTGCACATCTGTTAAGATAAACATTATTATGCAAATATTTATAATTTAGGACAAAAACATGTTCATGTTTACTTTAACTTCAATTTAAAAATTTACATTTCTTTATATCTCAATAACTATAAAAATATTTCCAGACTAAATAAAATAATGAAGACATTTTTTTTTTAAATTAAATCTCATTGTTTTGAGCATAATTCATGATAGTATTGTCTATTTGTGCGAGCACTACACATTTGAAAAAAAAGTAATTTAATGGATTAAAATTGCATGTATTGTTATTCTAAACCTTATTTTTGAGATCCAATGTTTCGAGCTCTTTACAGCGCTCAAGTAGTAAAGATATCAATCTTCATTTCCAGATAACGTCACAAAATCACCCTGGCTGTCGTATATGCACAGACAATGATACCCTAATATACATCAGAGCGGAAGGTGGTCATAACACCATTCACCAAGTATGGGATTTCACCGCGGGTGTGCCCACCGTGATACTCGCGGTTGCTGGAGTCAATTCCACATTGAGTATACAATGGGAAGGAACAACGCCAAGAAATTTCAACATGTCTGAAACTCCAACGTACAGTTTTGCTACTGCTTTTGATAAGGTAAGTGTAGTTTGCTGGGAGACAAGTTTAAGTCCCAAAGGTCATGATTGAAATGTAGCAGTAGCACTCATTAAAAACTAGTGAAATTTAAAAAGCTGTCTACAAGACCCCCTGGGCTGGCTATTTTTATTGACCTAGTAAAATGAACATAAGAACAAAATACATTGGTAGTAATTAGGGTCAGATTACCTATCTGACTCATATAATTAGCAAATACAAGAATTCTCTTGTCAACTGTGTTCAATTGTGTTCACTACTTTGGATTACTGTCTAGCCTTATTTATATACACCATGAAATTTTAGTGGTTGTTTTCCCGTGGCAGAACGACTTGCCTTTAGTAATACTATCGAATCATGCAAATTGTTCCTCGAAAAAAAAAATTTTTTTTTTCGATTTTTCAGAATAATAATTTTCCAACTCGAAAACGAGAGAAGCTATCGTTGTTTTTGAAGATGTGACGTATTCAGGTACTGCTTGCCGCATGAAATCAATGCTCAAAGCTAAAGAAGCTCTACACCCTAAGTCATAAAGCGGTTCGAACGTGTTTTCGAGTTACGGTTAAACCTTTCGTAAAACCGGCATTTATTTATTTTACCAAAAAAGAACTGCACACATCTTTTGTAATACTAAGATAGAATCATTTTACTGCGGGAAAACAACCACTAAAATTTCACGGTGTATAGAATATCTGTATCATTTACATGTTTTACGATTGTAATCTGTTTGTGAACCTATTATAAATAAATAAATTCTTTTGGATATTGCTATACATGTATAGAGTCATAAAACACATGTAGTGTTTACAGCTGATTGACGAGAATATCAAGCATGAAAATATAATTTTCATATCTAAAATCTTCAATTTGATCTAAACCAGTCAACCTAAGCAGATTTGTACAATGATTCCATAGTAGGGGAACATGATTGATGCAAATACATAAACGGTCGGTAATTTGATCCGAAATGTGTCTTTGTATCGCGGCTAATCAAACATGCGGGCGTGAGTCAGAGCGGCGGTATCCAAGCGCTCTTGTTAACTCACCCTCGATCCAACGGTCACATAGTGACATAATGTAAATGGCAACAATCAATTTTTTACATTTAACAAACACATGAATTTATCGTAGAACTTCTACATTAAAAATATATAAAAATATATTTTTGCCTTAAAACATTAGGCGGATGATGTTCCCAATTTGAATTATCTTGACTTGTGATAAGTTCTTTCTGTATGTCTTATTGAGATGCAGAGTACCAATAACGTCTGGTTGATTAACCATTGAGGCATGATAATCAAAGTTAAAACATTTATTTACCATTTTTAACTTACTATGAATAGTGTTACCTTATACTACTATAGAAGCTTCGGTTTCTTAAATTTAGAACTTAATACTGTACACAAAATGCTATGCAATGCTATGTTATTCCAACACTTTGCAATGGGGAAATGGCGCCAAAGAAGCGAAAGTGGCGTACCACAATCATAGGACGTGGCAGGAAGTGATCTCTACCTACCCGTCTGGGAAAAAGGCGTGATTTCATGTATGTATGTAATAGTGCTGCAACTATCATCTTCAACAGATGCTGTGGCCAATATATATATATATATATATATATGTAATATGTAATCTTAAGAATACCTTCCCAGCTGTACGAGTACAACGATATCCACGACAACGGCTACATAGATGGTGACAGCAAGCGTGTGCCCGTACCCCTGGCACATGTGGCGTGGCAGCTCAGCGACGACATACGGACCGAGGATGAGGTGATGGTGCTCATGAGGGGGACGCTGAAGCACCGTGACGTCACCGGCACCATTGATGTTAAGGTTTGTACAGTGTTGTGGTACTGGCCGGTCACAATTGTTTCTTTTTTCTACCTTTCTACAATGATGGCTTGGAGTAGTTTAGGGCTGAGAGCCATCCGCTCCCCCGCGTGTCTGGTGATGATAACGAGGCTACTTCAAGCCATCATCGTAAATCAATTAGAAAAAAAGAAGACTTGGTTTGGCCGGATACTGTACTGTTTATTACAAACCATAAGTCTTAAATTAATGTTAGTAGGCGAACATGATGGGATGACTGCATTGTGCCAAGAGACACCCAGTGCACTGATAAAAATTGTTTAGTAGTAGCTTTGTCATCATCACAGGTAGAAGTTCCATCGAAATGATTTGTCTTATTGAGTCTTATTTTTAGTTATAAATAAAAGATGAAAAATATTTTTGAAGGTTTGCTTTAGCCCGCTACTCACCAGCCAGGTCTGCAGTTTCGTACTGGGATATAATAGGAGAGGAGTAGATATGATATTATAGTTTTTAAATGAATTTAATAAGGATCAATATCCAAGAACAGTAACGTTTTTGCTTGGATTTTGACAGATTTTCTTCAAGTGCTCTTCTATTGGCCAGTGGGCGGGGCGTTTAAAGAAATCTGTTTGAAAAGTGTACTACCGCCAAAATTTCCGGTTGTACATGATGGGATGACTGAAATGTGCCAAGCGACACCCAGTGCACCAATACAAATTGCTTAATAATAGCCTTGTCATCATCACAAGACCTGTAGGAAGGAAAGAAAATATTTCTACTTGTTTTACTTTTTGTCAATAGATGGAATTACCATCCAAATTTGTGCAACGCGGTTGAATCTCGCAAGCGTTTTGTTTTATAGCTAGAAGGAATTTTGAAATACAAAACTTATACTTGACCTGAAATCAGTGTGAAACTATAGTACAAGTTATTAATTATCATGTTGCACTTATCATTATGTAATTGGTGTAAGCTCCGCGTAAAGGCCAAGGCCAAAGATCCGCGTGTGAACAGATAAATGTAATTGTTGTTACTAATAAACACATTTTATTGCACCGAGAAAAATATCTCTGCAATTGATTACACAACAGCATATGGATGGACGGACTATTTTATTATTCCTTTGTTTTTCTATGTCCAATTCAATGTTTTTTTTACTGCTCTGTCACTAAAATTGTAAAAAGTAAAGATTACTGAACTTATTTCCTTACTGATTACTGAACCTTCTAGTATCAAGGAAACTGCGAGTGTTCGGACATCAATACGTATTAATATGCAAAATTGTTTAATTGATGTAGAAAAAATAGATTTTTCTGATATAATTTATGACAATGATGCCGAAAATGCGGCTCGTATCTTAGTACAAAAACTATCACTCCTAATGAATGCGAACACTACAACTTCAAACATTCCAAGTAGAAAACGCATTGTTAAGCCCTGGATCACACCTGGCCTATTACGCTGCATAAGACATAGGGACAAGCTCTATCGGAAATCTAAAAAGCAACCAAATGATGAAATCATATTAGTCTCATATAAAAGGTATAAAACTTTCTGTAATAAATTGCTTAAGAAGGTGAAGAGTGATTATGAGCGCTCTGAATTTCAAAAGCGTAAAAAGAATCCTAAGCAAATGTGGGACCTCATTAAAAAACTCTCGAACCTGCAACAGAGGGACTCACCATCTGATAAACTACTATCCACGTGCACTAATCCACAAGCATCGATAAACGCCATTAATAATTACTTTGCTACTGTAGGGATGAAATTAGCATCCGAGTTGTCATCTAATCCTTGTAATACATCGACCCAAGTTCTTATTAAAGAACAAGATAATTTCGTGAAGGATTCTATGGTCCTGCTTGACACAGACGAAGCAGAAATAGAAGAAGTTATCTTAGGGCTGAAGCGGGATTGTGCTACGGGATGGGATAGAATTCCAACATCTTTCATTATTGATGCGAGACATGTTCTGCTGCCAGTTTTGAACAAAGGTCTTTAATCAATGTCTTTCAAGTGGTATCTTTCAACTGACTTTAAGAGAGCCTTAGTTCACCCAATTTACAAGGGTGGGGACAGATGCAGTGCAAACAACTACCGACCAATATCAGTGCTAACCACATTGTCTAAAATATTTGAAAAAATCATAAACAGAAGATTGATTGAGTTCCTGAACACTAAAAATATACTAGCTCCAAACCAATTTGGATTTAGAGCCAATAAGTCAACTGAGGATGCAGTTCTGGAGGTAACGGGTACTATAATCCAAAACACGAACTGTAAACAGACCTCACTAGGTATATTTATTGACCTCACTAAAGCATTTGACACGGTGTCTGTCCCTATCCTTATTGACAAGCTATATAAAATTGATGTCCGAGGTGTCGTACTAGATATGTTTAAAAGTTACCTTAGCGGTCGAAGTCAGCGCTTAAAAATAGGAAACCATATCAGTCACGATGAACCAATTACATATGGTGTTCCCCAAGGAAGTGTCCTTGGGCCGACACTGTTTCTTATATATGTGAATGAGCTATGCCAATTGCAATTGCCTAACTCTAAAGTTGTCGCATATGCTGACGATACTGCAATTATTACTCATGGCAAGACTTGGGAAGAAACTCGCTTGAGTGCAGAATCGGCATTGAAATCAGTGATGATCTGGCTGACTCGTAATCTGCTCACACTAAATCTGAGCAAAACAAAGTTCATCACCTTTTCGTCAAAGCTCTCAACACAACCTGGTGCATCCTTTGTACTCAAGGCTCATAAATGTGAGATAAACACACACAGCCCATGCCCATGTGATGAAATTTCTCGTGAACACCACTTTAAGTATCTTGGGGTAACATTAGATAGCGTATTGGCATGGAACGAGCACATTAAAACTGTCACAGCACGGGTTAGAAAGCTTATCTTCATTTTTAGTAAACTGCGAGCTGGAGCCGATATGTCCATCCTCAGAGTAGCCTATTTTGCTCTTGCACAGTCTATTATTACATATGGCATATTGGTTTGGGGTTCCACTGGTAAGACTAAGATGTTATCTCTTGAAAGAGCTCAGAGAGCTGTTTTGAAGGTAATGGCTTCAAGCCAATAAGATACCCCACTAAATTGATTTACAACTTCTGGGAAGTACTTTCGGTTAGGAAATTGTTTGTTCTGAATTGTATTCTGCGCCAGCACAAAAGTCTTCCATTTGACCCAATCTTCTTCAAAAATAAGAGACGGCGTGACAAAGTATGTCTGACACAAAAATGTAGAATAGAACAGGTCAAACACCATTACAACTATATAGCCCCCCTCCTCTACAACAAAATCAATAGAGAATTAAATATTTATCCCCTGAATATATATAGATGCAAAACTCTTCTAAATGAGTGGCTAATAAAACTAGAATATGACGTTGTTGAATCCTTGATTAAATAACTAATAATGTTAACAACAACAATCACTTGATCTCCATAGTTTAATACATAGTAACTACATACACACACTTACGCTCTGTGACACAACTTACACATTCACACACACACACACACACACACACACACACACACACACACACACACACACACACACACACACACACACACACACACACACACACACACACACACACATAAAATAAATTGATACATAAAATAAATTATAGCTTAATAATGTCTGAAACGTCTGTCCTCGAGGCGGGCGCTAATGGCTGCGACACAGTCTCCGACTACTGCGGTCATTAACGCTTTACATTTTTGTAAACTAATCTTAAGTTTCTGGTTTCAAAATAAAGATTATTATTATTATTATTATTTAAATGAAATTTAATTTACAGATAGCCTAGTGACTGAGTAAAGACATTGCTTACTTTTTAATCGACCTTGCCATAAGCACACATAAGTGATTACACGATGAATGTCTTCAGAGGCGTGATGGAAAAACTGTGATGATGAATTATTGATGCCATTAGTGTAATTTCATCATAATCATCAGCCCATATAGGTACGTCCCCCCTGCTGGGGCTCGGGCCTACCCTAAACTAGGGCGATAAGGCTTTAGGTCAATCGCGCTGGCCGAGTGCGGATTAGTTGACTACACAACCAAAGAATTTCTTCATAGGTGTGCAGATTTCCTCACGAAGTTTTCCTCCACCGTTAAAGCGTCGAATAATCGTACATATGAATTTAAAATTTGTAAAACACACTGGCACCTGTCTGTGTTCTGTGTAGTGGTTTGAAGTGGCGACCTTTCGCATGGCAAGCAACGACCTCAACCACTCAGGCCATTGATGTTTTTTGTGTTATTTGTTTATCGTCAACTTATTCTATTCTCACTTGAGCACTTTTCTGTAAACGTTTCACAGCTGGACTACATCCCGTTCAACGACTACGCGCTAACCCTTCCGCACCTGATCCACACGGCCAACTCGACCCTGATCGACGTGAGCCTGGTCAACCTGACCACCACACGTGGGTGGAACTCGTCCCGGTTCGCGCTGAGGGCGGTGATGGTCAGCTCGGACGCGAGGGTCGGTGGCGGGTTGCGCTACGCCATGAGGAAGAGCTTGGATGATGAGCACACTCCTGGCGTGTTCGAGGTATGACTAATGTGATCATATTTGTAAGATTTTATTTGTAACTAGTGGTCCCGGCGAATTTCATACCGCCAAGACTATAAACCTTCCCTGGACTATCACGAACATTTTAAAACCAAAATTACCTAAATCGGTCCGGGCGTTCTCGAATTTTAGTCAGACTAACGAACGGCAATTCATTTTTATTTATAAGATATTTTTAGACTTTCGCGTTCTATTATATCTCTAAATATTAGTCTTTATGGGTCTACACGCGTTATTAGGAGTAGTATAACGGGACATCGAAAACGCTTGTGGCGATGATCTCTGACCTCGAGTCTTGTTTTTTTAGACTACTTATATTTGCTAAAAGTGGGCATTGTATTTGTGCTAATTTTTTGTGTTCCACCGGGACACATTACGTACTTCAAAACGACCACGTTAAGGTATGAAAATTGGCTGTTGTGATCTGATCTACTATTTTTAACTGCGAGACATATACCAGCATACTAGTTTTAGTATTGGTATAGAATAACTCTGAAACCGCCATCTGTTGATTGATGTAGAAATTTGCTTGCCCTATCTTCTTCTTCTTTTTATAAATAAAAATGAATTGCTGTTCGTTAGTCTGACTAAAAAACTTTAGGCGTAGTCACACGTTCCATACACAAGTACCTACCTACCGTAGCACTTTGACAACGTGTGACTGCGGTTTTCCAAACATGAAAACCTATCTCTACATAGTGAATATTGCATACTTCAAAATAGTATTGTATGACATTATTGTCAATTTTCAACATAAGCATTTTGGTAGAGTCTACTGTGTCCATTTACTTGGAACTACATAAGCAACTTTGTTCAGTTCAGTGTTCTAAAAGTCTTGTTTTATACTTTTTCAGCGTCGTTTTTTGTCGTAGTTGGTTTTTTTTTATGTATTGTTGTCGCAGATAATCGAGATCAAGTCACCAGCAGCGCTGCTGGGCGCGGGTGGCTTCCTCCAATTCCGGCCCGTGGCCTACACCCGCCACGACCGCAGCGTCGAAACCTCCACCGTCGTGCGAGTCTCCGCGCTTGACAAGTAATTACACTGCAATGACTTAGGCTATAATAATGTTATTGTTCACTGCCTCGTTGGTCTACTGTTGGAAGCAAGCGCTGCGTAAGAACCGACAGGTCCCCGGTTCGAGTCCGGGGTCGGGCAAAGTTTGTGTGAGTTTTTCTGTAACCAAATTACTCAGCCCGGAGTTAGGACGTTGGCGGTTGAACGCCCGTGTCTCGTTCCCTCAGCCCCAAAGCACGTTAAGACGGTGGTCCTGCGTCTGATCTGTTACCTTGCAGGTTCCGTCTAATAGCATTTAGCATACATTAATAAATGTCTTTACTTAGTTCTCTCCCTGCTTTGTCTACAGCACCACGATTCCCAGCAGTACTCTTGATACGTTCTATCGCGAGAGCCATGGCGGGCTACTGGTGGAAGACATGCTGGTCTCCTTCGGCGAGACAGGAGACGGATTCTACGTCAAGCATAACTACACTGGCTGGTCGGTATAGCTTCTTATGTATCTTATTAACATTATTGTATGTCGTTTATTGGTATTTGGGTTTAGCTTATTTTTGTTGTACCTATAACATGTCCATATTATTATATTTTCTTTACTCTCATCACATAGTAAGTTTTTACATCTAATGATGAGAGAAAAAAATCAGTTTATGATTTATGACGTTCAAAGAAAGAAGGTTGTAAGGCTGATGGGCGCCCTCCCATAAGCCATACAACTTTTAGAATAGAATAGAATCTAATAATTGTTTATTTGGTACAAATATCTTTATTCATTACTCCCAGACACATGCGGTCGGCGGTTTTACCTAACAGACGCTTTAAAGCTATGAAAAAAATTAATTAAGGTCACTTATTTTCTGATGCTTGATTATTATATATGTTGTTTAAACAACTGAAAAGTGCTCATCTGACCGCAATAATTATAGAATTGTACCTTGAAAGCTGTTTTATTAAAAAAAACTTAACTAAATTCAATTAAAAAAAATAATTATAAAACAGTTGGGTCTGGTGAATGTTTGGCCCCTTGGATCGGTCTGTCCGTTTGCAAAACGTTTTAAAATAGTTGTTTGAATAACATATAAAAACCAAGCATCAGAAAATAAGTAACCTTACATAATTATTTTTTTTCATAGCTTTAAAGCGTCTGTAAGGTAAAACCGCCGACCGCATGTGTCTGGGAGTAATGAATCCTGATTTTTAATGATATTGTGTGAAATATATGTTAAAATCAGCCATCAGAATTTAACACGTTCACTGCTGAAAACACACACGGTGTGTTTTCGTCATCGGAACGCGTGTGCTGAGCCAACACGCCAGGCGTGAGCGCGAAATTCTCAATGCATCGGTGCGGCGCTACCCCCCGTGCGGACCCACACGCCGCGCGCCACGCGTGGCGTGTTCGGCCGCCCTGCTGTGGGATCGTCTAACACGCCAGGCGTGTGGCGCCGCTCCGGCGTCTCGTCTTTTCGAAATTTCGCAATGTCTGTGCGGGCGACACGCTGAGCGTGTGGACATCCGCGCAGCGGGTTCCGATCGATTTTAGGGCCGCAGTCAACGTGTTAAGTGAGGTTAGCAGTGTTTCTATGTACCTTGATTAATTGTGTACCTGAAAAATGGCCGTCTGGTCAAGGTAGCAATACTCAATCGTATATATTTTGTCCATTAGAAAATAAGTGACGTCTGGCAGCTCTGGGATCTTCCTCTATATGCATTCTCACATGGCGGCTCCGTGTCCGCAGGTCGCTGATGGTGGGGTACGGGTCGCCGCCGCCGGAGGGCTTCTCCCCGCTGGTGCTGGGCGTGATCTGCGCGGGGCTGGGCGCGCCCGTGCTGCTGGCGCTGGCGGGGGGACTCTACGCCTGCGCGCGCCGGCGCCAGCAAGTGCCGCACGCACGGCTGGACCACTGAGGTGAGATGGTGAGGATCATCATCATCATCATCAGCCCATATACGTCCCCACTGCTGGGGCACGGGCCTACCCTAAACTAGGGCGATAAGGCCTTAGTCGACCACGCTGGCCAAGTGCGGGTTGGTCGACTACACAACCTAAGAATTTCTTCTTAGGTGTGATGGTGAGGATGCCGGTCCAGTATTTGGGAGTCGATATTACGATGACTCCTGAAGTTGCGGACGTAAGTTGGTTTTTGTTTGGTATGTAAACGTTTCCTTATCGTCAAACGAGACGTATATTATTATAACTGTCGTTGCAATTTACGGCTCCTGACTAGGAAGATGACTATAATTTTTTTTAAAATCCAATATTATTTTACTGACATATTTACTGCAACCAAGAAGTGTTTGAAGTTAATGGATATGGCCTCCTTTAAAACTGTGGAAGCGCTAGCGCGTTCACGACATTAGTAACAGGAAAAACAGTGAACACACTGATTGAAGGCAAAATCCAAGGAACCATCAGAACACCCTTGGCGCGTTTTGGCCGTTGAGCTATGCATAAAATTGCCTGAACACGCCACGCGTGGCAGTGGCAGTGAAAGTCTTAGTTTTATCTTAAGTTACTATTCAAGTAGAAGATTCAGGAGCGAGAGCATCCGCGCCGCGCACGCCCGGGGATGACGACGAGGCTACTCCAAGCCTTCATCATATATCTGTTAGGAAAAAATAGAAGATTGATTTAAAATCATTGGAATGCTGCATAAATGCTGATATTTGAATAATATGGCCAGTGTAGACAATATTAACCCTCCTTAAAAACTATGTGTCATATGATGTTTAAAACCCTTTTTCTCTCTTTATAGGGCAAATGTGAGACGGACATCCAAATGAATACGGAAGAACTAGAGATCACTACAACGTTTAATAGATAATTATATGGAGTAAAGAATAATAAGTTACAGACGAGTCCTTTGAAACTAGTATTATTGGCTGCGACTTAAAATTTAAGTAGTGTTATTGACAATTATTGTGACCCAACAAAACCAAATCATCTAAGAATAGTTAAATTATAAATGTATTAGAAAACAAGTTTGTTAATATAATTTGTATCGCTATTTTATTAGTGACATAATCTCAGTTATTATTTCTGTGTTTAATATTAATGTTCATTCCGCTAATATACTTATTTATGAATCTATTTGCAATATATGTATTGAAATCAAATCATAATACTCCCTTCTGTATCTCCTTACTTTGCATTTGTCTCTGTGGAAATAGTTTTTACGCCCAAAGTGCCTTTACCGATTGTTTAATTCACTAAGATTAAACTCTCACATTATTAAAATGTCCCAAGCAAGCAATGTATTCTTGCTTTTTTTAGTTGTGTGTTATATGCAATATGAACTGCAGTATTTCAGTTCAAAATAATTTAGTTGTTGTAATTACTTCAGAGATTTGTTTGAATATTTCTTTTCTTTTTTACTAATGTTTGGTTCTCTTTTTTGGATTCTTAGAGGCTTCGTTAAGAGTAAATAATATTTTTTCATTATACATATTTTATACCATTGCAGTTCAAACGTTCCCTGTTATACAGATAGAATGTAGATGACATTATTTTTATATGAATTTGTATATTTTGTAAGATTATTTTAAGTTCAATTTATTAGGTCTATACCATTGATGTGATATTAATTTCATTAGTTGGTTTTGTATAATAATAACTAGCCAATAAATTGTATACAACTATTGTGTTTTCTTTATTTATGGTAATTAGCTTTATATTTATTAGTATGAAGAATAAATTGATATTAAACAATTAGCTGTTATTGATAAACTGCTAGTGAGGATACTACGCAGTTGCGTAATTAACCTTTGATAACGCGGCACAAGAAACAACTCAATCAAGTAATGAGGACAAAGCAATAAATTACTCAAGTGAATGTCTGCATTCCTCCTCTGTATTAAGTGGGATATGTGTACTAACATACCTATGCAGGTATTACATGCATTAGCATGTAATACAGGAAGTATCAACTAATAGAACAAAAAGTAAATAGTTAATTTTTTTGTCCTATGATGTCCTATATAATAATAATATATTTAAAAATACCTACCAATCCTCAAAATACTTAACCATAAAGTAGGATGACTTTAGTAAAACACAAAAAGTAATGTCAAAAATCTTTTTTACTGAACAGTAAAAACACTATGTTGTAATTTTACTAATTACAAAATTTAAATATTAAAGCCAATTGTTTTAACTGAGTAGAGTCAATTGCCTTCCATCATGAATGAACCTTTGCAATGGTTCGATGTTTCAAGTGAGGCAATCTAAGATCGCGCGCCTATCGTATTTGAAATTCGCCCACGAAGGGGCGACAAAGTTGAAGTAAGCTTCATACTCTACATCAGTGCTCGGACTTTGATCTTTTTGGACCGGAGAGAAGCTGTTGTTATGAGTATTCTGTGGTGTAAATAATTGACGCTTAGTCACTTTCTTCTCTTTCCTAGAACTATTACCTGGAGTGTTCCCGTTTTTGGGGGCACTGTTGTGATTGTTGTGGCTGTGCCCTTGGCTTTGGGAGGGTCCTTGGCCCCCTGCCTGACTATTATTATGGAAATTCCCATGGCTATTGCTATGTCCATTACCATGTCCATTGCCATGATTACTATTCTTATAAACCTTAGGAGTAATCTGCTGTTGCTGATATTCATGTATCTCATTTTGCAGCCCTTGAGAAATAGACTTAGTTTTATTCTTAGTGGTAGAAGACTCAATGTCCCCCATAGACTTATGTCTAGTTCGTCTAGTACTATTATTAAACACTTTTGAATTACGTTCTGATACCCAACGCTTCATACGTTTCACAAATGGTAGCACCATAAAGAATGCATTTGGACTCACACCCATCTTGACTTTTGGGGTCATGTCCTTCTTGTTCGCTGGGAGATCAGCCAGTGGGAACCATTCGCAAGCTTTGATCTCATTCCTCGTTCTCGGCTGGAACTTTGTCTCTCGTGGGATAAATCCAATGATGTACAAACGGACTATTTGATCATGGATGATAGCCTCAATGTAATCATTTTTATTGATAAGTTTACTTATGTCAAAACCTGTTTCCTCCAGTACCTGTGAACACAAAAAAATTAGGTATTAAATATAAAATAAACATTGATATACAGTTTATTATAGCTTTATATTTACATGTTTATTCAACTTTGTAATAGTGGAAAGACAAAACAAACCAATCAGCACCTAATAAGACAAAAACACACACAGTCCAATGAAATTCCAATTGGTTTGTGTTTTGTTCTACAAATTAACTAATGAAGATGATCCTGACGCCCAAACTGGCCATATCTTGCTACAGACCCATAAGTTGGAAAAGCATTTTCCCAGCAATAAGACATACCAAGCTAGATTTACACAAAAACAAAACTAAATAAATACACACCTCTCTAGCGGCACACTTCCATGGCTCCTCGCCCTCATTGACCTTTCCTTTGGGGAAGCCCCATGAGGCCTTGGCCCAGTACGACTGCACCAGCAGCACATGCGTCAGGTCGCTGTCAAGCAGGATGGCTCCGTATGTGGGCACCGTCTGCTTGTACTCGCGCCAGTTGTCCAGCACTGTGTCCAAGCTACTAACATGCTCCCTCAGTGTTGGGACATGCTGAAATAGCATAGAATAATACAATCATTCATTTGGAACAAATTATTCAAACAATATTAAGTAGTTAAGTAATTAATAATAAAGAGGCTAGCATTTTATTGTGCTCAACAACATAGTAATATTGGAAGACAACAGGAACAGATTCTTACCTGAAAAATATGAGCAGCGAAGTCTCTGATACCGCATGGATTCAGTTTAGTCGTCTCGTCTGTGCAGTAATAGTCCAAGTAGAACCAATGCGCGAGCTCGATTTGAAAACATATCCTCACCAGGTTCCCTCTATCCTCCGGCGGAAGATTTATAATGAAGCGACTGAAACACATCGAAAAGTTATTATTGTTTTCATAACACTTCCAAGATGACAGTCTTGTTCATCAAAAATGTAATACTCACCTACACAAATCATCCAAAATATCAATGGGTATCGAATGTTTAGCTTGGTAACTGTTCATTCCGGTAGATCCCATTGTATTTAAGACAATATTAACAACGATAAAGCTTAATGTAACAACAATTTTACAGAAATGTAGGTACACAAAAAACAACTATTCTTCACCAGCCGTCATTCAATTTATTTGTTGTCTGTCAAATATCATTTTTTTTAATCCAATTTATCCCGGGAAAGGCAAAGGAATCTTCGCCCGTACAGCATAGTCTTAAATAGTTTCATTGGGTGCGTTTAGCCGATACAAAATCTTGTCAGCACAGAAAGAAAAATGGCGATTGCTGAGTAGCATAGGCTGACGCGGCTGAGGAATGCTAAGTGGCGATATTCAGATTGATTGATAGATTCGTCATATAGCGGAATAACAGCTAACTTCACTTCTCTCATTTCCACTCAGCATGGTTCTGGCCGTAGACAGAGAAAAGTATAGACTGCTGGACAACTTTAAGTCACTCACTCTAGAAGAGGATGCCTATATATGCGTCACCTATGAAAAAACGAGACAAAGCGACTGATTTTTTGTCCCTCACCGCGTGCCGGTTTTTTCAAGGCCAGAATTTCACTTTTCTAAACAAACTTTGACGTTTGTGTAGAAGCGTAACAATTTATCAATATTTTGGTTGTTTTCTGCATTGATTTATGTTGAAAATTAACTGCGTGTGATAATTATATCTGCTGTATCTACGAAAAATGGTGCGGTGTAGCGTTAGTGCCTGTAAAAGTGATACTGAGAGGGGAATTAGCGGGCTATCGTTTCATTCGTAAGTACACGATTATTCTTGAATAATTTACTTGCTGGACGACCGTTATTGTTTAATTTCATGGCTATTCACTGTGTGCATAACATACATATAGTTTTTAATAAATCTTGGACGATAATATATGGTTTTTCTAATAATATTTGTTATATAACCTCCAAAGCCAGGGTTGCTAGTTTATTGGTGGAAATTTACCACGTAATTATGGTAGTTCGTAATGTATTGGGTAATGTTATAGGTGATGTAATTAACTTAAAAAAATATATTTCAGATTTCCAGACGATCCTGAATTGCGTAATTTGTGGATAGCAGCGACCAATAGAAGCAATTGGGTTCCAAAGAAGGGTTCGAAAGGCCTTCTGGCTTTTATTACCAAAAACTATTGCGGAATCATTGCGGCCAAAGATAAAGGTGGTCTTGTATATCCATCCGATGACGTTATTAAGGTGTGCGAGTGCACTGAAAAAATATTCAGAACTCGTTCTCAGCAAGATATCTCCTTTTACAGTGAAAAAAAACATAAGTGCTACATTGCTTTAAAGCTTGCACAATATCTTATGGCAATATATTTGTAAATGAGCATTTTGATTGCCAACCCTTAATAGGTAACCATAGAATCTTGCTTATTAAATCTATAGCAATGCATTTCTTTGAACTAGGAATTCATCATGCGACTAAAGAAAATTTTGCGCCAAATGAAAGAGTACGACATATTCATACAAAATTAGAATTATTTAAAGGACAGTGACATTTATTGTATATGTTTAATTCAAAAAGGAATAAATATTATATTATGTAATGAGACTGGTTTTTATTGCCTTCAATAATTTTCCCCTTTTCATCATAATTATTTTATCTATACTTCAAGCGTTGTAATTTGTGTTACAAGCTGCAGACTGAATATTGACCTTCTCAGTTGACAAAAGAGTTCAATTCATCTACAATCTACAAATATTATGTATGTAACGTATGTAACGTTTGAACTTGTCAATAGGGGTGTAGACAGTAAACGAAATATAATACAAATAGTTGTTTTCCTGAGAGTTTATATCATGGAATTATCGAAAATTACATTTTTATTATTATTAAGTTTATTATCTTTTATATTTTAATAAATGAAAATTAAATATTTAATCCGTAATATCACGTGATCGCAAACAGCGTGTGACGTAATGATATCGAAAACACTGTGACAGTGACATTTTGATGTAAACAAACCGAAGCGAACTTTAAGTTTAAAACCTGGAAAAACATGAAATTAAGTGAACATTTGTCCCAAAAACACGGTGCAATTCATTATGGAGTCGGGATATGTAAACATTTCGCACTGTTAGTGGTGTATCTCTCCTAGCAAGTTGAAACCATTGTTTTCGTATTGCTTTTTGTTTTAGGACGTGCACAAACAGTTTTTGTGGTGTTTTGATTGTAGTATTGTGACACAAAGGCACTGCACAATACTTGTAGAACTTGGAATCCATCTCTGTACCGTTTTTATTATTAAACGCATAAAATATATGGTCAACTGCATCTGTTTACTTTGAAGGAATGTTGTTGTTTGGAGGATTGTGCCGTCATAGCGACGCCATGTTGGAATTTAAGCTTTTTAACAGGAAGTTGTAAAACGAAATTTAAAATATGGTTTTTTTAATTAAGTAATGCTGTATTTATTTTGTATTTTTTTTTTTTAGGTATAATAAAGGCACATCTGTAAAAAATAAATATTTCCAAAAAATAGTCTACACCCCTATATTTGAATTGTTCAAAATTATATTTTAAAGGGCAATGTTGAGGTAAAATATTCCTTACGATGGTAACCCTAAATTTCGATGACGTATTTTTTTCTGTCCCTTTCGGTGACACGCTTACTAGCAGTCTATAGTTTACTCTGTCTACGGTTCTGGCCGATACTGTAGTCAGAATTGTCAAATGCTGTTCAGCACTCTCAGATTCTGACCAGTCTGTCTATCGGCTAAACGCACCCTTTGTTATTGCGGCCGGAGCCAAGTTCTGTCAAATGTCAGAAACAGAAGTGCACCACAGATAGAATAAAACGATGCGAGTGTCAAGAAGTGATGTTTGTGTCCTGAGTGAATCGTTGAAATAAGGGTAAAAGAAATCTTTGACAGTTGTTGTCACAATTTCTTCCAACGTCAACTCAAGTGAGATTTTTGGTCAAACAAATTTCCAATTAGAATCTATAAAAATGGATATAACACCGCTTTTTAAAGCTTGTATAAAAACAGTAAAAACAAGAAATAAAGCATTTGGCATACAAAGTCCTGTGAGTGAAGATAAACAACGCATTCTGCGAACAAAACCCAAAAGTGCTTTCATGATTACAGCGCGGGACATAAACTCGCAAATAACCAGATTGCGCGACTTTTTAATGGAGCACAGGGAGAAGTATTTGAGTTTTTTCAATACTGTCACTGGTGACGAGATGACTGACTCGGAGAGAGATCAAATAGACACTGGAGCGCAGCGTATCATCAACACCTGTTCGCACTTGCTCAAGGAGTTCCGCAACGACAACCGCAAGCTGTCCGCGTCCCAGCAGATGCGGGACTACATGGACGGAGTCACAGATCTCATAGACATGTACTTAAAGGCTGTGTGTAAGATACACAGTGAGCTCAAAGCCTTGCGAGTGAAGCGGGCAATGGACATACGGAAGCTCTCCCGTCTGGAACTGCCCCAAACTAAATCAGACATTCCAAATCCATTTGAAACAGAGACTGTTGTAGAAAAAGAGAAAGATGATGAAAAAAGTAATGAAAATGATGAGACTGATGTTGGTAAAAAGAGCCTAGATCTATCAGAAAATGATATAGCAGTTATGACGGATGAGGGGCAGCTTAGTGCAGAAGAGTTGCAAATGTTTGAGTCGGAGAATGTGCAGCTGCTGAATGAACTAAACAACATGACCGAGGAGGTGAAGCAAATTGAAAGCAAAGTGTTACACATAGCTGAGCTACAAGAAGTTTTCACTGAAAAGGTAACTTTGCATTTACTTAATAATAAAAAATAGTATAATAACTCGAGATATGTTTTAATTCCAATTTTTTCTATGTCTGTAGCTTTAGGTGGTTCATAAATTTGAATAACATATTATTTATTGTTACAGATTCTTCAACAAGAACAAGATATAGACAGAATATCTACAACAGTGGTTGGAGCTACAGAGAATGTGAAGGATGCTAATGAACAAATTAAACAAGCCATTCAGAGAAATGCAGGCCTTAGGGTCTACATCCTTTTCTTTTTGCTAGTCATGTCATTTACTCTTCTGTTCTTAGATTGGTATAATGATTAAATGGATGCATTTTATAGTGCTTATAAAATTTATTTTCTTTGTAATTTCCCCCTAATCTTCACTCTTATTCGGCTTTGGAATTTATAAAAATCTTGAGAATATGGTATTTATGACTAAAATTGTATGTGTAATGCACATTTTAATTATTTTTTCTATTGCCTTTGTGTAATCGGATAGTAAAAAATAAAATGTTCTAGCTGAGTTAGGAAACTTTTATTACGCGGAGTGTGAATCTGGGTGTGAGTGTGTGTGCATGTGTGTGTGAAAGTCAAAATTGGTAAAACTCATTAAATGAAGATTTGGCCATATGTTTTTAAAATCAAGGCCGTTGAACCGTTATTTACTACTACTACTTTTATTACGCGGGGATTTGCTTAGGGGAATCAGTCTTTGATTGATTTTATTAGAAAATTGTATTTCTTGTACCTAAAATTTTACTGGCAGATTATAGAGGAAAAGTAAGAAATAAAGTAGGTAGCAGGAAGAGATTTCTAAACGATTGTTACAAAACGAACCTGTCACAATGACACTAATGACATTTGGATTTGAATTATCGCGCAGGGTTTGTTTTATTATTTCCTTGGTACTTTTGAATTAATTAAATAAGTATACTGAGTTCGGATTTTTCAATACTTACATGGTTACCTAAGGTTGTCAAAGTTTTTGTAATATTCGTTAATGTTTGCAAAATTAATCAGTAATTTCGGTATCCCTTGCCGGTCACCCATCCCTAAAGCAATCTTTTCTGTATCTTCAACTTTATATCGGTATACGACGATTCCTATTAAAATGCAGGCAGTAAAATCAATGCAAGACTTAGGCTACGCCTTCAATAGCAGTAAGTATGGTGGACGTGTTGTATTCTGTGTACATGTTATTTGAATTTTGTTTACATTAGCATCTGTCGGCAGGTGGGCAATTAAGAAAGATTGAAGACAATGGGTTGCCAGGTGACGAGCCTTTTCAGTTCGGAATTAGCGACCAGCATCAGGAATGCCAGGCGCACTATGAGGAACTTGGAGATGCCATCACAGATTACATTTACTACCTACTTGAAACCAAAGTAAATCTAGTTAGGCTGCCAGTCCCGAAAAATTCGTCAGAAGAAACTGGCACCTTCATTTTTGGCTCCAAAGACTATAACCAAAAAGATGTGCTGTTGGTGTTGATCAATGGTTCTGGAGCTGTGCGAGCTGGCCAGTGGGCTAGATCGTAAGTACTCCAACCATATTATTTTATGTTTTTACTTGGCTACAGTGAATTTGTGCACATTTCTGAACTATCTTATTCTTTTAGCCTAATTATAAATGAAAGTTTAGACCAAGGAACGCAGATACCATACATTGAAAGAGCTTTAGCCAAAGACTATGGGGTTTTGGTATTGAACACAAATGACAATTACCAAGCCGATGGCAAGAAGATAATGCACAGTAGCAGTGCCGAGGAGCATGCTCATTATGTGTGGGAGACCTATATAGCACCTGCAAGGGCCAGTTCAGTAGTTATAGTGGCTCATAGCTACGGTGGTGTGGTGACTGTGGGACTAGCTGATCAAATGAAGAAGGAATTTGAGAAAAGAGTAAAGGCAATAGTTTTTACGGACTCTGTCCATGCATTCTCACCTACTAAAATGCCAAAATTTATGAAAGAGGTAATGTGTTTATAATTGATTCTGCACATATATGTATATGTTCATAGCATTGTATCAATAAATTATGGTTACTATTTGTTTAATTTTAGATTACTAGGAATTGGATATCATCTTCAGCACCATTGGATACTCCCATGAAAACTCCAGAGTTTGATTGTCCCAGGGTGTCTGCAGGTATATTTTATTTATGATTTTTTAGTTATTTTGTTTAAATTAATTTGCTGTTATTTAAATTTCATTAACTATTTTCCATTCCAGGGCACCCTAAACATGAGATGTCATCGTGTTCATGCATTAATTCTGCCTTTAAATTTATAGAAGAGAAACTTTCTAAAAAATAGTGTATTTATACATAATATACAATGTTGATTTATACAATACACATTGCACAATGTTAAGTTATTTTAATAATAAGATACAATATAAATCTATTTTAACAATAAGTTTTATCATTTCTTCTTTCCCTTAGAGTAATTTTTCATCCAGTATTTGACATCTTGTTTGTTAGCTCTTACTCCCAAAACTGCCGATTTGGAATTGACATCCTTCATGATGAAAGGTGAGAATCCAGCAATGTAGTCAGGGTCCATAGCATTAGTCTTGCCCCTAGCCAATTTGGTGGCAAATCTCTTGTGAATGTGTTGGTCTTCTGTCAGGATTGGATATTGAAAGTGTTGTCCCCCTTTGGGTGTTGGTAAACTGAATCTCTTCCCTCTGGCAGACAGGGGCTTGCGGCCATTAATGTGGATGTGCTGGTTACCATCATCATCAATGCTGACACCAACCTTTTTCAAAGTGGCATGACCACATTTTGGGCAAAATAGTTTTGTCATAACACTTGTGGTTTTGAAGCATGTTGTGCACCGAAAAATAAATGTGCGGAGTTGTCTGATAACTCTGCCATCTATAGCAGTGACATTTAAGCCAATTTGTTTCAAAACATTCTGCATGGCAAAGTCTGAAGTTATGCAAGCCACTTCAACTGTGATATCTTCAAATTCTCCTAAATCCATTTCTTTTTTCTTTTCTGCTAAGTTTCCTGGAGTTATCCATTCACCTCCATCACTGTCAGAATCATCCTCACTTGTTTCTTCATCATCATCATCATCATCATCTTCTTCATCTGTGTCTACTTTGACCATGAGATTATCAACCTCTTCATCTTTCAAGTTAATGTTATCTAATTGTTCAGCAATGTTCTGGGCTAACTTATCATTTTCAATAGATACTTCACTTTCTTCTCCAGCATTGTTTGGCTTGTTTTCTGATTCTTCTTTTGTTTCAATGGGTCCAGTGTTATTATCTGTCTCTTGTTTACTACTTTCCTCTTTGTCTTGATGGTCTGTAGTATTTGCTTCACTGTCGGTTTTCTCATTTGGTGAATTATAACCAGCTAATCCTGTTACTTTGACCGTCCTTTGCATGGTAGGTTCGGTCTTCAAATGATTAGTCCCGATTATTTCTTTCTCGAGCTGGCAAGTGAGAGCCATAACCTTAATATCTGTTGCGGAAAGACTAGTGTAGTCACCCGTTTTCTTTGAGAAGTCTGTTACGAACTTAATGTTTTCCGTAAATACATCTTTTACTTTTAAATCATATGGTAAAACAACAAGTTTTCTTCTCTGACGATCGTTTGTGATTTCATCAATTACCTCTTGGATTGTGTAGACATTTTCAGCCAAGTCCTGTAAATTGGCGGCTTTTATAAATGCAGTGGTATCAACAATAAGATGTTTAATTTTCTTAGACATTTTGGACTTTTATTTGGAAGGCTCCTTGCACGTTTAATAAATTCACAAAATAATAGGGAAAATACACGTGCAGCTTGACGACCTATCACTTAACAATATTGTCAATTTTGACAGTTTACTTTTTACAAAATGGTTACTTTCTAACAAAGGACTGTACAGCCTAGTCTTAAGACCCCAAATAACTTGATAAACTGAGGTAAAAAGATAAGAGATTACATAAGTTTAGGTTCTTTATTGACTATTTATAATTATTACGAAGGACGTGTAGATAAATAAATATTTTGAGCTTGAAAATAAATTACTACTTTTTTTTGTTTTATGGTTTGGAATCAAGTTGACAGCCCGGTCGACATGACACTAGCAGATTCAGGAATTTTGTTGAGGTAACCTCTTGTTGACGAGGTGCTCATTAATTTTATTTTTATTTTATGTAAGGAAGAAATGCTATTTAGCAGTGTTTCAGAGTGTAGAAGAATAAGTTAGCTAATATTTTAACATGAGTTCAAAGAAAGGCAAGCGGAACTTGGGCAATAAACACTTTCCGATAGCGGAGTCCGTGAGTATCGCTCTAAAAATCCAACTGGATAAGTTTATGAGCGATGAAAATGAGACTGAGCTCAAGTTTCCGTCGTTCCTGTCCGCCCAGGAGCGGGGCTTCATTCACGAGAGTGTAGCGAAATTGGGTCTGAAGTCAAAATCGCGCGGGAAAGGTATGTACTCTTTAGTTTACAAACAAGGCAATTGCCAATTGCCAATTGCCCATTTGGTAGATCAAAAGTTTTAAAAAGTTTGATTATAGTTCGGAATGCTTGTAAGTTTAATTGTGAGTGTAAAATTAATACTTAAACCCATTATTCATTTAAGTGGTATGTTCAATGGTATTTCAAAATATAAAATTGCACAACATTACACATCTAAGTAGCAACTCTAATCCTTTTCTATAAAGGTATTTACTTATTAATCTTGAGTCACATTCATGTTGCACTATGTAAAATTTTCTCAAATTCCTTTTTGTATTTTAAATATTTTTACTACTCAAATCAATGGGATGCACATACAAAGAAATCACGCTGTTATTTTTTGATAAACTTTGTAAAACTAAAGTTGCCTTTCAATTATTTCAGGTGTTAACCGATACCTAACAATTTATAAGCGGACTGGGTCCACCATTATTCAGAATGATGCGAAGCTTATTCTGGACTCAAACATGAGGTGTACAATTGCTGAGTTATTCAATGCTTTTCCCATCACAAGCAAAGAGAAGGATGACTTGAGTTGTTGCCCAGAAAAGGAAAGAAGTCCACAATTGGCCCACAAGACTCTTGGACAGTTGAATAATGGGGTAGCTCAGGTATAGCAAATAACTTAATTTTATTAAAATGTACAATTTAGTAAAAAATAAATTTCAAATTTATTAATGTTGAAAACTATGTTTCAATTTAAGGTACCAAATACAACATACAATCCAGATCTGGTAAAGTTCAGAGAAAAGTTACCAGTTTACGAGCAGCGGCAAGAGCTTCTCAATGCCATTGCACACAACCAGGTCAGTTTCTGTTTGATTTAGGTGTTATTTATTAATGGTTCCATATTTTGCAAGCATTATAAAGTCCAACTCCATTGTTTCAAAAACTAGCTATTGTAGTATCAATCAAACCATCTCATAGATATGGGATGGATCTCTTAAGGTTGTTGTGTTGGAGCACCTTACCATTTTTTTTTTGTTTTATTCTTGAAAGCAAAGTAATTGTGTTTGTTGGGCAGGAGCATTGTGTGCCATGGTTAGCCAACCATGGCACACAATGGTTTTTAAGAATCACCCTAGAGAATAACCTTCTCTGGGTGGTTCTTAAAATCACATTTAATGAGTTGTTTGAAGGGTACTAGACTTAAGTGTTATGTATGTGGTTAACTGCCTCGTTGGTCTATTGGTAGCAAGCGCTGTGATAGGACCGAGAGGTCCCCGGTTCGAGTCCGGGGTCGGGCAAAATTTGTGTGAGTTTTTCTGAAATGAAATTACTCAGCCCGGAGTTAGGAAGTTGGCGGTTGAACGCCCGTGCCTCGGAAAGCACGTTAAGCCGGTGGTCCTGCGCCCGATCTCTCATCGGTCATGTCGGATTGCCGTCTCACCGAATTATGAGAGTAAGGGAATAGAGAGTGCACTTGTGTTTGCGCGTACACTTGTGCACTATAATATGTCCTGCGCACTTGGCTGATCTCAATTGAGATCGGCCGCCATGGCTGAAATCGGTCGGACGCCTTATGTGGTCTTTTTTAAGCTGCAGATCTTTCGCTTGTGAAATATAAAATAGCTGACAGCCCATCTACTGAGTGTGGAAACCACTCAAGTAGTATCTAACCATAGATGCGTTCCTGGTTGATCATTTGATGCTTTAACAGTGAAGGAAAACATTGTGAGGAAACCTACACACCAACGAAGAAATTCTTAGGTTGTGAAGTTAACCAACCCTCAATTGGCCAGCTTGATTGACTAAGGCCTTATCACTCTAGTTAAGGGTAGACCCTAGCCCCAGCAGTGGATGTATATGGGCTAATGATGATCAAATATGCATTCAGGGTAGCGACGCCTAATCATGTCGAGTGATCTTTTTCGCTCACTTAAGGATGTGATTGACAATATACACATCATACTTCACAGGTGATAATAGTAGCGGGCGCGACCGGCTGCGGCAAGACGACCCAGCTGCCGCAGCTAGTGCTGGACTACTGCCAGGAGCACAAGCAGCCCGCCCGGATCTACTGCACGCAGCCACGGCGGATATCCGCCGTGTCGGTCGCTGAGAGGGTGAGTCTGAGGTTTACCCACTAGATAGCATGACATAGATGTGAAGTCTATTTAAAATTAAAATTATTTGAAAATTAAAATGAAAATTTTTATTTATGTAGGCAATTTACACGTCACATTACTAATTATAAGTTTATACCACCAGTTCGGAAAGCCGATTCTACCAACAAGACTCCAGCAAAAAACTGTGTGTTCCGCGGAACCTTAGGGTTCCGTGATACCTCTGTCGGGGTTCCACAAGATATTAGAATAAAAATCAAAACACCTCTCTCTGATCGCTCCACGGCTGTACGGACTCCGCGGTTTTATTGTAGGGTTCCATCAAGTATTTTGCTTCCCAATATGGTTCCGTCATTTAAAAATTTTGAGAACCACTGCTCTAAGCTATCTGGTTATCGTCAGGTGGCGTTTAAGCGCATAGAGAAGATTCTATTAGACATTCTTATTATTAGTTTTAAGTAAATTTTGCTGTTGATTTTAACCTAAGCTAATATACCGCCGCTAATATACTTGCCAACCTATCTGCATATCTTCTATAGGTAGCAAGCGCTGCGTAAGGCCCGAGATGTCCTCGGTTCGAGTCCCGAGGCCGGTAAAAATTTGTGTGCGATTTTTTGAAATGAAATTACTCAGTCCGGAGTTAGTAAGTTGGCGGTTGAACGCCCGTGCCTCGGAAAGCACGTTAAGCCACTCGGTAGTCGTGCGCCCGATCTCTCATCGGTCATGTCGGATTGCCGTCTCACCGAATTATGAGAGTAAGGGATTAGAGAGTGCACTTGTGTCTGCGCTCACACTTGTGCACTATAATATGTCCTGCGCAGTTGGTTGATCTCAATTGAGCCGGGGAGTCCGACACACCACCGGGAGAGAACCCCCTCTCCCGGTGACGGTGCGTAAAGCATTTCACTGCGAAAAAAAACAAAAAGATCGGCCGCCTTATTTTTTTTTTTATCTGCTTTATCGTCAGGTGGCGTCGGAGCGCATGGAGAAGATCGGCCAGTCGATTGGCTACCAGATCCGGCTGGAGTCGCGCGTGAGCCCGCGTACATTGCTCACGTACTGCACCAACGGCGTGCTGCTGCGAACTCTTATGGCGGGTGACTCCTCGCTAACCGGTCAGTAAGAACCTTTTTATCCTTACTAATCCTTACTATCTTTTTAAATTTTTTCAAATATTTAAAATTTAGGTTTAAGCTTTAAAAAGTTCACATGAACGCGCGAAGACGGAGACGGAATAGGGGAGTCTGTTTCTTATCCGAAAATCGTTTGTCCGAAAATCAAAATCCCTAACACGTTTGCTATAATCATCAAAATCCATAATGTTCGAATGTACGAAATTTCATAATCCCTAATTGTCTTTAATTCTAATCATTTTTTGTCATAATATCGAGTTCTATAATAATCAAATCTCCTAAAATTACTTGCTATAAAGTTAAATGCCCGAAGTGTTACATAGTATAATGTTCGTTACTACGAATGGAGCTTTATCATAATATTATTAGTCCGAATTATGAATGATTATTTATAATTTTGTTTTATTCAAAAAATGTTTGGCCAAAAAATGGTTTCGTCAAATCATCATTTTATAAATGACTTACTTTTTAACCAAATGATCAACAGTTAAATTTTCATTTTACAAATAATTATTTTGCAAAATGAATATTTAACAACTGAGTTATCATACCAAACTTCTATTGGTCTAAAAAGTTTGATAAAATGTTTTATTTGACAAAAGTGTCTTTTATTAATCGATCTGATAATAGATATGGTACGGGTCAAATTAAAACACAATATTTGGAAAATCATTATTTTGATAAATTTGGTTAGGTAAGGTTAGAATTTTGGTTAGGTTAGGTTAGAACTGGTGACCATAAAACGCGCGAGCCGAGCGAGCGAAGCGAGCGTGCCGCGGCAGCGGCCGGCGAAGCGCTAGAAAATATTTACTACTGTTTAATTTCTATGTAACAGTGGATATGTTATAGGCAATGTGTATAATGCAGGCATTCTATACAATGCCTAGGAAATGTATAGAATGCCGAGGTTGCTTAGGCAATGTATGAAATGATACTCAATATTTGAAGAATTTCATACTTTACCTAGGAAATGTATAGAATACCTAGGCATTGTATAGAATGCCGGTTGACGCTTAGGTAATGTATTTAATTGATTTGTCTTCTCCGTAATTTGGTTAGTTAGATAGGTACCTACTGATCTTTTGAGAGCTTATCCCAATTTTAGCTGTCACAAGTAGATAGCGCTGATTAAACATATTGCATTTTATCGGTTGTTATGCCGTGTTTTTTTGCGTATTGAGCGTTTGTCACATAGGAGTTCTAGGACAAACTAGTTTGGCCTAAGCTAAACTAGTTTTTCCGTCACAGGTATATATGGGTGGGTAAAAAAAAATCATACAAATAGGACTCTTTTTTTTACTCAGTCTAGGGTGCCAGGAAGTCTGAGCTCGCAAGTACTACATAGTTTATCCAAGGCCAAACGAGTTTGTCCTGAAATCGGGTTTGTCCGGTTACATCTAAATATATAAAAGGATAAACTGACTGACTGATGGACTGACTGACTGACATATCGACGCACAGCCTAAACGGCTTAACGTAGGCAGTCGAAATTTGGAAATAACGTAGCTAAGGTACCGTAGAAGTGCACTAAGAAATTAATTCCCGAAATTCTTGCGGGAACGGGAATTAGCGGGAGAATCGTTTTGTATGAAAAATCTAAACCACTTAAGTTAGATGCTTTTAATTTGGCATGCAGGTACCATAGTAAACTTAAAGCTTAGTTGGAAGAGGATATTGAAAAATTCTTAAGGGAACGGGAGTTAGCAGGAAAATCTTTTGTATGTAAAAATCTAAACCGTGAAAGAAAAACGATTGAAATTTGGCAGCCAAGTACCATAATAAACGAAAAGCTTACTTGCAACGCGATATTGAAAAATTCTCACCGTAATAGGAGTAATTGGGAAAAACTTTTTACATGTAATATCTGTAGTTCACGCGAACGAAGTCGCGGGCACAGCTAGTGTATGTATATGATCAACAAATTGCAACTACATATCTAGATATCACTGTTCTTGAGTTAAAGCCTGGTGCCAGATGGACGGATGGACCATTTATGGGTTAATGGACGGACTCAAAACCAATGCTACCTAACCCCTCTACGCAAAGCAATAACATATTATTCAAAATATACCGAGGTTAAGGTTGGATAACCTGTCTGAATAATAAATAAATAAAAAAATTTAAGGTCCTACCCGTGGTCGTTCATTATACATACACATTACCTGATGCACTTCGGGCATTTTATACAATACCTAGGCAATGTGTGAAATTAATCGTATTATACACATTGCCTGAACGTTTTAGGCATTGTATAGAATACCTAGGTATTCTATACAATACCGGATTATACACATTGCCTATAACAGATACACAAATAAAAATAAATATATTAATATATACCGATGTTCGTCACACATAATAAGTCAGTTTTTGTAAGATGGTACTGTTGTTAAATGTCTCGTTTGCCAAATGAATATTTAGGATTTGTAACAAATTATATAGATTTGTGCATTTCACATATTATGGATTGTAATATTTATAGCAAAACATTTTAGGACCTTTAGTACTTTCGGACTTATGACGTTTATGGAAAAGCCTTTTATGTATTTTAAACTTTATAGATTGTGATATTTATGGCAAAAGATTTTAGGGTAAATAATATTTAGGGATTTCGATTTTAGGGCAAGTGATATTATGATAAATGTAGTTAGGGATAATGATCATTCGGGCAAATGATGATTCGGACATAAAACATTATGAGATGTAAAATTATGGATAAAAATTTTATGAGATGAAATAGAGAACCCGGAATAGGCATGTATTGCGCGCGGGTTGGAGCGCGAGGTACCGAGTGCAATCACAGTTGACTTTAGTTTTGTACCGCGCGGTCAAAAAAGCCTAAACGTTATACACCGTAAGGCTCATAGACGTTCTAACCTCCACTTTTTGAAGACGTGACAATTTTTATCAAGATGTGTTGACAACCGGATGTAACTTTCCTTTCATGTGAATTCAGGCGTGACGCACGTGTTCGTCGACGAAGTGCACGAGCGGGACAAGTTCAGCGACTTCCTTCTGATCGCGCTGCGCGACGCGCTGCCGCGCCAGAAGGACCTCAAGCTTGTACTCATGTCCGCCACTATGGACACGCAGATATTCTCCAGGTTAGTATGCTGCTATGGCAAAAGATTGTGTGGCGACATCTGACAATTTAGTTCAGAGTATGAGTATGAGTTCAATTGAGTATGGTACATTGGACTGTACTGGGTTGGTGGAATGTTTTTATGTGATAGTATGACCATTTTGAGATGAGATCCAATCATTTGACTGTCATGCATTCTAAATATAAATTCGTTGATCTATTGAATAGTAAAAAAGCTGGTAATTAAAAAAAAAACATATAATATTTCCAGCCAGTAATTAGTTACACTCATGCCAAAAAGTATCAATGCTTGTTCGCAGTCTCCACAAATTGATCCACCCCGTGAACTCTTTCTCAGGTACTTCAACAACTGCCCCGTGGTGACGATCCCCGGTCGGCTGCACGAGGTCCAGCGCCTGTACCTGGAGGACGTCCTCCGCATCACGCGCTACCGCTCGCGCCGCATGGAGCAGGTGCAGAAGGAGCTGCGCGCCAAGCTCAAGGCCGGGAACAGCTACTGGAGCCAGCTCGAAGGTCTGTCACATAGCTGTCTGATGAGGGACGTCCTCCGCATCACGCGCTACCGCTCGCGCCGCATGGAGCAGGTGCAGAAGGAGCTGCGCGCCAAGCTCAAGGCCGGGAACAGCTACTGGAGCCAGCTCGAAGGTCTGTCACATAGCTGTCTGATGAGGGACGTCCTCCGCATCACGCGCTACCGCTCGCGCCGCATGGAGCAGGTGCAGAAGGAGCTGCGCGCCAAGCTCAAGGCCGGGAACAGCTACTGGAGCCAGCTCGAAGGTCTGTCACATAGCTGTCTGATGAGGGACGTCCTCCGCATCACGCGCTACCGCTCGCGCCGCATGGAGCAGGTGCAGAAGGAGCTGCGCGCCAAGCTCAAGGCCGGGAACAGCTACTGGAGCCAGCTCGAAGGTCTGTCACATAGCTGTCTGATGAGGACGTCCTCCGCATCACGCGCTACCGCTCGCGCCGCATGGAGCAGGTGCAGAAGGAGCTGCGCGCCAAGCTCAAGGCCGGGAACAGCTACTGGAGCCAGCTCGAAGGTCTGTCACATAGCTGTCTGATGAGGGACGTCCTCCGCATCACGCGCTACCGCTCGCGCCGCATGGAGCAGGTGCAGAAGGAGCTGCGCGCCAAGCTCAAGGCCGGGAACAGCTACTGGAGCCAGCTCGAAGGTCTGTCACATAGCTGTCTGATGAGGGACGTCCTCCGCATCACGCGCTACCGCTCGCGCCGCATGGAGCAGGTGCAGAAGGAGCTGCGCGCCAAGCTCAAGGCCGGGAACAGCTACTGGAGCCAGCTCGAAGGTCTGTCACATAGCTGTCTGATGAGGGACGTCCTCCGCATCACGCGCTACCGCTCGCGCCGCATGGAGCAGGTGCAGAAGGAGCTGCGCGCCAAGCTCAAGGCCGGGAACAGCTACTGGAGCCAGCTCGAAGGTCTGTCACATAGCTGTCTGATGAGGGACGTCCTCCGCATCACGCGCTACCGCTCGCGCCGCATGGAGCAGGTGCAGAAGGAGCTGCGCGCCAAGCTCAAGGCCGGGAACAGCTACTGGAGCCAGCTCGAAGGTCTGTCACATAGCTGTCTGATGAGGGACGTCCTCCGCATCACGCGCTACCGCTCGCGCCGCATGGAGCAGGTGCAGAAGGAGCTGCGCGCCAAGCTCAAGGCCGGGAACAGCTACTGGAGCCAGCTCGAAGGTCTGTCACATAGCTGTCTGATGAGGGACGTCCTCCGCATCACGCGCTACCGCTCGCGCCGCATGGAGCAGGTGCAGAAGGAGCTGCGCGCTGTAAGGATGGGACCGGGAGACGTCAATAAAAGATGACTTCACGGGTGATCTGTATATTGTAACTAACTATTAATGACTTACGCTCTACTTATATATTACTTAACCTACCTATGTGTGGGGAGGTGTGTCACACACTACACCACCCCCCTTATTTTTGAAAAAAAAATTAATAATTTTCTTCATTTATAAAAAAAAATACACTGTTTACATAAATTTTGCAAATTCAATTACCTATCAAAACCAAAAAACATTAATAAATTTTTCATTTATCAAAATGAACAACAATTAGGAAATTATGCAAATTGGAAAAAAAAATTTGAACTTAACATAAACATTAATTAACTACGTATTTCTAGATAAATCTGTATAAACATTAATTTTCTACGTATTAGATTAACATCTTTTACTGACGTCTCCCGGTCCCATCCTTACATGGCGACCCTGCCAGTGCTGCCTTGTAGGGCAGCGCTGCGCAATAGTATTATTATGAAGTTTTTGGTGGCTAAATAATGCCAAATTAATTTTGGAACTCGAGTGTTGAGTCGCAAAAAGGACTAAAAGTGCTAAAAGTAATGATAGAACAATAAGTGGAACGGAAAAATTAGTGAAACCGGACACTAAATGGCGCTGGCTGCCGGGCGCTGATGGCGCCAGATGGAGGCTTTTTTTATTGCTGGGCGCCGGGAGTTGACGGTGTCGAGATGATGAGTATGAGCTGGCTGCCGGGAGAATGTTCGGTGTCCGAGATGGATGTGGAATCCGCCGGAGCCGGGTGACATTCCAGTCCAGCGCACCCCCTCAGAAGTCCTCCCTACTCTACATAATTTTTTTTTAAAAGTAATTATTTTAATTGTACCTATACGGGGTAGGTACCTCAATATATATATTTTTTTTCAATTTCTTTTTTATAATGTGCCATATAAATGCACTGTGTGTTAAAGTCTTATTAGTGTAGTGGTTAATTCATATTTACGTAGACGAGTCGATCCAAAATTTATTTTAGTATAAGTTATACTTATTTTATATTTTTTTTATTGCAGTGTTGTTATCTTAAAATATAATATTATGTACTAGATAAATCCTATAAAAAATGGTTACCGTCATTATAGTTTTGAGAATCAAAATACTTAATTTTATTGATGTTTGAGAATAAATGTTTTTTTTTCTAAAAGGATTTTTAAACAATATTATTGTGTTAATTTTCAAGTTGACTTAACTAAATTATGATTATGATTTTTATCTTTTGGGTACGACAAATATTGAATACATTTTTTTTCTTATATTCTAAAATGATTTTATGCATTGGTTTTATCCATTTTACAATTATTTTAAAGAATTTGAGTAGTTATTATTTTAAAATTATGTGTTTTATTGAATTTACGAAGGAAATTTTTCAAAATCGAACTTCGATTTGTTATATTATTGTTAAGAAATCAGTAGGCATTGCATACCCAAATATAGAATCTGTATCATTAGTAAAGAAGCTAACAATAAGTGATGCGCTTACGCGTCAGTACTATTTGATATGGTGTCATGTCTTGCTTATGAATTCTTTACCATGCGGAGAAATGTGTTAGATGTTATCGAATAAACAAGAAGATTAAATTCGATCCGTTTGTTTGTTGTTCTAGTTAAAGCAAGAACTAATTAGTCAGAAGTTGAATATCTAATATCGATGTTTTGAATAGGATGATATGATTACTAAGTTGGAAAAGTAAAGACTGTGTACTTAATTATTTTTATAAACTGTGAATGCATACGAGGGAATTAAATACGCGGTATTATTTGTAATGTGAAAATAATATGTAGTAAAGAATGAATGAATGAATATTTGGAAGGATAGTAAACGTTTTTTGTTAGGTATGGTTTGGATTTCGAAAAGTTTTTATGAAAGTGAGAGTACTATACTTATTTATGTTTTGTATGCATTGGATTGATCACCCAAAAGTATGCAAGCATTTATAATAAAGAATGCTAGGATTGTTTGATACTGTTATAGCAAGTTGAAGGAAGGTTGACTGAATGTCAAAATAATTATGATATTGACGATTATACCGGATTGACGTTAGGTTAGGTATTAAACTCGGTCTCAAATCCTTCCTCTGATCATGGTGTAACTGGTCGTTCTCTGTGAAGACGGTTGGAGATGTGTAGAATCTTAAAATATAGAGCCGTAGTTATTATGAAATGTATCAAGTAAATGATACTTAAGGGCATAAATCCTTCATATTTGACCATAGTGTAGACGAGCTCTCTCAGTGTAAATTGTTGGACAAATTATGACCCTATATAATGAGAATAAGAAAATATGAAATGTAATATGTAAAGAAGAATATTATAATGATGAATAAATGAAATGATGAAGAAATGAATAATGATGATAAATAATATAAATGAAATGTCGACATAAAATGATCTATGATTAAATAAATAATATGAGAATAAGTGCGACCAAATGGCGCGAGGTACCCAAAGGGATAATTAAAATGATACAAGAAATATGAGTCATGTGTGTGACCAATGATTGCGATTTTTATAGTAGAATGTAGAGGTGACTAATGGATTTTACAAAACATTTTTTTTAATGAATTGAAAGGTTATTATGGAAGAGAAATGGATAAAATGTTCTTGGTATTGTTATTAAAAATTATGAATTGTTTTTATTTGATTGATTGATAATGATTTTATGTTTTGATTGTAAACGTTACCATAACATAAGAATTTTAATGTAAATTATATTATTTAAAAAAAAAAGAGATGACACAAGGACACCAGTTTTTTTTTTAATGTAGGCAAGTATGTATTTTACATGGTTATGTTTTGTATTGAAATTAATATTTGTAATGTTATTCAAAATTACCACAATGACTCGTCTACAACCTTGCAAATACGTAATGTTTAATGTTATTAAGTTCAGTTTGTTTACTAATTCTTTTTTTGATAATTGATCTTTTCTTTTTATTTTTTTTTGATTGTTAATTCATTTTAAAGTTTGCCAGATTTATATGAATTTATTTTTCTATTATAAAAAAAAAAACATCAAGAATGTAATTTTTTTTTTCAAAAATAAGGGGGGTGGTGTAGTGTGTGACACACCTCCCCACACATAGGTAGGTTAACTAATATATAAGTAGAGCGTAAGTCATTTATTAACAGTCACAATATATAATCAACAAGATTAACATCTTTTACTGACGTCTCCCGGTCCCATCCTTACAGCGCCAAGCTCAAGGCCGGGAACAGCTACTGGAGCCAGCTCGAAGGTCTGTCACATAGCTGTCTGATGAGGGACGTCCTCCGCATCACGCGCTACCGCTCGCGCCGCATGGAGCAGGTGCAGAAGGAGCTGCGCGCCAAGCTCAAGGCCGGGAACAGCTACTGGAGCCAGCTCGAAGGTCTGTCACATAGCTGTCTGATGAGGGACGTCCTCCGCATCACGCGCTACCGCTCGCGCCGCATGGAGCAGGTGCAGAAGGAGCTGCGCGCCAAGCTCAAGGCCGGGAACAGCTACTGGAGCCAGCTCGAAGGTCTGTCACATAGCTGTCTGATGAGGGACGTCCTCCGCATCACGCGCTACCGCTCGCGCCGCATGGAGCAGGTGCAGAAGGAGCTGCGCGCCAAGCTCAAGGCCGGGAACAGCTACTGGAGCCAGCTCGAAGGTCTGTCACATAGCTGTCTGATGAGGGACGTCCTCCGCATCACGCGCTACCGCTCGCGCCGCATGGAGCAGGTGCAGAAGGAGCTGCGCGCCAAGCTCTACCGCTAGCATCAATGCCCGTTTATTGCATATGAAGAGAGAGAAAGAGGATAGTACAGACTGAAAATCAAAAGCTTTTCAATGCTTACGCGAGATCCTGCTCACGAGATGCCACCGCTCTACCCTCCGCATCGCTGATAGAGCGCGGAAGCGGCATGAGAGGAGCGCTAAGGTGGGGTGTGAAATGGCAGCCCTTTAACGGGTGATGGCAACTATATTGCCACCAAAATCCAAAATTCTTAAGGTCCAAAAGCAATGAAATTTTCAAAATAGTATACTGGTTAAAGGTTTAAGGGTGAAAGCTACAGGTCTTATAGGATTTATTGTGTCTAACGACCTCATATGTGGACCTGTAGATTGAGGTCATCTTGAACTTCTATTAAAAAAATATATTTTTCTCAGCTCTGGTGGACTGTCAGTAAACTATATCCGTGTCATCCATCATCATCAACCCATATATGTCCCCACTGCTGAGGCACGGGCCTACCCTAATCTAGGTCGATAAGTCCTTAGTCCGTTTATCAATGCCTGAATCCCAGTTTCCTTCTACAGCTCAGAAGCAGACGACATCTCCGGAGACAGAGAGCGCCAAGCCGGAGCCGAAGGAGGAGCCCGTGGACCCCGCGCTGCAGGCAGACATGGACGAGTTCCTCACTGAGTGCTTCGACGACGGCGGACTGGTGAGTGAGACTAAGGACTCGAGGGTCACGTGACCAGGGTGCAGTCAGGGGATACCAGTCACAACTATCTGTCCGGTGGTTGGTGAACGGTATACGGGTAAGCGACCCCGGCTCCTCGAGCTACTATCGACTCAGTCCAAATCATCCGAGGCGATTGTATCCTTCCTCCCCTTTTCCTTCCCCCGTCATATATCCTTGCTACTCGTGGGAACGCAATGACCTTGTTAAAACAATGCACAAGGCAGAATGGCGGCGACGTGGTCGTGGTGGTGAAAACGTGGTGAAAAGTGGATCGCTGGAAGTGATCTCTGCCTACCCCTCTGGGAAAAAGGCGTGATTTTATGTATGTATGTATGTATGTAAATTAACATGGTATGTTGCTATTATTTATATACTGTCTGTAAAACCTACTCACTACAATGATAGCTTAGTTAGAGTAACCATACCATTCTAATTCAAATTCTTTATCGCATGGCACATTACAGTAATTACAGATGGAACAGGTATTGTATTCATGTGACGCCCTGCACGGGCATAGCAACATTTTTTTTTTTTTTTATAAAAGGCTAACAAGATGACCTCACTCCACCTGATGGTAAGCGGTAGTGAGATCCAAATATGAGGTCGACAGGCACAATAGATCGTATTGAGCCTGTCGCACTCACCCTGAAGGCCTGCTTAAATGCCGTTTCACGCCCCGCCTGAAGAGCCCGGGATCATAGGAGGGAGGGAAAACATGAGCTGGAAGGGCATTCCATGCCTTAATGGCACGGGGCAGAAATGAGGAGCTAAACCTCTTAGTCCGAGCCACCAGCGCCTGCATTGTGTGTGGATGGCAGCGCTGTCCAGCACGTGTCGTTCGGGAGTGGAAAGGGGAGGGAGGGACTAGCTGGAATAGCTCTTCAGAGCACTCCCCATTATAGAGACGGTAGAGAACACTTAGACCGGCAATGTCTCTACGTAGCTGGAGAGGCTCTAAGCTTTCGGACACCTCTACATCACCGACAATACGGATAGCGCGTCGCTGCAACCTATCGAGGGCGTCGAGCAAGTATTTTGCGGAGCCATCCCAGAGGTGACAGCAATATTCCACACATGGGCGAACTTGTGCCTTATAAAGAAGGCAGAGTTGCACCGGTGTGAAAAATCGCCGCACTCTGTTCAGGATCCCCAGTTTGCGGGAGGCTGTTCTTATGACGCTCTCGATGTAATCCCGCTGGTTCAGGTCGCGGCGAACATCCATGCCAAGGATGCTAAGACTATCCTGTATTGGTAAGGGGGTGCTCTGAAGAGTAGGATGGGAAAGGAAAGGAGACACTTTACTAGAAAAAACACACACCTGTGTCTTCTTGGCATTGAACTCGACAAGATTGCATGAGCCCCATTCGGAAATGCGGTCCAAGACCCCGTCAAGCTCGGCGACAAGAAGGTTCCTCTTTTCCTCGGTTTCGGTCTGTTTTACCCCAGGTCTTCCGAAATAACGTGCGTGGACAGTGCTGTCATCCGCATAGCAATGAATGTTGCCTAGTGACAACATGTCATTGATATGCAGCAGAAACAATGTCGGTGACAGAACGGAACCTTGAGGTACACCGGAATTTATTGGGTGGAAACAAGAAGTGCGTCCGTCACAAAGGACACGAATCCTGCGCCCCTCCAAAAATCCCGCAACCCATTCGCACAAGCGAGGTGGCAGACCGTATGCCGGGAGCTTGGAGAGAAGCGAACGATGCCATACACGGTCAAACGCTTTTGCGATATCAAGGCTAACCGCCATAGATTCGCCATGCTTCTCCATAGCCTCCCCCCAGAGGTGCGAAACGTACGCTAGAAGATCACCCGTGGACCGTTTTGGTCTAAAACCGTATTGACGGTCATGCAGCAGCGAGTGATCCTCTAGGTAGCGGATGAGCTGGGCGTTAATTATCCGCTCAAACACCTTACCCAGTACTGAGGTTATAGCTATGGGCCGGTAGTTGGCAGGATCGGACCTGTCCCCTTTTTTGGGAACAGGTTGAACATTCGCCTCCTTCCAAGCCCGGGGCACGATGCCCGAGGTATAAGAGAGGCGGTACAGGCGTGTGAGTACTGGAGACAACTCCGCTGCGCAAATTTGGAGTACTAACGCTGGAATACCGTCTGGGCCACTAGCTTTCCTTACATCAAGTGACTGCAACTCAGCACGTACATCACATTGCCTGATACGGATCTCAGGCATATGAGCACCGCAATGTGAAATTTTAGGCGGCTGTGCTCCACCGTCATCGATGCAGGAATTGGCCGCAAAAAGATTGGCAAGCAGATCTGCCTTCTCCTGCGGTTGATGAGCTAGTGAACCGTCAGGATATTTCAGCGGGGGCAGCGAAGGCAGACAGAAGTTGGATTGCACATGTTTAGCCAGGCGCCAAAAAGAGCGGCTACCCGTGGCGATATTCAGATTGATTGATTGATTCAACATATAGTATTTTGTCATATATTAGTATATTATAGTATCATTATCGCAGGCGACACTCAATTTCACAACTGGTTTCTCGGAAAGCGTGCCGGTGGACCTGGCGCATAGCGTGTCGCGCCGCACCGGCCTCATTGCATTGTCTATATTCATCCTGTAATAGCTGCACATTGACTTGTTTGTTTTCTATCTGTCGATAATGATAGCTAGAACCTAGTCATCATCACTAGCCTTCCAGTTCACCCTCAGCTCATGAGTTAGTGGTTTCCAGGACTCGTTCTGCCAGATCCTGTACATGTACTTGTCGGAAGGCGTGCCGGTAGACCTGGCGCATAGCGTGTCGCGCCGCACCGGCCTCATGGCGGCCGCCCACCACGGGCTGACGGAAACAGCTGCTAATATACTGCAGATTGGTGAGTGTGTCATATCTAGCTACAATGCTTTGTGTCTATCTATCCCATACCGCGACTATTTAGCCTTATAAAAAAAAAGTTTTTAGTTCAGTATAATGTATCGCAATTCAAAATGTAGTTTCACTTGAACGTCCTTTTTATACAGAAAAACTTAATGTAACTTTTTGAAAGTATCATGGGTATTAAAAAAAATTGTTTGACTTTAATTTCCTTTTTACACAGAAAAACTTGAAACTATCATAGTGTAGTTCGTAACATTAGAAAAAAAAAATTACATATATTTTTTTTTTATTGTGAGAATTAGACTTTGAAAAACGGTAAGATGTCGTGGTAATCCTATCGTCACGTGTAAAAAAAATATTTTGTCAAATTATTTTAATAAGTGTAATCTCTTCATAGGAGCGGACCCGTCCCTAAAAGACTCAAACGGCAAGACGGCCTACGACTACGCCGTAGACGGCGGCCACACGGACTGTAGCAAGCTACTCGCGGCCCCTGCGGCTACGACGGCGCCGGACGCTACGAATGCTACGAGTTCTACGGCGGAGGCGGCCGAGGAGCAGTTCCTATTAGATGTATACCACCACGCCGTGCCTGAAGAGTTGATCGATCATGATCTTATGTTGGCGCTGATTAAGCACATACATCTCAATCTGCCTAAGGGCAGCATACTTATATTCCTACCCGGGTGAGTGGAATCAGTTATTGTCTTTTTTTGAATAATGATGAAAGTATTCTGAGATCTGTCTTCTACCTTTCTTAAAACTTAAGATATATTTTAACTTAATTTTCTGAATCAATTTTTTATGAGTATGAGAGACCCAAGTACCATGTGCCTAAGGATTCTCCCTCTATAGATCTTAGTACATACAATCGCGATGCAATTGCTAGCTGTGTGGCTTAACCCACACATAACCACTACAAACGCACAACAGCCTCACCACAGTCAGACGCGTGGACAATGTCTAGGTTTATAAATCTGGCCCTAGAAATGGCCTAAGTATAGGATTCTAAGTTCTCGTTCCTAACTTAATTATCATGTCCCCAGTTACGACGACATCGTCACTCTCCGCGACCTGATCCAAGCGGACGCGGATATAGCCACAGTGAAGTTCCAGACGTTCACGCTGCACAGCAACATGCAGACCCTGGACCAGAAGAAGGTGTTCCACCCGCTACCCAACGCGCGAAAGATCATCATCGCGACGAACATCGCTGAGACGTCCATCACTATAGACGATGTTGTCTACGTGGTTGACTCTTGCAAAGTAAGAAAAAATATTTAATTTTAATCTCGACATTGATATCATAGACAATACAAAATAATGATGAAGTATTTTTTTCGCACTTAAAACACAAACATTGTAACTGAACTACAAATGACCGCATTATGTCTTAAAATATCTTTTAGAATACCTTTTCGAAATTCTTAAACAGCGCCATCTAGCGAGGTGAAACGGCATTTAAGTGGGCTTTCAGGGTGAGTGCGACAGACTCAATATGGTATATTGTGCCTGTCGACCTCATATTTAGATCTCACTACCGCTTACCATCAGGTGGAGTGAGGTCATCTTGTTAGCTTATTATAAAAAAGAAAACGCAAAAACGCGCCATCTGGACAGGGACTTACCGTGCTTGTGTAAACGCGGCCAGTGGCGCCGTCGGACCCTGCGACGACGTATCGACGGAGCGAGCATTCGAGCGGCTACTAACACGCTTCGCACGTCCAGGTCAAGGAGAAGTACTACGAGTCGAACGGCGGCGTCTGCTCGCTGCAGTGCGTGTGGACGTCCCGCGCCTGCTGCCAGCAGCGGGCGGGGCGCGCGGGCCGCACGCGCCCCGGCCTCGCCTTCCACCTGTGCTCCCGACGACGCGCGCACACCCTCCCGCTGCACGCCGTGCCCGAGATCCTGCGCGTGCCGCTGCAGGAGCTGTGCCTGCACACCAAGGTGACTCACCCCCTTGGCCATCGAGACAAAAATCCAAAACAATAAAGCCGATGGATGGATTCTAGAGAGGCATCTGCTACGTGATTTGATTGTCGAGATACACATTCATCTATATGAATCAGAAATTGAGTTTATCCGGCTCGAAGGACCATGACACAATAGGACACAATAAACCCACGTAACTTACAATAGAATACTACATTTTCATTAATATAGAATTTTCTGACTGCAATGATTATGAGGTAATGGAAATCACCTTACTTAGTGATATTATAGTCACTAGAAAACTGAATATATCCGGGATATTTACCATGTTTTATTTTAATGATATATTCAGTTTTTTTAATGTATGCTTTGAGAAAAAGGCGTGATTTTATATATGTATGTATGTAACCACGACACTTGCAAGGTACATAATATGGCCACTATTAACACCGTCCTTCTATTCCAGCTGCTCGCGCCTGCCAACACACCAATAGCGGACTTCCTTTCCCGCGCTTTAGAGCCGCCATCTTTCTTAGCCGTGCGAAACGCCGTCGCCCTCCTCAAGACCCTCGGAGCGTTAACCCCCACCGAAGACTTGACCGAAATCGGACAGCATCTACTAGAACTAACCGTGGAACCTCGTCTAGGGAAGATGTTGTTGTACGCCTGTGTGCTTAAGTGCTTAGACCCGGTGCTGACGGTGGTGTGCGCGCTGGCTAACAGGGAACCCTTCCAGATATCGATGAGCCCTGAGAGCAGGAAGAGGGGCAGTGCCGCTAGGAAGGAGTTCGCGGCTGATTCGTATTCGGATCACATGGCTTTGTTGAGAGCTTTCCAGGTGAGAATGCGAAAGTTATTTCTCATATAAAGAAAAATAACTTTTTTTATTTACTTTTAAAGATCATATCTAAAGAAAAACGACATTTAAGATATAAAACTAAACTTAATGATATCAAATACTTGGTAAAAATAAGTTTGCTTACACTCGTGCACACGATTTCAATACAGCGCCACCGTCGTGCTTCGACACTGTAAACACTAGCAAAAACGATTAAATAAGACATTAATGTGAGGTTAATGGCTTGTCAGCCATCGCGGAAAGGTGTGCAAGGGCGTAAAAGCATTTTCTTTTTTAACCAATGAGGATCCGCACTCGATGTTGAGTTCGTTTCGACTTGTGAAAAGGAGAGTCATAATAATAATAATAATTTATTTATTGTCAGATAACAGAGATCCATAGGGTTAGTTATAATGTGTCTTATAGATCTATGTTAGTAATACACAGAATAAAATGAAATACCATAGAGAGAACTCATGGTAGACGGAATCTGCCCTGCACCACACCACCAGAGGTAGCACAGCACCGATTTATATACGCGCAGTCATATCTACTGGCGATCATACTCAGGATGCTGTTGGCGCTGCCCCGAGCCCTGCGCACGAGAGATGCGCACCTCTTACGCATGATAGTGCGGAAGCAGTCCACCCTCGCTTCTACGAACATCCCCGAGGCACTGCAGTAACGAGGCAGCCCCAGCAACATCCTGAGTGCATTGTTATACTGCACACGGAGGGCGTTGTAAGCTTTCTGAGTATAATTTGCCCACAGGCTGCACGTGTAAAAAGATGTACAAAATGCTCTGAATAGTGTTATTTTTACTGGCCGCGAACAGCGTGCAAACCTACGAGCAAGCATATTCGCTCTCACTGACATCGCCCTCCGTTCCCTCTCCACATCGTCATCATCCTTCAGGTCGGGGGTTAACATGTGACCGAGATATTTAAAAGAATAAACTCGCTGCAGTTTGCTGTTGCACAACACGATAGGCGGAATCTGGTCGTAGCGTCTATCCCCGGCCTGAAAGACCATGACTTGACTCTTTTAACATTATAGATCAATCCATGGGACATAGCGTAAGCCTCACATTTAGACAGTAGTTTTCTAAGTCCACACACTGACGCGCTCAGCAGCACCATGTCATCAGCGTAACTGATATTATTAACACCAACACCATCTATGTAACAGCCAACTCTGGAGCCGCTGAGCTCGCCAATTAATTCATTTATATATAGGTTAAATAGCGTAGGTGAGCTTATCCCCCCCTGCCTCACTCCACACTCTAACCCATACGATCTAGATGAGGCCCCACCCCATCTAACATTATTGACCTGGTTTCCATACCAGTACTTTAAAAGATTAATTAATTCTACGGGTAGGTGTATTTTTTCAAGCTTATCCCACAAGACATCATAGGAAACCAGGTCAAATGCCTTAGAAAGATCCAAAAAGCACGCAAACACGGGCGTTTTACGCTTAGTATAGTAATTGATAGTATGCTTAACACAAAGCACAGCAGCCTCAGTTGACAAATTTGCCCTGAATCCAAATTGATTGTCATGAGGTATTATATATTTATTAAGCTGTGTGTTAATCAAACCATCAAAAACCTTCGAGAAGACAGTCGCTAGTGATATTGGTCGGTAGTTATTTTTATCGGCCAGATCGCCCGTCTTATTCTTAACAATCGGTAAAACAACTGTGCGCATCATATCACCAGGCATATAACCATGCCCAATACAAATATTGAACAACATAAACAATACACGTGGTAGATGTGGACCGGCAAACCTAAGATGCTCGACACTGAGCCCATCATAGAGAGAGAGAGAGAGTAAGAGAGAAAGAATTTTTGGATGAAAAAAACGGGGAGAAAGTTGGGATAGGAAGGGTGTACTAACGTGGGAGAATTTAAGTCCTCCTATGATCCCGGGCTCTTCAGGCGGGGCGTGAAACGGCATTTAAGCAGGCCTTCAGGGTGAGTGCGACAGGCTCAATACGATCTATTGTGCCTGTCGACCTCATATTTGGATCTCACTACCGCTTACCATCAGGTGGAGTGAGGTCATCTTGTTAGCCTTTTTATAATAAAAAAGTAACAGAGATGAGATTTTTTCTGAGCATAAGTATTTCTTTTTACCGTGTCACTCGTTCACAGGCGTGGCAAGCGGCCCGATCGATGGGCGCCGAGCGAGCGTTCTGCGCCCGCAACCTGATCTGCGGCGCGACCATGGAGATGATCGTCGGCCACCGCGCGCAGCTCCTCGCGCAGCTGCGCGCGCTCTGCCTCGTCAAGGCGCGCGGCCCGGGCGACATCAAGGTGGGTGCGGTGTTGGACTGTTTAACAGATGACCGGTCGCAACCTGATCTGCGGCGCGACCATGGAGATGATCGTCGGCCACCGCGCGCAGCTCCTCGCGCAGCTGCGCGCGCTCTGCCTCGTCAAGGCGCGCGGCCCGGGCGACATCAAGGTGGGTGCGGTGTTGGACTGTTTAACAGATGACCGGTCGCAACCTGATCTGCGGCGCGACCATGGAGATGATCGTCGGCCACCGCGCGCAGCTCCTCGCGCAGCTGCGCGCGCTCTGCCTCGTCAAGGCGCGCGGCCCGGGCGACATCAAGGTGGGTGCGGTGTTGGACTGTTTAACAGATGACCGGTCGCAACCTGATCTGCGGCGCGACCATGGAGATGATCGTCGGCCACCGCGCGCAGCTCCTCGCGCAGCTGCGCGCGCTCTGCCTCGTCAAGGCGCGCGGCCCGGGCGACATCAAGGTGGGTGCGGTGTTGGACTGTTTAACAGATGACCGGTCGCAACCTGATCTGCGGCGCGACCATGGAGATGATCGTCGGCCACCGCGCGCAGCTCCTCGCGCAGCTGCGCGCGCTCTGCCTCGTCAAGGCGCGCGGCCCGGGCGACATCAAGGTGGGTGCGGTGTTGGACTGTTTAACAGATGACCGGTCGCAACCTGATCTGCGGCGCGACCATGGAGATGATCGTCGGCCACCGCGCGCAGCTCCTCGCGCAGCTGCGCGCGCTCTGCCTCGTCAAGGCGCGCGGCCCGGGCGACATCAAGGTGGGTGCGGTGTTGGACTGTTTAACAGATGACCGGTCGCAACCTGATCTGCGGCGCGACCATGGAGATGATCGTCGGCCACCGCGCGCAGCTCCTCGCGCAGCTGCGCGCGCTCTGCCTCGTCAAGGCGCGCGGCCCGGGCGACATCAAGGTGGGTGCGGTGTTGGACTGTTTAACAGATGAAGCTTGACTTGGCTATTATATTGTAGTGTGCGTAACACCTCTCCATGTCATCTAGTATATAAGCACATGTATTGGCATATTAGTTAGTCACAATATACATTATCAACGTGCATAACATCTTTTATTGACGTCTCCCGGTCCCATCCTTACATGGCGACCCTGCCAGTGCTGCCTTATGGGCAGCGCTGCGCAATAGTTAAATAATAAAATGTTGGTGACCGGTATAGTACGGTGAAATATCGAGTGATATTTAAAGACTAAAGTGCAAGAAAAAAAAATGTACAAAATTGCGAATAAATAAACGGAACAATTTGTGAAGCGGAACAAAAAATGGAGCTGGCTGCCGGGCGCTGATGGCGCCAGGTGAAGATATTTTTATTGCTGGGCGCCGGGAGTAAGATGGCGTCAGATGAGTGGAAAATCCTGGGCGCCGGGCGTAGATGGTGTCCGATGGAGGATACCGTCCCTGGGCGCCGGGTGATGTTCGGGTCAATGGTGCCAATGAGGAAAGGGAGAACAAGTGGCCTGGACATGTTTTTATTATTATTTTGTAATCAGTATATTTAATCGTGTAATCGAATTTTATTATTATCATGTAATCAAAATGGTTTTATAGAAAATGCACGGAGACGGGTCATATCACTAATTTTATTATTCCGTAAGTAATTTTTTTTCTCCCTGAATATAAATTATACCATTTTTTTTTGCGAATTGTTTAACAAATGTAATTTAAAATTTTTGTTTTTACCCGTTTTTATAATGTTTTATGCAACAGAAATTTATTTTTTTATCAAATTAAGTACAAATAATGATGAAAATTCTAAGTATGTAAAACTTAATTTTCAATGAGACAGTTTCGAAAATTATATTAGTATCATTATTTTGTCTTTCACATTGTAACTAAATTTTAATCGTTTTTAATAAGTTTGTTTGTCTTCCAAATTAAAATAATAATTGCATTGCATCATTCTATTAGAGAATGCATTTGTAACTTCGTGTGTGGCATTTAGGTATCATACAGACTAGCGCAAGAGAATGTCAATGCGTCAGCGTAATGTGTTCTAGCTTCGAGTGTCTTCTTACAGAATTGTTATTGAAATTATGTTCCAGAAAGAAATGTAATTTTATCTTGCTGTTGATTAAAGATGGTATGGTACAAAGTTCAGAGATTGTTTATAGTAACGAATCATAATGTGTTGTCAAGTGAGGATTAGATATTTTTGTCTGAGTAGATATTTGAAACGGATTAAAGTTAAGAGTTTATGAAGGTATAATCATAGTAAATAGTCAATGAATGAATTGGAATGGTTTTGCAAATTTTATAGTTGGAAATTATTTCGATAGAGATATGTTGCATTACGATTGGACTGATCACCTGAGAGTAACGTAATTTATTTTTACTGAATAATTTATTTTGAAAGTATTGGTATTAAGAGTTGGTTTATGAATGATTAATTGAGTGAATGGTAGGGCACACTTTGAAAGGTATACACGGTGTCAGATCCTTCAGTTTGAACATGGTGTAAACGAGATTTCTCTGTGTAAGCGGTTGGAGACGAATGAGATCTTAAAACTTGAGCCGTAGTATGAAAGAATTAAATATGATGATGAAGTAAATGGTACAAGGTACAGACTAGGGCATGGATCCTTTGTTTGATCATGACGTGGACGAGTTTCCCTTCGTGAAAATATTAGGAGATCGCTGATCTGAAAACATGACCCTAAGTTTTATTTTGCTGAGAGGAGCAAATAGTAATGAAATGTTAATGTGATGATAAATATGAAATGAGCAGTCGACTCATAATTGTCTGTACCTATATGAAGAATGGTATTTGTAAATGGGATAGGCCAACCCATTAGATAAGTAGGAAGGACCTACTATGATAATATTATGTACCAAGTGTGGTTAAGCTATAATGAGATCTGTGTGCCCACCACCACCATCACCTAAGGATAATGAAATTGTTTGTTAATGTTATAGAAGAGAAGTAAATAAATAATGATAAAGTAGGATAAATATATGCGGAAAACTGGTAACGAAATGGCATTTGTGTAATGTATAGGTAATTAATTACATTTGAAAAAGTAAATTAAATTTTGATGTATTAAAATGAACTTAAAAATAACCTGTTTAAAAAATGGAAACTTAACCATGTATAATATTTTTTTTCCACTCTAAATTATATTATTGATATGTTTTAAATTTTAAAAGGACCCGTCTGCCGATCAATATTGCATTATTTTAGCTTAAGAATCATATGGAACTTTATATACTTCCTAATTTTTTTTCTTATGTTGATATTTTTCTTCTAAAAAATAACATTTTGTTAAATTAATTAAATTTGATGTTTAATTGCTTTAAATCATATTTTTTTTGTCTTATGTCCAAAATTATTTTAAATATCAGAATTTAAGTGTTATTTGCCACAAATTTTATGAAACTACAAAAAAAATTATTGTACTGTAAAAAAAAATCCTTTTAATATTTTTTTTTGTTTAAATACGGGGGAGGTGTAGTGTGCGTAACACCTCTCCATGTCATCTAGTATATAAGCACATGTATTGGCATATTAGTTAGTCACAATATACATTATCAACGTGCATAACATCTTTTATTGACGTCTCCCGGTCCCATCCTTACAATATTTTTGTATAACACCTACACGCATGAATATCGTCTGGGCATTATAAACAATTATTCCATTCTATTCTAACAATGGTGATACAGGGAAAAGCAAAAGAAAGCTGATTGCTGTGCAGGCTTCTGAATTTTCTGAATGCCGTTTGTCGTTGACTGCTGTTTGACCAATAAATTTAAAAAAAGGGGAGAAATGAAGCACTCGATCTGTGGTTCTGAAAATTCATTTAAATGAGTTTGAAGCGCTTTTAAATCATTGTATACATACTTGTGCTACGTAAGTTGTTGATTGTAAATTTTTTCAACTAAACTTTATTTTTCAGGACGTGAATCTAAACTCGGAACGCTGGGCAGTTGTAAAAGGCGTGGTCGTCAGCGGACTGTACCCGAGCCTCGCGCGCGTGGACCGCGAGGCGGGCGCGCTGCGTACCGGCCGCGAGCCGCGCGTCGCCTTCCATCCCAGGTGACCGGTCACTCATTCAATCACTCATTCGTACACTTAATCATTCATTCACTCACATGCTTACTCACTGGACCACGCATATGAGAGATTTTAAGAAAACTGAAAATGTAAATCATTCAACATTGTAAATATCCCGGAGATTTCATTCTTCTAATATGTGTAACCATGATAGTTTAAAATGATATATTGAGAGCTTTTGTACCATTGATGTAGCAAATATAGTCGAAACAAAAACTAACATAGAACTTCCCGTTCCAGCTCCACACTTCACATGGGCGGAGGGCCCCGCGCCATGAAGCAAGCCGTGCGCGCGCTGCCGGCCGACTGGGTCGCGTTCGAGGAGATTTCCCGCGCCGGCCGGCTGTGCTTCGTGCGCACGTGCACGCTCGTCACGCCGCTCACCGTGGCGCTGCTGGGCGGCCCGCTGCGCCTGCCGCCCGCCGCGCTCACGCAGGTGCGAGTGTGTGAGAGGAGATCTCCCGCGCCGGCCGCACGTGCACAGTGCGCACGTGCACGCTCGTCACGCCGCTCACCGTGGCGCTGCTGGGCGGCCCGCTGCGCCTGCCGCCCGCCGCGCTCACGCAGGTGCGAGTGTGTGAGAGGAGATCTCCCGCGCCGGCCGCACGTGCACAGTGCGCACGTGCACGCTCGTCACGCCGCTCACCGTGGCGCTGCTGGGCGGCCCGCTGCGCCTGCCGCCCGCCGCGCTCACGCAGGTGCGAGTGTGTGAGAGGAGATCTCCCGCGCCGGCCGCACGTGCACAGTGCGCACGTGCACGCTCGTCACGCCGCTCACCGTGGCGCTGCTGGGCGGCCCGCTGCGCCTGCCGCCCGCCGCGCTCACGCAGGTGCGAGTGTGTGAGAGGAGATCTCCCTGCGCCGGCCGCACGTGCACAGTGCGCACGTGCACGCTCGTCACGCCGCTCACCGTGGCGCTGCTGGGCGGCCCGCTGCGCCTGCCGCCCGCCGCGCTCACGCAGGTGCGAGTGTGTGAGAGGAGATCTCCCGCGCCGGCCGCACGTGCACAGTGCGCACGTGCACGCTCGTCACGCCGCTCACCGTGGCGCTGCTGGGCGGCCCGCTGCGCCTGCCGCCCGCCGCGCTCACGCAGGTGCGAGTGTGTGAGAGGAGATCTCCCGCCGGCCGCACGTGCACAGTGCGCACGTGCACGCTCGTCACGCCGCTCACCGTGGCGCTGCTGGGCGGCCCGCTGCGCCTGCCGCCCGCCGCGCTCACGCAGGTGCGAGTGTGTGAGAGGAGATCTCCTGCGCCGGCCGCACGTGCACAGTGCGCACGTGCACGCTCGTCACGCCGCTCACCGTGGCGCTGCTGGGCGGCCCGCTGCGCCTGCCGCCCGCCGCGCTCACGCAGGTGCGAGTGTGTGAGAGGAGATCTCCCGCGCCGGCCGCACGTGCACAGTGCGCACGTGCACGCTCGTCACGCCGCTCACCGTGGCGCTGCTGGGCGGCCCGCTGCGCCTGCCGCCCGCCGCGCTCACGCAGGTGCGAGTGTGTGAGAGGAGATCTCCCGCGCCGGCCGCACGTGCACAGTGCGCACGTGCACGCTCGTCACGCCGCTCACCGTGGCGCTGCTGGGCGGCCCGCTGCGCCTGCCGCCCGCCGCGCTCACGCAGGTGCGAGTGTGTGAGAGGAGATCTCCCGCGCCGGCCGCACGTGCACAGTGCGCACGTGCACGCTCGTCACGCCGCTCACCGTGGCGCTGCTGGGCGGCCCGCTGCGCCTGCCGCCCGCCGCGCTCACGCAGGTGCGAGTGTGTGAGAGGAGATCTCCGGCGCCGGCCGCACGTGCACAGTGCGCACGTGCACGCTCGTCACGCCGCTCACCGTGGCGCTGCTGGGCGGCCCGCTGCGCCTGCCGCCCGCCGCGCTCACGCAGGTGCGAGTGTGTGAGAGGAGATCTCCCGCGCCGGCCGCACGTGCACAGTGCGCACGTGCACGCTCGTCACGCCGCTCACCGTGGCGCTGCTGGGCGGCCCGCTGCGCCTGCCGCCCGCCGCGCTCACGCAGGTGCCAGATCTCGAGGAGACTCTGCTGCGTCATCAGACTTATACACATGCCCACCTAAGACGCTTTCCCGATAAGATTATATTGCCCCTGACAAAGCGTTATCGCCCCTGGTGCCGTAGACAAAGTAACAATATCGAAACGATAACGAAGTTCGAAAAGAACAAAATGTATGGAATTGACCACGTGATTTATCGCGACTAATGTCAATCCCATTTTATTATTGTTGACAAGATTTCATCACCCCCGAGAAGGCCTCATCATCCGCCGAAAAGGCCTCATCACCCCCAACAAGGCTTTATCATCCCTGACAAAAACCTATCGATAAAAGTAAGTTACATATTCCACCTTATTGTATATTTTGTTCATATATCCGTTCTAATATTGCAGAGAGCCAACCCGCCCGGGCTGTCGAGCGACAGCGACAGCGACGCGGGCGACGCGGCGCCCGACACCGCCACGCTCGCGCTGGACGACTGGACCGCCTTCACCGCCGATGCCTCTGACGCCATTAGTGTTTACTACCTAAGGTTGGTACGGACTTTAAATATTAAGTACAGTGGGTGCGTTTAGCCGACACACAATCTTGGCAGCACAGAAAGAAAAATGGCGATTGCTGAGTAGCATAGGCTGACGCGGCTGAGGAATGCTAAGTGGCGATATTCAGATTGATTGATTGATTCGTCATATGGCGGAATATTCAAACGTTAACAGCTAACTTCACTTCTCTCATTTCCACTCAGCATGGTTCGGGCCGATACTGTAGTCAGAATTGTCGAATGCTGTTCAGCACTCTCATATTCTGACCAGTCTGTCTGTCGGCTAAACGCACCCGGTGACGTTTGAACCCTAAGCCAACATTTACGGATTGCATCAAACAGTCAGGACAAACTGCTTCAAGCAGTCAGGACGGAATGCTTGACGTCAAGCAACCGTGTTTGTCGGCACTTAGTCTTTACGCGCACGATTAAATAGTGTGCTGTTGGGCCGCCAGTTACCTTAGGTCCGCCCCAGCCCGCCGGACCCCGCCCCTCAGTCATTCTCAGTCTTTTTAATATAAACAACGAGCGCTACTCATAGCGTGTTTGTCACTATGGTTGTAATAACTTATTTGTCTGGATTTCCATAACGACCGACCAAACTGCTTAATGATGGCAACATGGGAAATAGTTCAATTAGTATTCAGTAATCATTTGAAATAAAACATATTTTACGGATTAAACTCGCGTGTATTGTTAATCCAAACATATTATTTAGAGATCCGACATTTCGAGTTCTTTACAGCGCTTGTGGTCACGGGCAAGACACGGACAAGTATTTTAGATTAACAATACACGCGAGTTTAATCCGTAAAATTAGTTTCATTTAAAATGTTTTAGATCAAGAACTTAAGAGTAAGCTACCCTTCCTCTTCAACATTATCCCAAACTAGCTGTGCCAGCGACTTCGTTCGCGTTTCCCCCGTTTTTTACCCATTTTCCATTGTATCTTTGCTCCTATTGGTCGCAGCGTGATGTTATATCGCCTAAAGCCTTCCTCGATAAATGGTCTATACAACGCAAAAAGATTCTTTCAAATCGAACCAGTAGTTCCTGAGATTAGCGCGTTCAAACAAACAAACAAACAAACTCTTCAGCTTTATAAAATTAGTATAGGGGGCATTTCACGTCAAGCGGACAACCAAAAAAAAGTGAGGTCGTGAATTTTGTTTATATTGTGGTTAGTTATACTTCTAGTAGACGTGGATATGTACACGTATTTTTTTTTTCGTGTGGTGATTTAATGCGTAGTTATGAGCCTTTAAAGTTTTACTAAAAATTAAGTCAAGCATTTTTGGATGCTTATTATATGTATCATTACATTTGTAATAAAAACTAAAAAGTATTGATGCTTATAGTTAAAAAGTTGAAAATTTAAATTTTTTTGGCGAATTCTAAATTTGAATTTTTTTTAGTACTGTAAACCGGAAATGAATATTTAAAATCGATTTTTGAGTAACTTCGACCATTTTTATTTTTAATATTTTGACTTTAAATTAAAGCTTAAAATGTACTTATTCTTCACAAAAAAAATTACAACGTGATCTCTGATAATTTAAGACTTAGAGCATATAGAGTACATACACATACCTATGAACATTTCCTAAGCAATTGGCTTTATGCGCTAACTTGCTAAAATAATACGGTATTAATATTTTATTCCTTCATTAAAACGTATAAATATAAGAAATTAACCGTTTTTTTAATAATATATGATTATCAATCTAGGGGCACGGCAGTGCTCCCGCCAAGTCGAGCGCGAAGCAAACACTGCCGTACCATCCTTTACTGGAACCATTTCGCCGCATTTTCATGCCCCTATTTGAGAACCTCTGGATAAGACCAGAACGCTGAAATTTTTATCATCCATTAACCTATGATAACATACTTAAAATCCAAAATTTCAAGTCTGTGGGACTTATAGTTCTGAAGTTAAGCGAAAGCAAAGTTTCGCATTTATGACACTCATTCACACACTCACCTACTCATGATCATCAAAATAGAACTAGTACTTCCCATAAACTCAGAGCGCTGAAATTTGGTACAGAGTTAGGGTTTAATAGTCACATAAAGGGAAAACTATAAAAACTACGATAATCGAAGGTCTGGAGTACCTGGTGATCCTGATTAGAAAACAACAGCCCAATATTATAAAGTCGTCTAAAAATATTAAAAAACGACATACCGCCTTTACAAAAAATATTTAATTTGGCTAGCTGCTTCTACAAAAAGAAGTGAAATCCCTTCAAAAACATCCTGTAAAAAACTAGCCAAGTCTCGATGGAGCAGATTGCTCATCTCTAAAAAGTAATGAAATCTAGACAAAATCGTGCCAACTGCGATTTCTTCATTATTATAGTTAGTGTTGTGACTTGGCCGTTGAAGGGTACAAAGCCAGTATCAAGCCTTAATTTTCACTTGTTATTCATTCAACATTGTCCAATTGGCAATTTTTCATCTCCAGTAGGTAGCGGTTCTGGCGACAGATTGGTATAATATTGTTACGGAGAACCTGGTTATGTACCCTTGTGTTCCCTTCAACGGCCAAGTCACACAACACTAACTATAATAATGAAGAAATCGCAGTAAGGAACCTTAGGCTTGGCACGATTTTGTCTAGATTTCATTACTTTTTAGAGCTGAGCAATCTGCTCCAACGACACTTGGCTAGTTTTTTTACAGGATGTTTTTGAAGGGATTTCACTTCTTTTTGTAGAAGCAGCTAACCAAATTAAATATTTTTTGTAAAGGCGGTATGTCGTTTTTTAATATTTTTAGACGACTTTATAATATTGGGCTGTTGTTTTCTAATCAGGATCACCAGGTACTCCAGACCTTCGATTATCGTAGTTTTTATAGTTTTCCCTTTATGTGACTATTAAACCCTAACTCTGTACCAAATTTCAGCGCTCTGAGTTTATAGGAAGTACTAGATCTATTTTGATGATCATGAGTAGGTGAGTGTGTGAATGAGTGTCATAAATGCGAAACTTTGCTTTCGCTTAACTTCAGAACTATAAGTCCCACAGACTTGAAATTTTGGATTTTAAGTATGTTATCATAGGTTACTGGATGATAAAAATTTTAGCGTTCTGGTCTTATCCAGAGGTTCTCAAATAGGGGCATGAAAATGCGGCGAAATGGTTCCAGTAAAGGATGGTACGGCAGTGTTTGCTTCGCGCTCGACTTGGCGGGAGCACTGCCGTGCCCCCAGATTGATAATCATATATTATTAAAAAAACGGTTAATTTCTTATATTTATACGTTTTAATGAAGGAATAAAATATTAATACCGTAGTATTTTAGCAAGTTAGCGCATAAAGCCAATTGCTTAGGAAATGTTCATAGGTATGTGTATGTACTCTATATGCTCTAAGTCTTAAATTATCAGAGATCACGTTGTAATTTTTTTGTGAAGAATAAGTACATTTTAAGCTTTAATTTAAAGTCAAAATATTAAAAATAAAAATGGTCGAAGTTACTCAAAAATCGATTTTAAATATTCATTTCCGGTTTACTGTACTAAAAAAAATTCAAATTTAGAATTCGCCAAAAAAATTTAAATTTTCAACTTTTTAACTATAAGCATCAATACTTTTTAGTTTTTATTACAAATGTAATGATACATATAATAAGCATCCAAAAATGCTTGACTTAATTTTTAGTAAAACTTTAAAGGCTCATAACTACGCATTAAATCACCACACGAAAAAAAAAATACGTGTACATATCCACGTCTACTAGAAGTATAACTAACCACAATATAAACAAAATTCACGACCTCACTTTTTTTTGGTTGTCCGCTTGACGTGAAATGCCCCATAGATTACTTGCTCCATCTCATCATAACCGCTTTAACCCCTCAGACAGAAGCTGTGCGCGCTAGTGGTCCGTCGCATGTCGCACCCGGGCAAGCCGGGCACGCCGCTCGACGAGCAGATCCTGGCCGCCGTGGTACACGTGCTATCCGCCGAGGAACGGAACGCGGGCCTCAGCCAGCCGCCCGGTATGTACCGGGGCATCACATGGGAGTCTTTTTTAAGGGTGGATCCAGGTGGGTTCTTAACCCCCCTGAGCTGGTGACTTTAACCCTTCAGACAGAAGTGGTTCGTCGCATGTCGCTTAGCGCCGAGGAGCGGAACGCCGGCCTCAGCCAGCCGCCCGGTATGTACCGGGGCATCACATGGGAGTCTCTTTTTAAGGGCAACGGTGGATCCAGGTGGGTTCTTAACCCCCCTGAGCTGGTTTCCGGACTTTAACTCTTCAGACAGTAGCTGTGTGCGTTAGTGGTCCGTCGCATGTCGCTCACCGCCGAGGAGCGGAACGCCGGCCTCAGCCAGCCGCCCGGTATGTACCGGGGCATCACATGGGAATCTCTGTTTAAGGGCAACGGTGGATCCAGGTGGGTTCCCGGACTTAACCCTCCAGACAAAAGCTGTGTGCGTTACTGGTCCGTCGCATGTCGCTCATTGCCGAGGAGCGGAACGCCGGCCTCAGCCAGCCGCCCGGTATGTACCGCGGCATCACATGGGAATCTGTTTTATGGGCAACAGTGGATCCAGGTGGGTTCCCGGACTTAACCCTCCAGACAAAAGCTGTGTGCGTTACTGGTCCGTCGCATGTCGCTCATTGCCGAGGAGCGGAACGCCGGCCTCAGCCAGCCGCCCGGTATGTACCGCGGCATCACATGGGAATCTGTTTTATGGGCAACAGTGGATCCAGGTGGGTTCCCGGACTTAACCCTCCAGACAAAAGCTGTGTGCGTTACTGGTCCGTCGCATGTCGCTCATTGCCGAGGAGCGGAACGCCGGCCTCAGCCAGCCGCCCGGTATGTACCGCGGCATCACATGGGAATCTCTGTTTAAGGGCAACCGTGGATCCAGGTGGGTTTCCGGACTTTAACTCTTCAGACAGTAGCTGTGTGCGTTAGTGGTCCGTCGCATGTCGCTCAGCGCCGAGGAGCGGAACGCCGGCCTCAGCCAGCCGCCCGGTATGTACCGGGGCATCACATGTTTATTTATTTACTAGTTAATAAAACGCTATAATAATTTGTAATCAACTGTTTTTATTTTCTTAATATTTCAATAGGTACACTGAAACATCATCATCCATACAGCCTAATATGTTTTACTATAAATGACACTAAATGGTGCTACTAGTCATACAGGACAGTTATTTTGTTATATTATTTAACACTAGTGACCCGCCCTCGCTTCGCTTCGAATAATCCTTTCTTAGCGGATGCCTACATCATAACATCTATCTGCAGTTCAGCCCGATCCGTCCAGTGGTTTGGGCTGTTCGTTGATAGATCCCTAATGTCAGTCAGTCCTTTGAGTTATTTATATTTAGACTTTTTATTATTTATTTGACTGCCTCGTTGGTCTATTGGTAGCAAGCGCTGCGTTGTGACTGAGAGGTCCCGGTTCGAGTCCGAGGTCGGGCAAATTTATGTAAGGTAAGAGAGAAAAACGAAACAAACCGTCAATATACGAAAAAATACAAAACAATTTATTTCAGTTACTTAGTACTTTGTTTACTTAGCTCGTCACTAACGAGTATTATCATACAGGCATAGGTCAGCGACCGAAGCCCCTAACAGTGGAAGCGGGCCCGAGCTGGCGCGCGCGCGAGGACGGCGGCGAGGGCCCCGGCGGGCCGGGCGCCCTGCCGGCCCCGCCGGGCGCGGGGGGCGGCGCCCCGGCGGCGCGGTACTTCATGGTGCGAGTGGAGGAGCCCCACTCGCTGCACGGCGCGTACGCGACAAGCATGTACCAGTTCGCGCCGCCTACCGCTAAGAAACTGCAGAAGGCTAAGCAGGTTGGTGTGAATGCACCATTAGCATATACACCCACTCTCACACATACACATATTACACAATCATACTCACTCTATCACACTTACACACGCATAATACATACATACATACGATGATGAAATTTCATTAATTTGTTAATTTTCAATGTTAGGCAGCGAATTACATAAAATACTGTACAGTTATTGGGTACCACCAATAGCTTTCTTCTGTCACTCCATTTATAATATTTTTCGTATTTATTTTCTCTTTTTTAATAGATTGTATCTCAACAAACCATAATATTGTGTCAATGATAGGAAGGTACTGGCTTCTGTAACACAGGTTCTCCTATTTCAGAGGTCAGGGCTACATTAATGTTTGTATTGGTGTTTGTTTCAATAAAAAACTTTTTCATTTTCATTTTCAATGTGATTTAGATTAAATTAAGTGAGAGACATCCGCTCCCCCGCGAGTCCGATGATGATGACAAGGCTACTCCAAGCCATTGTGGATTTTTAAGGCCTGATTGTCCTTACTTAGGGTAGGCTCGGGCCTCCGCAGTAGGCACGTACTTATATTTGCTGATGATGAATTTTTGCGGATGTGTAACTAAAAAGAGGTAGACAGTTTGATTTTGCATGTAATTTTACTACACATCCATAACTAAAGTAGGAAAAGAAATATAATGGACAATGAATCTAATGTTTTTAAAGTACAGAAATATTAACGACTTTCTTTATAAACGAAATAGTTGGTATACCTCAAAGTCGTTACAATTATGTCACTGTTTAAATGGAGTGTTTTAAACCTATCTAAATGATTATGTACTATCAAAACTGCAATATCTCAAAATATTTTTAGTAAATCAAAGTAATTCTTTTAGCAATCCTTTTTATTTCCGTTTCGTCACAAAACCGTATTCTTATTTACACTAACCCAGGAAGGAGCGCGAGTGGTAGTGTTCTTCAACTGCTCAAACGCGTCCAAGCTGCTCGGGTGCGCCGCCGTGCTGGACGCGCCCGGCGCTCTGGACTGGCTCTACACCCAGCATGTGCCTCTACACCTCATCAGGTAACTGGACTGGCTCGGTGGATCAGTGGTTAGTGTTCTGAACGCGTCCAAGCTGCTCGGGTGCGCCGCCGTGCTGGACGCGCCCGGCGCTCTGGACTGGCTCTACACCCAGCATGTGCCTCTACACCTCATCAGGTAACTGGACTGGCTCGGTGGATCAGTGGTTAGTGTTCTGAACGCGTCCAAGCTGCTCGGGTGCGCCGCCGTGCTGGACGCGCCCGGCGCTCTGGACTGGCTCTACACCCAGCATGTGCCTCTACACCTCATCAGGTAACTGGACTGGCTCGGTGGATCAGTGGTTAGTGTTCTGAACGCGTCCAAGCTGCTCGGGTGCGCCGCCGTGCTGGACGCGCCCGGCGCTCTGGACTGGCTCTACACCCAGCATGTGCCTCTACACCTCATCAGGTAACTGGACTGGCTCGGTGGATCAGTGGTTAGTGTTCTGAACGCGTCCAAGCTGCTCGGGTGCGCCGCCGTGCTGGACGCGCCCGGCGCTCTGGACTGGCTCTACACCCAGCATGTGCCTCTACACCTCATCAGGTAACTGGACTGGCTCGGTGGATCAGTGGTTAGTGTTCTGAACGCGTCCAAGCTGCTCGGGTGCGCCGCCGTGCTGGACGCGCCCGGCGCTCTGGACTGGCTCTACACCCAGCATGTGCCTCTACACCTCATCAGGTAACTGGACTGGCTCGGTGGATCAGTGGTTAGTGTTCTGAACGCGTCCAAGCTGCTCGGGTGCGCCGCCGTGCTGGACGCGCCCGGCGCTCTGGACTGGCTCTACACCCAGCATGTGCCTCTACACCTCATCAGGTAACTGGACTGGCTCGGTGGATCAGTGGTTAGTGTTCTGAACGCGTCCAAGCTGCTGCGGGGCGCCGCCGTGCTGGACGCGCCCGGCGCTCTGGACTGGCTCTACACCCAGCATGTGCCTCTACACCTCATCAGGTAACTGGACTGGCTCGGTGGATCAGTGGTTAGTGTTCTGAACGCGTCCAAGCTGCTCGGGTGCGCCGCCGTGCTGGACGCGCCCGGCGCTCTGGACTGGCTCTACACCCAGCATGTGCCTCTACACCTCATCAGGTAACTGGACTGGCTCGGTGGATCAGTGGTTAGTGTTCTGAACGCGTCCAAGCTGCTCGGGTGCGCCGCCGTGCTGGACGCGCCCGGCGCTCTGGACTGGCTCTACACCCAGCATGTGCCTCTACACCTCATCAGGTAACTGGACTGGCTCGGTGGATCAGTGGTTAGTGTTCTGAACGCGTCCAAGCTGCTCGGGTGCGCCGCCGTGCTGGACGCGCCCGGCGCTCTGGACTGGCTCTACACCCAGCATGTGCCTCTACACCTCATCAGGTAACTGGACTGGCTCGGTGGATCAGTGGTTAGTGTTCTGAACGCGTCCAAGCTGCTCGGGTGCGCCGCCGTGCTGGACGCGCCCGGCGCTCTGGACTGGCTCTACACCCAGCATGTGCCTCTACACCTCATCAGGTAACTGGACTGGCTCGGTGGATCAGTGGTTAGTGTTCTGAACGCGTCCAAGCTGCTCGGGTGCGCCGCCGTGCTGGACGCGCCCGGCGCTCTGGACTGGCTCTACACCCAGCATGTGCCTCTACACCTCATCAGGTAACTGGACTGGCTCGGTGGATCAGTGGTTAGTGTTCTGAACGCGTCCAAGCTGCTCGGGTGCGCCGCCGTGCTGGACGCGCCCGGCGCTCTGGACTGGCTCTACACCCAGCATGTGCCTCTACACCTCATCAGGTAACTGGACTGGCTCGGTGGATCAGTGGTTAGTGTTCTGAACGCGTCCAAGCTGCTCGGGTGCGCCGCCGTGCTGGACGCGCCCGGCGCTCTGGACTGGCTCTACACCCAGCATGTGCCTCTACACCTCATCAGGTAATCTTTATAAGGTTCAAACTTCAATCGAATTGTGCAATAGAGTAACTTTTTCATACTAAGGAAAATATAAGTCATTAAAATTAGTGTGTTATTGAGTGTGATTATTGGTTTCACTTTACGAGTGGGAATTATTCAAATTGTAACTATTTTTTAGACTTATCGTCTAAAATATAATTTGTTTCTAATTGAGACAACAAAAGACATTCAAAGACGCTTTTTTTTTTCAACAAACCACGAGCCCTGTATAGAGCTTGTAATGAAATGAAATTATTTATTCTGCAAGTAGATTTCTTGAAATTCTATCGCATCAAATGCAACATCGGATCTCAAAATTGTCATGTATGGATTAAAATTTTAAAAATGTAAGAGTTTTGTAGCAAAACTAATAACTTAGTTATGTTACCCTAACGATCATTGTCGTTGCAGACACATAGGCAACACTCTAGCCGGCGGCGCCCGCGCGGCCGCCGCGCGAGACGGCACCGAGATATGCGCCTCCGCCGCGCGCGCGCTGCTCGCCGCCATACAACAACAACAACAACAACAACACCATCACCAACAACACCATCATCAGCAACAACATCACGCGCGCCGCCGCCACGCGCCGCACGCGCACCCCCGCCCCATACAGAAGCACCATGCCGACGCCTGACCGCGACCTCAAGATAGGAGGGTCGCCACAGCCAAGTGAACAGATACATTAATACCCTGTCCAGATGGCGCGGTTTTACTTTGCGGAATCGCGCGATGGTGAGACACATAGACCCTGTCCAGTAGCGCTACCATGAGGTCAAAAGTGACAAGACTCGATATCGCCTGTGTAAAAAATGTCAAAAAAAATGTACAGCGCCCCTAACTAAATCTGTAATATGAAAAAAAAATCGTTTGTTCATACTACCGATGTTAGATCTTAACGTTACCAATTGGGGCCCTGTACATTTTTTCATAGACATTTCTTACATAGGCGACATTGAGTCGGTCACTTTTAAACTCATGGTAGCGCTACTGATTCGCGTTTTTACTCGCGCGATGGTGAGACACATACACCCTGTCCAAATGACGCGTTTTGAGACAGCGCGCTGGTGAGATACTAGCAAGTCGCGCGACTGTATGTGGATAGAATATATGAAGTCTAAAATATAGTTTGTTTTTAATTGAGACAACAAAAGACATTCAAAGACGCGTATTTTTCAACAAGCCACGAGCCCTGTATAGAGCTTGTAATAAAATGAAATTATTTATTCTGCAAGTAGATTTATTGAAATTCTTTCGCATCAAGTATTGTTGGTGTGTCATATATAAATAAATAAATAAATGAACCTCTAGTACCTCACCATCGATTTCAATACGCGCGAGCAAAAACGCGCCATGTGACAGGGTCTAGGGGACTAATGACACGCGATGATGTTGGGTGAAGCGACAAAGGTTTTTTCCACTTTGCACCAGTGAGATGCCCTCGTCTATTTCCCTTCACTGGGACGACTCGGTAGGGCAAAGTGGAATAATCCAAGACTATATTTTGTGTTTTTAGTGGGGCTACTTTATGGTGCAAGGTGGAATAACCCAGACCGAGTAACCTTTTTTTTTCTTTTATAATGTATTTCCTTAAGGATAATACTGCATCGAACCGGCCGTTGTAAGTAGGCGTGGTCTAAGTTACGCCCATCAAATATTTTGTGGTAAACACCTTTGACTGTGCCCCAGCAGTGGGGACGAACACCTTTACTAACATATTGACAATATATACATTTTGTTTTAACTCTTAAAGATGGATCTTACACTCTCACTTAATTACTCACGCTTTCACAGGTCGTAGATTTAGCCAAATATAACTTAACCATGTAAGTTGACAAACTTTGCATCCCGTAAGATACTTTTTAACCCTTATTATAAACCACTGAACATTATCAACACGTAAGGTACCGTTAAAAAATCTTCTACATTAGTTCTCTTTAGCGCTAATGTCTCCGATTGTGATAAGTATACAGCATTTTTATGGATTATTTAACTTTCCTTTCAGTGGTGCAAAGTGGAGTTACCCTCTTATTAATTTCACATTATGTGTGGGATCAAATCCACCACTCGAGACTTGTACAAAAATTACTTTTACTATTGAATATCTATTAAACTTAAACCCATACATCTAACTCTGGGTTTCAATTAAATGCCACAAATAGATGGAAATTGAATTAATGAACTAAAGCATCCGTTTATTGGCAAATAGAATTATGGCGAAAGTGAAAGAAATAGAATTGTAGCCATTATGTATTAAATCTTGCGAGCACCTACTTAGTAAGTAATTTCATAAGCCCCGCGTTCAGATTCTAAATGTAGAAAGTAAGTACAAAGCTTTAAGACCAATTAAGTACACAGAACTTGCCTGCGATAAATACAGATTGTTTTCAAACGTTCGGTCGCCTGGACCGCCGTGTGTAATGAATATATGATATATAATTGTTATATAATATTCTTATTGATGTATCAGTGACCCTAAATGTCGTTGTAATATATACTGTGAAATTTTAGTGGTTGTTTTCCCGCAGTAAAATGATTCTGTCTTAGTAGTAAAACAGATTTGTGCATTTGTTTTATTCATATCAATAAATACCGGCTTTACGAAACTCGAAAGCACGCTCGAACTGTTTACTTAGTGCTTTTTGAGCTTTAATCATACGAGCTGAATGATTTTTTTAATTTTTTTTTGTTTCTGTTAATAACTAGCATGAGTCCATAATGATACTATAGTATTTTTCACCTAAGATGATCCCTGTGACACTTCATTGTGTTCTGAATCACGCATTTTACGTTTGACAAACGAAAATAATTTTAGTGCACACTTTTTTCATTTTATTGCGGCGTCATTAGGAAAAATATTAAAATAAATATTTTTATACTTTTAAATGACAAACAGTATCGTTTAGTTTAATTTAATGTAATAGAACATTTAAAAAAAATACCTATGCAGTTCGTATACGTAGAATGGAACTTACTACATTCCATTCTACGTATACGAACTGCATAGGTACTTTTTTTAAAATTTTCTATTACATTAAATTAATCTAATCTATACTGTTTTCCTTTTAAAAGTTTGAAATGATTTATTTTAATATTTATCCTAATGACGCCGCATTAACATGAAAAAAGTGTGCAATAAAATTATTTTCGTTTGTCAAACGTCAAATGCGTGATTCAGAACACAATGAAGTGTCACAGGGATCATCTTAGCTGAAAAAGAGTATAAAGGTAAATAGTTCTACTACGGGAAAACACCCACTGAAATTTGACGGTGTATTTTCATAATTTATTCAACCTGATGATTGTGCTTGTTTGGGTTGTGTGGCATTATTGCGGTTAGCGTTCCACTGTATTCTGTAGACGCGCTGGAAAGCGTTCTATACAATTGCATTTCTTTTAATATGTATATTATGTGAAATCTATATATGCTTTAGATAAAAATGCTAAATGATTAGGTAATTCACATAATAAAAACTAAATAAAGTATGTAGTGAAAAAAGCACGTTATTAATATTTTATTCTCAGTCCAGTCCGTTGTACGAAATTACATAAGATTGCTGTTATCCACTTACACGATATTAATTAATATATAGATTTTTATCAAAGTAACTAATAACACATTTTATACTTTTTACAGTAATTTAAAGCCTTGCTCAAGGCGTAACAGTGCTTACTGATAATAACTGTAGATTTTATACTGTTATAGAATACATTACATATTTTAACCCAGTATTATACAGTATACACATTTTAACAAGATATTCGTGTTAAAGAATGACGTGTAGGAGACTAACGAATATTGAAACGATAATTAAATTTATATTTGACGTCCACTTTATAGATTCAAAAAGTTTAAAATTCCAAACGAATTTAGATATTAGAACAACACATATAGAAGCAATAAAGTATTGAGTATTGAGTATTGAGTATCATTTTCTTAACAGAAGTCAAATATTTAACTATTGTTTTGGTATTCGGTGTAAGTTATTTAAGGGTAGGTAGACGAAATATACTATTAAAGTTATGATTGTAACAGTGAATATCACCTCATGAATGTAACAGTTGTGATGTATCATACGGTTGAATACTCTTCACTCGATGTTAAGGTGGTGTACTTATGTTTTGTTGTTAGGCATTGATGTTGATTTCGTTTTAGTCTCGTGGGTGCAATAATAATATGATTAGCTCATGAAATTCTCAATGGATTTTTATAATCGATTTGTATTTTGCAATCTGTGTTAAGATCTCACTTTATTTCGTGTTTTATGTTTAGGTCGAAGTATATGTTTGGCGTTATTAATTTCATTTTGAATTATTACATTGTGTAATAGTTTTGATAAATAAGCCTCGCTCCTAATAACGTAGCTTCGCATAGTGAAGCACTCGCGGAAAAATATTATTTCAACGTTTTCAATGTAGCAGCGTTTGTCTGTTAGGTGTCAAAAGACTGCATGTAGTATACTTGTTAAGCAGCGCGCGGGTTAACGTTAATACTTTAACATGTTCCCTCATACTTTAAGATTTTATTCAATTGTTAGACTTTATAAGGATAATGGTATATTTATTTGCATAATAATAAGTCTCACATATGCCAGTCTTAATACTTCTGTTTTTGTTAATTCAAATGTTAAGTAATTCGCAAATATCTAATTTACTATGACAGACAACTCATAATTGTATTGTGGGACCAACTCCGAAGAATTTTTTTTCATTTCCACATGTCAAGAAAACTGAGTAGGATATATTAATTTAACGAATTTCGAAGTTGGTCGTAGTTGATACCATTTCCTTGAAGTTTTATATATTTACAAGTCAGTTATGCTGTGATGTTGCTTATAGACCAAACGAGTACCTATCAGTTACTAACCATCTCAGAGGGCCTACCATGAGTTGGCTATCGTAAACTTACGTACGTTAAAAACCTATCGAGTTGTTTTTTTCATATGGCCGATTGTAGTTCTTCGCGTAACCACCAGCCGGCGCTGTACATGTTTTTCATAGACATATTTACGTAATCGATATCGAGCGCGTAAGTTTTAAACTAATGGTAGCCCCACAGTACTATTACGTTAACGATGCATGAACATCTTTTTACCTGCGAGTAATAATTTGGTCCTTTTTATGCACATACGAACTCAGGGAGTTGTGGTCTAGAATAACCCGTAAAAGGGCTTTCGAGCCAGTGCTGTTATTTATAGTGAACATTAAGCCTATCTGATACAGGTTTTGTACAATGTAACAGAGGACTCATTGTAAACGAAAACGTTGTTCCCGTTTTTAATAAACTGTGTACAATGAATTTGTTTTTTATTAACTGTATCTGATTTCAAAATACTTTGTTTAATTATTTCTGTGCGGTTTGTATTCATGAAATAAAAGGATTCCAACATTTGTAAACAACATTTTATTATAATTATTTTTCAATTGGCTTATTTCCTAGAAAAATACTTTCTTTGTACTTATGTACAATGTTTCCCTCTCTTTTTGGGTTAATAAAACTAGCATACATAAATGGTTTCATTTATCAGAGAGGGGCAAATTCCAATGGCTACCAAATGTTAGTAGCTATTGTTTTTTTCAGCTTCCGCCTTATTATGTTTCAGTAACTCAGTAAGATTATCATCATCTATTGATGTGTACTGTGTAGAGACACAGTAGAGATTAACTTAATATTCCTTCTACTTGTTGGACACGTTTCTTCATGGGCACTTTGGAGCCACTACACCTTCCTAATTCCTTCTACTTTTGGGCACCTTTATTGCCCGTGGTTACACCGAAGAGGTTGCCGGTTCTGGCCGAAGGGTCTATGGGCTATATCTTCTTCCATGGGCTTCCGGACTCTTCTGTCTACTTCTGTATGACCTGCTTCTCGATCTTGTCCTGCTGCTCCTGGCTCTGCAGCTGCGCGAGCGTGAGCAGCGACACGCCGAGCTGGTCCTCGCGCGTGAACGGCTGCGCCATCTGCCGCAGCCAGCGCTTGCAGATCTGACACACACAAACATACATTATGGCAAAGAGGTTGTAATATATAAATAGCATAGATCACATTATACCAGAGCCGCTCTAAGTTGACTGATTTGACACATGTCAGACTAACTGCACTAGTGAGGGACAACGGTAAAATTACCGAAGTATATAAGTAACAGTTATTTCCACTTTATAACCACGCAAGGTCTTATTATAACAATTTTTTATTAAAAACATTTATTCACATCCAGAAGATTGAATTGAAGTTTCTTATTTAGAAATATATTTATTTTTAAAATAAAATACTTATTAAATCCTTCATCCTATTTAAAAAAAATACCTGGTGAGTATTACCCATTACGTCACTATGACAACGTGTCAAACAGCGTAACCTTGTAAAAGCGTAATACAGAGTGGAAATTTTACGTTTTCTTTTTATAATTCAATTATTTTAAGTAATAAAAGACAAATAATTAGATAATTAGGTGCATTTGACATTTTGAAATAACGTCTTATTTTTAAAAGTTGTTCTTTATGATTCGCTGAATATGTTCCTCTTAACAAGGATAAATGCAAAATATAAAATGAAAAGTGTCAAATCGGTCAACTTAGAGCGGCTCTGGTATAGTTGATACTTTAACGGTGCTGAAATATCGGAAGCTCGATGATGAGGAAACATGGTAAATGTCGGGGACATATTCAGTTTTAAATCACATTTAGATCTCGTTCAATAAACAAATATCAAGTGAAATACAGACAAATCATGATTTTTTAAATTTAAAATTCAAATGGGAGTTAAGGCTGAGTTAGCTTTGGCTAGCGAAATCTCCGGAGATGTGGGTTCCTGTCCCCCTATTATTTTATTTCAGAAACGTATGAACTTGTTCTAAGGGCCAACGCCAATAACCTAAAATAAGCATCAAGTGTGCCGCGGCCGCGGTGGACCGGAACGCATATCGCATTATTTTTTATATCAACAATTATTCCACATTTAGTTTTTGGTATATAGACCTATTTTTACCCGACTACGGCAAAGCAAAAGGAGGGTTATGATTTTGACAGGCTATGTATGTATGTATGTATGTTTGTATGTATGTATGTATGTTCATCTGTTTCCACATAACTTCTAAATTGCTTGTCAGAATTCGACAAATGACATATCATTAGAAGCGTCTTAATTGTCCGCTGGTTATAGGCTATATAGGGTTTCACAAAATCTAATGTGGCGCCCACTAGCGGACAAAACATACAGAGTAAAAAAATAAAGTTAAGATAAATACGCCGTGTTTGGTATCATTGGAAAGCGCTTTACTTGTACATTTTAAATATATATATATTACTAGCATTTGCATGTGACTTTACGTATATTCATGGACTGATTGCATATAGTTCACATCTTTTCGTTCATAGCTTCTTTACTAGTCCAGTCAAATTAGCATCTAAATTATGGGTAAGGTTGCATTAATTCCCAACAAGCTGGATTTTTGTGCAGGCCTTGAATACGTCATTACAAATGATATGTCAAGAGTCCCCATCGATCCGACGTGTGCAAAAAAAAATATTCATGGTCAAATGTCACAAATATCAGTTTTATGCACTTTTGAGCGAAACGGTAAGTTTTATCATAAAAGTATGTATGACAAAATTACTTATCACCTAATTATCTATTAAAATTGTCTTACACTTTATTCCTAAGATTCACCATTTCAGAGATAAAGCGATGCACAAAGTTGAAAAAGTTGTATTTTCAAATGCTGCCAGGCCCCCGTGCGATTGTGCTAGACAGTTAAAATTTTCACGAATGATGTATTTCAGTTGGCTCTATAACATCTAATACTAAATACAACATTAAACTATCACTCAAGGTGGGCTCTTTTTCTTTTCTCTACGAAAGCTTTTTTTTATTTGCTCGCACTTGGCCGGTTATTAACGTGGTAACCACGTTAAGCCATGGTCACCACGTTAATGTGGAATAGGTTTACTAGGGTAACCACGATAAAAACCGTCCAAGTGCGAGCAAATAAAAAAAAGCGTTAGTATGAGAGCCCACCTTAAGTGATGGTTTTATGTTGTATTTAGTATTAGCGTATTAGCGATAATAGAGGCAACTGAAATCCATCATTCGTAAAAATTTTATCTGTCTAGCACAATAGCACGGGGGCCTGGAAGCATTTGAAAATACAACATTTCAACTTTGTGCATCGCTGTATCTCTGAAATGGTGAATCTTAGGAACAAAGTGTAAAGACAATTTTTATAGATAATTAGATGATAAGTAATTTTGTCATACATATTTTTATGATAAAACTTACCGTTTTGCTAAAAATCGCGAAAAACTCATTTTTTTTACCTTTGACCTTGAATAACATTTTTTCCTTACAGGGGAAAGATGGGGAACTTTCAAATTTTGTTTTTAATGATATTTTAAGCAATCTTACCGATTTTCAGCTTGGTGGGAATTCATGTAACTTCGAATGTCTAAATTGACCGGACTATACTACGTCCCCTTAAAATATAAAACATGTTGGTTCATCAATTTAACTTTTGATAATATTATGCGCCACAAATACACTTTAACACCAAAATAGTACAAATAATAAAAAGTTAAAAACTAAAACCCAACTACGACAAAAAACGACGCTGAAAAAGTATAAAACAAGACTTTTAGAACACTGAACTGAACAAAGTTGCTTATGTAGTTCCAAGTAAATGGACACAGTAGACTCTACCAAAATGCTTATGTTGAAAATTGACAATAATGTCATACAATACTATTTTGAAGTATGCAATATTTACTATGTAGAGATAAGATTTCATGTTTGGAAAGGCGTAGTCACACGTTCCATACACAAGTACCTACCTACCGTAGCACTTTGACGACGTGTGACTGCGGTTTTCCAAACATGAAAACTTATCTCTACATAGTTGGAACTACATAAGCAACTTTGTTCAGTTCAGTGTTCTAAAAGTCTTGTTTTATACTTTTTCAGCGTCGTTTTTTGTCGTAGTTGGGTTTTAGTTTTTAACTTTTTATTAAATTTAAAATTCAAATAGGAGTTATGGCTGAGTTGGCTTTGGCTAGCGAAATCTCCGGAGTAGTGGGTTCCTGTCCCCCTATTGTTTTATTTCTGAAACGTAGGTACTTATTCTAAGGGCCAACGCCAATAACCTAAAATAAGCATCAAGTGTCTGGTGTACTTTTTTGCTCGGTAGTTACTTTTATAACTAAACGCGGTGGACCGGAACGCATATCGCATTTTTTTTTAAATCAACAATTATTCCACATTTAGTTTTTGGTACATAGACCTTTTTTTATTTCCGGTACCTATTTATGTTTTAAAGAGACCGGGATCATAAGAGGGAGTCCTATGATTCCGGGCTCTTTAAAACATTTGGCATTTAAGGAGGCTTTCAGGGTGAGTCCGATAGGCTCAATATGGTATATTGTGCCTGTCGACTTATGTGGATCTCACTACCGCTTACCATAAGGTGGAGTGTAGTCATCTAGTAGGAAAGGCTTTTATAAAAAAAAAATATGATACACTACTGAGCCTGCTGAGGCCTGTACCTCGTTGACCACATCCTGTCCTTATCTGTTCGTGTTAATTCTTTGTACTTCTTTTGTCTGTCATATATGTGTGTTTTTGCTTAAGTTTTGTGTTTTGTTTTCATATAATCTGTTGTATACCTATTTGTGTATGTACTGACCTGCACAGCCTCCTCGGTGCTGAGGTTGCAGAGCGAGTCCTTGAGGTGCTCCTGGATCCAGCGCGGGAGCTTGCTGCGCTTGTCCGCGCGGCTGAAGCGCTTGTCCGCGAACACCATGATGCCGTAGTCCGTCTTGCCTCTACACACGAACAAACAGTCAACGAGTCAAATAAAGGTTGAAATCTATGAAAAGTTAAAAATAAATAAGGCGTCTGACCGATTTCGGTCATGGCGGCCTTTAGGGGCCTTGAGAGCCGTCCGCTCCCCCGCAAGTCCGGTGATAATGATGAGGCTACTCCAAGCCATTATTGTAAGTCAGTTAGGAAAAAGAAAACAAACGTCACTCCATAACTTAACGTGGGTATGGTTAAACAAAAATACATATATGATCAGAATTACGGACACGGCCGAGTTATATTACTGTTAGATAATATTACAGTAGGCTGTCGCTTTATTTTGTTAGTTTCTTTCTCGATTTATTAACATTGTGAAATTACCTTAGAGCTCGTCCAACGCACTGTGCAGCGTGGCGCATCGCGTCGAATGTCAGGAAGTCGTTTTCACGAATCTGAAATCAAAATTGGAGTTAAGAGTATTGTGACACGCATGGACCACTGTGCTAATATGCAGCTGTATCTATTAAAATACTTTGGGCATTAACATTTTTTTATTGCGATAGTTCACACAAACTACCGCGTGCGTCTCTACGAACGTAATTAGTGTGGGACGCCCTCAAGCAAGGACCGAGGATAGGCGGAATTAGCGAGCATTTGAGGAGGTCTACGTCCAAAAATGAACGACCCCAATACTTCGTTCATTTTTGGACCTATTGGGGCGATATAGGGCTTATCATGAGTTAATACAATTGCTAGTAATTTAGGTTAGCGATTAATGCCTCAGTAGAAGTTAATTGAACCAGGGTTCCCGGTCCCGTCGTACCTGGAAGCTGTCCCTGAGATAGTCGAGGCGCGCCTTGAGGATGCGGGACTGCGTGAACACGTACGGGATCCCGAACATCAGCACCGCGCGCCCCAGGTGGTGCTCGAAGTCCACGCCCTCCGACACCTTGCCGCGAGCAACTGAGAGAAGCACTGCGCCGCGCCCGGACTCGCACGCCTGGGATAGAAAAAAAAAGGATTTTTTACCCAATGACATGAAATTAAATGAAAAATTTATCAAGCAAATAGATTCACCCAATCAAGAAAACCTTTTCTTTACCCAAGTCAAAGACCAATCTGGGAAGTCATGCTCCCCTGCCTAGATGCTGTAGAGAATACAATGCAAATAGTGAATTTGCAGATATATTTTGTGATTCTCTGGCCAAGTTTAAACGTAATTTATCTGACTCATTGCCTAACTGAAAACAGTTGAATTATGTTTCTATATTTGTAAGATATTGTACCTGTTATTTTGTTTTTATTGTGTCACTTTTTTTATTTCCAATTTTGTAATTATGTGTTTAAATAATATGTTGTTTCTGTCAATGTTGTGTACGCCTATAATAGGCATATATATAAGAACTATACTTCTATACCTTACTTGTCACGTTTGTTTTATGTATATGCTGTTGGTGTACCTTTTGTAATAAATAAAATAAAATAGATTTTAATGAAATATTTTTGCACGTCATCAATAAATTAATCACAAATAAAATAAAAGTTGTATTGTTACATAATAAAATTCAATGATGTCCAAGCGAGCAGCTCATCATGTCCATGGATTTTTATCATTTAAGTAGTCTTATTCCGTATTGGCCCGCAAAGTGAAATAATTCTATCATTTTTGACTGGCTCGGTGGAACAGTGATTAGTGACCCTGACTGGCGGTTCCGAGAGTCGTGGGTTCGATTCCCACTCGGGACAAATATTTGTGTGATAAACATCGGTGTTTGTTCCGTGTCTGGGTGTGATTATGTATTCAAGTATGTATTTATAAATATATATGTATGTATGTATATCAGTCTCTGACGCCCATAGTACAAGCTCTGCTTAGTTTGGGGTCAGATGACCGTGCGTGGAAATGTCCCAGATATATAGATATTGCAACCATGCTGCTCCACGAATCGAAGGTGGCACAAAACAATACTCAGGCTTACCCTTCATATTCTAGATTTATCCACCAATACCCAGAGGTAGTTAACACCATATAAACTAACATAAGATGATATATTGCCATAAATGATAGAAAAGTTAAAACCTTAATCAAAATTAAAGTGCAATAAAAATAATTTACCTTAATGTAATTTATTAATGCGAAGCTCGTTTCTGCTGAATCTTGCGTTTCTATGAATAACAGCTTATGCCTCTGTAAGCTAGCTACGACACCTGTACACAATAAAAATTACATTCATTACAAAGGTATTAAAACACCATACAACTTAGAATTATATTTTTGTAGTAATAATATCCATCATAATACTCAAGTAAAAAACAAATATTTCCTTACTAATATTAAAACACCGTGAAAATTTAGTGGTCGTTTTACCTTTAGTAGAACTATCGAATCAAAAAATTCTTGAAGTGCATTAATTTATTTTTTATTCCGAACTCTATGGGCACAGAACGGTCTACTGTCAGGCTGACCAATCAGAGACGGTCTTCAGAGAATTGACAATTGTAAGATTGTAAAGATTGTGAATTGAAGAGTTTGTTTGAACTACTGGTTCAAATTGAAAAAAAAAATGTAATTAGTCTTAGATAGACCATTAATCGAGGAAGGCTATATATATATATAACATCCCGCTGCGACCAAAAGTAGCAAAGAAACAATGGAGAATGTGTTAAAAACGGGACGAAGTCGCTGACACAACTAGTCCTTAATAGAATTAATTCAACAAAAAATCACTCAGAAAAAGAAAAGCCTAGTTTTCTTACCTTGGTCATACCACGCGCCGACCACGTTTTCTAAATAAAGGTACGAGGTGAAGAAGCACACCACGCCGTCGGGGACCGATGCCGCTATCTAGAAACAACATTAAGGTACAGTTTGATATTATTTCAATTTATCATTTGCGCCTAAAAGCGTCGATAGCCGAGTGGTTAAGGTCAGTCACGTACCACTGTGTTTTTCAAATTCGAATTTCATATGTACGATCATTCGACGCTTTAACGGTGAAGGTAAATATCCGGAGGAAACCTGCGCACCAACGAAGACCTTCGTGGCGAACGAACGAAGTTATGGCGAGCAACCGCCAACTTCCTAACAGCCTCGTTGGTCCATTGGTAGCAAGCGCTTCGTTAGGACCGAGAGATCCCCGATTCGAATCCGGGGTCGGTCAAAATTTGTGTGAGTTTTTCTGTAATGAAATTACTCAGCCCGGAGTTAGGAAGTTGGCGGTTGAACGCCCGCCCTCTCATCGGTCATGTCGGATTGCCGTCTCACCGAATTATGAGAGTAAGGGAATAGAGAGTGCACTTGTGTTTGCGCGCACACTAGTGCACTATAATATGTCCTGCGCACTTGACTGATCTCAATTGAGATCGGCCGCCATGGCTGAAATCGGTAGGACGCCTTAACTCCAGGCTGAGTAATTTCAAAACTATATGAGCTAGAGCAAACGAAATGGCACTCACCTCAACCAGCAGCTGTCCGTAGTTCCGTATGACGGCCACGTCCTCTCGCGACTCGTACTTGGACGAGATCGCCACTTGGTCACTTCCTTTTGATACTATCTGTAAAGAAATGCACATTGACCAGTATGAAATAAAACAAATTTTACGGATTAAACTCGCGAGTATTGTGAACTAAGCATATTATTATTTAGAGATGCGACATTTCGAGCAAATAATAGACATTACAGTATCGTTACCTTCTAGGTGAAAAAAAAAGGCAAATATACCCAACGTCAGATATATTAATTTCATTTTGATTGCTTTCTAACGAATCAAAGTGACCTGAAGAAACAGAAGTTCAGTTTTATTTTGGCAGAAGATGTATCATGGCAATATTATTGTCTAAATAATCCTATTTCTGGTGCTGACTTAGGGGTGTGAGCCATCCGCTCCCCCGCAAGCCCGGTGATGATGACAAGGCTCCTCCAAGCCATCATTGTTAGTAAGTTAGGAAAAAAAAATCTGGTGCTGACTGTAGTGTATATGTTATGGACCAAATGATAAATTGGGCATTATTCATACTGCCCGGTCCATATGAAAAATGCCCAATATGAGAGTGCAATTCAATAATAATTATTCAAATAATCACTTTGACCGGGCATTATACATAATGTTTATCACCTTTTGGGCAAAGTAATACAAACATTTTATGTAGAAAATACTTTAATCATTATTATCATTTGATATACAATAGTTTAATATGAAAAGTAGTTACGCCTCTAAAAAATATTGTGGCGTGAAAAAAATATCATAACCCTTTTGTGGACCTAATTTGGCGGCGTAACTCGTAAGACACGCTATGATTCAAAATCGCAATATAAATAAAGGCGTTTACACCCAAAATCGTAGTCATTATTATTGTTAGTATTGATGCGCGGGGGGATTAAGATTACGGAGACATTGGCTATTTATTGTTTTTCTTCGTTTCGGCATTTTAAATCAAAGTCCAAACACAAAGCAAAATAACGTCCAATAACGCGTCAAAATCAACGTAACGGTCACAAAAAATAATAAATTCACGGGGGAACGTAATCTATGCGCACATGTACGAAAATGGCTGAATACATAGATAAATGTATGGTCAATGCACAGCAGCGGGGGTTACGAATGATAAAATTAATCAAATTACGTAAAAATATAAGTGAAGTTTCCCATGTACAAAAATTATTCATCCTATTCTAAAAATTACGCAGTGGTATTACCCATTACGTCACTATGAAAACGTGTCAAACGGCGTAACTTTGTAAAAAGCGTAATACAGGGTGAAAATTTTACGTTTTCTTTTATTATTTAATTATTTTAAAGCACAAAAGACAATTATTTACCTCAAATTACGCACAATTATCATATTGTCCAATAATCACATAGCCATATAATAATGCCCCCGCATTGTGATAAATAATGAAGTTGAAATAATAATTAATCACTTGGCCCGATAAGGCTAGACATTATACATAATGCTCGGGCATTATTAATAATGCTCGCATTAATCACGTGGTCCATAACATATATACATGCACTTGTATAGTTGCATTAGATACATAAGAGTTATATTCATACAAAGATAAGTATCATGTTTGACTACTTACCATCGGTAAAATACAAGGCCTAGCTAATGTCATGGTGAACGAACTCATTATAACTGGGTTGAAGTCCAGGATTTTAGGGTACATATCTAGAGGTGACAACGTTCCTGAAACACAAAGAAAAAAATTATCAGTCAAGATTGCATATGTTGATAGACGTCACAGAACATTAAATTGTTTTGTTACTAGAAAACTGTAACTGTCCGGGATATTTACCATGTTGTTTTGTTTTAATGAGCTCCCGATATTTCGGCACTGTTGCAAGCGCCATGATCATGGGTAATCATTAAAACAAAACAACATGGTAAATATCCCGGACACTTTCAGTTTTCTAATGTGTGTAACCATGACAGTTTAAAATTATGTATTGTAATTACCTGACGTTATAATGACTGTTTGAAACCTGGCGAATACTGGCCGCATCGCTATTGACGAATCCATACACCTGGAATAAATTAAATCATTTATTAAACCCTTCACAAATTAGGTCCCTAAAAGTAAACTTACTAAAGTATAAAAGCTTGTAATATTTATAACAGTGAAGGAGATATGTCCAGTCCAACCAGGTCATGTATCTATTTTTCTCGAACCGGGGCAAAACCATTGTGGCACCCCCAATTTCATTTGTTCTTTATTTCTAGTAACCGTCTGAAGATTGCCCTCCTTTAGATTTAAAGCTGTGTCCTACCAAAAATTATGTTTAATGTGAAAAAAATATACACATAGTACAAGCTCTTCTTAGTTTGGGGTCAGCTGACCGTGTGTGGAAATGTCCCAGATATTTATTTGTTGTTTAGCTATGTAATTGCTACTCCTAATATCGCGTGTAGACCCATAAAGACTAATATTTAGTGTTGTTCAGGATACTTACGAGAAATGCAGTATAGGATTGGACACAGTGGGCGTCCTATCATCGAACGGCTCTATGATGATGGTGAATCCCTTAGTGTAGGTAGCCACGAGGGTGGCGAGGTGAGTCACCAGGGTGAGCGAAGCTAGTTGGCTGGGGTCCGGTATTTCGAGCGTGCGAAGTAGCGAGGAAAGCCGGGTCGCGCAGAAGCGGAGCGGTTTACGCTCTATGCACACGCGGGACGCACAGTCTTTTAGGAAACCTGGAAATTTATGGTAATTACTTTACTTAATATTATAAAGCTGAAGAGTTTGTTTGTTTGTCTGTTTGAACGCGCTAATCTCAGGAACTACTGGTTCGATTTGAAAAAATCTTCTTGCGTTGTATTGACCATTTATCGAGGAAGGCTTTAGGCTATATAACATCACGCTGCGACCAATGGGAGCAAAGATACAATGGAAAATGTGTAAAAAAACGGGGGAAACGCGAACGAAGTCGCTGGTACAGCTAGTTACTTTATAAACCTGGAAAGTCATATTAATTGGAAAGTTTTGGGGTAATTATTAATGGACCACTACATAGTATAAAGCAAACTCGCTTCGCGTGTCTGTCTGTCCCTATGTATGCTTAAATCTTTAAAACTACACAACGGATTTTGATGCAGTTTTTTTAAGGATAGAGGGATTTAAGAGGAAGGTTTTTATGTTTAATTATACCCGAAGCAAAGCGAGGGCGGGTCAATAGTAAAATATATGACTTGCTATATTGTGCCAAAAACTCGCTGCCTGTCAATATAGTCCAAAAAAACTTCAAAATTTGTCTACTGTCACCAATTGGGCTTTATAAGAGTGTTGACTTCTTCTATTAAGCTAACATAACAAATTAACAATGGTAAAACAACAAAAGTCATGCTGACTCTTATTTTTGTATGTTACACCATCGAACTCAAATTCTATAGTAGTTAGTTATTCATCCGTGTAGTCAAGTCAAACAGTTCGTGTGCGTGAAAGTCATGATATTAAAATATTACTAGTGATATTAAAATTGGCGCCCAAGTGAGGTAATAACAATTGGCGCCCAACGTGGGGTCATTACAATGAGGGTTTTCGCGAATGAGAAATTCACTAGATGGCAATACGTAGGCGTGAGGTCCAACTGCATCATGATTGGTGAATATTGACATGTCTGTCAATGTCACGTCAAAAATAACCAATCATGATGCAGTTGGACCTCACGCCTACGTATTGCCATCTAGTGAATTTCTCATTCGCGAAAACCCTCATTGGCGCCCAACGTGGGGTCATTACAATTGACGCCCAACGCGGGGTTACTAAAAATGGCGCCCAACATGGGGTTATTGCAATTGGCGCCCAACGTGGGGTTATCAAAAATGGTTATCAACGCGGTGTTATTAACTTGAGATCCATTTTTTCGAAATAGTAATTCTCAATAATTAGTCCTAGAAATATCAATAAATCATATCCGTTCTGTGTCTTATCTCTCACCGGCGGGCGACTCCTGCACCACGTGTTGTATGCGCAGGCGCGTCTTGAGGTACTCGATGAAGCGCCGCAGGAACGACAGGAAGTGCTCCGCGTTGCGGATGTTGCCCGGGACCACCTCTGGGAGAGGGAAACAGGCGGCTTTTATTTTTATTCGCATAGTTACATAACGTATTAATATGAAATGAGAATACTAAACTACATGAATACATGTTTTTCGGCGTACAAATGAGATTTTAGAAAAAAACATTGGGTTTTAGAGTTTGGACTGAACATCATTTCAAATCATCCGAGGCGATAGTATCCTTCCCCCCCTTTTCCTTCCCCCGTCATATATCCTTGCTACTCGTGGGAACGCAATGACTTTGTTAAAACAATGCACAAGGCAGAATGGCGGCGACGTGGTCCACAACCCGTCACGTCACGTTTCCCACAGAGGTGAAAAGTGGACCGCTGGAAGTGGTCTCTGTCTACCTCTCTGGGAAAAAGGCGTGATTTTATGTATGTAGTTAGTTGTCTTATCATTTGCTCGGGAAGGTCTACGAGTGAGGGTGATGATGATGATGATGATGATAAAGATTTGCTCGATTTAGAAGCAAAAAGCACTAATAAAATCACAGTTAACCCTTGATCAAATACAGCATATAGAATTTTTTAATTGGTTTTCGCCGGTATTACAACTACATAAGGTTCAAAATCTGGTGGGAACTATTTTCCCCGTGTCTTATTAAGGGATATTCTCGTGTCGGTTACCGTTGAGCACCTCGTCGGGCAGCACGGGGTTCCCGAGGAAGGCGTCGGTGTCGCGCGCCTCGGCCGCCGCGCGCAGCCCCGACACCAGCGCCTCGTACTCCTCCGACAGCCGCGCCGCGTCCTCCGACCGGATCCTGAGGAAACAAAGCGCAAAAACTTCGTAAATAGAAAAAAAAAATTTTTGTTACTCGATTTTTTTTAAATTATGGATGCGATAATTATAATAGATACGATTTTTTTTAAATTTCTTATTACGTTAGTATTCGGAGGGTTTTGATGGTGATGATTAGAATATTACTTGAAATTAATAACATGATTCGATAGTACAGTCGCCGTCAGATATATCGTAGCAGACAAGGTGACCAAATACATCTGAACAATTTAAAATGTCAATAACTTCGATACACTACAAGTAACCATAAATATCTGAACATTCAGTACTTCAATAAGATCTGAGCAGATGCTTGTCATTAACTTCTAAACATACAACTTGCCAATAATATCTGAACACTCATCACGTCAAGTGTATCCATGCAGATAAACTCATTGTTTTTTTAAATCATTATGTCAAATCACTGACTTGGAAGTACGAATGCGAGGTTGCCAATCGTTTGAGAAATCAATTTAATAAAGTTTAGCATCTGTAATAATTTATAATGATTTTTGTCTCAGAAGAATGATTGATGTAAATCTTTGTGTTTTCGCATTGGAATAACTATTAGGGTCACCGCAGACTATACAATGTATTTGTAAAAAAATATAAAGTCCGTTTAAAAATAAAATATCTTTATCTTTAGCAAATACTAAGCTAATTCAAAGTCAAAGCATTTATTAATTCTTTTGCTAAACACTTTTTTTCTGTCTACCACTCTAGTAGAATAAACTAAACAGTAAGCCTAATATTTAAAAAATATTTAGTTTTTACGATATTTCTTTAACAAAAAACTTAATAATATCTGACAACATCACATACATTGATCTAACTCTGCCAGAATATCAGCGCTGTAACGTCCTAGCAGCCGCTGCAGCACATGCTGAGGCAGAACCTGTTGATCACATCTACTGTATGTGTGTTTGTTAAACAATGTAAATGTATGTGATTAATAAATGTTTTTCTTTCTTTCTAACTCCGTGGTAAGGCACTTGTGTTACGGATATCAGAATCAACAGTGGTATCACAAATATATACTTTAATATTTACACCCAGGCACAGAACAAACACAAATGTTCATCACATAAATGTTTGTCCTGGGTTGGGATTGAACCCACGTCTGTAGGCGCATAGGATAGGGTCACTACTAAATGTGCCATCGAGCCAGTTGACCAGGTGACTTCGTTCGAAATAATCGACATGGGTGTTGTTAATTATGTTTTTGGGGGCCAAGACGGCGGAAGTCACTATTAGAAAAGAAAACAGATTTTAGTTATATAGTATTTATAATTTTTTCTATATATTTTTTTCAAAACATCATAAATCAAATAGGTTTAGTATTTTGTGTAACCTCCTTCTGCATTTAATATGTCCTGTAATCGTGAACCAACAATCTTCTTACAGAGGTTGCGTCCTCTGAAGGATTCCCAGACAATATTTGCATGTCTTCTTAATGCTTCTACTGATCGACATTGATTCCCATTCCACTCTTGCACCGTTTTAACCCACTAGTTCTCGATAGGATTGAGGTCTGGACTTTTTGGCGGTATTTTGATTAAAGTACCTAAGCTCTCTCTGTTCATTAATGTATGTTTGAACAGTACGAGCGTTATGCACTGTATTATCTTGATTATCTTGAACGAACGTCTTCATCTGGATAAATAAAATACTTTAGCAGTTGAAAGGAAAGTATCTTCAAGAAGTTCCCTATATTTTGTTGAATTCATTCGTCGATTTATTGCAGGATTTGCATTGACACACTTCAGATTACTGTGATTTGATTAATAAAAATCATACGACCAAATCTTAAATTTAATGAGTTTTACTAATTTTAACTAGCACACACACATGCACACACATACACACCCACCCAGATTCACACTCGACTGTGATGACAATAGACATTTCAAAACTGTCAGAATAATTTTATTATATAAATTATCAAAGAGTTCCTATTTAAATATGTAGTATTTATAGTAAAGGCACTTCCAACTGCAATGTTTCCTCAAGTGCTCAGATTGACACTTGAAGTGATGAGTGTTCAGATATTATTGGCAAGTTGTATGTTTAGAAGTTAATGACAAGCATCTGCTCAGATCTTATTGAAGTACTGAATGTTCAGATATTTATGGTTACTTGTAGTGTATCGAAGTTATTGAAATTTTAAATTGTTCAGATGTATTTGGTCACCTTGTCTGCTACGATATATCTGACGGCGACTGTACTACTAAAATTTAAAAAAAAATGATAAATAAAAGTCAAAAAATGTTCAAAAATTGTTTTTCAAGAAATAACTAACATGATTCCATAGTACTACTAAAGGCGAATCGTTCTGCTACGGGAAAACAAACACTAAAATTTATTTCACAGTCTATTTAACTTTATATCGGCTCGGGTTCCAATATCATAGATTAATTTAATTCCGCATAGAAATATGCTTTAATATTGGCATAAATTTGAGAGAGTATACATTTTATATTTGAAAAAAAATTGCTTTTTTCGACTAGAAACATAGACTAGAAACAAGAAATAATTAGGAATATAAGTGAGACCCTAGTGGACATGTGTGTCTACACAAGTAGGTATGATATACTGACTGTGCCACGGTCTGCTCGAGCTTAGTGAGCGAGTATGGTATACTGACTGTGCCGCGGTCTGCTCGAGCTTAGTGAGCGAGTATGGTATACTGACTGTGCCGCGGTCTGCTCGAGCTTAGTGAGCGAGTATGGTATACTGACTGTGCCGCGGTCTGCTCGAGCTTAGTGAGCGAGTATGGTATACTGACTGTGCCGCGGTCTGCTCGAGCTTAGTGAGCGAGTATGGTATACTGCAGTCAGTATCGACATCGTGGCACAGTTGCCACGGTCTGCTCGAGCTTGGTGAGCGAGTATGGTATACTGACTGTGCCACGGTCTGCTCGAGCTTGGTGAGCGAGTATGGTATACTGACTGTGCCACGGTCTGCTCGAGCTTGGTGAGCGAGTATGGTATACTGACTGTGCCACGGTCTGCTCGAGCTTGGTGAGCGAGTATGGTATACTGACTGTGCCACGGTCTGCTGAGCTTGTCTACACGAGTAGGTATGATATACTGACTGTGCCACGGTCTGCTGAGCTTGTCTACACGAGTAGGTATGATATACTGACTGTGCCACGGTCTGCTGAGCTTGTCTACACGAGTAGGTATGATATACTGACTGTGCCACGGTCTGCTGAGCTTGTCTACACGAGTAGGTATGGTATACTGACTGTGCCACGGTCTGCTGAGCTTGTCTACACGAGTAGGTATGATATACTGACTGTGCCACGGTCTGCTGAGCTTGTCTACACGAGTAGGTATGATATACTGACTGTGCCACGGTCTGCTGAGCTTGTCTACACGAGTAGGTATGATATACTGACTGTGCCACGGTCTGCTGAGCTTGTCTACACGAGTAGGTATGATATACTGACTGTGCCACGGTCTGCTGAGCTTGTCTACACGAGTAGGTATGATATACTGACTGTGCCACGGTCTGCTGAGCTTGTCTACACGAGTAGGTATGATATACTGACTGTGCCACGGTCTGCTGAGCTTGTCTACACGAGTAGGTATGATATACTGACTGTGCCACGGTCTGCTGAGCTTGTCTACACGAGTAGGTATGATATACTGACTGTGCCACGGTCTGCTGAGCTTGTCTACACGAGTAGGTATGGTATACTGACTGCGCCACGGTCTGCTGAGCTTGTCTACACGAGTAGGTATGATATACTGACTGTGCCACGGTCTGCTGAGCTTGTCTACACGAGTAGGTATGATATACTGACTGTGCCACGGTCTGCTGAGCTTGTCTACACGAGTAGGTATGATATACTGACTGTGCCACGGTCTGCTGAGCTTGTCTACACGAGTAGGTATGATATACTGACTGTGCCACGGTCTGCTGAGCTTGTCTACACGAGTAGGTATGATATACTGACTGTGCCACGGTCTGCTGAGCTTGTCTACACGAGTAGGTATGATATACTGACTGTGCCACGGTCTGCTGAGCTTGTCTACACGAGTAGGTATGGTATACTGACTGCGCCACGGTCTGCTGAGCTTGTCTACACGAGTAGGTATGATATACTGACTGTGCCACGGTCTGCTGAGCTTGTCTACACGAGTAGGTATGATATACTGACTGCGCCACGGTCTGCTCGAGCTTGGTGAGCGCCTGCGCGCCGCGGTCGAGGCTGCGGCGCGTGAGGCGCACGCTGAGCGAGTCGATGCACACGGTGTCGATGTTGTGCGCCTCGTCGAACACCACCACCGCTTCCCGGTTCAGCTCCTTGGAGACCACTTCGGCTATCTTCGGGTCGAGGAGGTAGTGGTACGAGTACACTATTATCTCGGCGTGGACGATCTGCGGGTGAAACGTTTGATTTTATGATAAACTTTACTTTTCAAGACCTTTAGGGCGTAGACCAAGGGTTGGCGAACCTTTATCCGGCTCGAAGGATCAAATTTGTCGGGTGTAAATCCGGCATTATGCGACATACGGTAACGGTTACCGGTGAACAACTGAACTTACAAGTGGTACAAAATTTATGTAAGACTAAATTTAAATCAGTGCATGAACGCTGACAGTACGTGTTACATATCACAGCCACAGATACAATTATCTCAAAAAAAAATTAATGAGGACTTGCCATCAAACATTTGACTTTCTGATTATTTGGAAAATAATAATAACAAAAATGTTTGATCTGAAAGAATATCTGATATATGACGTAACCAATACTTACAGCAAACCTCGCCAAATAGTATGGGCACCAGTTGCGGTCAGCCCCGTACTGCTTCAGGTCGTCTATGGTGTACACGCCGTACGGCATCATCGACTCGCGGCCCTCGCGGTTGAAGCCCTCATAGAACTGACCTGTGGCAAACATTTTATTGCACAAAAGTCTTCAAGTAGTAAGTAGCTACGTCGCGTGTAGACCCATAAAGACTAATATTAAACACTAGCTGTGCCAGCGACTTCGTTCGCGTTTCCCCCGTTTTTTACACATTTTCCATTGTATCTTTGCTCCTATTGGTCGCAGCGTGATGTTATATAGCCTAAAGCCTTCATCGATAAATGGTCTATACAACGCAAAAAGATTTTTTCAAATCGAACCAGTACTTCCTGAGATTAGCGCGTTCAAACAAACAAACAAACAAACAAACTCTTCAGATTTATAATATTAGTATAGATATAATTTGTTGTTTACCCATATTTGAGCAGTATGATGGAGTCTCTAAAAATCTAGAAATTAAATGGTCATTAGAGTTTTACAGATCAGTATGAGAGCTCAAAAATCTCATGACCAACTTAAATCTATACTAATATTATAAGGCTGAAGAGTTTGTTTGTTTGTACGCGCTAATCTCAGGAACTACTGATAGGAATTGAAAAATTTTTTTTTTGTTGGATAGACCATTTATCGAAGAAGGCTTTAGGATATATAACATCATGCTATGACTAATAGGAGCAAAGAAACAAATATGTAAAACACGGGGAAAATGTAGACTAAATCGTTGGAACAGCTAGTTTATTATAAAGTCCAGATGAAATCATGCAACTTACATGTGGGTATTGAGCTGTCTCTTTCATGCCGATCTCTTATGTAACTTGCTGTCAATGAGTGGCATTTGCCATCTACGAGCTTCCCTTCTCTCTCCCTTGAAACCTGCAAACAGTTTTTACAATTATGTATTTAAAAAAGATACAATTGAATACACAAAATCCACTTTTTTTTTCGTCTTCATCACTCGACTGGCGGCGGAGCGGATGGCTCTCACTCACCCCAGAACAGATCATATGCATTTAAGGAATAGTACTGATTTTCTATCTATACTTTTCACATAGGCCTAGACACTAATGGATAATAGTGAATACACTAGTATTCTTGCAAGTTGACCATTTCCATTTTCATGTCATACTGGATTTTTGCTTAGTTTACAGAATTTAGTCTATTGATTTGCAGTCTCAGTCTGTATATAAATATCTGGGACATTTCCACACATGGTCATCTGACCCCAAACTAAGCAGAGCTTGTACTATGGGCGTCAGAGACTGATATACATACATATATATTTATAAATACAAACTTAAATACATAATAAGGAACAAACACCGATGTTGATCACACAAATATTTGTCCCGAGTGGGGATCGAACCCACGACTCTCGGAACCAGGGTCACTAACCACTGTTCCACCGAGTCAGTCAAAATATATGAACACAGTATATGAAGTCAATATTAGATTATTATACCTCTGGATGAATACAGAGATTCTTTCTTGAGGTGAGCACCACCCCTGTCAGGCTTGGCTTCTCGCCCTGGCATGTCTCATAGTATTTGATCAGATTCTTCAACTCCTCCAATACTTTCTCTATTTCAGGTACTGTGCGGGAACAGTATATTAGTTTCCTAAAATAAAATTGGACTTTATTTAATACAATGTTTTGTTGTAATCCATACTTTCAGAAAGTAGGAGAAACTTACCTCACATGATGAGGATTTTGAATCATATACGCAACAATCAGGGAAAGAAGCGAGATGGTCTTCCCTGTGCCTGAAGGCATTTCAAGTAATCCATGACCCTGTTATTAAAAAAATAAAGAAAATTCAAGGTAAATGTTATCAAAAAGTAATTTGATTAATGCAGTAGATGTAATAAAAACATACCTTGGCATCTAATGCTCGCTTCAGCTCCAACATATAAGCATATTGCTCTGGATAAATGTAATCGTATGGAAAATAAACCAACAATCCATCGACAGTTAACCTAAAAATATAAACAAATCTCTTGTTAATAATAAATCACGTATAAGCACTAACACAACAAATGACAAAGGAATAATACATACTTCATGACAAATTGCTTCTAATTTTTATCAAATCAAATTATAAACAATATTAATCTTGTATTTTAAACTATTCGTCGTTGTTGTGAAAGATGCCGCCCGTCGCTCGCCGGTGACAATGTTTTGATCACTCCACACGTGAACTAAATTGAGGTTTAAATTGGTTCATCCTCGCCCTTAATAAACGGGGAAATAAAAGACAGTATAAAATTGTATCTGCAATGGAATTCGCTGCACTGACAGTTGGAATGACATACATGATACATGACTTCTCGTTTACGAAGCACGCTTAAAATATTAATTTTAAATCTTTTACAAAGTTCATTGCTTTTCAAAAATTGTCAACTATAACTTATTGAAATTTTCAGCTAACGAACTTATCAAATAAATGAAGAAAAATGTGGTGCTGTACTCAATTTATTACTTTTTAGGTAACTCTGGACTTTCCGTACTCAAGCTTTATTTATAGAAGGACGAATGTAGGTAAACAGGTTTATCGATACGCTAATTCTACATTGAGTTAAATAGATTTACCACTTGTTTTACGAAAATATAATACACGAAGTCGTAGTAAAAGCTAATGTAATATATTTATAAATAGATACATGCTGAGATGATAATTTATGACGACGCGGGTCGTCATTCCTTTCCACTTACCTTTGACCTCTTATCAAGCCTGATAATAGGTATTCTAAAGGCATAAGAACGCTTAAATAGGTCCTGTTAAAACAACTTATTGTCATTGTTGTGAACTTAATTATTGATTTAAAATGGTGAAAATTGCTGTATTAGGTGCTGGAGCTAATGGATTAGCTTCGGCTGTTAGGATCAAGGAGACATTCCCCGAAGCAGAAGTAAGGGATTTGTTAGTAATCTCTATTTTGATTTAGACATTCTGGTTTTCTTCATAATTAACTACATGACATACCACTTGTACCAAAATATGTGTGCCTTAATGTTAACTTTTATGTGTGTTCGCGTGAACTTTTGCAGGTAGTAGTAATTTCAAATGAATTCACACCAAACACGACAGGCGATGGTTCCGGAGGCCTATGGAATCCATATTTATGTGGGTCCACACCAGAGCAGTCACTATCGTAAGTCTTTCCTTCATTATTCACTACTAGCTTTCCGCCCGCGACTCCGTCCGCGTAGAGATGTTTAAAGGTTAAAACATTACTTCTTTATAGCGCAGTCAGTTAAAAAGTAGCCTATATCCTTTTCTAAGGAGGGCGCGACTGTGCGCAAACAACATTAGCTCCGCGTATTTTTCTAATTAAAAATAGTTCATTAAAGTTTTTCGATAAAAAAGTAAATTGAACGTAAAGTGCAACATAAATTCTTTGTAAATTACTAATAGTTCACAAGTATATGCAGCTATTATGAAAGATTTCACTTGCAAAAGAAGTTCAAGATTACGCCGGTAAAAATTGTGTCAAAAGTTGTGAAACGCGATATCTACCACTGAAATTGCAGTTTTTTATATGTTCAGAGAAGGCTCAATCCAAAAGAAGGTATGGCAGAAGTTTTTTCGCAATAATTAATTATCTATAACCTAAAAAGCAATAATAACAACAGTTGTTAAATAAAAACACACATCTGACATTGGGAACTACTTGCTATTTTGCAGAAAGCAAACAATATATATTGATTCAACAAAATAGGAACGCTCCACACCGTAGAGGGTGCTACGACTCAAAAGCAATATTGACTCTAGGTTACTCAGAAAAATAACTAGATGGCGACTCTTACATGTTCAGGTTGCCTCAATGCAATTCCAGGTAGAACCTACTTAACTTGTGTACTATGCACAAAAAAATATGATCTGGAATGCGCGAATATATCGTTTACTCGTTACTCTGGGACAATGACCCTAGCTCAAAAACGGTCATGGGAATGCCAAGCATGCAAATGCAAAATACCAAAGACAGGAAATGTAAATACACCAGTTCGTCAGCGAGATAATAATGATGTTCCCCCAGTAAAAACGTCACCGAATAAAGTTTCATTAAGACGGATAAACACCTGTAACGACTCGTTGAGCTCGAACGATGTCAGCTTCCTAGGAGATACTATCAGCTCTCAGGAGACCATCCACCCTGACGCAGCCCCCCATTCTGAATTGACCCTCCAAAATCTAAGCGAGTTGATAACGTCTCATTTAAAAGATAATAACAGAACTATTATCCTGGACTTACAAAGTATAATTAAAACGGAAATAGAAAAAGCTATAAAAAACCATGTAGAGGAAATTCAACAAAATACCCAGTTATTATTCAAGAAAAATGAAATGATTGCAAAAAGCATACAAAACATTGACAGTGAAATAGAAATTTTGAAGAGAGAGAATATTAGCCTTAAAAACGAAATTCAAAACCTGGAATCGAAAATCACCACCTCCTCCGCAATCCCTGCAAATAACCTGAAACTGGAAAATGAGCGTAAGAAAATTGTTGTATACGGTCTTAATGAGCATTTTAGAGAATCGGAAAATGACTTAACAAATAGAATAAATCATATGTTTAAAGAAATTTTAAATTTAAACCTAATGGGATACATTGAAGACACCTACAGAATTGGCAGAAAGAAAAATAATGCTATTAGTCGTCCTTTAGTAATAGAATTGCTGAGTAAAAAAATGGTTAAGTTCATAATGGAAAACAAAAAACATTTCCATGGAACGCAGATATTTGTGTCAGAATATTTAGATAAGGAGGCGTTAAGAGAAAAAAGGGATATGAGAGAACATATGCTTATTGCGCGAAAGAACGGTCAACATGCTATTACACGGAACAACCAACTTTACATCGAAGGGAAAAAAGTAGACTGGAAAAACGAAATAAAAAATACCTCCAATGTACCGAATACTACACCAGACAAAACTCTGCAGCAAGAAGAACGCAATCATAATGCTGATAATAATAATACTTTTCGGAACTTTAGAACGACAATTTAACATAATATACCAAAACATTCAAAGCATCAATAACAAATTACATATACTAGAAACTTTTATGGACGAAAACCCTGATTATCAAGCATATTGTATCTCAGAAACCTGGCTAACACAAGACAAACTCAACCTTATAAAATTAACCGGATATAAAGTTGCAGCTTCGTATTGCAGAAATACCAGAACTGGCGGCGGAGTCTGCATCTTCCTTCAAGATCATATCGACTGCGTTCACCGAACTGAAATAACAAATTTTTCTGTAGAATATGTTTTGGAAGTGTGTGCTGTAGAATTAACGAGCGAAAATATATTATTAATTGTTATGTATTGGAATAGAAGAGAGGAAGAACAATTCTATTCTCAATTGGTAAAAATACTAGATTATATTTGTAAAAAATACGCTAAACTCAAAATTATATTAGGCGGAGATTTCAACATAAATATTTTAAAAAGTTGCCCTAAATCAAACACATTTTTAGACACTATGTCGGAATATAATTTAACTCAATATATAAAAAATCCAACACATATTACACAAACAACGTCAACTTGCATAGACTTAATTTTCTCCAATTTAGATAAACGAGAACTTATAACAAATGTTGAAGAATTCGGATTTTCTGATCACGCCGCAACGCTGATTAGTATTAAGTCTGAAATTAAGCAGAACTATAAATCTATCACTTGGTATACAGAAAAAAGATTGTATACCGATACCAATATAAAAAACTTTAAATTTCATTTGAAAGACATAGAATGGCATAATATACTTTTGATAGATATAGTCCAGTCAAATTAGCATCTAAATTATGGGTAAGGTTGCATTAATTCCCAACAAGCTGGATTTTTGTGCAGGCCTTGAATACGTCATTACAAATGATATGTCAAAAGTCCCCATCGATCCGACGTGTGCAAAAAAAAAATATTCATGGTCAAATGTCACAAATATCAGTTTTATGCACTTTTGAGCGAAACGGTAAGTTTTATCATAAAAGTATGTATGACAAAATTACTTATCACCTAATTATCTATAAAAATTGTCTTACACTTTATTCCTAAGATTCACCATTTCAGAGATAAAGCGATGCACAAAGTTGAAAAAGTTGTATTTTCAAATGCTGCCAGGCCCCCGTGCGATTGTGCTAGACAGTTAAAATTTTCACGAATGATGTATTTCAGTTGGCTCTATAACATCTAATACTAAATACAACATTAAACTATCACTCAAGGTGGGCTCTTTGTCTTTTCTCTACGAAAGCTTTTTTTAATTTGCTCGCACTTGGCCGGTTTTTAACGTGGTAACCACGTTAAGCCATGGTCACCACGTTAATGTGGAATAGGTTTACTAGGGTAACCACGATAAAAACCGTCCAAGTGCGAGCAAATAAAAAAAAGCGTTAGTATGAGAGCCCACCTTAAGTGATGGTTTTATGTTGTATTTAGTATTAGCGATAATAGAGGCAACTGAAATCCATCATTCGTAAAAATTTTATCTGTCTAGCACAATAGCACGGGGGCCTGGAAGCATTTGAAAATACAACATTTCAACTTTGTGCATCGCTGTATCTCTGAAATGGTGAATCTTAGGAACAAAGTGTAAAGACAATTTTTACAGATAATTAGATGATAAGTAATTTTGTCATACATATTTTTATGATAAAACTTACCGTTTTGCTAAAAATCGCGAAAAACTCTTTTTTTTTACCTTTGACCTTGAATAACATTTTTTCCTTACAGGGGAAAGATGGGGAACTTTCAAATTTTGTTTTTAATGATATTTTAAGCAATCTTACCGATTTTCAGCTTGGTGGGAATTTATGTAACTTCGAATGTCTAAATTGACCGGACTAATAACAGTGTAAACGAAAACTATGAAATATTTAACAAAATTTTACAAAATAACCTAAACAAATTTATACCTAAGCGTAAAATAAAACTAAAATCGAACCTAAAAAAATATTGGCTTACTGTAGGGATAAAAGTGTCGGCACAAAATAAAAGACTGTTAAAAATACTTACACTGAAAACAAAAAATCTGATTCTAATTGAATATTATAAAAAATACGAAAAATTATTAAAAAGACTTGTCAATATCTCTAAAAGAAATTATTACATACGTACTTTAAAAAAATCATCTAATAAAGTTAAGGCAATGTGGAATATAATTAAAGACCGGACAAACAAAAAAACCATAAAAGATAAAAACAATATTAAATTAGAAATTAACAATAGCATAGTATCAGATCCAAATCAAATTGCAAATAAATTCAATGATTTCTTTGCATCTATCGGAGCAAGCCCATCCGGCGCAGCCGGGCGACCGGTACTCCATCCCACTGAAAACACTATGTTCCTCTGGCCAGTAAACTATAAGGAAATATACAAAATTATTACAGGATTAAAAAATAAATATAGCTTTGGAATCGATGAAATCCCTCCTAGCTTACTGAAAACATGTGCCTTAGAACTTACCACACCATTATGTTTACTAATTAATCAATCATTTAATGAAGGAGTTTTCCCAAACCATTTGAAAAAATCTGTAATAAAACCGGTACATAAGAAAAATAAAAAATCTGACCCTAACAATTACCGCCCCATTGCGTTACTACCCTCAGTATCTAAAATCTATGAAAAAGCAATGTGTAACCGAATATATGCATTCTGTGAAAAACATAAAATCTTAGACGATTGCCAAAATGGATTCCGTAAAAAACACTCAACAGTTCTCGCCGTTTTTAAGTATGTTCAGGAAATCCTAAACTTCATCAATAATAAAAAAATATGCAATTGGCATCCTTTTAGATATGTCGAAAGCTTATGACAAAGTACAGTTTAAAATATTACTTAATAAACTATATGGTATAGGAATTCGGGGAAAACCTTATAAATGGCTAGAATCGTACTTGACTGACCGAGAACAATTTGTTGATATTGAACATTGTGATAGTATCAATAAAGTAATAAAATCAGTACGATCAGACAGTATCATAACAAATGCATCCATCCCGCAGGGAAGTGTACTTGGTTGCTTATTATTTCTCATTTATATAAATGATCTCCCTAAAATAATGGAAGAGCCATGTGTACTATTCGCAGATGATGTCTCATTGCTGACCTCGTGTAATACCACCAACCACATTAATAGTAAACTCCATTCGCTTCTAAGCAAAACAATAAACTGGATGAAAGACCAGAACCTAGATATTAACTTTCAAAAGACAAAAATTATTAGTTTCCACCCTTATCAGAAATCTCGCATTAATATAAACTTCACCTTTAATAATACCAAATTAGAAACTGTTAACGAATTTACACTCTTAGGCTTAGTACTAGATACACAAGTAAACTGGAAAGCACACATACAGAAACTAAAATCAAAATTATCTTCATTCACATACGCACTCAGAGAGGTCCGTAAGACGACGGATATCGCTAGCTCGCTCACCACGTATTACGCGTACGCATACGCGTGGCTCAGCTATGGGGTCATCATGTGGGGTAATAGTACACACGCTCCTGATCTCTTTATCATGCAAAAGAAACTTATACGCATAATTTTTAATGTAAAAAACATAATTAGCTGTAAACCATTTTTCGAAAAATACAAAATACTAACGCTACCTTGTATATATATATTAGAAACATGTAAATTTGTTAGAAAATATCCAGAGTTCTATAAAACTAGAGAAGAAGAAATAAACAATAAATATTCATTACGCCAAAATAAAAAATTAAATATTCCAACATCACGTATAAAATTACATTCTTCAGGTCCCCTTGCAATGTCTGTTAAAATTTACAATAAGCTTCCAGAGCCTTTAAGGTCTATTAATAATGAAAAATCCTTTATTAAAACTTTAAAAGAATTACTATTAGTTAAAAAATATTATACCGTACTAGAATACCTACAGGATAAATTATAGTCATATAAAAAAATTATTTACAAGCAGTTTATGTGCTGAGATGTGAAGTGCGTCCTCCCCTCTTTTATGTTGCCGTGCCCAATAGGGTCCATTAATAGAGTCTTAGTTTTAGATACTAGATTTAAGACCTTTTGTATGGAGTGCAATAAATAAATAAATAAATAAATAAATAAATAAGCTCTGTACTACATCTGTACCAAATTTCGTTTAAATCGATTCAGTACTCTATGCTTGAAAGCGTAACAGACAGACAGACAGACAGAGTTACTTTCGCATTTATAACATTAGTAAGGATAAAACATTGTTTTACTAAGTGCTTTTTGTAACTCCTGATGATTGAATGCCAAATATGCCAAAATAATCGTATTCAATCATCAGGAGTAGTACTTACCTTATTATAAAACTGGACATATCTACGTATATTTTATCAATTGTTTGTATTTTCCAGTAAATGGGGCTTCGACACGTACAAATTATATCACAAACTATGGCTGGAAGGCGGACACAACGTCACTTTAGTGCCGCTCTACAGTTTCTTCCATGGACATCGAGACATCGGTCGCCCCAAATGGGCGGATGGAGTGTTCGGGTACAGGATATTTAACGACGAACAGATGAAATACTTCAGTAAAGTGTTCAACAATGAGTTAAGGTGTGTATGTACCTATCGATTCATATGTCAGTCTCATCTTACCTACATACTATCTAACCTACCTCTTTACCTAATGCTAAGCTTAACAGTTTTTATATATTCTATCTTATACAGTAGGTTTATTATTGAGTATATTTGATTTGTTAAAGGTCTGGTTCGACGTACTCGTCTTTCGTAGCGCACTCGAGTTCGATACTGCGATATTTAACGGATCGCTTCACACAAGCGAATGGTAAATTCTTGCGAGCCGAGGTGACCTCCCTGCGCGACCCCCTGCTTAGTGAATACGACGTGGTGGTGAACTGCACCGGGCTCGGAGCCAGGACATTGGTGCCTGATAGCGCTGTGTATCCAATTAGGGGACAGATTTTGAAGGTAATTATTAAGTTTTAGGAATATTCGGTGATCCAGAGATGTTCGAAACCCTGGAGGCTCTACAATTATGTAGAGACATTGCCGGTCTAAGTGGTCTGTACTGTCTGTATAATGGGGAATGCTCTGAAGAGCTTTTTCAGCTGGTCCCTCCCTCCCCTTCCACTCCCGAACGGCACGTCCTGGACAGCGCTGCCATGCACATATAATGCAGGCGCTGCACCAGCGCCTGCGGCGGACCAAAAGGTTTAGTTCCTCTTTTCCGCCACGTGTCATTAAGACATGGAATGCTCTTCCAGCTCATGTTTTCCCTCCCTCCTGTGATCCCGGGCTCTTTAGGCGGGAAGTGAAACGGCATTTAAGCAGGCTATCAGGGTGAGTGCGACACGCTCAATAGTGCCTGGCGACCACATATGTGGACCTCACTGCCGCTTAACATCAGGTGGAGTAAAGTCGTCTACAAGATGTAAGAGCATTGCTCTTGTCGGTGAAACAATTATCAACTCAGTCACTCAGGAATAACGTTAGCGAGATGTAGGCTTTGCATACTAATGTTGATTATAGTATGAAGACCATGGTTCGAACTTGCTAGTCGCATATCGCCGTTACCTACATATAGCCGTATAATATACCTTTTGATTTACCGCTATCATACCTATGATAAAATATTTTGTCAGGTGTCAGCGCCATGGGTTTGCGAGGTCGTTTTAGACGACGATACAGGACACTACATAATACCAAAGTAAGTGTGGACAGGTATTTCTATCCTTTTCTCCTCGTAAAATATTCCTTGCCTAGGTTTATTAAGATATTGAAATCTTTTCAGCGTTGAAACCTGTGTTATTGGAGGCACACACCAGGATCACAACTACAGCATGAAGTTGGACGCAGCCGACACGGACCACATCACTAAAACATGCACCAGCATAATACCGGCTCTTAAGGTGGGTGTACGATTTAGTTTAAACCGTCTTTAAGGGATATACAGTTATAAATAGGTGGCTGTAATAAAACACAATAAAAATAAATACAGGTGTAGGTACTTCATACGTTCAATGCCGGCAACCTCGCGGGTCGACATAAATTTCGTCTCCAAAACGCATCCGTATTTTCGGCTGAGTCTATACTATATATTTTATAAACTAAAAAAACGTTAATATTGTTACGACCACGAGAGACCGTGCAAGCGGAATTAGTCTTATCGTCGTATGGATAAGGTCTATACTCGCTTGCACGATACTACGCTACACACTCTGGTAGGTTGTAGCGAGCTCTAGAGTATTCTAAAGTAATAATAATATTACGACCTTGAGAGACCGTGCAAGCGAAATTAGTCTTATCGTCGTATGGATAAGGTCTATATTCGCTTGCACGATACTACGTCACACACTCTGGTCGGTCGGAGCGAGCTCCAGCGAGTTCTAGAAATTTCGATCCCCGCGAGAAGATTCTCGACGCCACGCGAAGAGCTGCGTCCTCACTGGGTATAAAAGCGGGATGTACGACGCGACGGGACAGTTCCGATTTGGAAAGCGAAGCGAATCAGTCTCCTGCGAACTAGAAGTGATCGAGTGCGTTACCTGCGAATAGTCAGTGAAATTCAGTGTTTTAGTGTGATTCAGTGCTTTAGTGTAATTTAGTGTTCCGTGTTTAGTGTTGTAATTAAGTGTTTTTTAATTGTGTTTTTAAGTGTTTAATTGTGTAATTGTTAGTCGATAAATAAATTAATTGTCTTTTGGTGACTTTTGGCGTATCTTGAATTAAACGTACCCCGTTCCCGCAACAATTGGTGTCAGAAGTGGGATTCAAGATGCCTCTTACACCACGAGAAGACAGTGAGGGTCGAGTAACAAGGAGTCAAACCGCGGCCCTGCAAGAGGGTGAAGGCACTTCAACGGAGGGATCAATTCAAACATCAATTGGGCCTGTGGAGCTTGCAGACTTATTTAAAATGCTGCAGACACAAGCCCGTCGCCAGGAGGAGCAAGCCCGTCGCCAGGAGGAGCAAGCCCGTCGCCAGGAGGAGCAATTCGCTAAACTGAGGGAAGAACAAGCCCTTCGCCAGGAAAAGCAAGACCTTCGCCAGGAAGAGCTAAGCAAGAATTTGTTGGGGGCTATTGAGAAGAAGCACGAAGTATTAGAAAAGCAGATTGATGCTCTCAAAGATGATGTGCTAAGCGTCAAGACCCAACACGAAGATCGACTCACCCAACACGAAGATCGACTCATCCAACATGAAGATCGATTCACCCAACATGAAGATCGATTCATCCAACATGAAGACCGATTCACCCAACACGAGGATCGTCTGAGTCAGGTGGATGCTGAGATGCGACAACTGCACACCAAGATGGCAAGAGTGGGGACCCGGGGTGCTACGGTAGTGTCGGATTCTCCGAAAATCGAAGTACCCCACTTCGATGGAACGACGTCTTGGGCAGCATTTTGGTATCAGTTCGAGACGGTGGCTAAAGTAAAGGGGTGGAACGAGGAAGAGTCCTTGATAGCTCTGACTCTGGCTCTTCGTGGAGATGCCCTGCTCACGTTGGAAAACCTGCCTTCGGATAACAGAACTTTAGGTGCTCTCCAAAGAGCACTAGAAGGCAGGTACAGCGACAAACACCTGGAACACGCGTATAGAGCACAACTCCGCGATCGACAGCAGAAGCCTGGTGAGAGTCTGCAGCAATGGGCAACGGAAATCGAAAGGCTAGTCAGACGTGCGTACGTGTCATGCCCGACAATGGTGGAATCAATGATCCCGCAAGCTTTCTGTGATGGAATTAGAGACGCAGACGTCAGACACACCGTGAAATTGAGCCATCATCAGACCTTACAGGAAGCTCTAGCCCATGCTTTGGAGGTGGAAGCCGTGCGTCAAGACGCTAGAACTCAACGACTTCGGGAGGTTGTGGTGAAGGAAAAACCTTCTTTGGGTCCGATGTGCTATGGCTGCGGCGAGAGGGGCCATATTCGGAGTAGTTGCCCCAAGCGAAGATGGCCACGTAGAACGACAGTAGCGTCCTCTACACAGGTGGACGCAGAAGAGCTGTCGTTAAACTAGAAGAAGCCAGGGCCGTGGGGCGGGCGCTGGCTGGTCAACATCAAGCCCCTACCGTCACTGTTTCACAGATTGGTAATGGGAACAACCTTACAGCGGTTGGACAGCTGAACAGCGTAACGTGTCATTTTACTATTGACACCGGTGCTTCAAGAACAATAGTGCGTCCGGAGCTATTGAAAAGGACTATTGTGTGGAATCAGAGACCATCCGTTCAGCTTCAAACAGCAACAGGCCAGCCAGTTACCGTCTTCGGTGAGACGATGGCGAAGATAACCATTGGAGAACAAACCTTTGAATACGGCGTTCTCATAGCAGACATCACGGACGACTGCATCATCGGATTAGATTTTTTAAGAGACCAGAAGTGTGTGGTAGACGTCGCTAAAGGAGTACTTAGTTTCCCCGAACAAGAAGTATTCCTAGAGGGAGCGAGATCATGCACAGTTTACTGCCTGAAAAATACGACCCTACCGCCGAGATCTGAAACTCTGGTCAAAGTTAGATTCCCGTACACTATGTGTCAAGGGCGAAGCGTCGTCATAGAAAACTGCGGCGACCATCCGAGTTGGATCACAGCAAGAACTCTGGCCATGACCGGAAAAGGAGCGCTGGTGCGAGTCATCAATCTTAGCGGAGATGAAGTGCAGCTACGTAAAAACTGTGTCATCGGACGGTGCGATGCAGGTCAATCCATCAGAAGGCTGAAAAGGGCCCGGGAACCGGAATCCTGTCAACGAGATGACGTCACGCCGCTCCTAGCAAATTGTAAGGACAAGCTATCTGAGCGGGAATTTCAGCAAGCTAAAGGGTTGTTGCTAGATTTCAACGACATATTTTCGAAGGGTGACCATGATTTGGGGAGGACAGGTCTCGTTAAACACAGAATAGACACGGGAGACGCGCCACCAATAAAGCAGCGGCCTAGACGCCTTCCATTTGCCAAAGAGAAGGAGGTAGCAGACATGGTTGCTGAGATGCAGAAGAACCGCATCATAGAACCTTCAACAAGCCCGTGGTCTTCGCCAGTAGTCCTGGTAAAGAAGAAGGACGGCAGCACCAGGTTTTGTGTGGACTACCGGTTGTTGAATAATGCAACCAAGAAGGACAGCTACCCTCTGCCCCGTATAGACGACACACTGGACATGTTGAGCGGCATGAAGTGGTTCTCAACAGTGGACCTTAAGAGTGGGTACTGGCAAGTAGACATCCATCCAGCAGACAAGGAGAAGACGGCATTTACGACCGGAACTAGGAATGGATTGTGGCAGTTCAACGTCATGCCCTTTGGTCTTTGCAACGCTCCGGCGACATTCGAGCGGTTGATGGAAAGGGTACTGGTTGGACTTCTGGGTGATGCATGCCTGGTCTATCTGGATGACATCATTATCATGGGTCGAAATTTCATAGAGCATGTCAGTAACCTGAGGAAGGTTTTCACTAGAATACGAGAAGCAAACTTGAAACTCAGCCCAAAGAAATGCACGTTTTTCAAGGAAGAAGTCGCCTATTTAGGCCACATTATTTCATCGAAAGGTGTAAGGACCGACCCAGAGAAGATCAAAGCTGTCCAAGAATGGCCTATTCCAGCTAACAAGACCGACGTGAGATCATTTTTGGGTTTATGCGCATACTACCGGCGCTTTGTAAAGAACTTCTCTGATATAGCGAAACCTCTTCATCGGCTCACGGAAGATAAACGAGTATTCGCCTGGGACTCGGAATGTGATCAAGCCATCGTCAGATTAAAAGAACACCTCTGCACCAGTCCTATACTTGGCTACCCGAACAGAGAAGGAAGGTTTATCGTGGACACCGATGCCAGCAATACTGGCATAGGCGGAGTTCTATCGCAAGAGCAAGGTGAACGGGAAGTGGTGATCGCCTATTTCAGTAAGTCGCTTTCAAAACCTGAAAGGAACTACTGTGTGACTCGTAAGGAACTGTTGGCAGTAGTAAAGACTCTACAGCATTTCAACAAGTACCTCGTTGGAAGACAGTTTACCCTGCGGACAGATCATGCTGCGTTAAAATGGCTCTTGCAGTTTAAGAACCCTGAAGGACAAGTGGCGCGGTGGCTAGAGCAACTACAGGAGTACAATTTCACAACAGAACATCGGAGTGGTAGAACGCATTTGAATGCCGATGCCCTATCAAGGAGACCTTGTCCTGTGGCCTGCAGTCATTGTTCTAAGACGGAGACTAAAGAAGAAGTCCGGATGATTACCACCCAGGGACTTGATAATGAATGGAGCGAAGACGCTATCAAAAAGGCTCAAAAAGAGGATAGTGACCTGAGGAAAATATTTGAATGGAAAGAAGTAGGTCAAAAACCTTCTTGGAGCCATGTAGCATCATCAAGCCCCATCACGAAAAGTTACTGGGCACAATGGGACAGTTTGGAGATTAAGGATGGAGTACTCTTCAGGAAATGGGAAACACCAAAAGGGGATCAAACGACACTACAGCTGATTGTACCCCGTAAACAGGTTGCTTCTCTACTGAGGTACATACACGATGGGGTATCCGGGGGACATTTAGGCGTGAAGAAGACCCTAGAGAAGCTGAGACAGAGGTTCTACTGGATACACTGTCGGGAGGAAGTCGAAGACTGGTGCAAGAAATGTACGACCTGCGCATCAGTAAAGGGCCCACAAACCAGAAGTAAGGGTAAACTCAAGCTGTACAACGTCGGCGCTCCATGGGAAAGAATCGCAGTAGATGTAGCTGGCCCCTTTCCAGAATCCGATGAGGGAAACAAGTACATCATTGTGGTCCAAGATTACTTCACTAAGTGGCCTGAAGTCTTCGCTACGCCTAATCAAGAAGCAAAGACGGTCGCCAAGAAGTTAGTCCACGAGGTAATTTGCCGATTTGGTGTGCCTCTTGAGATACATTCTGACCAAGGAAGAAACTTTGAGTCAGCACTGTTCCAGGAGGTCTGTCAACTGTTGGGTATGCATAAGACCCGTACTACACCAGCACACCCGCAATCCGATGGCATGGTCGAGAGATTCAACCAAACGTTGGAAAACCACTTGGCCAAAGTGGTGGACGAGCATCAACGAGACTGGGACCAGTACATACCGCTTTTCTTGCTGTCCTACCGATCTGCGATCCACGATAGCACCAGCGCAACCCCAGCAATGGTAAACTTCGGTAGAGAAATGCGGCTTCCGGTAGACGCGTTGACTGGGACACCGCCAGAAGCTCCGAAACCAGTAACCGAATATGCGGCTGACCTACAGAAGCGCCTGGATGAAGTTCATGCTCTCGTCAGAGACTGCAGTCTAAAATCCAGCGAAAGAATGAAAACCCGTTACGACCGCAAAGCCAACACCGACGGTTTCGATGAAGGGAGTCTGGTTTGGTTACACAACCCACTCAGGAAGAAGGGCAAATCACCGAAGTTCCAGCCAAGGTGGGAAGGACCATACAAGATCATCACTAGGCTGAACGACTTAACCTATCGGATCAAACAAAGGGACAAGAGGCAAGCCGAAAATTGTTCACATTGATCGATTGGCTCGTTACCATGGGTCAAATGATGCTCGGGACGAGCATGACTAAGAGGGGATAATGTTACGACCACGAGAGACCGTGCAAGCGGAATTAGTCTTATCGTCGTATGGATAAGGTCTATACTCGCTTGCACGATACTACGCTACACACTCTGGTAGGTTGTAGCGAGCTCTAGAGTATTCTAAAGTAATAATAATATTACGACCTTGAGAGACCGTGCAAGCGAAATTAGTCTTATCGTCGTATGGATAAGGTCTATATTCGCTTGCACGATACTACGTCACACACTCTGGTCGGTCGGAGCGAGCTCCAGCGAGTTCTAGAAATTTCGATCCCCGCGAGAAGATTCTCGACGCCACGCGAAGAGCTGCGTCCTCACTGGGTATAAAAGCGGGATGTACGACGCGACGGGACAGTTCCGATTTGGAAAGCGAAGCGAATCAGTCTCCTGCGAACTAGAAGTGATCGAGTGCGTTACCTGCGAATAGTCAGTGAAATTCAGTGTTTTAGTGTGATTCAGTGCTTTAGTGTAATTTAGTGTTCCGTGTTTAGTGTTGTAATTAAGTGTTTTTTAATTGTGTTTTTAAGTGTTTAATTGTGTAATTGTTAGTCGATAAATAAATTAATTGTCTTTTGGTGACTTTTGGCGTATCTTGAATTAAACGTACCCCGTTCCCGCAACAATATGAATATTCTCATTCAGTTGTTGTATGGCAGATACCAACGACTTCATACCCAATAGACACCTAATAATGGACGAGCGTTTTCAGACAACACATAAGATAAATAGATCTTTTAAACCACGCCCACTGATGCTTCGTCAGTAACGACCAGATCTGAGACCCGTGAACATCTCTGCGAACGCTTACAGAAAAAATTAAAAACCTTGTTGTCATGGCTCGTTGTAGCATAAGATGGTGTGGAAAAGGTAGCAAGAGCTCAAATTTTAAAATTGAACATTTCATTTTACCGGTTATTGTTTTTAATCAATTAAAACTAATATTTTTTTGATTGACCGGAGGCCATCTTAGATGGCCGGTCGGTCGGCGTCATCAACCGCCCATCTCTTTCTTTAACATGCAGTTTTATATCTTTTATCCTTAACGTTCTCCGTGTACGTGTGCGTAGTGCTGTACCGTACCAAATACTCAGAATCGATCGATTTAGATTTTCAACTGGATATTTTTAAATTATATTTTCTAATATAAGAGTTGACTTTAATTTATCATATTACCTAGCTAAGGGTTATTCCTAATCCCCATTGGAAATCCCCATTAATGGGGATAAGTTTTTGTCCACTAATCCCTATTGAAGCCTCTGATGGGAGTTTGTGAAAAAAAAATTGATAAAGTTCACAAATAATGATTAATCAAACCGACATATTATACACCGTGAAATTTTCCCGGGGCTGATCGATTTGCCTTTAGTAATACTATCGAAATATACAAATTATCGCTTGAAAATAAAAATGTTTTTTTTTTATTTTCAAAATAATAATTTTCCAACTCGAAAACGAGAGATGCTCTTTATTTTATAAGATGTGACGTAATCAGGTACTGCGTGCCGCATGAAATGGATGCTTAAAAATAAAGAAGCTCTACGCCCTAAGTAATAAAGCGCTTCGAACGTGTTTTCGAGTTTCAGTTATACCATTCGCAAAACCGGCATTAATTATTGATTAATGCCGGTTTATCTAAATGTTCATCTGGTCATGTTACTTATATTATATTGTTAATGTAATCTTGTTGGTGATCTTAAATAAATAAATAAATAAATAAATAAATTTCAATAAAAAGAACTGCACAAATCTATTGTGCTACTAGGATAGAATCATTTTACTGCGGGAAAACAACCACTAACATTTCATGCCTTTGTAAGCATCTACGTTTTTAACGTTGATATAGTGTAAAAGAAATAAATCAATCATGTATTCCTAAATCAAATCCATTAAATGTAGGTAAATATAAATAACGTCCAAGAAAAAGGTAATTATCTTTTATAATATTTTTAAATTATGTTACGAACTGCAGCAATTTATCGATCACCTTCCATCAAAGAAAACTTATGTACCCCATCCCTTTGTTTTGTGGTGACTTTGTTGCGACCAATTAGCTTTCAGCACCCACCCCCCGCGCACCTCAGGTAGTTGACTGAAATTTTTGTATTGCGAATTGATAGACATTAGGTGTCTATTTGGGTATGAAGTCGATGGCAGATACATAGGTACATAAAATCACGTCTTTTTCCCAGAAGGGTAGGCTGAGATCACTTCTTGCCATGTATTACAGTCCTGGCACATCACTTTCGCTTCTTCCACATCCATAAATCTCTTCATGCATGCTCGTTGATTACGGTTACTTTAGTATACTACTTATATAATAAATAAAAAAAATGCAATATACAATGTCGTGAAAATCCAAGCAAATCCTTTTTTTATTTCTTATTAATTATTTGTCGTCAATTTCCATATTTTAGAATTACCCCACACACAGATAACAAGTGGGCGGGGCTAATGGCGTTTAAAGAAGGTTCTGTTCTTCTGTTTGATAAGTCTACTACCGCCAAGTTCCCCGGCCGTTTCTCTGTAAACTGTTGTAAATTAGTGTAAGATTTGTTGGTTGTCCATCTTATAAATAAAAATGAATTGCCGTTCGTTAGTCTGACTAAAACTCGAGAACGCCCAGACCGATTTAGGTAATTTTGGTTTAAAAATGTTCGTGATTGTCCACGGAAGGTTTATAGTATTGGCGGTATGAAATTCGCCGGGACCACTAGTAATAAATAAATGTTTATCTGTGCTCCAGGACGCCAAGTTGGTGACGGAGTGGGCAGGCCTGCGCCCCGGACGGCACGAGGTGAGGCTTGAAGCCGAACACCGAGACGGGAAGCTGGTTATACACAACTATGGACACGGTAAGCATGGAGCTTGTTGAGTTATTCCACTTTGTTGGTGCCGCATCACGGTAGAGGAAAATATTGCCTTTTGCTGTATATATTTTACATATACAGGGTGTCCCAAAAAATAGCGACAAGCAAAAGTCCTGAGATAGAACACCCGTGCTCCGCAATTTTTTATAGTATTCGAGTTATGTTTTTTTTTTCTAAACTTTTGTAAATAATACAAATCATCATTTTGAAAACTTCCATCTAAGTTATGAAGACAAATATTTTAAGCAATAAATAAGAACTCGTGAAAATTGATTTGCAAAAAGAATTTCTTGAAAAAAGTCAAATACTTTTTTTTTTATTTTTTTAGTCGGCTAGGTCAATTATTCTGAAAACTTTAGAAAAAAAATCATCAGGGGGTGTTTCCGATGCCATGCCCGGGTGTTCTATCTCAATACTTCCGCTTGTTGGCACAATTTTTTGGGAAACCCTGTATACTTTTGGAGATAACTGGCGAGAAGTGGCGCAGGATCGGCCTAGGTGGAGATCCTTATTATCGGAGGCCAAGAATCGTTTTAGGTCGCTGCACCAATCTAGTTAGTTTTATATACTTTTGGCTGCTAACCTAATGAAGGTGAGATGCTGTGATGCTTAACCTGAGTCGACACTGCGTTACAAGCGTGACCCACCGGTTCTTAAAAACACATTGGGGTACAGCAGCAAAAGGGTTAAAAGCTTTAGGGGTGAGAGCCATCTGCTCCCCCGCAAGCCCGGTGATGATGACAAGGCTCCTCCAAGCCATCATTGTTAGTCAGTTAGGAAAAAAAAGGGTTAAAAGATTTTTTAACGAAAAGTGATGTGTAAAGAAGTTGTTTTTCAGGAGCGCGTGAGGACGGGGCGGATGACATTTTAGAACACACTACAAGTACACCTTATCCTTACTAATATTATAAATGCGAAAGTAACTCTGTCTGTCTGTTACTCTTTCACGCCTAAACGGCTGAACGGATTTTGATGAAATTTGGTATGGTGATAGATGATAACCTAGAAATGGTTATAGGCTATAAATAATCACGCCATCTTTCTTAGGGGGTAGGCAGTAGGCAGATAACTAAATTGAGTTAGTGATTTTTTGTCGTTTTTGTTAGGACTTTTGCTCTTTGACGTCTAAACGGCTGAACGGATTTTGATGAAATGGTGATAGATGATAACCTAGAAATGGTTATAGGCTATAAATAATCACGTCATCGTACTTAGAAGGTAGGAAGTAGGCAGAAAACTGAATTTAATTAGTGATTATTTTTATGGTTTTTTCTGGGAGTTTTGCTCTATCATGCCTAAACGGCTGAACGGATTTTGATAAATTTTAGTTAGGAGATAGCTATTTGTTAATAAAGATGAAGAAGATGTTTCTTTATACATTGTATATACGAGCGAATGCTGCAAGAGGAGCTAATACTCCTAAACACTGGATCCAAACAGATTTACTTGATACAAATACCTAGATTTCTTTTTAAGTTTTTTCTCTTTTTTGTCGGCAGGTGGCAGTGGCTTAACTTTGTTCTGGGGTTGCGCAGGGGACGTGGCTGATGTTCTTAAAGAAAAACTAACAAATACAAAATCAAAACTTTAATAAGTAAATTAAGGTAACTTTTGTACACTGGACAAATGCATTGATACCTAATAATATTAAAAACAATTAGGTACATTATTTATACATACAAAGGTATTTAGATATTTAAATCTGCGATTATTTTAATTAAATAATATCTTTTGTAAACCTGGTTTTAAATTTTCATCATAAAATAGCACCACAGTTTGTGTATCTCATTTTCAAACAGTTGTAATGCAACAAATGTGGTAAGATCAAAATATTCGTTACCTTAAAAACATATAACGAACGATTGACATCAATATTTAAAAAAAAAATAACAAATCCTACCTGAAACTTCAAGTCAATAAAACTTATAGGTAGATAAGATATTGCTTGATCCCCGCACCACAAAACACCCCGCACATAACTACTCTACGTTTACTTCTTAGTAACCCGTACGGTGTCGTAGATGTCCGTCCTCCTTTGTGATCTGATCGGGATACTGCTCCGGACCTCTTCTACCACGGAGATATCTGGAAGAGGATGAATGGATATCTTATCTTTTTGTCCATGGCATGGCTAGGTATAGGCGAAATGGACCATCTCCTACAGTCGGAAATTTAAGGGAACTAATGCGAACCTCTTTTACCGTCCCCCTTATTCAAAAAATCACTATGACTCGAACGCATTCGAATTCGGAATCTGTACTCTGTCACTTTCAATCGCTTATGGTAAGAAAGAGTTTCCTGTCTCTATCCGAATGAGAATTTTCGCGTATGAGAAATTCTCTAGCAATTAAATAAGGCGTCCGACCGATTCCGGCCATGGCGGCCGATCTCAATTGAGATCAGCCAAGTGCGCAGGACATATTATAGTGCACAAGTGTGCGCGCAAACACAAGTGCACTCTCTATTCCCTTACTCTCATAATTCGATGAGACGGCAGACGGGGTTCACTCACAGCTGTTCGTTGTACACTCACTCACGTCGGAGAGCGACCCCGGCCGATCGTCTAACGCGACGCCGCCCCCCTGGGGCCTCCTAGCTCTTGTCACTTTCATTAGCTCAGCTTAGGTTCACCCGTTTTAACTGCCTCGTTGGTCTATTGGTAGCAAGTGCTGCGTTAGGAGCGAGAGGTCCCCGGTTCGAGTCCGGGGTCGGGCAAAATTTGTGTGAGATTTTCTGTAATGAAATTACTCAGCCCGGAGTTAGGAAATTGGCGGTTGAACTCCCGTGCCTCGGAAAGCACGTTAAGCCAGTGGTCCTGCGCCCGATCCCTCATCGGTCATGTCGGATTGCCGTTTAACCGAATTATGAGAGTAAGGGAATAGAGAGTGCACTTGTGTTTGCGCGCACACTTGTGCACTATAATATGTCCTGCGCACTTGGCTGATCTCAATTGAGATCGGCCGCCATGGCTGAAATCGGTCGGACGCTTTATTTTTTTATTTTAGGTTCACCCTTATCGACGCATCTAAGGATTTTTTTTTTGGACCACATGTGAGGTAATTAGTTTCGAAATATGGTCTCTACCAAGGCCTGGTTAAGGTTTAGGGGTGAGAGCCATTCGCTCTCGCGCAAGTCCGGTGATGATGACGAGGCTACTCCAAGCCATCGTCGTCTGTCAGTAACGAAAAAGACAGAGGCAACTATCGCAATTCAAATTTGATTCTGTTGCATTATGTGGGAGTCTGGGGTCCACCCTCAGATGGTGATCGTTGTACACTCACCGACGTCGGCGAGCAAAGTCCCCGGCTGCTCATCCAGCGCGGCCGTGACGCCGCCCCAGGGGTCCAGCAGGGCGGAGTGCCCCCAGGCCACGTACCCGGCGCCGGGGTCCCGCGCGGGCGACACCAGCGCCACCCACAGCTGGTGGTCGTTGGCGCGAGCTCGTCCTAGGAGTTCCCAGTGCTTGGGCCCGGTCGTCATGTTGAAGGCGCCCGGGTAGATTAGGAGCGAGCAGCCTGCCGCCAAGAACAAGAGTTGTTGTAGTTGAGTTGTAAGTTATAGACCCAAACACTCAAGTTCTTACTATAAAAAAGATAAAAGTATTTTACTTAAATAAATTGCTTAATTGGAGGGTGATGAGAACATTATAGAGGAATTGTTTACGTACGATTTTAGACTTGCGCGTTCCATTACATTAAAACCAGGGGTGATTTTTAATCTAATGGAACGCGCAAGTCTGAAATCGTACTTTCATTAGTTTTAAATTTCAGAGAAAGATAAAAAAGCAATAAATATAATATAACTTATGGTGGTGTGGTGTGCTGGTATTATTTATTATTTTATTTGCAATTTTAAGGCTAAATGAACAAACAAAAATTGCTTCTCATTTACCCTCTTTCGCCATGATATGAGACATTTCTGGGAAGCGCAAGTCGTAGCAGATGCCCAGGCCAATCTTGATGCCCTGGTATTCGAACATCGTGATCTGGTCTCCACCAGTTAACACTTCAGACTCCTTAAACGTTATTTTATTTGGAATGTCTATGTCGAACAGATGCACCTGAAAACAGACGTTATATGATCGTTCTTGCGTTTGCGAATAGAGGGTATCTTTGATTGTAAATGGTAGCATTGTCATAAGATTCTTTTTTTTTTGGTAACACAGAGCTTCTATGTTTCATAACAAGGTAATTATAACTATGAAGTAATATGCTCCTATAGTATTTTTCACCTAAGATGATCCCTGTGACACTTCATTGTGTTCTGAATCACGCATTTTACGTTTGAAAAGCGAATATAATTTTATTTCACACTTTTTTCATTTTATTGCGGCGTCATTAGAAAAAATATTAAAATAAATATTTTTATACTTTTAAATGACAATCATTTTAAACTTTTAAAATGGAAACAATATCGTTTTGTTTAATTAAATGTAATAGAACATTTAAAAAAAATACCTATGCAGTTCGTATACGCAGAATGGAATGTAGTAAGTTCCATTCTACGTATACGAAATGCATAGGTACTTTTTTTTAAATTTTCTATTACATTTAATTAAACTAAACGATACTGTTTCCCTTTTAAATTTTTTTCTAATGACGCCGCATTAAAATGAAAAAAGTGTGCAATAAATTTTTTTTCGTTTGTCAAACGTAAAATGCGTGATTCAGAACACAATGAAGTGTCACAGGGATCATCTTAGCTGAAAAAGACTATAGTACACCTATAAAGGGGAGGCCTATGTCCAACGATGGGCTGATGATATCTATAAAAAAACCTTGCGAATGGTTGTTTCACAATTAAGCCAGTATGATTCTTTCCACTCCCTCCGACAGCTCCCGACTGGTCTCTCCAAAGGCCGCTTCTTCTTTTCAAGTCCCAAGTATCAGGACTCAGGAGCACACTCAGGGCTCACCTTCCTATGCTGCGCCAACAGCTTCCCGCTGCCGTCCCAAACAGTGCAGGTGTTGTAGAGGCGGCCGCCGCAGCGCTCCGGGACTGTGCCGCCCACCACGCACACGCCTGCCTCCGCCGCTGCCTTCGACAACGCCCGACTGGTCTCTCCGGAGGGCACCTCCTCGGCGTACTCGTTGAAGAACTCTGAAAGTGGAAACAAGATGGCTGCGGATCTTACGTGCATTGCATTCAGTGGGTACTGTTACGCGGACAGTGGACGCTGATTCATACAAAACTGGGAATGTTGTTTGAACCCGCGTTCGATTAACGCATCGCTGTCCATACTTGCTTAGTAAGCCTTGACCCCACGTTCGGTGATCGATGAGCAATTTTTTTTCAAAAATGGAACATACTGATTGCAATGAAGCTATGCACACGTCCTACAAAAAGTGGGACGAATATTTCATACAAAATCAAGTAGGTACACTGGACTATCGGTCCTACAAAAAGTCGGATGCGGGCGGGCAGCCTAAATCACACCAACACACATGCATGACGTTCTAGCAATCCAGTATGATTCTTGAATAAACACTTTGTGTGTGAAATTAAGTGTTTTACAGCTTTTACTCTCCTATAGCTACTTATGAAGATAATTGAGGGGTGAGAGCCATCCACTGCCCCCCAATGCCTGATGATGACAAGTCAAAAAAAAAGATGTTGCCATCATACATGAACCACATTGTTGTTATGATATAATTTTATAAGGCTATTTTAGTATCAGAAGACTCACTGGTCCCATAAGGCGAGTTGAAGCACTCCGGCAGGGCTACAAGCTGAGCGCCCTTTTCCTTGGCCTTGTGGATCTCACTGACGGCCGCCGCCACATTCTTGGCCTTGTCCGGACCCACCGACAGCTGCACCAGCGCTATCTTCAGACCTAAAACAAACTATTACTGTGGGGGTATCCAGAATAATGACTGAAAAAAAAATTACCTAATTAAACTCTACAGTGCATACCAAATCTGATTCTATGTATTGTGCTTGTAATGAGTCTTTATAGGATTGTGGAGTGAAGTGTGTCCCTCTTTGATGAGGAAATGGAGATAGAAGAGCATGCATACCGGAACATATAAAAGCAATTGAATTCTGTGACCACAACCAATTTAGTTAATCATCATTTAGTGTGGATCAATCTGAAGATATTATGTAAAGTAATACTATGTCAAGATGAAGCCTGATTCACAACAATATTGACTGGGTTTACCTGCTATAAAACCCAGTCTGTCTTGTAACTAGGGTTGCCAGATGGTAACTTATCAAATCCAGGACAATTCTACTAAAACAATGTTGGCTCGTGGTTATAATAGAAAATATCTTAAATGTCTATACTAAGTACATAATTAACTATAGTTATAATTATAAGATAAAATACTGTGATAGTTAATCAAACATTAAACTAATAAGGAAAATAAAGAGCACTTCGCTTAAATTACCAATTTTAAACTTTGGTAGACAATGAATACCTACTAAATGACAAATTGAATAGTAATAAACTAAAAAAAAGTTACCGAAATCTGGGACGATAAGCGCTAATTACTGGACACGGGACAAGAGGCAAAATTCCGGGACAATCCCGGATTTCCCGGCGGTCTGGCAACCCTACTTGTAACTGTTGTCTAACAAATAGGTAATGTTTACTATAGTTTTCTACATTAGTCTACACTATAACATTAATTCAGTACTAAGGCACTTCAGAATTCAGATAACTTCCTAATTAGAATAGTGGCATCGGTTACTAGTCATTTATTAGGATAAAGATAATTTTATTTACCTATTATTTATGTCACATTACCATATTTACAATTTATTTCTTTGCTAGTTGTTTTACAAGATAATGTAATCATTTTACACTAGTGTCAATTAGTTCATTCATATCAACATGCATTCATTCTTATCAGATACCTACAATTTTAAAATAACTCAATTTCATTTTAGTGATGATAATAGTAAATAACACAAGATTTCCCTTATCTTCTGCTCTGCTAATCAAGTTGAGAATAACAATGGAAATTTTATAGATAAAATTTGACATTGTGACCTGACTAAAAGGAAAAAGATTTGAAAATTAAACTGAAAAAGTGTTTTAGCATTTGAATTGGGACTGGCAAGGACTAAATGTGTGAGCGACTACGCTCAAGCGGCTCTAGAGTCTAGGTGCCTAATTTCATTCTCAAGACAGTTCAAACAATTATTGGTGTGATAAAAACTTGTTTATATGAAAGTGTCTACTATAAAACTGTTTTATCATGTAAAAGAAGACACAATATGGATAAAACACGTTTATTTATGCAGCAATTAGTCTAATCCTTTTAGCATGCGGCTACATAATAAGCTGATGAAATTCTACGTACATTTGCAGACTGTTATCGCACCGACTGTTTATAACCTTTAAACCTTTAGTACCAGTAAGATACGCATGCAAGAGTAGTTCTGGAAGGAAGCTAAGAAGTGAACAGCTGTGGATGTGCATGTAGAATGTGTACTGTACCGCGAGCTATAAACTCAGGTTTCTTTAAGAACCGCGGATGCACCGCGTCGACGAAACTCTCGCTCATAGCGACGGCGACGCCTTACCGAACGATACAACTATTCTAATACTATCGTTTACCTCTTTTGAGCATATTTCAGATTAATTGTTCCGATTACAAATGTTATTATCACTTATTTATCAATAATTACAACGAAATAAAAGAGTAAATCCACAACAATATCAAACTTATGTCAAAATGACAATCAGCTGGTACAAGTTTTTTTTACTACTCTCCGATTGTAGTCAAAAGGAGTAAAGCTTGTACAGCCTACATTTCAAATCCTGCAAATTGTGCACAGCAAAAGAGGACGTTATTTATTTTATTGTTATGGAATCGTCATCAGTTTCTTAGACCTAAATAGTGCATTCGAGATAGCCTTCCGTGCATTTATACAGGTATCCTAACCTGATTCATACTATATCTGATTCAAGTAAAGAAAAGGCCACCGAAAAAAAAAACAAATTGAAAAATCATCAAGTTTTTATTTGTTTCATCTTAATCGAACAGCACACAGCTCATTTTTTTATTGTTCTTACTAAAATATGACCTAACTTATTTCATAATTGATGATTGTAAAATAATACTCAGAATACAAATATTTGTAAAGTATAACTTAAATTTATATGTAAATAAATTACATTCAGGAATATATGAAGATTCTTCATAAAATAAACATTATTATTAGATGCACTCACTATTGCTAATATATAGTAATCATACATGTACAACTCGATGCGAGTTAAATTAATTAAATAATAAAATTAATTAAAATTTATCGCATTTCACCTCAACTTTGATGATGTATGTATTTATAACAATACAGATTGCACACATTCGTTGACCCTTATGTACTTAGAAATAAGATTGACTTTTGATACAGACTGTTACTTTCTACTTTCTACGTTTCTAGCTTCTACTACTACCAAATTTACCAGCGCCACCAATACACCTGTTCTTTTTTATAAAATACATATGTAGTAGTGTAGTAGAAAGAGAAAAGAAAAAAAAGTTTGTATTCACAATTCATTCAGCATTCAACATAAACTATTCAATGATTTAAAAATAGTTTCAGCGAGCTTCAAAATTTTCACTGCAAAAAATACTGTGAAATATTATTCTAGTAGATGTATAGGGCGCTTATATTGTCGTTATGGCATACTTATAATGACTATTGCTACCTCAATTTTAGTAATACTTTTTACGTTAGACAAGGCACATAATCAGTTTTGCGTTTATTTAGTGAAACCTGCAAATCGAATTGAAAATGAACACAGTTACTCTGTGTAAGATTAAAATATTACAGTAATAATGATGGAAGTTCATAAATGGTTTATTTGATACTAGCTGCGCCCGCGACTTAGTTCGGGAATTCCTTTCTTGATGCACCTCTACGGTACCTAAGCTATGTCCCTTCGAAATTCAAGAGCCTACGTTTAGCCGTTTAAGCTGAGCGTTGATATGTCAGTCAGTCAGTCAGGGTCCTTCGTGAGGGTCTGTCAATATTATATGTATATGCAGCGCCTTAGTAGACAAACTGGTGAGCAACAGGCTCCCTAACAGCGAGGTCTCTTTCCGGGGGGTCCCGTGGGGGTCTTTCAATAGTACATGTATGTAGTATTAGTAGACAAACTGGTGCGCAACAGGCTCCCTAACAGCGAGGTCTCTTGCCGGAGGGGTCCCGTGGGGGTCTTTCAATAGTAGGTACAAGCATGAAGTGTTAGTAGACAAACTGGTTCGCAACAGGCTCCCTAACAGCGGGGTCCCTTGCCGGGGGGTCCCTAGGGGGATCCCTAGCGAGGGTCCCGCGGGCTCGACCGAGGCGCGCGCGGCTCACGTACGGCGCGGGCTCCTTCTAGTACATGTAAGCTCTCTAACAGCAGGGTCTCGTGGGGGTCCCTTGCCATTCCCGTGGGGGTCTTTCAATATAATATGTAGTATTAGTAGACAAACTGGTGCGCAACAGGCTCCCTAACAGCGGGGTCCCTTGCCGGGGGGTCCCTAGGGGGATCCCTAGCGAGGGTCCCGCGGGCTCGACCGAGGCGCGCGCGGCTCACGTACGGCGCGGGCTCCTTCTAGTACATGTAAGCTCTCTAACAGCAGGGTCTCGTGGGGGTCCCTTGCCATTCCCGTGGGGGTCTTTCAATATAATATGTAGTATTAGTAGACAAACTGGTGCGCAACAGGCTCCCTAACAGCGGGGTCCCTTGCCGGGGGGTCCCTAGGGGGTTCCCTGGCTAGGGTCCCGCGGGCGCGTCCGAGGCGCGCGCGGCTCACGTACGGCGCGGGCTCCTTCTAGTACATGTAAGCTCTCTAACAGCAGGGTCTCGTGGGGGTCCCTTGCCATTCCCGTGGGGGTCTTTCAATATAATATGTAGTATTAGTAGACAAACTGGTGCGCAACAGGCTCCCTAACAGCGGGGTCCCTTGCCGGGGGGTCCCTAGGGGGTTCCCTGGCTAGGGTCCCGCGGGCGCGTCCGAGGCGCGCGCGGCTCACGTACGGCGCGGGCTCCTTCTAGTACATGTAAGCTCCCTAACAGCAGGGTCTCGTGGGGGTCCCTTGCCATTCCCGTGGGGGTCTTTCAATATATATGTAGTATTAGTAGACAAACTGGTGCGCAACAGGCTCCCTAACAGCGGGGTCCCTAGCCGGGGGGTCCCTAGGGGGTTCCCTGGCGAGGGTCCCGCGGGCGCGTCCGAGGCGCGCGCGGCTCACGTACGGCGCGGGCTCCTTCAAGTGCACGGTGCGCACGTGCAGCTTGCGGCTGTTGGACTGGCCGAACGCTTTACCGCACACCTCGCATTCGTAAGGTTTAACGCCCGTGTGACTCTGTAATTGATAAACAAATCAAAATATTATGCCAAAAAGAATATGATACGTTCAAGTGGGAATGGATGGGTTTGTCCGTGGTAGCAGTGGTGTAACTATAGGATATTGGTGTAATTATAGGACCAGGCAGAGCTGGCAAAATGTTATAGGCCCCTGACTTATAAGGCCACGTGCTTAGAAATAGCAACTTCTTCGAGATTTCGGAGATGCAATTTTTTTTGGGGCTCTTCGATAGAATTTGCCGCGGGAGTCTGACGGTATAGTTACGCCACTGCCTGGTAGGTGGAAAAATTGGTCAACGAATGGAAACCGAGGCTTCGTCAGTCAAAGGGCAATATCACATCAGATCTAAAGTGAACATTCTAAGTACAGACCGACAAACATGGGGCGAACTTGTAAAACCCTGAATCTGAAGCTTTTCTGACCCCACATGGGACCAACCAAAGGTCCCACCTTTGGTGGCACTATGATAACAATGGCGATCCTTGGTATGCCAATAGCCATTGCCTGTAGAAAATTTGCCGATCCCTGATGAACCCACGATATGAATGATGGAATGCCCATATTTTCCCACCCTCCTATGATTCCGGGCTCTTCAGGCGGGGCGTGAAACAGGCCTTTAGGGTGAGTGCGACAGGCTCAATATGGTCTATTGTGCCCGTCGACCTCGTATGTGGATCTCACTACCGTTTACCATCAGGTGGAGTCATCTTGTTAGCCTTTTATAAATTAAAAATAGGGCCCCTTACCCAGAAGTGCCTGTCGAGCGCGCCCTTGCACTTGAAGGCCTTGAAGCAGACGGTGCAGGCTTAGGGCCGGTGGTCGGAGTGCGTCTTCTGCATCTGCAGTATATTGTGCCTGTCGACCTCATATGTAGCCCCCACTACCTCGACAGGTGGAGTTAGGTCGTCTTGTTAGACGTTGTAAATAAAAAATAGGACCCCAGTCAGTTCAGTCAGGGGATACCAGTCACAACTCTGTCCGGTGGTTGGTGAACGGTATACGGGTAAGCGACCCCGGCTCCTCGAGCTACTATCGACTCAGTCCACATCATCCGAGGCGATAGTATCCTTCCTCCCCTTTTCCTTCCCCCGTCATATATCCTCGCTACTCGTGGGAACGCAATGACCTTGTTAAAACAATGCACAAGGCAGAATGGCGGCGACGTGGTCCACAACCCGTCACGTCACGTTTCCCACACAGGTGAAAAGTGGATCGCTGGTAGTGATCTCTGCCTACCCCTCTGGGAAAAAGGCGTGATTTTATGTATGTTTATGTATGAATTTGGTACGTGGTTTGAACTTGTGACCTCTCGCAACGACCTGGCCATTGCCTGCAGAAAAATTGCCGATTCCTGATGAGTTCCTTACCCGGAAGTGCCGGTCAAGCGCACCCTTACACTTGAAGGCCTTGAAGCACACGGTGCAGGCGTAGGGCCGGTGGTCGGAGTGCGTCTTCTCGTGCATCTGCAGGTTGGTCCGGTTGAAGAACGCTTTGGGGCACTGGGCGCATTTGTACGCGCGCTCCTCTGTGTGCGTCCGCTTGTGATATACTAGGAAGGCGTTGCCCTGGAACAAGTGTTCGGATGTAAGTAATTTCAAGAATTTCAATTGGCTGAGAGGTGTGGCCAGCCTGGCAGACAACGATGACTCAATATTTTCTTAATGCGAATGGACTATAGTAGGTACTATAGTAGGCGCTAATTGTAGGTACATAGAACTTTAATGTCGCGGTCCCCGCGATCGTAAACCAGGATCGAGGTTTTTTTAATAAAAATCAATACATGTCAAAAGCAGAACGATTTTTTAAAATTACGAGGGATCTACTGGGAATATACGGGTAGAAGACCGGTCTGAATCGCCTTCTCAATAATAGCGAATAAAGAGTCGATTGAAGTAGACATCACAAAACCCACTTTTATTTCGGCAGCAAAACAATATTTATTTTGAATGAACTAGGAAACCATCACGTTTGGATATGGTCCTTCGAGCCAGATCAAATTAATGGATTTTACAGCTTTATTACTATTATTATTTATATGCTATTAGTTTAACTAAAAACATTTGTAGATATATTTTTTTTTGCTTTATAAGCTCAGGTCTGACCACGTGTATGACTAGCTATTGAGATGAAAGAAGAACCAAACAGCAACATACCCGGAAGCTCTTCCCGCAGATGTCGCAGACGTAGTCCTTCTGTATCGGGTAGGGCTTGTCCGGGTGCACGCGCCGGAAGTGCGTCCAGTAGTCGCGCGCGTTCGCTATCGTCTCCGAACACTGACAAATAAGAATAAGAGAAAGGGTAATGAGCAAAGATTGTGTGATATTTCTTTTTTACTAATAAAAACACTTATTTTTTGTAATGCGAAAAATTAACTCTTCCCCTGCCAGCAAATACGACAATCATGTCAAGTGATTAGGCATTTTTTTTTCCTAACTGACATGCGATGATGGCTTGAAGCCTTGTCATTATCACCGGACTTGCGGGGGGGTGGATGGCTGGATCACCCCTTCAATTGATTGCTTTTTTTTCCCTCCCCCCCATGATCCCAGGCTCTTCAGGCAGGGCGTGAAACGGCATATAAAGCAGGCCTTCAGGGTGAGTGCGACAGGCTCAATATGGTCTATTTTGCCCGTCGACCTCATATGTGGATCTCACTACCGCTTATCATCAGGTGGAGTGAGTTCATCTTGTTTGCCTTTTACAAAAAAAAAATTGACGATCGTAGTAGTTTCCGGTCGCTGATTTAACTGCCATCTTAAACAGCATAGTGAGTCCCACTCATCCTGTCGCGTCGTAGCACCCTCTACAGCGCGGTGGCACTCACGTGGTCGCAGGGCGCGGGCCAGGCGGCTGCACGCGGCTTCTTGCCGTAGTTCTTGGGTCGTAGCACCCGCTCGGGAACTGGTCGTAGCACCCTCTACAGCGCGGTGGCACTCACGTGGTCGCAGGGCGCGGGCCAGGCGGCTGCACGCGGCTTCTTGCCGTAGTTCTTGGGTCGTAGCACCCGCTCGGGAACTGGTCGTAGCACGCTCTACAGCGCGGTGGCACTCACGTGGTCGCAAGGCGCGGGCCAGGCGGCTGCACGCGGCTTCTTGCCGTAGTTCTTGGGTCGTAGCACCCGCTCGGGAACTGGTCGTAGCACGCTCTACAGCGCGGTGGCACTCACGTGGTCGCAGGGCGCGGGCCAGGCGGCTGCACGCGGCTTCTTGCCGTAGTTCTTGGGTCGTAGCACCCGCTCGGGAACTGGTCGTAGCACGCTCTACAGCGCGGTGGCACTCACGTGGTCGCAAGGCGCGGGCCAGGCGGCTGCACGCGGCTTCTTGCCGTAGTTCTTGGGTCGTAGCACCCGCTCGGGAACTGGTCGTAGCACCCTCTACAGCGCGGTGGCACTCACGTGGTCGCAGGGCGCGGGCCAGGCGGCTGCACGCGGCTTCTTGCCGTAGTTCTTGGGTCGTAGCACCCGCTCGGGAACTGGTCGTAGCACGCTCTACAGCGCGGTGGCACTCACGTGGTCGCAGGGCGCGGGCCAGGCGGCTGCACGCGGCTTCTTGCCGTAGTTCTTGGGTCGTAGCACCCGCTCGGGAACTGGTCCTAGCACCCTCTACAGCGCGGTGGCACTCACGTGGTCGCAGGGCGCGGGCCAGGCGGCTGCACGCGGCTTCTTGCCGTAGTTCTTGGGTCGTAGCACCCGCTCGGGAACTGGTCGTAGCACGCTCTACAGCGCGGTGGCACTCACGTGGTCGCAGGGCGCGGGCCAGGCGGCTGCACGCGGCTTCTTGCCGTAGTTCTTGGGTCGTAGCACCCGCTCGGGAACTGGTCCTAGCACCCTCTACAGCGCGGTGGCACTCACGTGGTCGCAGGGCGCGGGCCAGGCGGCTGCACGCGGCTTCTTGCCGTAGTTCTTGGGTCGTGCGCGCGCGTGCAGCCGCCGGTGGTGCACGCGCAGCTCCTCGCCGCTCGGGAACGTTTCCCCACACACGCGGCAGCCGTTCCTGATAAAAAAAAAAGAAAAAAAAAAGAATTATGTATTAGAGAAACAACTGACTGCAAGTGCACAAATACCAGCTTACTTCATGGGAATTTGTTTTTTTTTTCAGAATTGATACCTTTTTATAGAAATTTAATTTGAACCTTGCATGACCAAGGTGCAGATTCATGGTCACTGAGCACACTAGACATAAGGCACTACCTCGTAAGATTCAAAACTTTCGCGTTCCATTACACTATACAGGGTGTCCCAAAAAGTAGTGTCACGCGGAAGGCCTGAGATAGAACACCCCGTGGGGCATCCGAAACACCCCCATGTATGTTCCGCGATTTTTTATAGTTTTCGAGTTATGATTTTTTTTCTAAAATTTTGAGAACAACTGACTTATCCGACTAAAAATGTTGTAGAGAAAAAAGTATTTGATTTTTTTGAGTTATTCTTTTTGCAAATCAATTTTCATGAGTTTTTCTTTAATGCCTAAAATATTTGTCTCCATAACTTATACGGAAATAATCAAAATTATGGTACAAACTGAAAAGTTACGTTCTGTAAATAATGTCTTATAATTTCAACGTTAAATTTAAAATATTAGGAGGTAGCTGCATGGCTCCTAAGTAGCTTTAAAAACTGCGCTAGGCTCTCAGCTTTCATAATCATTATTAAAAACTGGTATTTAATGGGCTACTTTTGCTGAAATCGGACTACAAAGACAGAGAGTTGGAAAAATCATAAAATTTTCCATTTGATGAACAAGCATTATTTGGACATTTTATTATTCCGAAAGTTAGTCAGTTTGTTAACAAACCTAAATTTAATACAGGAGCACGCAGATGCAAACATGTGGATGTTTTTTTTTAAAATTTAAGTTTCATTGCGCTAACACTGTTTGCACATGCAATACCTTTGTTACGACGAATTTGACGAACTTTGCTTTCTTTACGGACTTTAATAAACTTTTACTTATAAACTTTTTACAATAAATAATCAAAAACAATAAATTTTTTTTCAATAAATATCCCATTTTTAAACTTAATTAATTTTTTAAGTATCACAAATTAAACTTTCAAGTGGTTATTTCTTAGCATTTCTGGTATAATTTTGATTGTTAACAATATTATTAACTTTAGAAATAATAAAATGTCCAAATAATACTTCGTATTCAAATGGAAAATTTTATGATTTTTCCACCTTTCTGTCTTTGTAGTCCGATTTCAGCAAAAGTAGCCCATTAAGTACCAGTTTTTATTAATGATTATGAAAGCTGAGAGCCTAGCGCAGTTTTTAAAGCTACTTAGGAGCCATGCAGCTACCTCCTTATATTTTAAATTTAACGTTGAAATTGTAAGACATTATTTACAGAACGTAACTTTTCAGTTTGTACCATAATTTTGATAATTTCCATATAAGTTATGGATACAAATATTTTAGGCATTAAAGAAAAACTCCTGAAAATGGATTTGCAAAAAGAATTACTCAAAAAAGGCAAATACTTTTTTCTCTACAATATTTTTAGTCGGTTAGGTCAGTTGTTCTCAAAATTTTAGAAAAAGAATCATAACTCGAAAACTATAAAAAATCGCGGAACATACATGGGGGTGTTTCGGATGCCCCACAGGGTGTTCTATCTCTGGACTTCCGCTTGACACTACTTTTTGGGACACCCTGTATATTAGTCATTATGTGTGTTGTGTGTCGGACAAATGAAGCTGTACAAATGACATGAGTGCTGATTCGGGGGTGGATCGAGAAATTCATATCCACTGTTTTATTTTAATAATAGGCTAACAAGATGACCTCACTCCACCTGATGGTAAGCGGTAGTGAGATCCGGCAGTCTCCACTGGTCCGGCGCTTGCCGCAACAATGGTCCCCCCTGGCTCCGGTTCGTACAGCGCTGATCCCGGAACGCGACCTGACCGAGAGAGGTCAGTGTCACTTGGCGGGTTTTACGCAACTGTATGGTGGTAACAGCAACCGGTCGACAAAATGTCTCCCTCCTGTGTAGCAGACGATGACGGGCGGCACCAGTTCGCTCGCGACCACGATTGATGTAACCCAGTCTGCACGTCGGGCAGTAAGTAGCTATGTATTCGCTACTTCTAATATCGCGTGTAGACCCTTAAAGACAAAAATATAGAGGAATTTCCACTTTTGGAAATGCTCCTAAAGGTTAAGAAACACTTGTACCGAACTTCCAAAGCAAACTGAACCTTACTGGTACGTACTTAAAGTCCGTATTCTGCGTGTGCTTGACCGATGTGACCATGTGTCGTCGGAACGCTTCCTCCCCGACGAACTTCACGTCACACACCTCGCAGTACGGACCCTCCTCTTTGGTTCCTTCTGCGTTCTCCTGAAATAATAAATCTTTATATATATAATTCTGCTGTACTTGTATATGTCATTCAACTTCTCCTAAACGCCTTAACGATTTAAATGATTTTTTCTGCATGCATTTAAGTGGCGCCCTGGATGAATTAGATTCACAAATCATCCCGGCAGATGGAGCTGATTGCTTGAAAAAGAGTGTCATCTCGGAAACGGCCCTAACAATTTCGCTGAAATTTGGTATGTGTTTGGTTTTTCGGGGACGAGAAATCGATCTTGCTCGGTCGAGTCTGCTGGTATATAATAAATAAATAATAAATTTGACACAACATCACATACATTGATCTGATCCCGTGGTAAGTAGCTTTAGCACTTGTGTTACAGATATCAGAATCAACAGTGGTTACACAAATATACTTAAATATATTTAATAATACACCCAGCCACAGAACAAACACCAATTGTCGTGACATAAATATATGTCCCACGTGGGAATCGAACCTACGACTCTAGACTCTAGGAACCGTAGATTGTGACCATGGGTCACTAACCACTGTTAGTCCAGTCATTTAAGCTTAAATTAGGTAAGAATCTCGGAATTCGAGATACCCAGCTGTAACTTTGTAAATACATGGATATTGACACCCTAAAAGTGGTCTCAAAACCTACATATGGTAGGGTGTACGCAACTATAAAATTTTCACGGTCAAATGTCACAAATATCAGTTTTATGAACTTTTGAGCGAAACGGGAAGTTTTATCATAAAAGTGTGTAGGAGAAAATTACTTATCATCTAATTATCTATAAAAAATGTCTGTACGTTTTATTCCTAAGATTCACCATTTCAGAGATACAGCGAAACAAATAGTTGAAAAAGTTGTATTTTCAAAAGCTTCCAGGTCCACGTGCAATTGTGCTAGACAGTTAAAATTTTCACCACTGATGTATTTTAGTAGCCTCTATAACATCTACTATTAGAAAAAGCTTAAAACCAATGTTTAAGTGGGTTCTAATACAAAAACTATGGTTTTTTTTTCTCACACTTGGCCGGTTTTTAACGTGGTTACCCCAGTAAACCTATTCCAGGCGACACCTTTTATAAGTGAAGAACACGTTGTTTATATGAAAGCCTAGTTAAATAATTGTTTTGTGTTGTTTTCAGTATTCAGAAGATTTAAGAATTCTGCGTTTCATTAAATCAAATTTGGTTAATGGATAATAATAAATGGATCTTCACGTTCATAATAGAGTTAGATGGACAGTTAACATTTTAAAAATGTTTTTTTGCAGTTATACTTCAAACAGAAATTCTAATAATTGTTATTTCGTACTTTTTGACCCATAATAAGCAGTTTGAATGTACTGAAAAACAACATAAAACAATTATTTAACTAGGCTTTCATATAAACAACGTGTTCTTCACTTATAAAAGGTGTCGCCTGGAATAGGTTTACTGGGGTAACCACGTTAAAAACCGGCCAAGTGTGAGAAAAAAAAACCATAGTTTTTGTATTAGAACCCACTTAAACATTGGTTTTAAGCTTTTTCTAGTATAAGATGTTATAGAGGCTACTAAAATACATCAGTGGTGAAAATTTTAACTGTCTAGCACAATTGCACGTGGACCTGGAAGCTTTTGAAAATACAACTTTTTCAACTATTTGCATCGCTGTATCTCTGAAATGGTGAATCTGAGGAATAAAACGTAAAGACAATTTTTATAGAGAAATAGAAGATAAGTAATTTTCTCCTACACACTTTTATGATAAAACTTCCCGTTTCGCTCAAAAGTTCATAAAACTGATATTTGTGACATTTGACCTTGAAAATTTAATAGTTGCGTACACCCTACAATATGTAGGTTTTGAGACAACTTTTAGGACGTCAATATACAAGTATTTACAAAGTTACAGCTGGGTATCTCGAATTCCGAGATTTTTCCCTAATTTGACTGGACTATGTTCCACAGAGCCAGCCAAGATATTTAAATATTAATTAATTAATTTCGCGGATTTTCTTTGGATAAGACTTGCGCTACGATTATTCGACGCTTTAATGAAGAAGGAAAACATAATGAGGAAACCTGCACACCTACGAAGATATTCTTAGGTTGTGTAGTCAACTGATTAAATAACAAAATAAATTAATAAATCAAGAAGTGATAATTAATAACTATTTAATCAAATATTAAAACTTAAATGAATTGTTTGTTTTTATTTTAATCGGATGCTCATAGCAACTGTTGAGTTACACCATTACGCGATACAATTCGTATAATTAATTTAGTGTTGCAACTATACTCAGTGCAAACACTCCTGGCAGCAAACGGTGTCAAACATTCGGTGCCATTCATTAACGAGTCTTTGACACGAGACTATAACTGTTATGATCCTTTAAACTCAGTGTCAATTTTAAATAACTTCACTATCATTATTCAGGTCATTCTATATCTATATTATCTATATAATTATTATACTAAACATCCAATCGCGTATTTCTTTTTTCGACAAAAAAACAAGATTGGAAGTTTTGTATGTCTAAAATTGTTCTTTCGACAATTATTATTAACCTTGTTTTTGAAAGTTAATTCGATTTAAATTTGTCACAAATCGTGAATCGTTGCCGGTGAATATCGATTTCTAAGGGTACTTCCCTAGTATTGAACTATTGACATCTGTCAAAAAGGACTTCATAATTGGAATAGAGTATAGTGACTGGCTAGGTGGAACAGTGGTTAGTGACCCAGGTTCACTACCTACGGTTCTAAGAGTCGTGGGTTCGATTCCTACTCGGGGCATATATTTGTGTGACAAACATCGGTGTTTGTTCCGTGTCTGGGTGTGTTATTAAATATATTTAAGTATATTTGTGTATCCACTGTTGATTCCGATACCCGTAACACAAGTGCTTAAGCTACTTACTACGGGATCAGATCAATGTATGTGATTGATGTTATGCAATATTTGAATGAATGAAAGAATGAATTCTATTCTACCCACCGCTTGCTGTTTGTGCATCATCGTCTTATGCATGGTGAGGCCCAGTTGGCTCACGAACGAGTATCCGCAGACGCCGCAGATGAACTCCGAAGGGTGCTTGATGCGTACATGGCTGAGGTAGGATGTCCATTTACTGAAATATATAGAACACTATTAGAAAATTGAAAGTGTCCGGGATATTTATCATGTTGTTTTGTTTTTCTTCCGATATTTCGGCACTGTTGCAAGCGCCAGTTCACCCGTGATCATGGCGTGGTGGCATGGTGTGTAAACATGACAATTTAAAATTATTTATATAGAACACATATTTCTGCTTTTCACAAAACATGGTCATTTTAGTCAAGAGAAAATGTTTGGTCAGAGGTAAAAGATCGTTATGAACTAGAAGATATATTTAAAACGTTTTAGGAACGTTCTATTAAAGATACTTACGTGGAAACTTCATCACAGTACTGGCATTTGTAGGTGACGCCTTTGTGCCATCTTTGGTGCTGTTTCGCTTGAGTGCTGGAAATTGAATCATATCTATTATTCAAAACAGTTTATTCTCAGGAATACTGGTTCTATATATATATGTTACGGCTAATACCCGAAGTGCGGCTTGGATGTTTTTGTAATATCTAAAAAAGCTCTGCCGAAAGCATGCCGGCTATAACTAAGTATGTAAGATAAGGCGTCCGACCGATTTCAGCCATGGCAGCCGATCTCAATTAAGATCAGCCAAGTGCGTAGGTCATATTATAGTGCACAAGTGTGCGCGCAAACACAAGTGCACTCTCTTTTCCCCTACTCTCATAATTTGGTAAGTCGGCAATCCGACATGACCGATGAGAGATCGGGCGCAGGACCACCGGCTTAACGTGCTTTCCGAGGCACGGGCGTTCAACCGCCAACTTCCTAACTCCGGGCTAAGTAATTTCATTACAGAAAAACTCACACAAATTTTCACCGACCGCAGACTCGAACCGGGGACCTCTCAGTCCTTACGCAGCGCTTGCTGCCAATAGACCAACGAGGCAGTTACAACTATGTACAGACGCTATGAGTCACACTCGCTAGTAGACCTGCAGTAGATCAGCAGCACTTGGTGCTCACAACCTGCAGAGGCGCGTGTCTCGCTACGCCCTTTACCCCGCGCTGCTGCTGCAGATGCTGTGAGTCCTGAGTGTGACGCGGGGAAGGACGGAAGGCTTGGCGGGACTCGCATCTAAGTTTTATCCAACAGGGATTCTCTGAACCTAGTATTAGCCGACATGGAATGGCTGGACCTAGTTGTAGCCGGCATGATGAAGGCTAGACCTAGTTTTAGCCGAAAACAATCGGCTACACTTAGGTTTAGCCAAGAGTAAGTGGCTACACCTAGTTCTAGCCGGCTAAACCTAGGTGTAGCCGCACTTCGGGTATTAGCCGTAACATATATATATCTGGGACGGGGGCGCATTTCTTCACATAATTTTTTAAGTCATAACATTGGAAGTCCGAAAATGTTTCTCATAAAATTTTAAATCATAATCATCATTCTTCATAAAAATTGTTATTCCTACATATTGCAAATCATAATCATTGAAAGTCATAATATCACTAATCATAATCATTGAAATTCATAATATCACTAATCATAACCATTGAAATTCATAATTTCACTAATCATACTCTTCGTTTTTCCTAATATTTGTTTTCGGTCGGGGTGTCGCAAAGGGGGCGCGCCGAATTTTCGACTCGTTTTTTATGGACTGGACTTCGATCGATTGAAAATTCGATCGATTTTTATACGGGTCAGCGACTTCAAAATTTCTTGTACAAAAATATAGTATCATGGAGCTGATCTGGTGAGGATTTGGAGGATGCCCATAGGAACTCGGATACCTGTGGTCGAATTGAGCTGAAATTTGGTATGTCTTAGTGACTTCGGTAACATTACAAAAATATGGTAACATGGAGCTGATCTGGTGAGGATTTGGAGGATGCCCATAGGAACTCGGATACCTGTGGTCGAATTGAGCTGAAATTTGGTATGTTTTAGTGACTTCAGTAACATTACAAAAATATGGTATCATGGAGCTGATCTGGTGAGGATTTGGAGGATGCCCATAGGAACTCCGATACCTGTAGTCCAATTGTGCTCAAATTTGGTATGTCTTAGTGACTCCGGTAACAATAGAGAAATATGGTATCATGGAGCTGATCTGGTGAGGATTTGGAGGATGCCCATAGGAAACCCGATACCTATGATCCAATTGAGCTGGAATCGGAGTTCCTATGGGCATCCTCCATATCCTCACCAGATCAGCTCCATTAAATAGTACTTGGTACAAATAAAATAGTTGTATTGAAATGGTCCAAAATTTTGCTACAAAATTAACGTAACAGAAACGAATTGCTGCAAAACCGACTCCACGTAGTCTTGTCTGCCCTACCCCTAGAGTGTTATTCCAAAACCGGAGGCGCGGAGGAGGGCAGCCCTCGCTCGCTGTAACGAGGCTCAGGCGCCCGGGCGAGCTGGAGCGGCTGAGGCTGGTCGCCGAGGCGCCGAAAGCGCCGATGGCGATCCAAAAGCCGAAGCTGCGGAAGCGAGCATGGGGCCAGAGCCTCGTTACGCAAGGGCGGAAGGGTTGCACTTCCCGCAGCGCCGGAGACGAGGAGATACTAATGCATGAAAGCATAATGATTATTTACTTGATTAACTGATATTGTATGGATTGGATTCTACACTAAGTAATCATTATATATGTATTAAGTTTTACCTAGACCTACCACTTACTAATAAATTTAAATTATTTTTATTAATTGCGATTATGGGAATTGACAGTTTGTGTTCATGTTCTTAGTAACATCATTATTCATTAAAGTAATTGATCATTAAATATTATGAAGAAAAAAATTCAGAAAAAAAATCGTATGTAAAATTATTCTTGGTAGAAACAATATGAATAAAGAAATTATGATCATTAACTGTTATGAGCTCCGTTGTTAGGAATAAAAAAAATTATGAATAAAAAAAGTATGAACAAAAAAAGTATGACAAATAAAATTAGGACAAACGAAATTAGGAGAAACAAAATTAGGACAAACAAAATTATGAAGAGTGATTATTATGAACACAAATCGTTATGAAGACAAAGAATATGACTTAAAATTTTATGAGAGTCAATATGGACCCATCTGGGACATTTCCACACACGGTCATCTGACCCCAAACTAAGCAGAGCTTGTACTATGGGCGTCAGAGACTGATATACATACATATATATTTATAAATACATACTTAAATACATAATTACACCCAGACACGGAACAAACACCGATGTTCATCACACAAATATTTGTCCCGAGTGGGAATCGAACCCACGACTCTCGGAACCGCCAGCCAGGGTCACTAACCACTGTTCCACCGAGCCAGTCAGGTTCGAATTAAACAAATCTTGTGTTGGATAGACCATTTATCGAGGAAGGCTTTAGGCTATATAACATCACGCTGAGACCACAAGGAGCAAAGAAACAATGGAAAATGCGGTAAAAAAGAGGGCGAAAAGTCTCTGGGACAGCTAGTTATAAATACACCGGTTCATACAATAGCATTCTCGAGCCTCATGTATCCATCCCCTCCGATCCACTCCCCTGTAAGACCGGTGATGACGGCAAGGCTACTCGAAGCCACCATCGTAGTCAATTTTTGTTTCATTTACTTTATACCGCTGCAATCAATCAAATCAGTAAGGAAAACAACACTACTCACGTAGTCTTGGAGACGTAGGGGCAGGACTTGCAGGCGTATTTCTTCTCGTGGTTAGAACTATGCTTCTGAAGGTTTCGCTTGGTCTTGAACCGGAACTTGCACACGGGACACTCCACATCACCTGGACTCTGAGATATACATAAATCAATTAATATTACCCGCCACGTACCACTGTGTTTTTCAAATTTGAAATTTATATGTAGATACGATTATTCGACGCTTTAACGGTGAAGGAAAATCATCGTGAGGAAACCTGCACACCTACGAAGAAATTCTCTGGTTGTGTTGTCAACCAACCCGCACTTGGCGAGCGTGGTTGACTATGGCCTTATCGCCCTAGTTTAGGGTAGGCCCGTGCCCCAGCAGTGGGGTCGTATATGGGCTGATGATGATGATGATGATGATATACATATTTTCTCACCGGGCGATGCTTGCTGACGTGGTGGGCCCAGGCATCAGTGTCGATGAAGCCTTTGTAGCAAAGGTTACACTTGTACGGCGCGTTCTGATAGTTGGACGAGTGCTGGCGCTTCGTTATCTCTGCTATTTGCTCTTCTTTCTGCAATATTTATAACAATACTTCATATTCATATATCACATGCATATATATCAGTTCGCTCGCGACCATGATTGGTGTTAAATTGTTAGTCAGAATTACAATAATACTTTCTCTACATATAGGACCCATCACCCACACAAACACAGATTAGCCCGAAAGGTGGCACTAAAAAGCTGTGTATGTAAAGAAAATATGTTTTTTGGATAGCTGACGTCTAGATGTATCCGATAACACCCCTCCGCGATTTTTTTAGTTTTCGAGCTATGATTTTTTAAAGTTAAAAATTTAAGCATTTACGACTTGACTCACTTAAATATATTTTTTTAGAAAAGTGTGCGTCACAATTACTTTTACTTCACCCATAAAATTCCTAGCTTCGTCCTTTTAATGAAAGGTACAAAAATATTTACCGATAGTTGAAAATTTAGGTGTAAGCGATTAGTTTAATTTTTAACTTCAAATGAACGTAGCAAAATGATTCTAGATGGCGTTGTTCAAACATTAAAATATTGGAGGGGGTCAATCTACCTGCAGGGGCTACAGTAACACCTTTTCTCTATTGAGCCTGTCGATTACCCTGAAGGCTTGCTTAGATGCCGTTTCACGCCCCGCCTGAGGAGCCCGGGATTATATGAGGGGGTGTAAGGTGCAGGCCGACTAAAGCCTTATCGCCCTAACTTAGGGTAGGCCTGTGCTCCAACAGTGGAGACGTATATGGGCTGACGATGTAAGGTGCAGAACTCACCGTGAGCTTGACTATGGTGACGTACTCCTCCAGATGGATATCTTCGTCGTCATCGACTCCGCCCGTATTCGCGGTCTTGCGCGGGCGACCTCGCTTCTTCGTCTTTGTGCCAACGGATTTTGTGTCTGATGGGACTTCCACCTGAAAACGAAGATGGTTATAAGTTAATATATGCATACAAACAAACTTTGTTCCCAAACGAGTAGGCCGAGATCACTCCCTGCCATGTGCTACGGTCTTGGCACACCACTTTCGCTTCGAAATTTGAAAACTATATATTTTGGGTCTACACGCGATAAAAAATAGCAGCATATATAGCTACTTACTGCCCGACGTTTCGGCTGGATTGCACCAGTCATGGTCGCGAGCGAACTGGCTCCGATCGTTTTCGTCTGCCATAACGGGAGCGTATTTCTCGATCCAACTCTACATCAGCCTAAATTACATTTGTCGCACACACCACACTCACAATATCAGTAGGAGTAAGTAGTAGTATGTATTTGCTACTTTTTTAATCATGTGCAGATAGTTTTTAATGTAATAGCACACAAAGTTCTAAAGTTGTATTTGACCTATTTGGTCAAAGTAATAGTAATAAAATTATTATCAGTTAATTTTTAAGCTTTTAAGCCTTTAAACTTGCATGGTTTTAAACCAACTCTCCTGACTAGCTATGATGATGGCTAGGAGTAACACCTCAAGCGGAGAACCCAAATGCTCGTCCGAATTCGATTTTATATGGCTCAGTATATATAATGGTTTTTGTGGGTTCTTACACAAAAAGAGAAAAGGCTTCAAAGTGCACTTATTCAAATTCAGTAAATGTTTATCATCTTTAACTCACCTCTTCAGATTTGCCGTCATTTACCATAACTTCACTGGATTCATCTACCGGTTTTGATTTCTTCCCTCTCTTCTTAACATACTTTTTTTTCACATCTACTACTACTTCTACCACTTCTACTTTAGCACTCTTATGAACAGATAATGGTTCATCATCCTCACTATAGAAATGTTCAGATGATGGTAAATACAAAGGTGAAAGCGCAACTTCTTCTGTTTTGAAAAAGTCTCCAGAGACAGCCACTTTTTCGTCTTGGTCCTCTTCTGCATTACTCGGCTCATTTTTTATATCCCATATAACTTTGTCTTCATACACCACCGATGAGGTATAATGATTTGTAGAAAAACTCATGTTTGAACATAAATTATATTGCAGCCTATCAACTGAGGATATGCTGTCCTCTGATATCTGAAAAAGGAGAGCTTGAGCATAAGCATTACTTTTGGAAGTAAATTACTTTCAACAAACTAGTAAATAATATTTCATCATTAGTCTTAAAAAATTGTCTATAGATTTTTTAACTTAAGACTTTTGAAATATTATTTTATTGATATTTAAAATAATTGTAAATATGTACATTTAATTAAATATTGTAGTTCATAGGTAAGATTGTTAGTTCAATTAGGTATTATCATAACAGGTATTTTCAAGTCAATCACATACTTTTCCAGTGGTTCTAATAAGATCGTAGAGAGCAGCTTGGCCCTGGAGACTCTTCTGCCAAAACAAAAATGATTTCTTGATGTAAGCTGCACACTCATAGCATGCATATGGCGGGAGGTCCAAATGGCTGGGAGGCTGGAACATTTTAACATACTTTTAGTCTTTTAATATTACTAGCTGTGTCAGCAGAATTTTTGAATTTGAAGCTAAAGTACCCGAGATTCCTGACATTCAAACAAAAAAATTTCTTCAGCTTTATAATATTAGTATAGATATTTTGAGCATTATGTGAGTTTATTTGTATGTGGATAAATAAAACTATTAGGTATACAATTTTTTTTAGATAGACTAAACTATGAATCTATTTTAAAGTACAAATAAAGGAAATAATTGAATTACACCAGAAATTATGTATGATAGAAATCATGTGACTTTGTGATACTTTTTATTAAACATGAACAGATATCAAAAATTATTTTACATTCGAACTTACACTCATCCCAGAAATCGATTCAAAATACTTCTCCATTGGATAACACCTCAAATCATTCATTTTTACATTTGTAATAAGGCATATTCTGCACGCCTTTATTTGATCCATTTTAGAACTTTTTAAAATATTTCACTCATGAAATTATTTAAAGCTTGTTCATAGTTTCGCGCGACAAGATAGAGCTACAAAATAATAGAACTTCTATTTGTTGTTCAACATTTTAGCGGCGCTATCACTATAGATGCCAGGGTAACGATTCGCCGATTTATTATGAGCATATAAAATATGAACATTATAATCACATATCCATTCAATAAACAATATAGTATAAGTTTTGTTTCAGAAAAAAGTAAACAATCAAAGAATGTCTAATTTTACACAAGACGCCACAATAAGTCAGTCAGTCTGCCTGCCATGTCGAGAGGCTTGATTAAAACCAGTTCCACTTGATGGTGGCAGTGACATTTGTTGCTTTCTCACTCGCATAACAAATATTAGACAGAGATAAAACTTCTTAAAGCCTCAGACATTTCCAGTGGAACATACAAAAACATAACCATTATTATGACATTGACAGATAATAGATTGACAGTAGAGTTGCTCACATATCGGTAGTAGCCCTATCGATGGTTGACCTTGAAACCTGCTCGATATCGATAAAAATTAACAATGCAATGCAATATTTTCAAGCGTATGAAAACCATCGAACTATTTTGCTCTACCTGATTCATTCTGAGACCTGAATGAAAAAAAGAAAGAATATTTATTTGCAACGATGTGGTAACAAATTGGTCTTAAAATAAATTTAGAGATCACACATTTTTTACCTATAACTGGTATGCAAATATTAGACTTCAATCTAGGTTAATCTATTAAAGCTTCTATAAGTTCTATACATTTAAATATAATATTATATTCATTACTTATTTGTAATACCTACTCCCAATCCATGAATTCCTTCACAGAGTAGAAACAGTTTTACATTAGCCATGCCTGGAGGTCTTTTTTAAACTGTTTCTTAGGAAGAACTTTAATATGGACAGGAAGTTTATTATAGTCTTTTTCAGCTAAGATCTTACGATTGACAAACGAAAAAAATGTTAGTGCACACTTATTTAATTTTATTGCGGCTTCATTAGGAAAAATATTAAATTAATAATTTTAAACTTTTAAAAGGGAAACAGTATCGTTTAGTTTAATTTAAAGTAATAGATTTTTTAAAAAAATACCTATGCAGTTCGTATAACGTAGAATGGAACTTAGTGAGAGTTACTACGTTCCATTCTACGTATACGAACTGCATAGGTATTTTTTTTAAATGTCCTATTACATTAAATTAAACTAAACGATACTGTTTGTCATTTAAAAGTATAAAAATATTTATTTTAATATTTTTCCTAATGACTGACGCCTCAATAAAATGAAAAAAGTGTGCAATAAAATTATTTTCGTTTGTCAATCGTAAGATGCGTGATTCAGAACACAATGAAGTGTCACAGGGATCATCTTAGCTGAAAAAAGAGTATAAACTTCTGCACTGCGTGCTCTCCCTAATTAGGCATCTGCGGAAGACCAGCGTCGCGATGTCTTCCCGACTCCGCGACACATGCTGAGCAAAGCCTTTTTAGTTACCAGCTCATCAATGTTCCTTCTTTATTTTTTTAAAATAATTGTTTATGCTATTAGTGTTGGACAACCTAACTAAATAAAATATTTTTCTTTCTTTCAAATAATTTGGATGTGATTTATTTAACATGCAGGCTTCTAGAGTGTACCTACATGCAAGGAAGAGGTTGTGGATCTGGCTGTGGATCCCCGGTTTGCGGCAGTTTCATGATTCATAGACGGTCATTTAGATTATAAAATACAAATTAAAATGAAAAAAAAAAAGAACACAATTATTGTCCTTAGACGGAGCACCAAATCCAGCTACTTATTCTTCTGGCTCATGTTCTGAACCTTTGTATTCCGTTCATGCTTTTATATTGACGATAGAGCCCCATACTACCAATACTATTACCCTGTATAGCGCTATCAATACTATTATCAAAAGGCAATCGATATTATTGATTTGACAACAACGAGCGATAGTTTAGCGAAAGTCAACCCATAAACAACACTATATAATTGACAGATGGTAATTTAAAAAAAGACATAAATAAATAAAATAATGCGGGGATTGCGGAGAAACTCGGCGGGTTACATACTATATAAGTCTGCAGCTGTATTATTTCAGAAACAAGATTGGATTCTCATTGATTTCATACCATTAAAAGAAAGAAAGAAAAAAATAATATTTATTTGCAACGATTTGGTAACAAATGCAAATTTGTCTTAAAGTAGATTTAGAGATCACACATATTAAAAAAGTTCACTTTTCCCCATTGATGGGAGTGCCGTATGGGGATTAGAGGAATAACCCCTACTCTTCGAATAATATTTCTGAAATAACCCGTCAGCGCATAGTTAAAAGGTAGGTAGAACTGCCTCGTTGGTCTATTGCTAGGTAAGCGCTGCGTAAGGACCGAGAGGTCCCCGGTTCGATTCCGGGGTCGGGCAAAATTTGTGTGAGTTTTTCTGTGATGAAATTACTCAGCCCGGAGTTAGGAAGCTGGCGGTTGAACGCCCGTACCTCGGAAAGCACGTTAAGCCGGTGGTCCTGCGCCCGATCTCTCATCGGTCATGTTGGATTGCCATCTCACCGAGTTATGAGAGTAAGGGAATAGAGAGTGCACTTGTGTTTGCGCGCACACTTGTGCACTATGATATGTCCTGCGCACTTGCCTGATCTCAATTGAGATCGGCCGCCATGGCTGAAATCGGTCGGACGCCTTATTTATTATTTATTTAAAAGGTAGGTAGGTACATTACATAATGGTAATGCACATGAAAGTTATTAACATCTATATTTAAGTTAGAACAATAAAAAAAATTAGGCTATCCTAACGCTATTAGCGATCTCTTCCAAATAACTCACAGGTATAGGAAAATAAGTATTTTTCCTAACTGACTTACGATGATAGCTTGGAGTAGCCTTGTCATCATCACCGGACTTGCGGGGGAGGGGTAGGCTCTCACCCCTAAGGAAGCGGATGGCTCTCACCCCTAAATAAAATAAATAAGTATTATCTAAAGGAATGGGTAGGGCGGCCAACAAATTGTAGGTTTGTAGTGGATGAATTTTAGGGATTTTATCCCCTTACGTGAGAAAGATATTCTCACGAAAATCTGAACCATAATTACTTAACATAAGGTCCAACATTTCTACGACCTGTGCTTGTTATAGGGTTATCTACCTAAGTATTAAGTAATATTATTCATACACAGCACACCCAAATTTATATTACAGCGTTTTCTCTCTGTAAAATCATCATCATCTTTGCGTTTTCCCGGTTGCATCCGGGAACCGCCCGCCCGCCCGGGGTCCGCTTTCCTACTCCTAACTCTCCACTTCGCACGGTCTTCGGCATCCTTTATGGAGAGTTTGTTAGCACGCATGTCATCCACTACGACGTCAAGCCAGGCCTTCTTGGGCCTTCCCCTTCTGCCGGGACCCGGCGGTAGCGACATGGCTAGACACTTGTTCCCTACGTAGTTTGCCGGTTTCCGTAAAACATGACCGTACCAACGTAGGCGGCACTCTTGCAGTTTATCAGCGATGTCTCGGACATGAAGGCTGCCGCGAATACGGGAGTTCTTTACGCGATCTGCTCGCGTAACTCCCGACATCCAGCGCAGCATCTTCATCTCCGTGACCCGCAGTTCCTGCTTGTGCCGCTCAAGTAATGGCCATGCTTCACTGCCATATAAGAGAACAGGCCTAATGATGGATTTATAGACCTGTCCCTTCAGCTTAACCGGCATTTTAGGGTCGCAAGTGACGCCGCTCACCTCCCGCCATTTATCCCACGCAGCAGCAATGCGTGCCTTGACGTCGGAGTCGATGTCGCCGTTCGCGTGGAGTACAGATCCCAGATACTTGAACCGGTCCGTGCGCTCGACCGTGTCTTCGCCTATGCGGACGGACATGGGATCTGTAGTGTTGCAGGCCAAGTACTCTGTCTTCGCCACGTTGAGTTTCAGACCCCCGTTCTCAAGCGATTCCTTCCATGTGTTAACACGTCTCACCAGCCGTCCCCTGTCCGAGTCCACCAGCGCGATATTGTCAGCATACATAAGTAGCCATGGTGGCTGCTCATGGTGGTCTCTGATGCTGTCTGACAATACGTCTAATATCAAGCTGAAGAGGAACGGACTCAGGACGGAGCCTTGGTGTACTCCGACGGTAATACGGAAGGGCAATGTGTCGCCAACAGCGGTCCTAACTATAGAATCGGAATCACAGTACATGTCTCTAATGATATCAACATACGTTTCTGGCACTCCCTTGGACCTCAGGGCCCACCAAATCATCGCACGCGGAACACAGTCGAAGGCCTTCTCCATGTCCAGAAATAGGAAGTGGAGAGGCGTGTTCTTCGTCCTGTATTTCTCCATGATGATTCTTAGGGCAAAACGGGGTCCATAGTCCCATGACCGGGGCGGAAACCATATTGACATCCAGAGACAGTGCACTCCTGACGGATTCGAGAGTCTACTATCCGCTCGAATAGTTTCATGGTGTGGGACATGACCTTTATACCGCGATAACTACCGCACTCTTGCACTGATCCCTTGCCCTTGAAGACCGGGGTGATAACACTCAGTCTCCATTGGCGAGGAATCCCGCCGGTGCTGAGTATGCGGTTGTAAAGGTCAGTTAGGATGCCCACACCACGACCACCCATTGCCTTCCAGGCTTCGATGGGGACTCCATCGGCTCCGACAGCTTTCCGATTCTTCATGCGGCGAAGAGCATTCTCTACTTCTTCAGGCGTCAGGCACAAGTCCAAGATTCGGAGGGAGGTCCGGTGGCTGCACTTCTCTATGCTGTTTATTTAACAGCTCGTGGAAGTAAGAGCGCCATCTCTCCTTCACCGCGAGGTCCTCGCATAGTAGGTCACCGTGAGGGTCTTTAACACAGCGGCACTTGGAGATATCCTGTGCCGCTTTGACCCTATAACGTGCCAATCTATAGATAAGCTTCTGCCCCTCAGACGATTCCAGCCTATCGTAGAGCGGCTGTAGGTGGGCTCGCCTGGCTCTGGCAACAGCTTTCTTTGTTGCACGTTTTGCGGACCTGTATGCGTCTCGATCTTCAGGAGAGTTGGACGCTTGCCACTTTTTAAAGAGGGCTTTCTTCACCCTAGTCTCCCTCTGGACTGCGTCGTTCCACCACCAAGTCTCCTTGTCAAATTTGCGTCCACCCTTAGACGTGCCAAGCACTGACTTCGCCGCTTCGGTTATGGCTGCCTGAATCCTGTCCCAGTGGTTCTGAACTGGTTCGCTCTCAGCCTTAGCGCACTTGTCGCCGATAGCTGAGACGAACACCTGGGATTTGTCTTCGTCAAGCCGCCACCACCTTATTTGACGCCGACAGCGCTCAAAGCTCTTGGCTTTGGGCTTCACGCAGAGATCCATGACAAGTAGACGGTGTTGTGCAGTGAGACTCTCTCCGGGTATGACCTTGCAGTTGACTACTTTGCCGATGTGGTGCCTCCTAGTGAGTAGGAAGTCGATCTGGGTAGCGTGCCGCCCACTCCTGTAGGTGATTAAATGTTCAGGCCTCTTCTGGAAAAACGTGTTCACAATAGCCAGGTCGGCAGCCGAACACAACTGGAGGATGTTCTCCCCTTCAGTGTTGCGTCTGCCGAAACCATAGCCACCATGTACACGCTCGAACTCCTCAGGCTCCTCACCCACATGACCGTTCAGATCGCCCCCCAGAACGACCTCCTGAGATGGTGGGATTCCCCGCAGCACCTCTCCAAGTCTGTTCCAGAATGAAGTCTTTTCGGTGTCGCTGCAACCAGCCTGTGGAGCGTATGCGCTTATCAAGTGGGTCGTAACCCCTTCGATCAGCACCGTTACGTCCATTAAGCGGTCGCTGTAGCGTTTCACCTCCAACACGTCGTCCTGCAACTCCCCGGACAGCACTACCGCAACCCCGTTCTCTCCACTAGGTGCTCCTGTGTAGATCAGCGTTTTCTCTCTGTAAAATACCAAGTTTATTACTATTGAAGGGCAAGAGGAGAGAGTCCGCGGTGTACCTGAATAGGAACTATGTACCTAAGTAGTGATAATTCACTTTTAGTAGGATTTTTATGCGGTTTTTTTTTAAAGAGAGGGATCAGCTGTGGATCTGCGGCCTTTTAATGAAATGGGGGAGGCCTTGGTCCAGCTGTGCGATAGCATAGGCTAAATAAAATAAAAAGGGATTCAAAAGGAAGGCGGGTCACTAGTTAGTCATAAAACAAATTAACTGTAATATTTATAAAGACACCGCTTTTTAAGGATTCTGTACTACGAAAAATGTAGCTTAAGAACCACCGACCACGACAGTTGAAAGTTTCACATTGGTATTTCTGTTCCCGCTACAACAACAACAAAAGGAAACGAACGTACGGAACTCTTATTGAGCGAGTGTGATCTCTGTGTACTTTTTTCAAAGGTAAAGGTTTCGGGGGCCGATACAACAAACCTCTTGTTATGGGCAATGAGCCTTGTCTAAAGTCGTCTTTCTGGTACATTTCTGGTAGTGGAATCATACAGACTGATATAAGCCCTACATCATCTCATCATTTTCCTGCCCTTGCCCCACGCTAAGTGGGGTCGGCGCAACATGTGTACTTCTTCCAATAGGGCCATCATTCGTATCGTCACCTCTGTGTCTACTCCTTTCACTCACATATCATCTCTCACGCATTCCATCCATGTCTTCGTCGACCTTCCTCTACTATTACGTCCATTGACGTATTGTTATGGTAGAGGTATTGTTGTCTAGGTGTCTGCCAAATTCAACCGGCAGAATCTTATGGAATATGCTCTATGAGGGAGACATGCATTCATAATGTCAGTATCGATATACCTATATAGTTATAGTTTAAACTTTAAATTAATTAAATAGAAAATAAAATTTGAATTTAATACAAAAGAAAAAGTTTTATTTGGCGCCCTTAAGAAGTTTCATATTTTACAGTCTATATTTATTTACTAGTGGCCGCCTGCGACTTCCTCCGCATTAAATAGTAAGTTTTAGCAGCATTATTTATTAAGAAGCCAATTATTAAATATACTTTGTAAAATTTGTTAGCAATTTAGTAGCGAAAGTCCCGTTGAAATTGGTCTAGCCGTTTCGGAGATTAGCGAGGACAAACAGACAGACAGACAAAAAAAGTCAAATTTTATTTTTGTTATTGGTAGGTACTTATTCGATATAGTAAGATTCATATCCATTTAGTAAAAAGTCGTTATTTTTATATTACAAACAGACACTCCAAATTTTATTTTTAGTTGTATAGATCTTGACTTGACCCTTTGCATAATGCCGCTGTCTCTTGAGCTAAGAGGAGTCGTGGGTTCGATTCCCACCCAGGGAAAAAATTGTCTGATAACTGATGAAGATCGGTGTTTGTTCTGTGTCTGGGTGAGTTATTACATAATTAAGTATGTATCTTTTTGTTATTACAGGTATTTAAAATTTTATTTCATAATATAATTTTAAATTTCAATTGAGCTGGGCTAGTAGTTCCAAAGACTTCAATACATTGGATTATCTACCCGCATGATGTGTAAAGTAGGTAATAAAAAGAGATTAACGATTTCGTAATTTCCGACAACGCCCCTGTGCCCGGGCGCGCGGCGCATAGCGCGGGAAACCGAGAAGCGCGGGTTCGATGCCCACGCGGGCCACGTTGCTGATTCAATAAAAATACTCAATTTTAAATTATAATACGTACTTTTCATAGACATAATAATGAGGATATCAACAAACGGGAAGCGGCATTTTTACTTGTTTTTTTTCCAAAAATATTTTATAGGTAAAATTAAGTCAAAATTATTTTTGATGTATTGAAATGATAAGTAGGTTACCTATATTATTGTGTGTTTCTCTCAAATCACATGACATAGTTAGGTACTTATGCCTTTATCAGTTAGGTAAATCTATAATCTACTTAGGTACCTACTTTACTAGATAAATTTGTTGGATTATTATGTTTTCATACGCACTGCTGCTGCCATATCCAAAACTTGTAAGATGTGCAGATAACAAGTATTATCCCATTCAGCATCTACATCAGCCTAATTCTAATCAAGTCGCCGGTTTGGGCTAAGTAGGTTACTGCCAAAAAGCTAAATCAACCAAAAACCGCTAGATTTGTACCAAACTACTCCGCCACAAAGTAGGTTAGAGTTGCTTACGTAAGCTGTAATTGCATTATATACCTACCTACGTTCTCTTTACGTTCATAGTAAAATACCTAAACATTTGACATCTACTTTTTAGTTATTGCTCTCTCACTCACTCACGCAGGGGATTATTGTTCATGGAATGCGCGCGTCGGCTAGTCTCGGTCCGCACGATCATAAGGCGCATAATGATAACCGAACGTAAGTGGACTACCGTATGCAACAGACACAAAGTTCATAATCGAATAACAAGGTCAGACGATTCGCCTTACAACTTCGAACACTCCGTTATGAGACTAGTCATAGTGACTACTTTGTAAAAGTACATTCATAAATTATTATTAAGTTATCAGTGCATTCGTTTTGAATCCATTTTTCTCTGATATTATAGAATTATTTTGGCTTGGTTATTTTATAGAAGTTCTAAGTAGTGCGTCTCTGAAGTTTCGGGCTATTTTTAGACCTAAAACTATAACTAAATGAAAAGTCCTTGAGAAGTAGTCTCATGGGGAGTGCGTCGACGTCACAGTCGGAACTTTTTGTAGGTATGTTTAGTTCCAAGCCAGCGCCTGATTGGCCAACAAAGCCTTGTTGGCGGCCATTTTGTCGAGCTGAGTCACCAAAAGGTGAAAAATGTACATGAATTGATGCGCACTCCCCACGAGACTACATTACGGTATTGGGCATTTCCCTGAACAGAACACAAAATTTGGGTTTCATGTTCCCTACCTACCACAGCGTGGTAAAATCGGAAATATTTTTTCCAAGTTACTGATAAACATCAAATAACAAAAAAATATTAAAATAATAACAATATCGCACATAGAAACATTTGTGCAGAAGTTTGTGACGGCTATTGAATAAACGCGGGTTTTCCAGAAGCAAGGCATCATCGACCCTCGTCACATGGACTCGGTCGGCGCCCGGTGCAGGAGTTTAGTGCATTGAGTTTACTCCAAAACATCAAAACTCCTGATAACTGTCAGTGTAGTGAAGTGATAAGTTTATGTCACGCGCGGAGTGCGGTATTGTTTACGTGCAAGATCATGACTGAAAAGTGTTAATGGGGCAGTGCAGAATGTAGCCCTGCGTCGGAATGCACCGTGTTCCGCCTTCGTAGTGTTTTAAATTATAAAATTGGAGTCTCATAGTGCGATAAACATGACGGACGCGCCGGTCAAGGTGAAGACGGAGCGGCCCGATGAGGCCGAGATCAGGGAGTTGGCCGCCAAAATGGTGGAGGCCAACAAGGCGAAGGCGCTGGCGGCGTCGGTGGCCGCGGCCCGGCCGCCGCCCGGCTCGCTGGTAGGGGTGCCCCCGGGCCCCGGCGGGCAGATGGGCATCCTGAACTTCCTGGCGCGCAAGCCGGGCGCGCCGGCCGTGGACACGCGCCCGCCGCCCGACGCCGAGAAGAAGACGCCGGCGCCGGACGAGGCGAGCTGGAAGGGCCACTTCGGCTGGGACATGCTGGGCAAGTGCCACATCCCGTACATCTACCGGTCCGGGGAGAAGTACGTGGCCGTGCGGATGGTGGAGATCAAGCTCCTCAACAAGTACCTGAACTACCTCCACGCAGACATCTACTCGTGCACCTGCATCCGGAGCTACTACATCACAGAGATCGAGGCCCGACTGCTCAACGAGATCAACAACAGACATTGTGACGGTCAGTTTGGCCGGGAGCCATTCACTCAAAAAGACTTAGTAGTGCGGTTATCAGACGCTTATGAGTTTTACAATTTCTTGGATGTTTGTTACAACAAGCTATTGCGGGGAACTACCAATAGCAAGGACAAGTGTGGTTTCATTCGTATCAATAAGGAATCAGTGGTGCCGTATACTGTTAGGGACGGTCAAAAGTTTGTTCCTCTATTTTATTTTGAAGGTGAAACTGACAATTTGAAATTGAAAGCGGATCAGCTGAAAGGCTGGGACCTGTCGTACCTGAAGTTCTGTTGTAAAGTGCAGGGCATTAGGAATGAGTTGTTTGCCAGTGAGACATGTTCTGTGATAAGTTTATCGGACATTAAAAGTTATTTTCCTCCCGGGACGGAGTTCGAGGAGTACTGGCCCAACAAAGTGGTTGACTCGCAGCTACTTATCTCAGCAAAGGGTAAGAATTTTATTTATATTTTTCATAGAAATATTTTAGTTCTAAGTTGCTGTCTCTACTTCTACTTCCCGTTTTACATAGGACTTATTTATGTGTGATGTGAATGGTTTTAATTTTTTTTCAGGTTTGTAATGTTGGTAATGTTTATTAATTGTTTTCAACAGGAAGAAGGAATGACATTTTCTGTAAACATGCCATCAATAAATTCATAAACAATGTAAAATACATTATGCTACATTATAAAATACTCTTATCTCCACCCTTTTATCATCATCAGCCTACCTATAATTTATTCCACTATTGGACATAGGTCTCACCAAATGCGCATTATTCCCACCAATCCTTAGTTACTTGCATTCAACTCTCACCAGCTATCCTAGTCCGATCGCCACTCCAGCTGGCCCCAACCTTTTATATGTAGATTAAATACTGCTAAAAAAATATGAACACCAACTATTCAATTTGAGAAGCATTAGCAATTAACATTAGTCATCTATTGAATCAGGTGTTATTCCTAGGAATGTACCTACCTAAACTTTTATTATTTGTTTTTTCCTGTAAGAAATTTTAATCTTTGGAAAAGATAATGTGAATTTTTCTTATTTCAGTTTTGGGTGAAATTTTATGTAGTAGAGCTATGGAGAGCATTCCTTATTGGAGTTCTCTTGAACTTAAATTTTTTAAAATAAATTTTGCTGCTTCAATATAATATGATAACTTTATAATTTTTTTTCATTATTAATGAACACCAGTATAACACATAATTTCTCAATAAAAATCTCAGGAAAATGGTTGGTCCTACACTATTAGCCTTGAGTCAAAATTAACAGTAATTTAGCACCTTATTTTAAGGCCATAAAGCACACATTCATTTGCAATTGCATAGGCACCAGTACCTTTTTGCAATGACTTTGTTTGCCTTGACCTAAAGCCATGAGATATTTTATGTACGAGCCAACTTAGAAAATATAAGTATCTATGGCTACTTATGTATTTTTTTATCTATCAATATGACAAATCACCTACCTACCCTTAAACTATTAAATCTTTTGTGTTGTAAGTACCTAAATTAAACAAGAACTTCAGATGTTCCTAAATTGGTTAAGAATAATTATGTGTTTATTAGGATAATCCAATTATTTTCCAGTAAGCTGGTAGAAGTAGGCTCCTAGGCTACCTAGGAACCTGCTTAGTAGGCCTATTCATTGTCAGCCTATAAGTCTGTCCACTGCTGGATGTAGGCCTCCCCAAGTCTTCGCCACTCCTCCCTACTCTTGGCCACTGGCATGCAGTCTATTCTAGAATGTATTTTTCCATTATGTCCAGGTATTTACCTAACATACCTGATTAGAATAAGCTGATGACAAGTTTTTAATTGAATTATTATTTACTTACAAAAAAGTCTTGCTAACTACTTGCTTAACCAAAGGACTGGATTTACTTGACATCTTTTTACTATAAAGGGCAATGGCAAACCTTGAATTTGTGATTACAATAATAAAATTCTTATGAAAGTTTGAAACTAATGATCCATAGTATGATTTATCTTAGGTAGATTAGTACTTAATTTAATCATATTTATTGGAAAATTACTTATTTGGTAGGTATAAGACTAGAAAAGTGGATAAGGAAGCAGATGCATAGGTAACAGTAAACAAAATTGTATAATTGTTCTTTTGACAGCAGGCATTGAAAGACAAACCATGGGTTAGAAGATAAATACTTTAGTACTAACTGGATTAGTATTTAACATCCTTTTTACCTGTATCTCAGTTTTAGCATCATGTCAGACAACATACAGGTCATTTTATGTGTCAGCTGTACCTTTCTATGTTCATTTCATATGATCCTGCACATAGATTATTCCAAAACATGTGATCTATCGATTTCTAGAATAGAAGTAAGCAAAGCATATATATTTATCTCAGCATAATATCTTATCAATAGCTATTTTTGATAATCTAAGCTAGTTTTGGGTTTTTTGGGGTACATCCTATCCTTCTCTCTCAGAATATTGATAATGTCTAAAAAAAAGAATGAACAAACATCATATTAATATTTATTATTAATGTAACATTCATAGATAGAACAAATGGAAAACTTTGAATTCAAGCATCCTGCATAATGTGGTCTACATAGTACATAGATACCTACTATCTACATGATTTGTCTATTCTCTCTGTTGTTATTCTTTTGTGATGCCTTTAATATTTTCCTTAGATTATAGCCCACATCCAGCTCACTCGGTCAATGGTGTATAACATGGCTAGACTGCATCTTTGTCTACTTTGAGATTGGAGAGGGTGCTTGCCCATACAGCATACCCATCAAGTTAGGTGATGATGAGGCAGCTCCAAGCCATCATCAAAGTCATTTAGGCAAAAAATAATCAACTCCTCTCCTATTCTTCCATCCCGTTAGAGTCAAATGTAGGGTCGACAAACAGAAAAGCCGGACATAAATACAGTTAGGTCGGATATCTGCGTAGAAAGGCCTGACAGACAAATTATACCTATACAAAAATCTAGCTTTTTCAATCTTTGGCGCTCGATATCAAAATGTCAAAAGCCTTACGAAAGCCACATAAGCCGGAAACCGTTTATTTTGACCGTCCACGCAATTAAAAGCCTATATCCAGATGGATAGCTAGCTAGGATTAAGGCGCATGCAGGCGCTGGTGGCTCGGACCAAGAGATTTAGTTCCTCTTTTCTGCCTCTGTCTTTAAGGCATGGAATGCCCTTCCAGCTCCCTCCTATGATCCCGGGCTCTTCAGGCGGGGCGTGATACGGCATTTAAGCACGCCTTCAGGGTGAATGCGATAGTCTCAATATGGTCAATTGTGCCTGTCGTCCTCATATGTGGATCTCACTATCGTTTACCATCAGGTGGAGTAAGGAACAATAAAACTAAGTGGCAACACTATTCGAGTGTGTGGACTAGCCATTAAGCACATCTCCCGTTCCAGGATCAGTATCCGGCGGAGGGCAGTGGACGCGGGCGCCGCCGGCGCCGCCCCCGGGTGGAGTGGTGGGCGGCGCGGGCGTGGGCCTGGGCGTGGGCGGCGCGTCCACGCGTGGGCGGCGCGCCAACGCTCAGCGCCACTCGCCCGCCTCGGCCGCCATGCAGATACCGCACTCTGCTGCGGGGCTCTCCGCGGCGGCGGTGCAGGCCCTCGCGAGCGGCTGGAGCCTCGGCCCCGGCACGCTCACGCAAGCGCAGACGCAGCATGTGCTTAGACTCGCTCAGGTATGTCTTCCATTGCAAGGGTAGCCTATTATCTTTTCGTGGGTACACAGACCCGAATGAAATATCACATACGTTTAGATTCCTATTGCTTAAGCACTTGTGAAGAAACGACTGTGGAAGACATAAATATACTAATCCACCGATACACCAATGTTCATCACCCAAATACCTATTTGTCGTCCCGAGGGGGAATTGAATAATCTAGGCGCTACATGAGACAGGCAGGGTCCAGCCAGTCAAAACAATCCATGAAGTATTACGGTTTTCAAGCAGCCTTTCATAATATAAACTTCCAACTTATGTAGAGTTGGACTTAAATCCGTTCGTAAAAGATGTCGGATGCCGACTTTAGGGGCCATCCGCTCCCCCGCAAGTCCGGTGATGATGACTAGGCTACTCCAAGCAAAATAAAAAGCCTCACCTTAAACTACTTGTCAAATTGAAAATTTGTAGGTTTATAGTTTTTGGAATTTCGAGATTCTGTGGGTGATATTTTTCGCTTAGAACATCGAATCTCGATGTGGTTCAACCCTTCAATAGGGAAGGTCACTTTGAAAACGTTACACTTCTTATAATTTACTAGTTGACACCAGACTTATTATTACTTGGGGTACAAATGGTTCTAGCCAAAGTTCTCCATGACATGTCGAAATAGCTGGCGCGGCTATTTAAGGATCGATTAGTGACGGAAACAATCACGTCACACTTATTCTTATCGGTTTGACGCACAACTGCACGTAATAATTTACTAATACATCATTATTATTGTTCATTAGAACAGTAAAACAAGTCATCTGATAAAACAAGTGGTTTGATTTAGAGAACGAGTTGAGACCAGATCAGATCAGATGACCGTAAAAGCCTCTTTGCAAATGGGATCGTTAATTTTGAAGGCTGAAACGCGGATAGGGGATTTTATTGCACGATTCAATGTCTTTTTTATTACTGTTGATGGTCTAAATGTCCTCTCTGAGCGTTACTTGGTGAGGACTGTGGGTGATGTTCTCTAAATGAAACTCAACATGACATTTGATATCTTTACGTTTTTCCGAAGCAGATTCACTATTAATATTAAGTATTTAGGTAAAAATTAAGTTCTCTTTCATGCTGTTATAATCGTTACCACTGACCCGCTCTCGCTTGCTTCGGGTGAATTCTACATGAAAGCCATCCTCGTGAATCCCTCTATCTATTAAAAACACCGCATCAAAATCCGTTGCGTAGATTTAAAGATTTAAACATACAAAGGGATGAAGGAACAGAGAAAGCGACTTTGTTTTATACTATGATTTTTAACCCTCGATTCGGAAATGTTGAGCTGACATTAGCTCTCCCTCCCTAAAACATAGTTACAAAAGATTCGCTTGGCCGATTTAGGCAGTGGTTTGAGAATAGAAGGTGAAGGACAGTAAAATGCCTAGAGGTCTTTGTCGAGCGAGAAACCTCTTTCTTTTATTAAAAAAAATAATAATAAATCACATTTCGACCAAGACTACCAGTTGGCATTGCAATGTTGATAGATAACAGTGAGGAATTGTTACAATTTTGTGTATTTGTGACAAAGTGTTGATATGAAGTTGAGGGACCGCGAAGTAATGAACATTCTATGCAGAAATGTGTTGTGAATCTCATTACCATTATTATTATTTTATTGTGTCGCTAAGGGACTACTATTTTTGAACTATAAAGAACTTAAAGTAACAATAGTTATCATTAGACATTATCCACAGACGATTTCAGATTACAAAAATATTAAACTATCCATAAAATAGAATGACTAATAATAAACGCGAAATGAATACCTACTCTAATATCTATAGTGGTATATTACGTATTTATAACATGAAAGAAAATTTATTCAAAATTGGCATATACCTCATTGTCTGGGATTCTTTATTTGTGTCATTATTGTTATAGAAATTATTAGATACATACTAGTTGAGTACATTATATAGGAAGTGCTTCTTAGTTACGATTATCCCAATGAAAGTCTACCATGTGCCATGTCAGATGTTAGTACTGTAAGGCATTGTTGTTCTTGCTATGATGTCTCCAACTAAAGTTTATCATATCAAATGACAGCCCCGGATCTAATTGGGGGCAAACCGGAGCAATTGCCCCGAGCGGCAGTTTCATCGGGTAGCCAAATCCATGAGACAAGAATTAGATCAAAGAACAAATAAAACCTCCTTTCCTACAATTTCATTGAGGCTTCTTTCTTAGACAGCACCCTCCCGTGGTTTTACTTCGGTTCGAAAAAACCAAGACTTTCAAGTTCCTCTTTTCTTCTCCGTGACCTTAAGTAATGGAACGCCCTTCCAGCTTATGGTTCCCTCCCTCATACAATCCCGGGCTCTTCAGGCGGGGCGTGAACGGCATTTTCGCAGGCGAGGTGAGGTCGACAGGCTCAGTAGGGTCTATTGTATCTGTAGACCTCATTATGTGGACCTCACGACCGCTTATCATCAGATCGAGTGAGGTCATCCTGAAAAAGAAATCGTAGGTCCGGGGCTGATTTATTTCGAAACTGACATACGATGATGGCTTAGAGTAGCCTCGCCATCATCACCGGACTCGCGGGGGAGCGGATGGCTCTCACCGGTCCGGGGCTGGCAAATGATAGACTTGTAAGGTATTGTCCAAACTAGTGGTATTGTAAAGCATTGTCCCGATAGAGGTATTGTTGTAAGGCATTGTCCCAACTAGTGGTATTGTTGGTAGGCGCAAGTGGCGGCGCAGGCGCAGGTGGCAGCGCGGTTCGCGGCCGCCGCGATGCCCCAGCAGCACCGCTCTCAACACCAGCGGACTCAACAGGTAACTAAGGACCGGGGACCGAGGGGTTAACGGGTAGACGGTTTTTCTTTTCTTTAAGCTATCTTATTTTATTTAAGAGCTTTGGTCTTGGTTGATGGAGCTATTTCATTCTTTTTTGTTAGTATCGGCGGTAATTTTTTTTTTATACAAAATAGGGATAAACTGATGTAAATGGATGAGACTTTTTTCCCTAAACCAGGCATTGCATGCTGATTTATTTCTTAGTTTGAACCTTAGTTCATTGTTTTGGATCTTTAGTGAGATCATTAAGACCCAATACGTGGTCTTTTGTAATAAAGCCTGGTTAAGGGTTAACTTAGCTTAAGGTACTTTATCTAAGTTTCTCCTAAGCTTACATAATGATTAGATAGATATATTTCTAAGGCTCGACGCTGTGTAAACATACTAGAAAGATGTTTTTGTGGCTTGCTAGAGTGTGAGCTTGCTTTTCTTATAGGTGAGAGCGTTAGAGAGCTTTAAGCTTGAAGCTTCAATTAGATAGATATGTCTATGACTTCATTCATTCATTCACTACTTGACTACTTTACTATTTGAAGCGATTAAGATACGTATTATCTCTTTATGTTTGGCCTATGATTCTTTAGCATGTTATATTATTACGTTAGGTTTGGTAAATACAACGTAATTTAGTTAAGATATGACTTCTACGCCGAATTTTTATGCCTTAGCTTTGTTGTTTTAATGTTTCGATATTATTGTTTTCAAAATTTAATTTCTATCTGTTCATATTTTTTGCTTACAACATTATTTATTCTATTTATTATGTGTACCTACAACTCTTCCCATTTATATGGTAGTTCACACTATAATTTGTGATAATAACTTGCTTATTGCGTGATAAGTTTCACACCACAGTTTTTTTGTTTACTTTGAACGATTCCTCACTTTTATTTGATTTGCATTGCGGTATGAACTGAGCTCGTAGTTACAAATGCTTTGTATAACCAACGCGATTTTAAGTGTGAATAAAGCGATGAATATTTAAGATTTTATGCCTATTTTTTGTATTAAAGTTGCTTGCCCGCTGGCATTAAATATATGGACTAGTGGCAACAAATCAATAAAAAAAATAATAAGAAGAGGCATAGAAAGTAATCCACATAAAAAATACAAGATTTTTCAAAAACTAAGATGCGACTGACTCTCAGAGATGGTATAAACGTGTACCGACATAATTTTGCTGTACACTTGGGAGAGATTTTTAAAAATACGAAAGTTTGACTTAGGTATACTTATTTATAGAACAAAGAAAACAAACATAACAGAGTTGATACGACAGACATTTGAGTTCAATTTGGGCTGTTAACTATCTCTGCAAGATAACCCGCAGGCATTAAAAATAAAAGTTGTTTAAGATCGTGGAAGATAATCAAGTCTTTAACAATACAGTTATAATGGCAGTACCGCAGTCCTATATTTTCAGTTCTGTTATAGAAATAGGTACTGTTAGGACCGTTATCGGACTTAGCGGTTGTCGCAAAGATCGCGTTGGTTCTCTGACACGTTAAGTGCCTGTTCACACTAGCGATTTTTTGGGCGATTTCACAGCGAGGCGATATCGCAGCGAGTTCGCGGCGTTCATGTGCGCGATCGCTGCGATATCGCCGCGATAAAATAATCGCCGCGAGCTCGCTGCGATATCGCGGCGGTTACGCCTCATCCAACCTACCCGCTTAGCGCATGCGCCGCATTCTACAGCGCAGGTTCGTTCTGATGGGAATGAAGAAAATTTGAGATTTGAATTCAAAATGAGCACGCGGCGAAATCTTCGAGCTTGCGGCGTTTTTTTATCCCAGTGAGCTCGCAGCGGTATCGCCTCGCCGTGAAATCGCCCAAAAATCGCGCTAATGTGAACACGCTGTAAAACATTTGTGTTTATCATTTATTTCAGTTTCCGAACAGTGCAATAACAATGGCGATGGGCCAGCAGCCGCCCCCCCCTCTAGTGAGGAGCTCGGCCAACACGTCTACTATGAAGTGAGCATATTTCATTGAATACTGTATATGTAGGCAGTTCACAATCGGCCATACTTTTGTATTCAGTTAAATACTAGCCTCTAAAGACGAGTAATTGTTAAAAGTAACCTGCAGTTTCAGTCATCACTAAAAATACAGTAGTTGATAATGGGAACAGCTTTTATTTAAACATACCCTTTTATTGATAAAATATGAGTAAAAACTAACTCATTTAACATACATAAACCCTCGGACGTAGGCGGTGTATAAAGCAGGAATTTTAAGCTGAATCCAGTTCTATCTACAATTCTACATAGTCTCTACTTCGATCTTTAAAGCGACGAAACTCTGATTCTTCTTGGCAATCTCAGTTTTATGAATAAGGGGGTTATTTTAAGTAAAAAATAACTTTTTAGAATTTAAACTAAAAATTTTTTTTATCGTTTCATCCAACATCATAATAATAGCTGTTCTCAGCGTGTCATAAACGGTTACTTCCATTCGCCATTGTCTTGACACTGTTTACGAAAATGTCCAGTTTGCAGCAATATTTACACAAAACATATAAACAATTATGTTTTGAGTATCTGTCTGTTTATACCTAAGATATTTTTCTTATATCTTTAAGTATATATTTATTGGCTATATGTATTGCAATACGGTAGTTCATATACCTGTATCTTTATATTTTGCGTATTTTTAAAGTAGACTTATACATATATAATCATAAATTCGGAAATAATCGGATGTTTTACCAACGTTAATCATTCGACATTAAAAAATCGCCTACCGCTATCATAGCTACTAGTAGCTAGTACGCTTTACAAAAAAGATTATAATCCTATGTAAAGCTTGACAGTTATATAGTAATTTTGATGACGATTGCACTAAGAAAATTTTAAAGTATGTCCGATATTATCAGGACGATAACGTCGAACGCATGCGTGTCTACTTCTTATGAACAACATAGGTATTGCATTTACATGACAGCGAGAGTACAATTAGAAACAATCACTAATTAAAATCAGTAAATGTAAAGAAACATACGCACTTTTGTTTCTGATTGTACGGTCGACATGTCCCCCAGTCTTTGAAAGGTTTTTAGTCACGCACATTGTATAAATTCGACTATTCGGTTTATTGAAATTTGCACTGTATTCGAGGTAGTAATAAAGTGCGTTTGTGTTGACACAGTTCAGTGGGACAGTTTTTTAAAGGATAAATATTTAATGAACACAAATCTATATTGTGTATGGTATAATGAGCTTACCACATTGACCTCTCCCTTCAAAGTGAATACATAATGTTAGGGTACTATCCCTTCCTGATATTGAGTACTGTATATTGTATGAGATATTTATGTTTGTCTGTTTGTTTGTAGCGTACCGGCACAGGTGACAGGAACAATGAATGGCCACTCAACCTCTCACTCCGTGGACAGCCGGAAAAGGCTTACACCGATACCAGATATTCACATTACTGGCAACCATACGCCGTATAAGGTAAGCACATTGTTTTTTATTAACTTAGTTATATTGTAATAAAAATTAACAGTATTTTTGTGAAATAAAACTAATTTTACGGATAAAACTCGCGTGTACCTATTTTTTATTCCAAACATATTATTAAGAGACCCGACGTAGCCGACGTAGACGTACCTGACGTAGGTATAGTTTCATCCTCATCATCAGCCCATATAGGTCCCCACTGCTGGGGCACGAGCCTACCCTAAACTAGGGCGGTAAGACCTTGGTCAACCACGCTGGCCAAGTGCGGGTTGGTTGTCTACACAATCTAAGAATTTCTTCGTAGGTGTGCAGGTTTCCTTACGATTTTTCCTTTTACCTCAATTAAAGCGTCAAATAATCGTATTTCAAATTTGAAAAACACAGTGGTACGTAGCGGGGTTTGGACTGGCGACCTTTCGCATCGCAAGCAACGACTTTAACCACTAGCCCATCGACGCATTTACCCAAGTACCTAGTGCCTAACGTAATCTTTGTTGTCGCAGGTGCAAAAGGCGCTAGTGGAGAACACGATGGTGCCGTGCATCAACGCCAAGCCGTACCAGTACACCGAGCTGCTGATGACCCTGCCGGACCTGGCCAGCCACTTCTTCCCGCGCGTGTCGCTTACAACATGTCGTGCCATGCTCGATGCGCTCGGCCTCACCCTCTACCGGCCCAACACGTAAGTGTATAAGAGATTAGGTGCAGGACCGAGGTGTTAACAGGGCTTTTTGAGTTCTGGTTGAGTGATTTATCTCAAATCGTGGCTTGAATCACTTGAACAGACGAACTAGCTAGTCGTTTAGATCAAATGGTTAGCTAAGAGGTTTGGAGTCAATGCCGAATCTTGATTAAACATTTTGATGAAACCATCTACCATGCATATTGTTTGGATTTTTAATAGAATTATGTGACTAATAATGATTGGCTTGTCTTCTATTCAACTATATAAAATTGAAGTGTCTGATTGTAATATTAAAATAACGTATTTTTACTAAATGTATCTGTATTGGGTAGGGTACCAATAACAAAAATACTATTTAAAAATTTTGTCTTGTCTGTTTGTTCTCGCTAATCTTCGAAATGGCTGGACCAATTTTGACGGGACTTTCATTAATAAATTGCTAATTTAACAAGGTATACTATAGGTTGTTAACAAATAATTGTTGCCAAAACTATTTCCATGCGGACGAAGTCGTGGGCGGCCGCTAGTCTGAAATATATGTACTAAGTCAATTTAATTCTCTCTTTCACAATGCACTAACGTGTACCATTCTCCCTACAGAACCCAGCTGCAAGTGCTCCGCAACTCGGGCAAGTGCAAGTCCGCCGCCGCCGGCGAGAACGGCATGGCGCTAGTGCAGATCCGCGACGTCATGCAGCACATGCCCCAGTTCAAGTACATGCTGCGCAGCGGACTCGCCGCCGACGAGCCGCACCAGCCGCCGCGGCCTGCGCACGCGCCGCCCCAGGCGCACGCCAAGCGGGCCAGGGCCAACTGAGAGTTTGTGTGGGACGGGGGCTGAGAGATTAAGAACTGAGTGCGAAATACAAACGTAGGAGTGGAATGGAAGGAGCTGAAAGAAGTAGTGGGAGGGGCCAGCCGAGACGTGCACCAATCGGAAAGCGCCACCCCAGCCACCGCTGTCTGCGCACGCGCCGCCCCTAGCGGGCTAGAGCCAACTGAGAGCTTGTGTGGGATGGGGGCTGAGGAAGGGAAGGATGAAGAACTGAGCTGACAGAAGTAGTGGGGGGAGGGGCCAGCCGACACGTGCACCAATCGGAACGCGCCGCCCCAAGCAAACGCCAAGCGCCAGAGCCAACTGAGTGGGGTTGTGTGGGACGGGGGCTAAGAGAGATACAAGAACTGAGCACTATATATACTAGTGAGGGGAGATGCCAGCCGCGACGTGAACCAATTGGAATGCGCCGCCCCGCTCGCGCCAACTGAAGAACTGAGGTGAACGAAGTAGTAGTGGGGGGGAGGGCAGCCGAGACATGCCCCAATGGGAACGCAGAGCCAACTGAGGGCTCGTGTGGAACGGGGGCTGAGAGATGAAGAACTGAGCTGACAGAAGTAGTGGGGGGAGACCCCAGCTGTACCGTGTGAGATGGTGGATGAGGAAGAGAGAGATAAAGAACTGACAAAGATCATATCATGAGCACAGGGCGTGGTCTACACCAGCTGCGATACAGGAACGCATGTGCACATTCCCCTATGACTGTGCGTCAACTGAGTGTTGTAATGGGGGGAGCTTCCGTTAGATACTAAAGCTGCCGCTGGTGATACATCTGTGACAGTAGGAGAGGTGAAGAACCGCGCGCCCTATGCTAATTTCATCCTCCCTCTGTAGTAGTCGGGGGAATGAACAACTGAATGACGTGCCGCAAGCTAGTGCGGGGAAGGGGGGTCTAGTCTGCCACATTGATGTGAGTGCTCTGGTGTCTTAAGCCGACTTTCACTCCCGACCGCCTCAGAGTAGATTACTATGTATGACTTGAGTCTCTCAGCTAATGATTTGTATGGTTGATAAATCATTATTCCAAGTTCCTGTACACTAAAATTGGGCATGAATCATCGACTACCCAAGGAAAGATTTTTATTCAATTGCTAAGTGGTTCATGTGGACCCTGTGAGGGTTGCATAAACTTCATAATATACAGTTCAGTGAAAACGAGAATAGACAAATTGAAGTGACATTGTAACTTATCATTAGTTAATACGAGTGTTCTGGTGCGGCAGGCGCAGGGATTACAAACTTATTTATAAAAGAGGTTGAACAATTTGTGATTGAAGACTTTTAAATTAATCCGGCAGAGGTCTACACGTACAAATCTGACTACTAGTGATACTTGATTATCTACGAATGGTAGCGTAATTGTATATAAGTAGGTTAGAAGCAAACAATTAAGACTATTGTGGTGTTGAGGTGGTATGGCCAGGTGCAGACGTGCTTCCGTAGCTGTGAATGATATCAAGTGATCCTTATGTATGTCAGTCTCGTATTTTATAACTAAGTATATAGCTATATGTGTCAATTTTTCACAACACTGTACAAAATGTATGATACCTTATTTGTAAATTGAAAGATCTAATTTATATTGATCTATAAATTAACTATTTAATAGAAGACTGAGATTTTATTTTTAAATTATTTCATAATCGAAAGCTATAGAAAAGTTGTGAATGTTTACATTTTGTTCAGTGAAATTTTCTATCAGAGAGTTTGATGTTTTTCAGAGTATCTTGTGTATTATTTTGGATATTGTACAATATTTGTAAATATATAGAAGTGTGTAAAATGCTGCATTTCCACATGCATGTGGTGTTAGCTGATACATATTTATATGTATGTAAATTATTAAAGCATGCAATGTAATTATTCCTTAAATTAGTATGCTCTTAATATATAAACATTCTAATTATTAATTTTGTTTAAAGTATTGCTCGAATTAATCATATGAAACGCTTATATCATCACAATCATTAAGACTTCAATCAGCAAAACATGTCACAAACTTGATTTTTAAAATGATCAAACCTTAAAAAGAATAACCTATCACAATTATTTCGGTACTATTAACCAGTCATAGCTGCAGCTTACTGCTTTGAAATTATACATTTACATACATAGCCAAAGTAATATTTGCAAAGAGTTTCTGATAATGCAACAAAATTAAAAACCAGTGACTAAAATTGTGGAACTCCCATGCAAGGGGAATATTAAGTTGTTCCTATAAACCCATTCTGTGTGTAGGATTGAGACAAAGTCTAAACCACTCATATCAGCTCCATTGCCGAGGCTTATAGACTTGTAAATGGAAGAACTGGCTCTCTTCTGGCTCTTGCTTGACTTGAAATAATTGGTTCATATAAAATATTAGTGTAATATTGATGTATAGTAAAATTTTACAACATTTTACTTTATTTCTACATAAAAAAAAATATGTTACAAAACCATACCTAATGTTTTAAAAGTGAGCCAGTAAAGTTTCTACTTGCAAGGAGTGTCGACAAAAAGTTTTGATGAGTAGTGTCTTATGAGTGCATTGCTCAGGCGAAATTTGTATGTAGATTGTCTTCTGTATGTATTTATTTTGTCGTGTAGTCGCCAAAGAATGTTTGAACATTGCAGTAATTATGAATTCCCTTATCAACTTGAATGCAAGGGATAAATAAATTGTTTCATAGCATCACAAGTAGATTACTGTAGTAATGTGTGTTTTAGTACATAGCAGCCAATTTAAGTATCCAGTACACGACAGACTTAAATGTGCCTCTAAATTTAGCAATAATTAAAATGTGGAATATAAATCATTTCTCTCTGGCCCCTTTGATGAATCACTCAGAATTGTTTAATAATGTGATAGTTCCTTGGTTTTAATATCGATGTTATTTTTAAAACTCAAAAAGAGTGCATTTAATTGTAGCGTGTACAAGGTATTCTGAAGTGTCGAATATTAAATTATTTAATGTCATGTAACTATAATAATGTAACTTCACTAAATCATAATTTTCTTTCCTAGTAACAAACAACCTTTTTCTCTGTTACACTGGGGTCATTTTTATGTTTGTAAGCATCGGCAAAAGAGATGTCTAGTTAGGATTTAGTAATAACGCTGCTCTTGATGTATAACTTAATTAAATATTTGGACTGCACAAATTGTAAAAATTGTGGTTTAAATTTTTTCCATTCTTGATTCACTCTTTTGGAAGTGGCTTTTAAAATAACTCTTTTAAAATCTATCATATAAAGATGTTACTTAATTTTTTTTTAAATTACATAACATTTGAAATAAATCTTCTAATAATGTCTACCTATTTCATAATCATCACATAACTTAGACAATCTGCATTCTCAATGGAGTCCAACATGGTTGTAGCCAAGATTGAGATTGGGTTATTATAACTTTATAAGTTTAATAGGGGATATGCATGGAATTTTTTATATTTCATCAAAAGGAAACAACAAAATGAGATATATTTATATTATACAATAATGATATTGACAAAATTATGGACCTGTAAAGTTGTCGCTTAGACAGAGGTCTAACTGCAATGGTGATAATCAATTGACCATCAAGTGTAGACACTTTCCATAGAAAAAGTTTGTTGAAACACATTTTTTTTAAAATGTGTGATAAATTAGCAAAATATTTTACATGTGTATTCCTTATTAACAATTTCGCCTGTGTAAAGTTTGCATTACCTACTTCAGTATTGTATTTACTTCTTCTGTGCAGACATGACTGGTACCAATTGTAATGTCTGAAGTAGGAACTGCAAACTTTTGATGTTGATTGTTTAAAATTGTGAATTGCATAGGAACTTAAAGCAACTTGCAAAAAGTATTTGAATTTAATTCTTTCAAAAGTGTAGTTAAACAAATTTAGGCCTTTGTAGTTGCTATTATGAGTGAAATTTTTAGAACTATCTTTCATAGTATGCAAAGCTGTGTACATGGTATGTTAAATTTTATTTATAATATGACATAGCTGTAAGTAACAGGCATGATATAACAATTATATCAGATGTAAATTGCAGTTTTACGCAATAGCTCTTCAAGCAATGTCCATTTGGACTACATATTTGATTCTGTATTTAAAGAAATTAAAGGAAAGAATTCTTACCACAAATTGTTTTAATTCTTATCTCCTCTGAAATTGAATAAGCGATAAAGACGGTTGTGAAATATTACCAGGAAGGAGGGTGGAAGAGGTGATGTTTTTATTTGTTAGATCTGCTCGACCTATACGAACGGATTGGCCCGTCTTGCTACCCCATAATTTAACCACATTCCGCCATAAAGGCTCCTTTAAGTCCGAGGCCGAGGAGGTGGGCGAAGGCCCATTTCGCCCGCACCTAGCTACGCTGCTAAGAGTTGCACACGGATAATCACAAGAAAAACATAGGTACTGATACGTTTTAAGTGTCAACTGCCAGTAATTATAACCAAACCCAAAATTTTGATAAAAATTCATTGCTTCTAACCGAATAAAAATTAAAATAAAATTTAATAATATTTTTTTTTTTGCATAATCTATGAATGAAGAGTCAAGGACGTTAAACAGTAAAAAAGTAAACTGTCATTCGACTCTTCGGGAATGGCGTCCAAATAGTGTCAAATTTCGATAAAACGGAGAGAAATAAAATAAACTGCTTCGTTTGAATTAGAATTTTAGAATCGGTTTAAAAAGTGTCTTTTTCAATGTTCTTGTCGTATTCCTTGCGTCGCAACGGCGTAAAACTGATGATGGGGACGAACGCTGACGGACTATGCTTTGGTCATTTCTAATTCTTATTTTTATATAGTTTTTAGGTTTTATTTTTTGTAGGTCGTTAGGATTGCTAGGGTCATTCCATTTTATGTAATTTGTCATTAATTACCTTAAGATTGTTTGCTTAAGTCACGATATTGTTGTGTAAGGAAGTCATCATGCACATAACTGTTTGTAGGGATCTCTCAGACGCTGTGGCCCTGTACCTGCCGCAGCGTTTGTTCCTAAAGTCATTCGCAAAACTAAACGTTTCTGTCCAGCTTCCTACCCACAAGGTCCACGGCAAAGCTATTTCCAACTGGGAATTGATGGAGAAGCTCCGGAAAATGATCCAACCTGATTCCTTCTCTGTCTTGAAAGTGATTAAGCACAGTTCCGAGTTTATACGATACGAAGCAGAGTTAGAGAACCGTGAGAAGTTGCCGCGAGTGATATCCAGACTGGAAGACCGTGTTGTGCAGTTAAATGATTACCCTGAAGCCTTGAAAGTTAAGGTCTCCGAGGCAAAGTCAGACTTTCCTACTCGCCATATGTGGGATGCGTTCTTTCGAGATGCAACTGACATGGATGAAATGAAACCAGGTGAAAGACCTGACACTGTTCACATTGTGAATATGCCGATACGTTGGTTTGTATCTGAACGAGATACAGATGAAGATGCACCACCATCGGAGAGTCTGTTCAAGAAAGTGTTCGAAAAGTTTGGTACAATAAGGCAAGTGGATGTGCCCGCGGCAGATCCATTTAGGATGCAAATGAAGACCTCAATGCGTGGTATAACAGTGTCTCTTCAGGATTCACAAGCATACTTTGAGGGCTACATACAATTTAGTGAGTATGTTAGCTTTGTGCGTTGCATGGACGCCCTGAGAGGGCGCAAGTTGCTCAAAAAGAAAGAAGATGTAGCGGAGTGGTGCAATATACATGTTGATTTTGACAAAACTAAGCATATGACTGACGCAGCTGTGAAGCGCAGGGCAATAGTGCGCGAGAGACTCCTCAGTCGCCAGAAGGCCAAGGAAGATGAAGAGAGATTAGACAAGGAAAGAACTGCAAAGAGGGAGGCCAAAGAAAGGTATGAAATTTACCATTGCTTATAACATTATTCATATTGTTGTAACAGTGCAATTTAGAATCGAAAGTCGCATTGTTACAGACAGAAGGAAACAGTCTCACGTATCATCTTTTTTTCTTTAAGACAAAAGTATGAGCGCTCAGAGCGGGAGAAATTGGACAAGATGCGGGAACGAGAGGAACGCAGGAAGAAAAAGCAGTTAGCCAAACTCATGGAGCGGGATAATGTAGATTTAAATAGCAAAGTCGCAGAAGAGAAGAAGAAACTCCTGAAAGAACAAAAGAAGCTGCAAGCTATAAGACTAATTGAGGAATTGTTTAAGAGAATAGAGGTATATATTGAGTTTTGTTTACACTATCTATTGCATAATTTTAAAGGAAACAACAGAAAAGAGTTGCTTTATATCTTGAATTTGAGTTATTTATCATTAGAGATATTTCCTTTTGACTTGTATTGTATTTCATCATCATCATCATTCTCCTGCCCTTCTCTCACACTAAGTGGGGTCGGCGCAATTTGAACTTAGAAAATGAATTCTTGTGTATACCCTCCATCTCTATGTATGAGCACAAGCACAGCACTTATATCAATTGAGCTATTCACATAGTTACTTAATTATTAACTAAATTGTTTTGACATACAGGGATAATCATTCCTGTTCATATCTGTGATGTTTCACTCAAAGTGGATGCAGTACTTAAGCTTTTTTATAATTTCCTATTAACAAAATATAGTTTTTAAAATATAACTGGCCAGTACATACATACATACATAAAATCACGCCTTTTTTCCAGAGGGGTAGGCAGAGATCCTGGCCACTACATAATCTATAATAATATTATAAAGTTGAAGAGATTGCTTGTTTAAATGTGCTAATCTCAGGAACAACAGTTTTTGTATTAGACCATTTATCAAGGAAGGCTTTAGGCTATATAACATCACGCTGGGATCAATATGATCAAAGAAACAGTAGGAAATGTGTAAAAAAGGGGGAAAAACGCGGTTAAAGTCGTTGGCACAGCAAGTGTTCCATATTCAAATAGTTAAAGTAACATTCATTCTCCGTTCTTTCAGTTAAGGCCGGACCTCCAGCGCCACGGCCACAAGTCAGATCGCTACTACGCGTCGGGTGACCACGCGGCTCGTTCTCGGATCGTGGATCGCTTCAAGAGACAACAAGAGGTGGCACTGGAGGCCCAGAGGAGCCACCTGAAGAATGCACTTGATGGTAATTTTAGAGTGCACTTGGATACTTAACTATGTTAAGAAATGTCAGAAGATAATATGTTAGTTTATTCGAATCAAGTTAGTCTATAGCCAATAAATGAATGGGTTAAGAATATCAAGATATTAACTTGATATTCTAATCCCATACATTTTTTTTGTACATAAATCTATTATTATTTACATAGCATTGTCATCAGCATCAGCCCATATACGTCCCCACAGCTGGGGCATGGGTCTACCCTTAACTAGGGCGATAAGGCCTTAAACCATGCTGGCCATGTGCGGGTTAGTTGACTACACAAACTAAGAACTTCTTCGTAGGTGTGAAGGTTTCCTTTAAATTTGAAAAACACAGTGGTATATGGTGGGGTTTGAACTGGCCACCTCTCGCATGCAACAACCTTAAATTTAGTAGACCCGTGCCCCAGCAGTGGGGATGCATATGGGCTGATGATGATGATGATAGCATAACACAGTATCTCCAACACAACCACTGCCTCATTGGTCTATTGGTAGCAAGTGCTGCGTAAGGACTGAGAGTTCCCCGGTTCGAGTCCGGGGTCGGGCAAAATTTGTGTGAGTTTTTCTGTAAAGAAATTACTCAGCTCGGAGTCAGGAAGTTGGCGGCGGGGCGGCCCGTACCTCGGAAAGCACGTTAAGCCGGTCTTGCGCCCGGTCATGGTCATGTCGGATTGCCGTCTCACCGAATTATGAGAGTAAGGGAATAGAGAGTGCGCTTGAGTTTGCGCGCACACTTGTCCTGCGCACTTGGTTGATCTCAATTGAGATCGGCCGCCATGGCTGAAATCGGTCGGACGCCTTGTTTGTCTCCAATACGTTATAAAAAAAAAATTACGTTCGTTCTAGGGCGCATAGTGATCCGTTCAGCGTTGGAGACGAAAAAGCCGCGGCGCGCGTCCGTTAGTTCGGCGTCTTCGCCGGAGCGCGAGCGCAAAAGGATCAAGACAGAGCGCCTCACTACGCCCGAGAGGGAGGCCCAGCAGCGGTACAAAGGTATAGCGTTAGATTGTGTGAAACAGAGTTGTTTGTCTGTCCTAACTATACTAATATTGTAATGTTGAACGCGCTAATTGAAAAAAAACTTTTTGACTTTACTTAATATTATAAAGCTGAAGAGTTTGTTTGAGCGCTAATCTCTGGAACTATGGGTTCGAATTGAAAATTAATTTTGGTCTTGGATAGACCATTTATCGAGGAAGGCTTTAGCCTATAAAAAAATCACGCTGCGACCAATAATGTAAGAATGCCGTCGCTGGCACAGCTAGTATATAAATAAATTGTAATGACCTGGGACCTAGGTATATGGAAAGAAACTACTGACCGAATAGGTCAAATCCCCGTAATCGACGAGCATGCATGAAGAGGTTGATGGATGTGGAAGAAGTGAAAGTGGTGTGCCAGGACCGTAGCACATGGCAGGAAGTGATCTCTGCCTACCCCTCTGGGAAAAAAGGCGTGATTTAATGTATGAGATGTATACTTATGTACAGCTTAATTTGTTCTAACAAAATAAATTAAACTGATGTTGTTTTTTTTTCCTCATTTTACTTAGCAATATTTGTATTTCAAATTGTATATTATAAACTTTATAAATTTTGTATGCCCATGTTAGGCCTAATATTGTGGAGCATCTATAGATTTAAGACCTTTACCTGTACTTATACCTATATTATGCAAAGAACTTCGCCTCGTTAACTGCCTCGTTGGTCTATTGGTAGCAAGTGCTGCGTTAGGACCGAGAGGTCCCCGGTTCGAGTCCGGGGTCGGGCAAAATTTGTGGAGTTTTTCTGTAATGAAATTACTCAGCCCGGAGTTAGGAAGTTGGCGGTTGAAAGCCCGTGCCTCGGAAAGCACGTTAAGCCGGTGGTCCTGCGCCCGTTCTCTCATCGGTTATGTCGGATTGCCGTCTCACCAATTGAGATCGGCCGCCATGGCTGAAATCGGTCGGACGCCTTATATGCAAAGAAATCATTTGATTTGTTTGTCCTCAGGGATGCAGCTAGCAGGGATGCACATGCACGGCCTGTACCCGTTCGGGCTGGCGCCGCCCGCGTTCCCCTTCGCCCCTCAAAGTATGAGTATCCAACGTTACTGTATTAGCCACGGCTCGAACTTGCAACGACACCGATAAACCTTTTTTTCTTTTGCTTTAGTCAAAATAATTATTTCGAAAAATGGACATAATCGACTGCTCCACTGTGGTTCGGGGATTCAAACCCAGACGTGCATTCTAACACACTTACTAAAGGTTGTAGCACACATATCAACTCGTAAACTGAACGTAAACGTATCATTGTACGTGACGATTTCTTTCAGAGTTGATATGTGTGCTACGAGCTTAGGTCAGCAACCCTGTGCCCGAACCGCAGTGGAGCAGCTGATTTTACCCGTTTTATTTTTATTTGTTGCTTTTAATTTTATTAAAGCTCAGTGTAAATTTCAAATTTGAAAAAAATCACATTCATGACCCCGCCTGTGACCCCGGGGTCCTGAATGCGGATTTCTTCAAATTTATAAATTTACCCGTTTTTCTAAATATTCAAAACCAGTTTGTGCCAGCTTTAGCATTTAAAATATTAAATTGACAGATTCTACTTATGACACTGTATGACATCACCGCTTGTATATGACAGGATTTTTTTTTTAATTTAATGTATACTGACACTAAGGTCCAACCCTGCGTTACGCGAAGGCGCGGCAGGTTCATACAAAATTACCAGTGACGGGTTAATTTACTATGACTCAACGTCCGAATTCGCGTAACGTAGCGTTGGCCCCAATGATAGGTCTCATCATCAGCCCATATACGTCCCCACTGCTGGGGCACGGGCCTACCCTAAACTAGAGCGATCAGGCCTTAGTCAAACACGCTGGCCGAGTGCGGGTTGGTTGACTACTCATTACACAACCTAAGATTTTTTTCGTAGGAGTGCAGATTTGCTTGCTCCTCGTGTGTTATAACCCTAATGGCGATAGCAAATGCCGCTGGTGTTAAAGACCCCCTTCATATTAAGAAATGTGTATATATATTTTTTAAATTACAAAACATCACATACATTGTGATTGAACTGATCTCGTGGTAAGTAGCCTAAGTACTTGTGTTACGGATATCAGAATCAACAGTGGATATACAAATATACTTAAAGATATTTAATAACACATCCAGAAACGGAACAAACACCGATGTTCGTCTCACAAATTATATGTATATTGAACCCTTTCGATTCACATAATATTTGTGTGACGAACATCGGTCGAGCTCGAAATCGGCTTTTGGAACTGTAAATAAAAGAGTCTGGCTCACTTACCACTGTTCCATCGAGCCGATCCCATTTATTTACACACATATAAACCGTACACCCCCACACAGCAGGCGCGATGCCGTACGGCGAGATGTACCCCGGGGGGTCGCTGGGGTCGCTGTACTACCCGGTGCGCGGCGCGTACTACCCGCCGCCGGACTCGTACCGCGCGCGCGCCCGGGGACGCGGCCGCGGGCGCGCAAGGCCCTACCGGCACCACGCGCAGCCGCCCTACTACAAGTGAGTCGCTAGGACTGTTTTACAGATGAGGAGCGTGGATACTTTTTGTTTGACGGTGTGAAATAGAATAGAAAAAAATTAAGGTAAAAAAATCTTTAAAAACAAGCTTTTATTTAAATGCGCTAAAAAGAAAAAAATAAACTTTTACACTATAACTTTACTGTCAACTTATAACATTTCAAATTCAACATATTTGACACAATTTATATGTTTTAAAAGCTTGTCGCGAGATTTAAGTACTCGTATTTACTTTCTTAGTTTAAAATTTTTAATAGGCAGGTATTTTAAAACTTGCTTTTAAAATTACGAGTAGGTACTTAAATCTCGCGACAAGCTTTTAAAACATATAAATTGTGTCAAATATGTTGAATTTGAAATGTTATAAGTTGACAGTAAAGTTATAGTGTAAAAGTTTATTTTTTTCTTTTTAGCGCATTTAAATAAAAGCTTGTTTTTAAAGATTTTTTTACCTTAATTTATTTTATACTTTTTAGTTTTCACCTTGTAAGTTCCTATCATCAGACCCTGGTTACCATCTAGATCCAAAGTACTCATCTAGGCGAATCAAACGAGCCCAAACTCGATGGGGTTGTGTCGTTTAAGTACTGAGTTCGTTTGGCTATCTTCCGGCTCCACCATCGAACCCTGGTTACCATCTAGCTCCAAAGTACTCATCTAGGCGAATCAAACGAGCCCAAACTCGATGGGGTTGTGTCGTTTAAGTACTGAGTTCCTTTGGCTGTCTTCCGGCTCCATCATCAGACCCTGGTTACCATCTAGCATCTAAGTACTCATCTAGGCGAATCAAACGAGCCCAAACTCGATGGGGTTGTGTCGTTTAAGTACTGAGTTCCTTTGGCTGTCTTCCGGCTCCATCATCAGACCCTGGTTACCATCTAGCATCTAAGTACTCATCTAGGCGAATCAAACGAGCCCAAACTCGATTTGGTTGTGTCGTTTAAGTACTGAGTTCCTTCGGCTGTCTTCCGGCTCCATCATCAGACCTTGGTTACTATCTAGCACCAAAGTACTCATCTAGTCGAATGAAATGAGCCCAAACTCGATGTGGTTATGTTATTTAATTACTGAGTTGCTATGGCTATCTTCCGACTTCATCATCAGATCAGCTCCATGTCATAATAATATTGCATTGTCATCGGATATACACGTGCATGCAAAATTTCAGCTCAATCGGTTGAGGGCAAGTGCCTTAAAATTGAGTTATAAAATTCCACCCGAACACACAAACATACATACATTGCAAGTTAAATAAAAGCTTGTAATATTTAATGATCATAAAAACATACAAAACTAATAATCAAACATACACATACAAATATATTTATGATCAAAAGGTTCTGCCTCAGCATGTGCCGTAACAGCCGCAAGGACGCGACGGCGCTGATAATCTGGCAGAACCTTTGATGACGCGACAGAAGGAAAATGGATGGATTAATACAATTAAAAAGTAATACAATACAACGAAAAAATGCTTTACGCACCTTTACCAGGAGAGGGGTTCTCTCCCGGTGGTGTGTCGGACTCCCCGGCGACTGGCCAGAAGATGGTAAATGCCAATGCAACTAAAACACCGCGATTTACCTCATCTGCATAGCCCCAACTACCACGACGCCACCGGTGACGAGTGTGGATACTGGCTTGAATATGTTTATAGATGTCGTTGTCCTCTACGGAGGGAGATGAGAGGTGTATGTATAGGGCACAATCTATGGGTAGTTCATAAAACACGTTACTTAGTTTTAATGTTTAATGCAACTGATAGTTTTATTATTTTAAACCACTAACAAAATCTTACAAAGGAATAGACAATAATATCTAACAGTACCGACAGATGGGGTTAGGATGGGTTTTATTTGATGTGTTGATTACATTTTTAACAGTATTCGTGGCAAAAACGTTTAGTGGGGTTCCTAGAAGTGGATAATTTTTCGCTGCGCTGGTTGATCCGTGGTCGGGGTCCATGGACATCAATGTGTCATCTTGATTTGTCGTACATGCTAAGTGGGTTTTACAGATGATGAGTTTAAAAGGAACAGAGAATGAGAGAGGTAAGTGATTTAGAGGGGAGAACGAGAAAGAAGTTTAGAATAGAGTAGGCAAGAAGTGAGATTAAGGAAGAAGAAGGAAAATTTATATGCTGATGAAAACTTCAAAACAATGGTATTAATACATATAAATGTCCTTGTTCAAATATCTATCTTAATCGACCTTCTAATATCCATATCGATCCTAAAATAGATAAAAGAACCATTAGCCCTTATCATTTTTAATTAGATATCTAATTGCGCAAAGTTGTTGATGTGAATGTTGTTATAACATTTACAGGTACTCAATTTTACCATGATACAAATGGAAATTGCACGAAGTGCAAGAAATGAAAAAATATATAATTATGTAAATGTTTGTTCCAGACACGACGACGAGCGCGAACGGTCGCGCTCGCGCTCGCGGCGGCGCTCGCACTCGAGGTCGAGGTCAAGGTCAAGATCGAGGTCGAGGTCGAGGTCGCGCCGGCGGTCGAGGTCACGGAGCAGGCGCTCGCGCAGCCGCAGGTCGAGGAGCAGCAGGCGTTCGCGTTCTAGGAGCAGACGATCAAGGTACGATATTGTCTATACTTAATATTTTGACAGACTCATTGGAACAGTGGTTTGTGAGGTTCACTAATCATGGTTCCAAAAGTCGTGGGTTCGATTCCTACTGGGGACGAATGTGTGGGTGTATCCACTGTTGATTCTGATACCCGTAACACAAGTGCTTAAGCTACTTACCACGGGATTATATCAGCTGAAGAGTTTTTTTGTTTGAACGCGCTAATCTCAGGAACTTCTTGTTAGAATTTAAAAATTCTTGTTGTTTTGAATAGATCATTTATTGAGGAAGGCTTTAGGATATAACATCACGCTGCGACCAATATGAGCAAAGAAACAATGGGAAATGTTTAAAAAACGGGGAGGATGCGAACGAAGTTGCTGGCACAGCTAGTGTTATCATATTTAGGGGTGAGAACCACCGGCTCCCCCGCAAGTCCGGTGATGATGACGAGGCTACTCCAAGCCATCATTTTTCCGTAACACAAGTGCTTAAGCTACTTACCACGGGATCAGGATCATCAATGTATGTGATATTGTGTAATCGTATGTCAGTTTCTGATATCCGTTACACATGTTTAAGTTAATCTTGGAATCAGAATAATGTGTATTTCCAAACTTGCAGATCGCACCACAGTCGCTCCCGATCCCGGTCCCGCAAGCGCTCCAGATCCCACTCGCGCCGCTCTCGGTCGCCCCGACGCCGATCGGCGTCGCCCAAACGCCGATCGGCGTCCCCCCGCCACCGGTCGGAGTCCCCTCGCCGCCGCTCGGCGTCACCCCGTCTCACCAACGCGACGCCCAAGCGCCGATCGGCGTCGCCTACGCAACGGTCTTCCCCCACTCTTCCCCCCAGAGAGACAACTGGGAGTTGGTCTCCGTCTAGGGAGAAGGAGAAGTCCTGGTCGAAGAGTCCCCAGAATGTCTAACAAATATACGCTTATTTATCTAAACTTCACTTGTTTTATTTTGACATTCTTCTGTAGAATTATTTATTATCATTACCTATGCTAAGGCATAATTTGTTATGCCAATGCTTGCATCGGAAACGCAGTGAAAAGTAAAACGAAATTTTTATTATATTTGAGAAACAGAAATGGAAATAAAATAAAAGGCTGCGACCGCGCAGGTAGTTTGGATGGGCATTTAGACCGTACATTAGTTTTCGACAAAGTCCACACTTTTCTCAATGAGGGTGTTCGCGTATAAGTTATCCACTAGATGGCAAGACGTAGATATTAGGTCTAACTGCTTCGTGATTGGTAAATATTGACATGTCTGTCAATGTCACGTCAAAAATAACCAATCATGCTGCAGTTGGAAATCACGCCTACGTATTGCCATCTATGAAGTTCTTATACGCGAAAACCCTCATTATATAATTATCGCCACAAATAATAGGTAGGTACACTTTATTCCATGTGAGCATCCTTTTCCTGCTGTAAAACATCTTCGCATATTCGTATCGTGTCGTCCCACACGCGCCGAGCCATCGCTTCCGTTTCCGCCTGTGAAGGTAGTTTATCCAACTTCGTCAGTTTACATTCCTCAAGGAATTTCCCAGTGACATTCTCCAGTGAAGGCGCCAAAGCAGCGTGGATCGAGGTCTGAGCACACTCCTCCACTGTTCTGCAAACTATCTTCAACACTATATACGTGATCTTTCTCAATAATGCTACAGGTATATGTTCCCATATTTCCGAGTCCGTCGTGCCAGGGTGGAGCGCGTTGGCCGTCACATTTTCTGGAAGGATTTTAGATAACGCTATCGCGCTCAATATGTTGCACAACTTGCTATTGCCGTATCGAACTAGTACGTAGCGAGGAGTCCTCCCAATCAAGTCTTTAGGATCGAACTTGTGAATCTTGTACAGGCCTGAAGAGACGAATATGATTCGCGATGGTTTTGAGGCGGCTAATTTGCCAAGTAGCAGATGTGTGAGGTAAGCCGGTCCAAAGTGGTTCACTAGCATAGTCAGTTCGACGCCTTCTTTGCTGAAGGTCTGGTTGTACTCGCTGTATCCAGCGTTGTTTATCAGAATATCTAACCGGTCATACGTTTTGTTGAAGTCCTCTACGAATTGCTTGATACTGGTCATGCTTGACAGGTCGAGGGCTTTAGCGGACACTGCGGGGTTGTTAGAAGCTTCGCTGATGGCTTTTGCGGCTGCTTCGGACTTCGCCAAGTTGCGACTGGCGATGACGACCCGGGCTCCGTGCTTCGCAAGGCGCATCGCCGTTTCGAAGCCCACGCCCGCGTTCCCGCCCGTTATCAACACCGTTTTCCCGTCCAATCTTGCAGTACAGTCACATTTTCCCTTCAAGAAGATTACGGCTACTTTTAGAAACATAAGTGCCGCGCCTGCTATTATGAAGACATACAGTAGTAGTCCAATGATATTGAAAATCATTGTGCCTAAGTAGCTGCGACGTTTTCAGCAGTTTACACGAGTTCACTTTACTAAATGAAAACTACCTATGTTTGTTTCTCTATATGTCTTGCGTATTTAGTAGGTACCTAGTCATTCTGAAGTTGTCGTCGAATGACTCTTTGAACTTTGACTCCAAACCGACATGACATGTCAGGCAAGTGTGTTGATTGGTACCTAGCTAAGTGGGTACATACGATACCTACCTGTAGATATCTACGTCTATGGAATCCGCGTCTTTTTCTCTGGGTAACCAGTTATATTGTATAGGTACCTGCTGCAACAGTAAATTCACCTGAAACGAAGCGAAGACTGTGACCGGTCTTCGCCTCGCTTTAATAAAAACCTTCCACTTGAATCCCTCTAGCTATTAAAGAAAACCGCAGTTTTTACTGCGTTGTGTTGTGTTATTCTAAAGATTTAAGCATACAAAGGGATAGATATAGGCAGCGATTGGAATTTACCATCTTCGCGCCAGTCGCCGGGGAGTCCGACACACCACTGGGAGAGAACCCCATCTCCCGGTGACGGTGCGTCAAGCATTTCACCGCGTCAAAAAAAAAAAAAGGATAGATATAGGGACAGAGAAAGCTGTTTTATACTTTGTAGGTAGTGATTTAGTCTTAATACTGAATGGTATCCTTGAAGTCATTGGTATTTTCAGCATAATAAGTTATGTTAAATACATACATACATACATACATACATAAAATCACGCCTTTTTCCCAGAGGGGTAGGCAGAGATCACTTCCAGCGATCCGCTTTTCACCTCTGTGGGAAACGTGACGTGACGGGTTGTGGACAACGTCGCCGCCATTCTGCATTGTGCATTGTTAATAAGGTCATTACGTTCCCACGAGTAGCAAGGATATATGACAGGGGAACGAAAAGGGGAGGGTTAGGAATGATACTATCGCCTCGGATGATTTGGACTGAGTCGATAGTAGGTGGAGGAGCCGGGGTCGCTTACCCGTATACCGTTCAAAGCCGGTTATGTTATAGGAGTTTAAAAGAGTAAAACAATAGAAACAAAAACACGGCAGTATTATTAAATATAATGATAACGATTGCTGCGTCAGTATTAAGTTTTAATAAGCTGTAAACGTCACTATTATACAAGTCAATAGGTAGATACTTTCCTGAATCTTATCACAGAGCGTTCCGCCTAATTGGTTTATAAAAAATAATTTTGGCTGTCTAAGTACTTAGCATTGTATGATTTCAAGATACGATAGGAAATGAGGTAGTGAGTAGGTAGGGCTCAGTAATTTGTTTATACAAATTATACAATTATCATTTACCTGCCCTTGTCCCACGCTAAGTGGGGTCGGCGCAACATGTATACTTCTTCCACTCGGGCCTGTCATTCTGTCATTCGCTCGTTATATTCAGAACTGAACCTTTTAACTATTTCGATTTTTTCAATTACTTACTTATCGAGTACCTACTCTACCGTCTGTACCGCACTGTTATGTGTTCTTCTCTAAAGTCTATAATGGGGAATGCTCTGAAGCGCTGTTTCAGGTCATCTTGTTAGCCTATTGTAAAAATAACTTGGCTTTGAAACGCTGCCGCATGTCTAGATGTACTAGTTATCGTAAATCATGATTGATTAATTTGATTTGTTATTAGTGATTCGTCGCTGGAAACATGAAGGAGCTCTCTCTAGTCTTATTCGCGGTGTTTTCAGCGCACGTAAGTTTGTAGTGTTATTAGCCTAAATGACTAAATGTATTTTTCCTTTGGTCAAGGCAAACATTTTAAACACAAGTTTAAAGGCTAATTCGATACGATTCCAAATTATTGTCTTTGGTTTTTGCAGGTCGGTGGCAGTGCTGTAGATTGTAAGTGTGTAAAATTATTATATAGACCTTATTGATTGAATAATTAGTATTGACCAGCTCGTTCCAAAACCAAACAAAACAGTGTAAGTCTTACATCCTTACCAGCCGTCTTCAAGCCAGCTGATCTCGGTGAGAACCCATGGTACGTTCACCTACGCGTGGCGGTGCGTCACACGGGCGAGCTGCGGAACTGCGCCGGCTCCGTCATCCACCGCCACTGGCTGCTGTCGTCCGCGCGTTGCGTCCGCTAGTGAGTACGCTGTTGAACACATTTACAGAGCGGTGTATACGTATCGGTCTATTTGTATGGCAAGAATATAGCAAGGTCGCTTAGCCTTGCACTTTTATCACGTGGTCTAAAAAGTTGGAGAGTTTTTGAAGGTGAGGGGTGGAAAGACTTGATTGATTGATTTTTGATGCCAATTTTAGCAGTTTATCTTAGAATCAGAAAAATAGAATATTTGACTACCTAATTTAAACTGTCTACTTTTGCATAGAGGATATTACAATTCTATATTTGCATTGGGAGAGTCAGAAACTACATGTGCTACAAACTACCTTCTACAAACTACAGGCTTCTCAGTCTGAAATTTGGCAAATAGCTACCATTCAAGACGTCAAAGTGTTCACTAGTGCTCACTGGGCCTAGAATTAAGGGGGTAAAACCGGTTTACCAATAATTAAGTGAATAAATATAGCGTAGTAATATTTAACTTGAAGAAATTCTAATGTTGTGTAGTCGACCAACCCGTACTTGGCCAGCGTGGTCCGCTAAGGCCTTATCGCCCTAGTTTAGGATAGGCCCGTGCCCCAGCAGTGGGGACGTATATGGGCTGATGATGATGATGATGATGATGATGATTTAACTTGCAGTAACCGCTACATATGGGTGCGGTTCGGTGTGGACGTCTTCCGGCCGACCCTGGTGGCGGAGACCAACAGCCTGCGCGTGTCTCCGCTCAACAACCCGACCCTGGGCACCCATGATCTCGCCATCATCAACATGACGAGACACGTCATAGATCTACGTCAGTACCTACTTAAGCTAGACTTCCAACTATCCGTATTGTACTCATCGTACTGTTTGTAAATTCGTGAAGACAAAGACTTACCTACTTCAAGACTAAATTGATTACACTAATCTATACAAAAAATTACAATTAAAACTAAGAAATAACAAAGGATATGATATACCTCCTACACAAAAACTACAACTGTTTTCGCGCCAAGCTACCACAAATTTCTATAAAATTTGTAACATACATGGTACATTTGACCAACGCTTCGGAGTCCATACAACTTATATTATGCTACTTAGCGTGTAGATTAGTGTACGCTAAGCCTTACACTTCTACTCACATTGTAAAGGTGAGTATAGACGCGAGCATTTATTCAATAGGGTTCAATTTTACTATTTTTTTATTTTATTGAAGTTGGATGGACCACTCGAACACAAAGACACTGTTGAGAGTATCACTTTGATATTTCGATAACTCGACGAGATATTACAGTTTTAATTGCACATTATTTGGGCGAGCTCAAAAACGCTCCATACAAATGTCCACTGGCGTGTGACGTCACTACGCTAGTTGTTTGTATGCAGCGCCTAGGAAGTTTGTTCGGCAGGTTCATCAAAAGTTGCGTTTATGGATATGTTTTCATAATGAAAGATGTTACTAATTCTGTTATTTATAAGATGACAACAAAATTTTAAATGATTATCGCACTTTTGAAATGGACTTGCCCACCCAACTTTAAATGTCTTTTGCTGTCTCATTACGCCAAAAAATTAAGTTTCGATTTCATTAATAGTATTGATTTACTTAAATCTTACTGCTTATCATAAAAATGGCAAGCATAACAACCACAGTAAAATACCCTATGGCATTTGCTCCTTTGTGTGTAGGATAGGACACTTAGTTATACACTTATACTCATAGTGTAAAGGTATAATAAATGATTTTTTCGACAGCTAACGATTACTTCGCCGCTCCCCTGGTGGTGGCCAGCCCCGGAGCGCCGGTGCCGCCAACCGCCAAGTTCTGCAGCTACGGACGACTTGAGAACGGAAGTCAGTATGAGTATACACCGTGAAATTTTAGTGGTTGTTTTCCAGCAGTAAAATGAATCTATCTTAGTAGCACAATAGATTTGTGCAGTTCTTTTTTGATAAAATCAATAAATGCCGGTTTTACGAAAGGTTTACTCAAAACTCAAAAGCACGTTCGAACCGCTTTATGACTTAGGGTGTCGAGCTTCTTCAGCTTTAAGCATCGATTTCATGCGGCAATCAGTACCTGATTACGTCACATCTTACAAAAGAACGATAGCTTCATTCGTTTTCGAGTTGGAAAATTATTATTCTGAAAATTTGAAAAAAAAGTTTTTTTTTCGAGGAGTTATTTTAATGATTCGATAGTATTACTAAAGGCAAATCGTTCTGCCACGGGAAAACAACCACTAAAATTTCACGGTGTATAATATCATCATTATCATCAGCCCAGATACGTCCCCACCGCTGGGGCACGGGCCTACCCTAAACTAGGGCGATCAGGCCATAGTCAACCACCCTGGATAAGTGCGGGTTGGTCGACTACACAACCTTTGAATTTCTTCATAGGTGCAGGTTTCCTCACGATGTTTTCCTTCACCGTTAATATTATCCTTACTAATAATATAAATGCGAAAGTAACTCTTTCTGTCTGTCTGTTACGCTTTCACGCATAGAGACTGAACCGATTTAAATGAAATTTGGTACAGATATAGTCCAGAGCCTGAGAAAGGGCATAGGCTACTTTTTAACCTACTGCGCTATAAAGAAGTAATGTTTTACCCGTTAAACGTCTCTACGCGGACGAAGTCGCGGGCGGAAAGCTAGTATTTTATATGCACGCGATCATAAGGGTCGGTCTGAGAACCCCCTTTGTAGGTCTGTGAAAAAGGAGGGTGCCACAAAGACTACATTTGTAGTATTACACACAAATTACAAAAACAGTAGCTTGGACTTACTCTTCAACGTTAATTACATTTTATGGAACCCTGATCTATGAGAAATCTTAAATCATGACTGGCTCGGTGCAACAGTGGTAAGTGTCCCCGACTAGCGGTTCCAAGATCGAGGATTCGATTAACATTCGGGACAAACATTTTGTGTGATTAACATCAGTGTTGGTTTCGTGTCTGGGCGCGTTATTTATATATTTAAGTTTATTTGTGTATATCACATAATATCAGTATATCACACATATATCACATCATAACACGAGTGCTTAAACTACTCACTACAGGTCAGATCCATGTACCTACGAGCTGTTGTGAAATATTTCTGTTGTTGTGAATTACACAGATAGGCGTAAATAAAATTGTTTTTTTACAATAGGTTACTTATTAAAATATTATCTAATAAATTAATTGAAGTAGGTATTCTTCAATTGATAAGCATCTCTATGTATGTAAGTAGCTTGATATAGATTGATTTGCTCCGATTTTGAAGTAGAATTGTATCTGTCCTTCAGATCCTGGCATCAGATTGGGGTGTATCGAACTGTCTCTGAGTGTGAGGGAAGACGGGCTTATCGAAGCCCGGGGAGAACGGGGTTGGACTACGGAGGTAAGCGGAAAGGTTGTAAAATTTGTATTTATAATGTACAGACATGCCGTTCTACGGGGGTGGCGGCGACCGCGGTAGAACGGTATGTCTGTACATTATAAGGCATGAAATGCCCTTCCAGCTGGTTTCCCTCCCTCCTTTGATCCCGGGCTCTTCAGGCAGGGCGTGAAACGGCATTTAAGCAGGCCTTCAGGGTGAGTGCGACAGGCTCATTATGGTTTATTGTGCCTGTCGACCTCATATGTGGATCTCACTTCCGCTTATCATCAGGTGGAGTGAGGTCATCTTGTGAGCCTTTATAAAGTAATCGAGAACAACATGTGTCCATACATTTTGAAACATCTTCGGCTAGTAGTTGTTAAGGTCATTTTACAAAGACGTGTGCAAAAATGTTATGCTTTATTTCTAAGATTCACCATTTCAGAGATATAACGATGCAAAATTTAGAAACAGTTGTATTTTCTAACGCTTCCAATATAGTATAGTTTCGAGACTTTAACCATCAAAAACCCTCTTCATACTCACGTAGGCAGATTAACACTGACTTTCATATTTAGACACTTGTTTCTCTTGCAGTTCGACCAAGGTGCCCCTCTGGTCGCTGATGGGGTGCAATACGGTATCATGAACACTGCTGGCAACAATCAGGATGTTGGAGGTACTGTATATAATCAGTATTATCATATAATTATAATTATAATATAATTATTATTATAATAAATATAAATTATAATAAAAAAATCTATTAAGTAAATGATAGGGGAAAGAAATATGGTTTCCACCCCGGTCACGGGACTATGGACCCCGTTTTTGCCCTAAGAATCATCATGGAGAAATACAGGACGAAGAACACGCCTCTCCACTTCCTATTTCTGGACATGGAGAAGGCCTTCGACTGTGTTCCGCGTGCGATGATTTGGTGGGCCCTGAGGTCCAAGGGAGTGCCAGAAACGTATGTTGATATCATTAGAGACATGTACTGTGATTCCGATTCTGTAGTTAGGACCGCTGTTGGCGACACATTGCCCTTCCGTATTACCGTCGGAGTACACCAAGGCTCCGTCCTGAGTCCGTTCCTCTTCAGCCTGATATTAGACGTATTGTCAGACAGCATCAGAGACCACCATGAGCAGCCACCATGGCTACTTATGTATGCTGACGATATCGCGCTGGTGGACTCGGACAGGGGACGGCTGGTGAGACGTGTTAACACATGGAAGGAATCGCCTGAGAACGGGGGTCTGAAACTCAACGTGGCGAAGACAGAGTACTTGGCCTGCAACACTACAGATCCCATGTCCGTCCGCATAGGCGAAGACACGGTCGAGCGCACGGACCGGTTCAAGTATCTGGGATCTGTACTCCACGCGAACGGCGACATCGACTCCGACGTCAAGGCACGCATTGCTGCGTGGGATAAATGGCGGGAGGTGAGCGGCGTCACTTGCGACCCTAAAATGCCGGTTAAGCTGAAGGGACAGGTCTATAAATCTTCATTCATCATTAGGCCTGTTCTCTTATATGGCAGTGAAGCATGGCCATTACTTGAGCGGCACAAGCAGGAACTGCGGGTCACGGAGATGAAGATGCTGCGCTGGATGTCGGGAGTTACGCGAGCAGATCGCGTAAAGAACTCCCGTATTCGCGGCAGCCTTCATGTCCGAGACATCGCTGATAAACTGCAAGAGTGCCGCCTACGTTGGTACGGTCATGTTTTACGGAAACCGGCAAACTACGTAGGGAACAAGTGTCTAGCCATGTCGCTACCGCCGGGTCCCGGCAGAAGGGGAAGGCCCAAGAAGGCCTGGCTTGACGTCGTATTGGATGACATGCGTGCTAACAAACTCTCCATAAAGGATGCCGAAGACCGTGCGAAGTGGAGAGTTAGGAGTAGGAAAGCGGACCCCGGGCTCCGCAAGAATGCAACCGGGAAAACGCGAAGATGATGATGATAGGGGAAAGAAATAAAGAAAGATAATTATTTATTGAAAGAACATTGACTGGCTCGGTGGAACAGTGGTTAGGTTCACTACGGTCATCATCTACGGTTCCGAGAGTCATGGGTTCAATTCCCACCTGGGACAAATATTGGTGTGACGTATCTCGGTGTTTGTTTCGTGTCTGGGGCTAATATTAAATATATGTATTTGTGTGATTATATGATGATAGAGTTGATCAGTTATTGAGATAAAACGTATCTTATATTTTGCTCAGAAAATTAGCTAATTTATTCTTTCAGTACGCCGTTTCAAAATGTTCAAGGTCCGGTTTCATGTATTTTTAGAAAAAAACATTTGTATGCTAATCATCATAACGAAATAGGTTTCCTATAACGTCATTGTTTTTAAAGATTATAAAAAAAAATAGTAACAAATGGAAAAGGTACCAAGATAACTACAAAGACATAGCACTCAAAATTGATTATGAATGAATCAACAAAATTGTTTTTTGCCAAAATATAAATAACTATATGTTGCCATCTAAGTAAGTGTAAGTATGTATGTATTAAGATTTTATGTGAAATTGTTAAAATAAACTATGTACCTATCTTCATTACGTAGTATAAAGCAAAGTCGCTTCCCGCGTCTGTCTGTATGCTTATAACTACGTAACGGATTTTGATGGTTGTTTTAATAGATAGTGGGATCAAGAGAAAGGTTTTTTTTATGTTTAACTAGCGGCCGCCCGCGACTTTGTCCGCGTATTAATGGGTTTTAGTAGCAATGATGTATTAAAATAGCCTACATGCCTTGTAAAATTTGTATAAAAATCTATAAACACGTAAAAGTTCTCCCATAGGTACTAATTTCCACTCCCCCAACAGTGTCGGAACTAGCCTTCTATGCGCCCGGTGCGAGCTTTAAAAAATTACGCCCTTGATAAATAATACTAGATACAGGTCTGGTAATTTCTGCGCCCCTCCAGGGTCTGCGCCCTGTGCCTGGGCACCGCTGGCACCGCCCTAGTTACGGCACTGTCCCCCAATGACCTGAATGACTAGAAAAAAACGATGACTAGAAAAAAAATCGTTAGCAAGGAAGGTCGTGTTTTTAAGTGCTCCTCAAATATCAAGTATAAGTGACGTTTAAAGTGTTTGTTTCCAATTTTAAACTATACCGTAATATTCCTAAAGTTGTGAACTATACGTTGGTGAATTCATCATATTATAAACGAACGTTTAAACAGTGTAATTAAGCAAAACATTGTGTGATTACTAGGGTACTTTTACTTTATTTGCAAAATCGTGGTGAAGTCGAACAATAGAACTGAACTTTGAACTTCTATTCATTAGCGGCGTATAGGCACTGCGCCTATTCATCAGCAGCGAGTGTCTATAACTACAGCATCAATTTCACTCCACTGAGCTACGGCCCGACGGCCGAACTGTATAAGCAAGTCGTTCGTGCGTGAACGGTCGGCGGTTCGATCCTTAGATAGAGAAAAGATTTTTTTTTTTTCTTTTCTTTTCTTTTTCCGCTTTAAAGAAAACTTACTCAAGAACTTTTTAAATAACAAGGATTTTAAGAGTAGAAGGGAGAAATTACAGAGGATTTTTTTTTTTCCCTGACCTGTAAATTGCTATAACCACGTTAACACCTGTCTGCCTGCTGACACGACTACGCGCTCGAATTGGAGTTTGTTGCTAATTGATATCTGCAGGCGTTATTGGGCCCTCAGTCACTATGAACTGTAATGCGTGCAAAAAACATTTGGACACAAAAGAATGTATGAAATGCCGTCTATGTGGCAGTAAATTCCACACACAGTGCCTTAATATTGACAAAAAACAATTTTTAGCGCTTACTAAAGAGTATAAATCATCTTGGTTGTGCCCCTCCTGTAGCAATGTAACCCGCAGAGCACGTTCAAATGATAACACACCTGTACGTCAAAACACTCCAGTAGCCCCTGCCTGCGACATGAACATGTCTTGCGACCTTGCAGACCCCTGCACAGCCTCACCTACGGAGACCTTGGCGTTGCCCTGTGCAACTTTAACTAACGACGGGATTACACTGCAGAAGATCAGCACGCTTCTGGATGAGAAACTTAGCACGTCTCTTTCAGCATTTATGGAAAACTTTCGGAAGGCATTAAGAGATGATGTCAAAGAGATGGTGAAAGCCGAAATTGGATCAGCAATGGATGCCATTAAGGATGAGTTTAGCGTAACCACGGACTTTATCTGCGCGCAGCAAAAGGCAGTTCAATCAGATGTTGTCAAAGCAGCCTCCAGTATCAAACTTTTGGAAGACGATAACTTGCGACTGCAGGGAGAAATTAATCGTCTTAATACTCGCCTGGCGTCGTTTGAAAAGCTCTCACGGAGCTGTAACATTGAGCTGCAGGCAGTGCCGAAGAGTTGCAAAACAAAATCCTGCTTCTAACAGACCGCGAAATATTATTGTGACTTTTTCATCACCACGGATAAGAGACACGGTTTTATCGGCTGCACACCGCTATAATAAATCCCACCCCGGGCAAGGCTTAATGTCTTCTGACCTGGGCATCGCAAGCCAAACATGTAGAATTTATGTTAACGAGCACCTATCTCTTGAACAAAAGTCGCTTCATGCTGCAACAAGGAAAGCTGCAAAGGATTGTCATTATAAATACGTATGGATTAAATACGGTCAAATATACGTCCGTAAAGACGATCAGTCCGGGGCCATCCTTATTAAAAATACGGATTGCCTTAGTAAGCTTCGTTGAAATAGACGATTTGTAATTGATGTTTTTATATAATTATCTCTTTTATAAACTTAAATGTTAATATTTAGTTATCAGTTAAATTGTAATGTATAGTATTTTTTACCAAAACTTAGGAAAAGCAAGATCAAAAATTAACGATATATATTTGAGCTTATCTGTTAACAACTATGACATTGTTTGCCTAGTCGAAACTAACTTTGACAGTAGTGTCTTCGATGGAGAAGTAATAGATTGTCGATATACTGTATTCAGAAGAGATCGCGATAGCATAAACTCTTCGAAGTTGAGCGGGGGTGGCATTTTTGTGGCTATCAAGTGCGAAATAAGTGTTACTAGGCGTATTTGTTGGGAGAGCAGGGCCGAGGACCTATGGTTGTCTATCTTACCCCAGAAGTTTAGTGAGCCTTCTGTTCATCTATGCTTATGTTACTTACCCCCGGACCTACCACTGGACAATATTTCCAATTTCTATAGTAATTGTCAAAATGTAATACTCAATTCCAGTTTAGAAGATATGTTTTTATTAATTGGCGATTTCAACACTCCTAATATCTCATGGGCTCACTTACAACCCAATTATCTGGTCCCCTCGAATCCATCTGATCGTAAAGCTAAATTGCTGCTAGAAACTATAAGTGCGTGCAATCTGAATCAATTCAATACTATCCCGAATAGAAATAACCGCTATCTTGATTTAGTATTTTCTACTTTACCAACTAGTTCTATCTCTGTTACTGAGACGGATGTAATATGCCGAGTAGACTGTCACCATCTTGCATATAACATTGAAATTTTAAATGTTACAAAAACTAATAGAAAAACCCGGTTTAACTTCAACAAATGTAGCTATATAAATCTTAAATCCGATTTGAGCTGCGTCCCTTGGGAAAGATTATTGTCATCCTGTAGCGTTAACGAATGTGTTGATTTGTTCTATTCAACTCTTAATGAAATAATATCTGAGCACACCCCTCCTACTAAATATGTTTCGAATAAGTATCCTACATGGTGGAGCCATGCACTAATTAAATGTATGAAAGAAAAATTAAAGTTCCACAGCCGCTACAAAAAGTATGGTAACCCGCGCGATTATGACACATTTGCACTGTTACGTTCTAGAAGCAAAAGACTAATAACTGAGTGTCACAAAGTATTCTTGCGCACCGTTGAGGAAGATTTGGAGGACAACCCAAAGGCATTCTGGAAATATGTCAATGGAAATAAGGGTAGAGCAACGGTTCCAAACACAATGTTTTATAATGGTAAGGAGTCATCCGATGGTCAAGGCATTTGCGAACTTTTTTCCGAATTCTTTGGCTCGGTATATGATAGCCCTTTATCTTCAGCAGTTTTGCCTGTGTCTCTGAATCTTCCTGCAGCCTTTCATTCCACACTTCACCATTTTACCTTCACAGAACAAGAGATTGCCCTAAAAATAAAAGCCCTTGACGCCCGCAAAGGTCCAGGACCTGACGATATCCCTCCAAAATTTGTAAAGCGCTGCTGTGACGAGTTGTTATTGCCCTTATGTCTGCTGTTTAATAAATCGATTTCTTCAGGAGTGTTTCCTAATCGCTGGAAAGTGGCGAATGTGATTCCAATTTATAAATCGGGTGATAAGACATCTTGTTGCAATTATAGGCCTATAAGCATTCTCCCGTGTTTCGCAAAGCTCTTCGAATCCTTAGTTTATGGACCGCTATATAATCACTTGTGCAGACACATCTCCAGTAGACAACATGGATTTGTTAGAAGGAGATCTACCTTAAGCAACCTCCTGGAGTTTAAGGACTATCTCTGTCATGTGTTTGCTTCTGGTGGTCAGGCCGACGCTCTCTATCTCGATTTTAGCAAGGCTTTCGATAAAGTGGACCATACTCTTCTCTGCTATAAACTATCGTACTACGGTATACATGGGTGTCTTTTAAGATGGGTGGTATGTTACTTAAATAATAGAACTCAACTAATAGCTGTGAAGGGTTTTTCATCTGTTCCTATATCTGTATCTTCTGGGGTGCCACAAGGATCGCACTTGGGACCACTCTTTTTTGTGATCTTTATAAATGATTTGATTGATCGTCTGTCATGCCCTTCCCTACTTTATGCCGATGATTTAAAAATTTACACTGATATCACGGACATGACAAACTGTGCAAAGCTTCAAAAAGATCTCAATACTGTGTCTGATTGGTGTGTTCTAAACAAAATGAGCCTCAACGTTAACAAGAGCTGTATTATCTCCTTTACTAAAAAGAAAAACAAACATATTCATCAGTACCACATTCGGGGTAAGGCACTTGGAAGATGTGAGGTAATAAGAGACCTAGGTGTATATTTTGATGAGAAATTAACATTTCATTATCATTACGAAAGTATAATAAACAAGAGCAATAAACTTTTGGGCTTTATAATACGAACCACCAAAGCTTTTAAGAAGCCAAATAGTATTTTATGCTTGTTTTGTAGTTTGATCAGGAGTGTCCTGGAGTATTGCTGTCCTGTGTGGTCCCCGTACTATGATGTTCACAATAATACAATTGAAAGGGTGCAAAAAAGATGCTTAAAATATATATCTTACCGATACAACATGGGCAGACTGCCCAAAGACTATAGTGATAGGCTTTCCAAATTTGGTATGATTTCCTTGCTCTCTCGAAGGAACAGATATGACCTACTCTGTCTCCATAAAATAGTGCACTCAACTATAGATGCCCCAGAATTGCTGTCTTCACTCAATTTCAACACCCGGTACAGATCTCGGAACCCAAACATATTTTCTTTACGGGTATATAAGAACAACACCTCCTTTTTCAATCCCATTGTGCGGATGTGCCGCTCATATAATGAAATGGTTCGTGCCGGTAGAGACATTGATTTATTCAATAGCGGTTTCCCTAGATATAAGAGAGTTGTGACTGAAATATTTAATAATATATAATTATAATGTCCAATTTTATTACCTAACTTACTCATAGTCATAAACTAACGTAGTTTGTAACTTTTAGTACTTAAGTAGATATAATTTGTAGGAAATTATCATGTTGTGTACGCTAATTATGGATCTCTGTCTAGTTATGTATTAGTGTTAAGTTTTTTTTTTTAATGTAAAAATGGCAAAGATCTGTCTGTGTACCTATCTAAATAAATAAATAATGACCGCCATTGGGGCTGAATTAAAAAAAAAATTGCGCTTGTGTCTCTGGAGTGCCAGCTACCTCCATACCAAGTTTTATCAAAATCGACAAACACGTAAAAATTTTCCCATTCTAATTTTCACCCCCCTAATGAACCACATGGGGGTTGAATTAAAAAAAAAAGTAGTCTATATGTTATTCCAGAGTACCAGCTACCATCATACCAAATTTCATGAAAACCGGTTCAGTCGTTTGAGCGTGAAAGAGTAACAAACATCCATACATCCATAGATACAAACTTTCACGTTTATAATATTAGTAAGGATATACCCGAAGCAAAGCCAGGGCGGGTCACTATTTACTTAATAATTGTTTAGCAGTCTATGTAACTTACAGCAATAGGGAATATGCATAAATCTGCAATCTTGAGTTTTTCAGTAACTTATGAAAAAAGGCTTAAACATATACTAAAATGTGAAATAAAAATGAAAATCAGTTCACAAACGAAGGCTTTATAAGGAATTAAAGTTAATTTTCTATCTCTTTCTTACTAAACGGAGTTTTTTATGGATCGCGTATGGCCGTAGTGGTATGTGACGTCATCTGCCATATCGGATCTCTATGTCCACCCGGGAACAGCTATATCTCGCTTGTCGTTAAAGTAAATTGAAAAATAGAATTATATTCATATTTCTTCGATATTAAAGATTGATTTCTATAATAAAAAAAAAATGTGCGCATATTCCCTATTAAGGACTCTACTTATTAAGGAAGAATACCTTTATTAAGATACCTAAGAACGAATCGTTTTTGTTTACAGTTTTCCTGAACCCTGTTTATTACCGCGAATGGATGGAGAGCATAATGGAGTACACATTGCCTGAAGTCAGCTATGGTGATGATCTAGAAAACTATGAAGAACCCCGTGTTTACTCTGACTAAACATGACCAGAATTAAGTGTTAAAAAACAAAATCCAAATATGTATTTTTTATATGAATTGTATGCCACTGAAAGTCAAATTGGTTAATATTTTTTAATGAGATTATATAAAAGGAAATCTTTCCAGCATACGAAAGAAAAGGTTGCTAAATAAGGGTTTTATAAAGACCCTAAGCAGGAAAATACTGTGGCACAATATGTATCGCAAGTTTAATCTATGATAATAAATAGTTTAAAACAAAATTATATGACGGTTTTATTTATTTGATTAATTTTATTATTTAACAATTAGGTCATTCCTCGCCACGAACCACAATGTTTTAAATTTGAAATTCATATGTACGACTAGCTGTGCCCGCAACTTCGTCTGCGTAGAATAGTAACTTTTGCCTGCAATTTTAATTTCAGGAAGAATTTTTTCTAAGAAATTACAGGAAAAATAAATAAAGATACGTAAATTATAAAAACTATTACAAAATAAAATATAATTAAACTTAATCATTGATTTGATTAATATCCATTAAAGAACCTGAAATTGTTCACAGATTAATAGGTGCAACAAAACGGCCAACTAAAAGATAATTCACTCGCACAATATGTTTATTTTTGTCTAAGCAATAATTTAGCCTGAGAGGAGAGTGGTAGCTAGGACTCACAAAATATTTTTTCGCATTTTAGTACTTAAAACCACGAAAAAACTTTAATTTATTTGACAGGAACAGGTTTCAATGGTTGCAAACAGCATACTGTACCCATATAGTTAGTACACAAAATTGATGTTTGATATCAGGATAACTTCAAAAAGTAAAAATACAAACTACCGATCCACTGTCTCAAAATATCTATAAAGGATGTGTGTCGCCATGTGACGAATTAATCAGTATTTGCATTGCTACTTTGTTTTGTGCCACTTTGCGCATTGTTTTTGTATATTTCTCGTATATTGTATTGTATTCGTAATAAAACAATGAGATAATAACGTAAAGCGCAATAAAATATAACTTATGAATTACTTTTAGTATTTGAAGCAATATTGCGAAATATTAGAGCATAGTGACATCTCTTTAACGAACCAAGAACTAAACACTCATCACGTCATATCAAATCTGACAGCATTTGACATGACTTGCCAGCTAAGAACGTGATAGTTGGGGAGCCCAACGGGAGTTTTTGGAGTATTGATCAGACTCAGACTCTGTCTTGTAAGATTTTTAAATAGGAGGCTCCTTGCACCCTTTCATGTACCTCTGCCGTGTATGTATACTTCATGCGGGAGGGAGGGGGTGCGTAATCTTAAACAGGATAGTTGCTAATGCTAATAACAAAGACACTGTTAAAAGAATTGGGCAGGATTATGAAGAACTAATAATCTTTGATGGTTTACATTGGGCGATGACCGTAGAATCGTGATGACACAACAAAGACCCAAGTGGCACTTGACCAGTTTTATAATGATCTATATGATTTTATTAGTAACGATCTTTATATACGATAACTTTCTTTAATTTTATAATGTCCAACATTTTTACGTGAATATTTATAAATTTCCCTTTATTTGCTTAGAATAGCGATATCCTTCTATGTATATAAACATTCAGATAATATCGAACAGAATATCAATTGAAACAACACAAACCACCAATGTAAGCCAGCAAGCAAATATTGGACAACTGACCACCTCCATACCGAAAACCAGGTAATAGAGAAATGTAGCGAATTCAATAAACCTTTAAACCTGGCCTTTGTGGATTATTCAAAGGTCTTCGACGGTATCACCCACATCAACCCATTTAGTTTTCTCTTCTTCAGCAAAACGTCGAACCCACATATACTGGGTGGCGCAAAAGTAAAGACCCTATTTGGTTCAGCTATAACATTTTTTCTAAATTAGAAAACTAGATTTAGGTTTTTTTAAATGTATATTTGTGCCATTAAATTTCGTACCATTAGGATTTAAAGATGATGTCTTTTAAATGGTGACCTCCAGAGTTGATACACATTTGAGCCCTATTTATGACATTTTGCATAACTTGCCGTAACACTTCCTGCGATATGTTCGTTATTTCTTGACGAATGTTTTCTTTTAGAGCTGCGAGAGTCTGTGGCTTGTTCACATACACCCGAGATTTCAAAAAACCCCAAAGAAAGAAGTCTGGACTGGTCAGATCGGGTGATCTTGCAGGCCAAGGCAAATCGCCAAAACGAGAGATAACTCGGCCTGGAAAAGCGTCCCTCACTAAGTCCATAGTGTCGCGCGCTGTGTGTGCCGTAGCGCCGTCTTGTTGAAACCAGATGTGCTCCAGCCCCAATTCGTCCAAACTGGGTATCAAAAACTCACGTAACATGGTTCTGTAGCGTTCTCCAGTGACAGTTATCGCATTGCCTCCAGCGTCTTCGAAAAAATAGGGTCCGATCACTCTGTCAACACAGATGCCACACCATACAGTAACTTTTAGTGGGTGTAGAGGTGTTTCTTGAATAATGCGCGGATTATTAGTGCCCCAGAACCGAGTATTCTGCTTATTGACATGCCCTGAGAGATGGAAATGCGCTTCGTCACTCATAACCAATTTTGAAGGAAAATCATCCTCTTCAAGGTTGAGGTTTATGACGCGCTGGCAGTAATCTAGACGAGCTCGGTGGTCAGCAGGCAGCAGCTGATGAGTCATTTGAGTTTTATACGGGAACATCTTTAAGTCTTTCACCAAAATACGCTGCAGGGTCCGTCTGGAAATGCCCAATTGCGTGGCACGTCGCCTCGTTGATGTTTCTGGACACTCTTCCACATCTTCGCGCACAGCATCGATATTTTCAGCTGAACGGCCTGTTCTTGGTCTCCCAGACTTAGGTCTATCCAATGTTGAGCCAGTTGCTTCAAGGCGTGTGGCAAAGCGTCGAATTGTGCGACCAATCGGTGCCGGACGGTGGGGAAATCGTCGACGAAATTCACGTTGTGTTCTTATCACTGATGAATTATTCCGTAAGAACATTGACACAATTATTCCACGTTCTTGGGGAGTAAAACGGTCCATGTTTATTTTCAGTGTATTTTACATTTGTTCACTACACAATTTTCAACAACAGAATGACAGAAAATGTCATATAAAAAAAATAAAAGTATTTTCTTTAGTGCGCCACCCAGTATAAAACTTCTCCAAATAATTTACAACAAAGCACAGCCGATATCAAACTGCACACTGAAGGCCTGAAATTCTAAATACAAAAAAGAGTTGAACAGAGTGACTCCCTATCACCAAAGCGTTCAGTAGCACGCTCCAAGAAGTCTTCAGGTCACTATGATATTCTTGAGAACTTGAGTTCATGCTCGAACAACTGAGCGTAGAAAGCGTTGACGTTAGACTGACGATGAATAGATCAAGACCAAATGTTTGGTGGATTGCAGTCAACAGACAGGTAAAGCAATATGTAGAGGAGTATATACTTGAGCTAGGCAGTCTCCTTCGAAATCAGGCAGGACAAATAAATAATCCGTAGAGTAGACAACGCCTGGATAAGCTTCTGGTCCATGAATGGGTATATGAAGGGTGATCTTCTTATATCACTGAACCGCAAACTCATCGACGTTTTCATATCCTATCCTAACACATCTTGGTCCCCCACCGAAAATCAGAAGTCCAAACTCAAGGTTTTACAAAAAGCTATGAAGCGGAGTATCAAAGCTATTAAGTTAAAATAAAATATACCACAATCCACTCCCGTACTGGTATTGTTGTTGGTCAAAACTGATGTAGCAATGGGCGGGGAATGTGATATGAAATGTGCAAGGATAAAGAACAATAGATGGACCAGAATTGTCACACATCGCGTGCCTGAAGACGATTTTCGCCGAAGAAGACCCAAAAAAAGGTGGTATGACGATCTGGTCCATGTATCAAAGAACTGGCAAGTCCTAGCATTAGACAGAGAGCAGTAGATGAGTTTGAAGGATACTTTGTCCAGCAGTGAGGTGATACAGGTTAAGAAAAAAAAATTACAGATTATTATACAGAAGGACTTCGATATCAACTTGAACCTCCTGCATAAAAATGTAACGCGCTGAAGTATCTCAAGATTATGTGTTTTTCAACAGACACAAAGATTAATTATAACTTTGTGGTCCAAATCGTTACAATGTCACTTTTTAGGGATTATTTAACATGCACTTTGAATGACTGACACGGTCAAATAACTTTTTTCTTTCAACAGCTTGTTACCAGGTAGCCCTCCTATATTAATCGCTGTCCCCCACTTATAAAGAAAGTGTAATATACTTTTCGTAATCTTTCTATTCCGATTCCATGTCGTTCGAGTAACAGCAAATCTAGCCATTTACCTCCCCTACTATGACGTTTTGCTCAATAAAGTAGTCCGTATAGTCCTAGTCAGAAAGTTCATTTTGGTCGATATACTTTTACCATTTTTGTACGTGATCTAATAAAGTTAGATTTTTAACTATCCTACAGGAATTTCTGTGACTAAAAGTATTTAAGATCTTGACCCACTTGATGTATGGTACCACCATGCAAAATTTCATTTAAATCGGTGTAATAGTTTCAGAGATCAGTCATTTATTTAGGTTTTTTGAATATCCCACGGGAACCAGTTAACTGTTAGTGATTTAAAGTATCCTATGCATTTTTCCGGAATTTAAAATACCTTCGTGTAAACTTTCATTTAAATTGGTTCAGCCGTTTAGGAGGTCAGTCGAAACAAACAAACAGACAGAGACACAATTTTTTTTAAGTATGGGGATGTGTTCTACTACTCTCAAAACATATCCCTGACTTGTTTTTTTTGCGTTTTTCAAAAAAGTACAAGAATTTTTACCTCTACGTTTTTATTATAGTATAGATTATTCGACGCTTTAACGGTGAAGGAAAACATCGTGAGGAAACTTGCACACCTACGAAGAAATTCTTAGGTTGTGTAGTCAACCAACCCGCACTTGTCCAGCGCATCTGTCTCAATTCCTTATCGCCATAGTTTTGGGTAGGCCCGTGTTCCAGCAGTGGGGACGTATATAGGCTGATGATGAACAATTTGGTACAATCATGAATAAAATTATAATTAACATTATCGTCTACCAACATACTTACAAATGTTATTTCTGATGGTAGATAGACTCAAACAAATTTATATGTATACGTGTATAATAAATTCGCAATACCCAACACGTCTTGATGCTATAACCAATACCAGATGCAATGGAAAAATAATGACGTTATTACGTCTATTACCCGTATTGCATATGTATGGGTACAGCTAAGGAAATAAGAGCAACTTTATACTTCTTACATAAACTAAATTGGAGTATTACCTATAGGTAATACATGTTGACTGGCTCAGTGGAACAGTGGTTAGATGGGTCACAATCTACAGTGCCAAGAGTCGTGGGTTTGATTCCCACCCGGGACAAATATTTGTGTGACGAACATCGTTGTTTGTTCAGTGTGGGTGTGTTATTAAATATATTCATAGTATATTTGTGTATCCACTGTTGATTCTGATATCTGTAACACAAGTGCTTAAGCTACTTACCATGGAATCAGATCAATGTAAGTGATGTTGTGTAACATTTACTTATTTATTGAAGGTGCTGCTTTGTACATAAATATTTTCGTTCAACGCCTATTTCGGGAAACCTAGATCGACGTTTAAAACTGTTATCGGATTATTTTGGGAAAGAAATTAAATGTAAAAATAAATGTACCTATTGGACGACAGAATTTAATCTTCAAGTTATCTGGAGATTACGATAGGAATGACGTTAGTATTATCCGATACGAGGTTAATTAGAATACTTAAAGGCCAATAATTAATATAGGTAATTAGTGGTCTCTGGTGCTAGAAACATGAAGGTGTTCGCTTTGGTTCTTTTGTTGGTCGCGGCTGCGTCGGTGAGTCTAAGTTAAAAGTTAAAGTATAGAGTCGAGTAGCGCTACCATAAGTTTAAAAGTTACGGATTCGATATCGCCTACGTAAATATGTCTATGAAAAACTTGTGCAGCGCCCCTGGTGGTTACGCTAAGAACTAAAATAGGTCGTATGAAAAAAACAACTCGATAGGTTTTTAAAGTACGTAAGTTTTCGATAGCCAACTCATGGTATCGCTACTGAATGAATCCTTCATTGACATGAGTTTTATTAAACAGTCATTCAATTCTCACTAGAAGTCATAGTAGGGACATTTCAAACTAAATTCAAACATAGGTATCTACATTATACTCGTATAAACCATATTTCTAAAGCGTACACAGTTCGAATTACAAAATGATGAAAATACATAGTTCAAGTGCACCATTTCCACGATCATTTATGTTTTTTATTATAATTTGATTAGGTACAACCAGTTCATTGGTCGACGATCTAGAAGCGCAGTAGTAGTAGTATAATGAACTATAGTAAAGCACATAATATCGAAATAAATACATCATCATTCCATATTTGTCCCCACTGCTGGGGCACGGGCCTACCCTATAGGGCGATAAGGCCTTAGTCAACCACGCTGGCCAAGTGCGCGTTGATTAACTACACAACTTAAGAATTTCTTCGTAGGTGTGCAAGTTTACTCACGATGTTTTCCTTCGCCGTTAAAGCGTCATATATTCGTACATATAAATTTCAAATTATAAAAACAAGGTGGTTCGTGGCGGGGTTTGAACTAGCGACCTCTCGCATGGCAAGCAACGACCTTAACCACTCAGCCCTCGAAGCTTTTTGAAATAAAATAATCTCATCATATTTAAGCCATATTAGAATACTCGTATGTCAAACTAAATTAGAATTGTAGCCTTTTCAAAATATCTATGATGTATGATTTTACTTGTTCCCACGGAGCATGAGTGCAATGCGTGCTGTCTACATCCATTCAAGTTCATATCGTGTCATCGTTATCAGAAGCTGGTATTACACAATCAGGCTAATAACCTAATACATTTTATGAATGTAAGGAAATTAGGTATTTCTTTACATTTATTTATTAAGGAATGCTAACAGCTCAACATTATGAAACTATGACAGACATCTCTTCATTTATAAACCTTACTAGCTTTCCGCCCGCGACTTCGTCCGCGTAAAGACGTTTAACGGGTGAAACATTACTTCTTTATAGGGCAGTCGGTTAAAAAGTAGCCTATCCTAGCCTATCTTTTTCTAGGCTCTGGACTACATCTGTACCAAATTTCGTTTGAATCGGTCCAGTACTCTATGCGTGAAAGCGTAACAGACAGACAGACAAACAGAGTTACTTTCGGATTAATAATATTAGTAAGGATTACACATATGCAAGACTTTATAAGTATACACAACTTTCCTAATATAATTCCTAACACAAGAAACGTAATACACAAAAGAGTGCCAAATAAACATAGAGTTTGAATGTTTGTTTGTGTTACCTGCATAATATGAAAATTTCGTAAATCGTGTCTAAGATTGTGATATTCCTAGGCATGTAAAATTGTAAATACAGTAAGATAGGTATTATACGAGTTTATGTATAAAATTCCAATGATACTGATTGTACAGTCAGCATCAAAAGTGTTTACTGTAATTTTTAATTTAATTTTTAAGCTTTTGTTTATTAGATAGTAGACCCTTCTGTTAATGATTTGCCTATACACATACATTGAACATAAGTTTATCACCAAATAAATGTATATTTAACTATTATTTGCGCGAACACATTTCAATAATTATATCATAAGTTTACCGATTTTACTTCGGGTCTCTAAATAATAATATGTTTAGAATAACAATACACGCAAGGTAATCCGTAAATTCGTTTTATTTCAAACGTATATTTAACGTTGATCATTATATCTTACCAAGGTTCTACCCAATCGTTTTTTAATTAGCTTGGCTAGTTTCTTTTTAGCTCATTCTTAATGAATAACTTACAAAGGCTCCAATAGATAGACATGAAACTTGATTACGAAGCAGAATTAAGTTAAATTTCAGTTAACTATTTTTCGAGAGCTTGTTACACAAAACCAACATTTAAATCAAGTTTTGAAGGCTTAATAATAATTAAGTTTGCTTAGGGCTCCGATAACAAAGTTATCTTCGAACCTCTAGAATGTTCGCGGAGCTAATTGAATTAGTCCTCTTTCAGACGGGAAGTAATGGTGAAGATTATTTTTAATGAGGACTACCTGCTTAACTGTTTATTTCTGACGGATACCTATCTAAATAATAAATAAATATCTGGGACATTTCCAAACACGGTCACCTGACCCCAAACTAAGCAGAGCTTGTACTATGGGCGTCAGAGACTGATATACATATACATATATTTATAAATACATACTTAAATACATAATCACACCCAGACACGGAACAAACACCGAAGTTCATCACACAAATATTTGTCCCGAGTGGGAATCGAACCCACGACTCTCGGAACCGGTCAGTCAGGGTCACTAACCACTGTTCCACCGAGCCAGACCTATAAATAAATACATTTTATGTTTTTTATCATCGATATTTTTCTTTAAAATGATATTTACCTTCCTTTAAGTAGTAAATATAACTTTAGTTTAGTTTTGAAGTTTTAAATACATATAAGTTAGGTAGATACATATATGTCACAGTAAAATTGTATCTAACGCTAGATTGCAATCTTGTGATTGTGAACTGTCGAAAAATTGTGAACCAAACATACTGCTTACAATTCAACTTATTATTATTCGTCAGATTGCAATCTATCAAAGTGAAACTGTTATATTGCAATCATACAATTGTTTACACCACTACCACCACCCTCACCTGTGGCTAACGGGTAATATGCCAGAAAAATTCGACGGCTTCAATAGCTGTTACTTGGTGTATGGTGATGTGCGTCTGGGCGCATTTCCTGGAATGACGGGTATTGAAATCCCCGGGTAACTGTGGAGCAATTGATTTTTTCTGATTTTCAAAATAGATACACGTAGCTTAATCAAAACGGAACTTGGAATATAAATATATTGATTAAACGAGTAGATAATCTACTCGTAGGTCATGAGACTTAAGATAACATATTTTGATGGGTTTATTACGTTACGTAAATATTGTTTTGAAACACAGATGCATCTAATTAACAGAAAAAAACCCTTTTCTAATCACTTTATCTGTGAGTTTTTATCATAATTAGTGGTATAGTCAGATAAATATTATTCTAGGCTGTTTATTCCAGATGCATATCTAATCTAACTCATACATCATTTATTAATACCGTTAATGCGGAGATAATAATAATGTAACTTCATTAATTTCACGGTTAACTAAGTACCTATTTAGGTAGAGGCGTAATTTTATGTATGTAGGTATGTCTTTATGTATTTAGGTAGATGTGAATGCGTATCAACTCTACCTATTATTTTACATTAAAATAATAAAACAAAACTAGACGCATACAATAATAACTGAAGTGTTATTATAGTCAAACAAAATATGTAAATTGATATTTTATTATTTACCTTGCCTCCATTTTTCAATAAATATGTTTCAGCAAGACCAAACGAACGAGGTAGAAAAGTCGCCATTTTTCTTATACTGTCAGATAAATATCCAATAACTCTACTTATGTCCAATATTCGTACTTGATTCAAAACAGTAATATTAATGGGTACCGTGTATTTGAGTATCGATTGAGAATATGTCTTGTCTGCATTTTGATTAGATACTAAAATATTGTTTTTTTTTCAGGCTCGCAGCACTGGCGTTAAAGGTACGTAAAATAATTAAAATCAAATCAAAATTTAAAGTTTAATGAACTTTCTCACAATTTTTTACGTTTATAAAAAGTTTTATTTCGCTTGTCTACATGTTCTGCCTAGTTTGGTAGTTGTATTTTTATTTAATCAGATTCCGCTAGATATCTATTCTGATTCCTTTAGTGCCTAATAAATAAAAGTTGGTACATGGAACATGATTGACACAGCAGTGAACACAAATAAAAAAAAATTATGTAATGGATTATTTTATTGATGACGAAGGAGGCTCAAAATGATTTTTAAAAATTCTATTGTAGTATTTAACGAGGCATAAAAACAGTATTGTCTATTATTTGCGCAAACACTACACATTTGAGATAAAACTTTGGGATTAAACTCGTGTGTATTGTTCTCTAATTCTAAACATATTTCGAGCTCTTTACGGCGCTCGTGGCCGTGGTCTTGGCCGTGACCACGAACGCTGTAAATCTGTAAAATAAGTTTTATTTCAGAGGCCTAAAAAATTTGTCTTTATTGGTCTACACGCAATATTAGGAGTAGCATAGCTACTTACTGCCCGACGTGCAGACTGGGTTACACCAATCATGGTCGCGAGCGAACAGATATCCTAACATCGCGTGTAGACCCATAAAGACTAACATTTACTGTAAAGGTACGCGAAAGATTAAAATAATTCCTAAAGTCTCGTTTTTTTTTAAATCTTTTATTAAAGAGTCTTTTCGTTCCACAGCCGTCGCTCGCGCGTCTCTGGGCGAGAATCCCTGGGTGGTACACCTCCGCACCGCCGTCATCACCAGCGGACTGCTGGAGTCCTGCACCGGCTCCCTGATCGACCCTCGCTGGGTGCTCACCACTGCCAAGTGCATTGACTTGTGAGTGTTGAAAACCTATTAAACTATAATTTTAAACTGTCATGGTTACACACATTAGAAAACTGAAAGTGTCCGGGATATTTACCATGTTGTTTTGTTTTAATGAGCTCCCGATATTTCGGCACTGTTGCAAGTTCTGTTGCAGTTCCCCCGTGATCATGGCGCTTGCAACAGTGCCGAAATATCGGGAGCTCATTAAAACAAAACAACATGGTAAATATCCCGGACACTTTCAGTTTTCTAACCTATTAAAATGTAGAGCGCAGATGTGTTCGTCTTATTCTCCGTCGCCTTATAAGCATCGTTGTAGGTGACCCGTTTAAAACGTATATGGAAGCAAACTGGAAGAGGTTTAGTTCCTCTTTTCTGCCACGTGTGTATCGTTAAGGCATGGAATGCAATTCCAGCTCATATTTTTCCTCCCTCCTATGATCCCGGGCTCTTCAGGCGGGGCGTGACACGGCACGACAGGCTCAATATGGTCTATTGTGCCTGTCGACCTCATATATGGATCTCACTACCGCATAACATTTTTATAAATCACTAGCTGTGCCAGCGACTTCGTTCGCGTTTTCCCCGTTTTTTACACATTTTCCATTGTATTTTTGCTCCTATTGAGCGTAGCGGGGACTTCTTACAAGCCTCCAACGGTAAATTTTATCAATGACAAAGCTGTACCATTCTTTATAAATCATTCACGAGATGACACGATATCCAGTACTTTTAGATCACGTCCATTTAGGGGTCAAACAAACAAACAAACAATCAAACAAACAAACAAACTCTTCAGCTTTATAATATTAGTATAGAAGTATAGATTCATGAGATGACACGGTATCTTGTACTTTTGGATCTCGTTCGTTCGATCGAGGAAGACTCACTAAGCTCTCTGTATACGAATAGAAAACATTTTTATCACTTCGCAGCGCTCGTTTCGTCTGGGTCCGCTATGGAGTAGTGGATGTGTTCAGCCCGTCTCTGGTGACTGAGACCAGCAACATCCGCGTCCACCCCGACTACGACAGTGACTCTGGCTTCAACGACATCGGTCTGATCAGCCTGAATCGCCACGTGCTCAACCCTGGTGAGTAAGGCCAAAGAGAAACCCTGACATCCTATCCTGATAGTACCTGATAATACCTGACTGGTTCGTAGAACTCAGGTTCATTACCTACAGTTCCAAGAGTCGTGGGTTCGATTCCCACTCGGGACAAATATTTGTGTCGTTTCTGTTTTCCGTAACACAAGTGCTTAAGCTACTTACCACGGGATCAGATCGATGTATGTGATATTGTGAAATATTAATTAATTAATTATTATTATTTATTAATGATGGTCTATCCAGTGTTGCTAACTCGTATTTTAAAAATAACGTAGAACAGTATGTCAAAATACGTAGATTTAGTAACTTTTGCGAGAAAATTACTTTTAAGAGTTAATTGTTAACATATTTTTACCGAATTAACGTGATAAAAGTAAGTTTACTATAACGTAGATCTACGTATTTCAAACATTTGCGAGATTAAAGATACGTATATCTACGTAAAAATATGTAGAGTTGGCAACACTGGGTCTATCCTGGAAGGATCTCTTTACGCCATTCATGTTACACCACACTCCTTTGAGGGCCACTATCCTATCCACAAAGGAGAGAATCTTGTGTCCAGAGTCGTGTCCTATTCCCACTCGGTAAATTTGTGTGAAGCAAATTGGACAAACAGTGCCGATATATAATTTTAAACTGTCATGGTTACACACATTAGAAATATCGGGAGCTCATTAAAACATAACAACATGGTAAATATCCCGGACACTTTCAGTTTCCTAAACAGTTCCGTACATTGTGGTATACAACAAACACTATTGTTTCTGATATCCGTAACACAAGTGCCTAGCAACTTAATTCGGAATTGGGACAATGTATGTGATAAAATTAGTCTTTATGGGTCTACACGCGATATTAGGAGTAGCAAATTACATAGCTACTTACTGCCCGACTGGGTTACACCAAACGTGGTCGGGCAGTAAGTACTCCTATTATTGCGTGTAGACCCATAAAGACTAATTTAGTGTAATGGAACGCGAAAGTCTAAAATCTTACAAATGTATGTTATGTTGTGTTCAATGCTTTTCATCAGTTTATCATTGGTTGTGATTACTATTTACAACGTAGTAGCCTATTTGTACCGAATAATCAATCACGTTATTCTATTTAACAAGTTGACATATTTTTTTCCTATCAGAGTTAGCATTTTTCAATAAAGTGTGAATCGGTACATATCTCCTTGAAAGTGCAACAAAAAAGAAGTGCTCTGTCGGCAAATACAACAAAACTTGTTTTTATTTTTATAAATAGTGTACCCTGATTGAGTCACTCTATATGTGTTAAGGTTTTGTTGTGTTATTTGTTGTTTCGGAGGCCTCTCACTTTCGTTCCACATCTGAGATGTTATCGTTTTGTTATCGGGTTATAGCTAGCTGTATATTTGCAATCTATGTACGTAAAAATACGTTAAATTAAAGATCTATACAACCTGCTACATGCTACATACAAATACGTCATCAATACACACATCACTACATATTATTAGGGGTGAGAGCCATCCGCTCCCCCGCAAGTCCGGTGATGATGATGAGGCTACTCCAAGCTATTATCGTATGTCAGTTAGATAAAAAAACTACATAGTACAAAAAGTAGTTCCTGCTGTCTGTCTTTATCTATGCTTAAGTCTATAAAAGGTAGAGTGATTCAAGAGGCAGGTTAGGTTAGGTTATCAGGCAGGTTAGGTTTTCGAAGCTAGAGGAGGTAGTTAGTACCCTAACAAGACGTTCTACAGAAGACTAGGTGTCCTCTGTGCCCTGCAGTAAGAGATAAATAAATAAATAAATATAAATATTTCACAACATCACATACATTGATCGGATCCCGTGGTAAGTAGCTTAAGCTACTTGTGTTACAGATATCAGAATCAACAGTGGATACACAAATATACTTAAATATACTTAAATACACACCCAGACACGGAACAAACATCGATGTTCGTCACACAAATATTTGTCCCGGGTGGGAATCGAACCCACGACTCCTTGGAACCGTAGGTAGTAAACCTGGGTCACTAACCACTGTTCCACCGAGCCAGTCATAAGATGCGGATGATAATAATATTTTGATTAAGAGGCTTATAGTGTTATCAGATCCAGATGTCAATTGTCTTGTTGTTGTTTCAGCTAATGTGAACATCGGCATCGTGAGACTGCCGCACATCTTCGACGCCGTTCCCGACTCCGGCAACTTCTGTGGCTTTGGAGCCAACGCTGACGGCAGTAAGTTGGTTAAGAAAGAGAAACAACTTTGCAGTCAACAAAGTCAAAGTTGGTTTAAAGAAAGATCATTTGTTGACTGCAAAGTAAATAAAAGCACAGATGTCGTAACATAAAGAAGAAAATATTACATTGTTGATGCCACCGTCAAACGTATACCTAATAATTAGATACGTATCGTCTGCATTAGGGTTTTCTGTAGCCAGATAAAATAATATGGTGTGCCAGGGCCGTAGCAGATGGCAGGAAGTAATCTCCTCTGGGAAAAAGGGGTGATTAATGTATAAATCGTTTTGCATTAAACCAAATTTCGATGTTGATGGCACATTTAGATAACTTTAATGGTTAAGATTTGGTTTCTATTTAAATATGATTTTATATAATGTTACTTTGATAAATTTCCTAATCCTAAGGCCCTCAAACTCTTCATTTCTACATAATATCTAAACTTCTGTCCTTAACCTAGTGTCATACCACCCTGACAGTATTTTTAGCATCCTGAATATTTTTGTAGGTGCTGGACAGACCCTGGCCTGCCACGATGTGGATGTCACCAACCACTTCGGCCTCATCACCGCCTACAGTGACGATGTTCGCGCCACCCAGGTGAATACTTTATTTTTATTAGGGGTACCCAACAAATCCCGTAAAATCTGGAAAAGTCCAGATTTTACGGGATCAAACGTCACCAGGGTTTACCAAAACCTTACCAGTGGTAAGGTTCTTCTTGACTCGAGTACTGGAGTCGAGACCGGCGTACACGAATATATTGCGTAAAAATAAATTGGTATTCGAGTGGGCGGTGAGTCCAAAGCAGGAATCGGGTCTGAATCGAATCAAACCGTACTCGAGCGAGGGGGTCTAAGTTTCTCAAAATATCGCGTGATTGATGGATAGTTTACCTACAAGACGTATTTACGACGAAGTTTGGCATGCCCCTTAGGAGTAGGCAGGTAGTCTATTGAGCGGAAAGCTTCTTGGACATAATAGTTGCTTGGATTAGAACAACTTCTAAGCTTTAACTGGTATTGCTAACTGGTATTACTGGTAAAAATATTACGACAGATACCACTAGTTACTTTGTGCTGCCTGGAGACCTGTTTGAAGGCATTTTCTTCAATTTTTTGTCGTCATTGGGTTATGTGTCTATGGAAAATTTTGATAGGCTCGTGGGTACTGACAGTTTGGTAGATCATATGGATTGGAGCATTGTGGGATAGTGAGTTTTAGTCTGCATTCAGGGGCACTGTCGTTTAATTATAGTGCAGAAAAAGTAATTTATTTTTCCCGAGTTAGCCCTACCTCGAATTTTTGTTTTGGAAAGTAATGAAAACTTGGTACATAATTATATTGACGAATAATAAAAAATATTAAATGCAAGAAATGATATATTATGTTAATCGAGCTTTAGCACTGATGATGAAATTAAAAATTATAACTTCCAACCGATTTCAGCAATGGCGACCACTTCGACTCTTAATTAGCACTCTTCAAAATGTGTACTTTTATTTACCTCTTCTTCTGCTGAGCCTAACTCTATAATATTCTTCACAGTTCGACTTGGGAGCTCCTCTTGTGGAAGGCAAGGTGCAGTACGGTCTTCTGATCCGCGAGGGTGACGACTCCTCCGCTGCCAGTACGTATCTTTGCTGTCATCATCATCATCATCAGGGTATAGGCCTCCTCCGTAGAATGCCATGCACTTGGGTCCTGCGCCAGTCTTATCCAGAGACCTCCCGCGGCTTTCTTTATATCACTTGCCCATCTTTGCTGTAATAGGGGAAAATTTATGCCTACCATAATTTGCATCTTTGCAATGTGGTGATCACGCATCCCCTGCGATTGACAAGATTGACTAATATACAATTTTGAACTGTCATGGTTACATACATTAAAAAACTGAAAATATCCGGGATATTTACCATGTTGTTTTGTTTAATAAGCTCGCGCCCGATATTTCGCCACTGTTTTTTAGATTTCAGTTTTCTAATATAACATTTACTGTCAGACAGACTCTTGAAAAAGTTTTGCAAAGATTAAAAACTTTCGGTTAATGTTGCCACTGTGAAGTGTGTGGAAAAATTAATGGTAATCAAAACAGCTTTAAATGCGCGGGTTCGAATCTTCGAGCTTCAACTTCCCTAGACAATAGCTAAATCAATAGAACTCTTATAGATTCGTCATATCTGTCTGTCTCATCACATGTAATATTTAATTTCATCTCATAGCCTTTTTTTCTGCTCTTCTAAATATTTACCTCATTTCCAGCTTTCCTGAACCCCGCCATCTACCGCAGATGGATCGAAGAAACCGCTGACATCGTCCTTCCCGAGGAAGACGACAGCTCCAGCTCCAGCAGCTCCAGTTCGAGCAGCTCTAGCTCCAGCTCTAGCTCTAGCTCTAGCTCGAGCAGCGAGAGCGAGAGTGACGAGGGCCGCAAGGTCCACTTCGTCGATGCTTAAGATGTGCCTGACTATCATCTGAAGAATGGCGCGTGGGGATATCTGTCTCTGAACTCATTTTTAGTTCCATTCAAGGATTTGGATCGTGGCATCAGTTCTTCAAAATTAATATGAAGATTCTGGTCCATGCGTATCGTAATACAGACCGTACCAAGTGCCAGGCTTAAATAGATGACCCATTTCCCTAAACTTGTCGTTTCATTCATACCTTCTATTATAACATCGCTTGAAGGCAAACATTGATACTTTCCCATTGATTTGAATTAAAAAGTCGTTATTTATAAAACTGGTTTTTGAATATTCGATTTCTTATTGATGGTTTTTACCGATTTCATTAGTAGGTAGGTTATTCGTTGTAAGGTGGTGATTGTCACATAATAATGACCTTAATATCATAACTTATTATGATTATTCTTATTACGAGCTAAGATACTGAAGCTACTGAAACAGTGCAATACACAAACTTGAATAGACAAATAACACATCCAGAAATTAAACATCACACAAATATCTGTACGGTGGTGATCGAACTTACAACTTCTGGAGTAAGGGACAAGGACAATACCAAAAGAGCTTTTGAACCAGTATATCATATAGCCTGATTTTCTTTATTTTATAAGCTGGTCTAATCAGTGGAATTTCAAGCAAAAACCTAATTTTCACCCGGCCCGGGATTCGAACCCGAGCCTCGCCAGCCAGAGGCTGTTGACTCGTGACATCACAGTGGTCACGGTACATCCGCCACGCTTTGCGCAAGCGCTTAGATAACGTGGCCTTCGTCTGTCGGCACACATACCCACATGTGGACCGCGGTCACTTTACTACGCACAGCGCTTTCTATATTTTGAACTGCCTCGTTGGTCTATTGGTAGCAAGCGCTGCGTAAGGGCCGAGAGGTCCCCGGTTTGAGTCCGGGGTCGGGTAAAGTCTGTGTGGGTTTTTCTGTAATCTCAGCCCGGAGTTAGGAAGTTGTTGGTTGAACGTCTGTGCCTCTGAAAGTACGATCTCTCATTGGTCATGTCGGATTGCCGTCTCATCGGATTATGAGAGTAAGGCAATAGAGAGTGCACTTGTGTTTGCTTGCGAGCACAATTGTGAACTATGTTATGTCCTGCGCTTGGCTGATCTCAATTGAGATCGGCCGCCATTTCTGAAATCGGTCGCACGCATTATTGTTATGATATTTTAAATCGACTGTGAAAGAAAAGAGAAAGAGGGTTATGTTTTTGTCCCTAAATTTAAACCACACACGCAAAAGACTAGCTACTGATAGCGATTATCAAAGAATATTTTTATATGACTGTGCATAATATGTAATCACAACAACAAAAAAACGTGCGGTGTACGCTCAGAACTTTCTATGTTTTTAGTTCACCTATTTTGACCGAAAGTATAACTTCTGACTATAATTATAATCATTAGAATTCAAAAATCAATTAGTACAAAAAGTACGAAATAACTTAATAATATTATTAAATTAAATATTCGCTAATCTCCCAAACGGCTGGACCAATTTTGATGGGACTTTCACTTTACAAGGTATATTAGAGGTTATTTAAATAAATCATTGTTGCCAAAACCATTTCCACGCGGACAAAGTCGTAGGCGGCCGCTAGTATAAAATAAATTTCTAACTGCCTCGTTGGTCTATTGGTAGCAAGTGCTGCGTTAGGACCGAGAGGTCCCCGGTTCGAGTCCGGGGTCGGGCAAAATTTGTGTGAGTTTTTCTGTAATGAAATTACTCAGCCCGGAGTTAGGAAGTTGGCGGTTGAACGCCCGTGCCTCGGAAAGCACGTTAAGCCGGTGGTCCTGCGCCCGATCTCTCATCGGTCATGTCGGATTGCCGTCTCACCGAATTATGAGAGTAAGGGAATAGAGAGTGCACTTGTGTTTGCGCGTACACTTGTGCACTATAATATGTCCTGCGCACTTGGCTGATCTCAATTAAGATCGGCCGCCATGGCTGAAATCGGTCGGACGCCTTATAAAATAAATTTACCACATTGCTTAGATATAGGTAAACGTTTTAGTTTTACATTTCTCAATGGTCAATAATCTGTTAAATATGTTAAGTGTGATCAGGTTTTGTCGAGAATCTGAATGAACGATCCATCGTTGTATCGTGACGTAACGAACGTAAACATTGCGCCTGGGCCCGTCGGACTCGTTCGTCAAACGAATCTGCAGCGCTAGGGTTGACGAATGCCGTTTGGGTCTAATAAGTTAGGCATCCTACTTATACCGTTCTTGAACTTGATTAATGACATAATATGAGCAGGTAGAGAATGAAAGTTTGAGTGTGTGCTAAAATAAAAATTTAATTAAGTATAGCCAATTTTTTTGTATGTATTTTTAACATTGAAGCGGTAAATTAAATAATTGCAATTGTTGTCGACATGCTCAAATTTTATTGGACAAATATCGGTTAATAAGTGTAAAATATCAAATAAATAATTATGTCTGATTAAAATAAATAGTTAAAGTAGAAATTCTTATTAGTGAAATAATATTTCGAGTGCTTATTGTTCTTACTACAACTAATAATAATATTATGTAAAATGGTTAATTTAGAGACACGGGCAGAAAAAAAAATGAAATCACAATATAAAAATTTAAAAAAGATATCGCACTTTCATTAGTTGCCTTCGTCATCAAATCATCGAGGCACCTCACGCAAAAAAAAAACATCCGCATATTCTAGACGTTTCCCGCCTCTATGTGGCCAGCCCTACCGGCTGTCAAACTTTCTCCGTTACAGCATCCGCGTTGCGCGCGCAGGTCGCCCCGCGCCGCGCTCGCGCTCGCGTGCGTTTCCAAATTCAAAAACTGTGTCGGTATTATTATGATGTGTGATAGTGAGGTTCAATTGTTTCGAACGAACTGGCAGCGCACTTTTTGAGGTATGTTTTTTCTTTTTGTGTTTTTATGAAAAAAATCATTTTTAATTTAAATAAAAGTGTTTAAATGTATTTATTAAATTATTTGTCTCTATTTTGGCTTTTATGGAGTTTGATTCGTAATATGTACCTATTACAATATTATCTTAACTTGGATTGCCGTTTGCCTGGATATCTGCTCAACCCATTATTTGAAATATTGCATAATATAAAATATGATAGTATAAGATTACCTGGTAAATATTATTTTAATACATATTTTTGTTTTGTGTCGTGTTTAAGTACTGAGATGTTTAATTTAATGATAATTTTTAAGATAGGATACACAGAGAAATATGTCACTCATAACATCTATAGTAATATGAAACAAAATCAATTCAATATTATTTTTTATTACATTATTAGACCTACTTACTTAATGATTACCTATGTTTTATTTAGAACTAAATTATACTTCGTTCTCGTTAAGAATGCAGTAAGTAACCTATCGTATATTGCGCATACCCATCGATATCCGAATCAAACTTAAAAGTATTATAAGACTACTGTGAATACAATTTAATTTATGTTGCATTCGAACTGATCATCATCATCATCAGCCCATACCTGTCCACTGCTGGACATAGGCCTCTCCAAATGCACGCCACTTCTCTCTATCCTCGGCCACTCGCATCCAGCTCCTACCAGCCGTCCTGCGCAGATCGATTCGAACTGATGGTCTACAGCATTCTTAAAGCGAATTAACTATATCTACTTACATACATTTACACGTGTATAAGTACAGTTATACAGTATTAGTAAATGTATTAGAAATTATGTAACGATAAATTAGTATTGTAACACACTGCGCGGCTATTAATTGATAATTTTGATACCGTTTCAGTTCTAAATCTTCCAGGAATTAATAGGTACACCATTTTCGAGGGATTTTATACTAATTTTGACATATCAAATAGTATACCTAATGACATAAAAGTAGGCAACTAACTATACCTAAAGATTTTAACTAATATCATAACGATATGTGCGTATCAAAATCTCAGCAGCAATGTTAATTCACAACTGACAAGTTAACTTAGTATGTCAACAATAACAGCCAATTTGTTCAACAACACTAAAGTTCGCATTTTGATCATGTTTATGCTTCTCAATCACTCACTCAATCTAAGTCAAATCAAGTACATAGCAAGTCATTTAAGTAGCCACAATAGTAATTACTTTTCTTTAAGTACATTAAGTATTTAAACTTTGTTTTCAGCCCAACATGTTAGGCTTCAAACGCCTCCCAGTGTCCCTGGTCATCATCTTGGCATGGGCCATTCAAAACTGCACTTTCGGTATAGACGTCCTATGGTACACTTTTGTAATCCCTTTGGTGGTCTCCTTGGTATATGCTATAGGGAGCTATGACCATGACTACTGGACTAATAGGGGGGTATTCTCCCCTCCCGCGGACCTTTTTGTGGGGCATATCAAGTCCGTTATGCAGTTTAAGGAGCAAGGAGGCTTGTTCTTCAAGAGGATCTATGATACTTACAAGGATGTAAAGTTTTTGGGTAAGTGGTTGCAATATTGTTACAAAATCGTTAAAGTTATTCAATACAGTTTGCTCGATCGCGTGTGATTTGAGACATTATGGCCTATTTGTATGTTGTACATTCTATTTTACGATACAAGGGCATTGCTTATTGCCGCCCAGAACCGTAATACGAGATCTTGGATATGAAAATGAATAATTTTTGGAGCGAGTTCAATGTTATTCAAAAATTAGGATGAGGCATATTTCACGTTCGGGCCAGCGCTTGGTTCTGCCTTACTCATAGCTTTTCCAAATAGGGGTTCAAAATTTATCCAATTACAATGATAGAGCATAATTTTTCCAAATCCCAGTGACCAATAGACGTTGTGAACGTCTATTTTGGATTCGATTCTCAGTCACGCTTTGATGCTCCAATACTGTCTATTTTTTATTAATTGATCGTCAATCTTTCGAGGAAACTCCACCTTTCCTTATAAGTCCGTCAATGAAGTCACTAAGGGCGAGAACATTAATTTTCTTTGAAAATTCTGTAAGAAATCATCATCATCGTCAGCCACTGCTGGGGCACGGGCCTACCCTAAACTAGGGCGATAAGGCGTTAGTCAACCACGCTGGCCAATTGGTTTACCCAACCTAAAATTTCTTCACAGGTGTGCAGGTTTCCTCACGATGTTTTCCTTCACTGTTAAGGCGTCGAATAATCGTACATATGAATTTCAAATTTGAAAAACACAGTTTTAGCTCGTATGGCAAGCAACGACCAATAAACTAAACTAAACCCGGCCATCGATGCTTTCTGAATGCAAGGATTATTGCTTTTTACTGCATTAAGCCATCGTTGTAAGTCAACTAGTAAAAAGAACCCCTTAAAACCTCATTCCAGGAGTTCACCAGTTCTTCCAAAGGACCCTAGTGGTGAGGGACCCTGAGCTGGTGCGGCGCATGTGCGTGGGGGACTTCCAGCACTTCGTAGACCGAGGGTTCTTCTTCAGGGCCGATGTGGACCCACTGGCAGGGTCCGTGCTATACCTGCGCGGTGCCGAGTGGAAAAGGATGAGGGCGAAGATATCGCCGATCTTCTCGTGCGTACAAAAAAAAAATGTTTATTTTCTCTCACAAGTAACTGACTTACGATGATGACTTGGAATAGCCTTGTCATCATCACCGAACTTCTAGGGAGCGGACGGCTCTCACCCATAGCTTACTTGAGTACAATTGGTATCATAATTATGAAACTTGAATGTGAGAGACTGGTGTTTGAAAAATTTTTTTTTAAAAACCCGTGATACAAGTCTGCACCACCCCCCAGGCCCAGATTATACAGTGAATGCCAAGGAATGACAAGCTTCCAGGATCTTTATCTGTAGAGTCTGTAGCAGTTCTTACGACTGATACAGACCTTAGTTTCATATTGTTCTGATCATAATGTTCATGCACAATTATAAACCCATAATCTAAAATGCGATTGTTAGTATAATTTTTTTTTGTGACAAATACAACACTGCACATTTGTAAAAACAATAGATGCCTGCCTAATTATGCTTTTTTATATGATTAAAAGTCATATTTCAAAATTCCTAATCATTAACTTAAAAAGGTAAATTAAATAAATAAATATCTGGGACATTTCCACACACAGTCATCTGACCCCAAACTAAGCAGAGCTTGTACTATGGGCGTCAGAGACTGATATACATACATATATATTTATAAATACATACTTAAATACATAATCACACCCAGGCACGGAACAAACACCGATGTTCATCACACAAATATTTGTTTGGTTTATGCATCTAAATGCCCAAAAAACAAATAGATAAGACCATCTCAAATTCTTTCTTACATTGAAACAGAGGTTTCTAATACTCATGGTTTACTAAATATCAACGATGTCCGTAGAAAATTCATCGTCTAGACCTATCTGAGAGACGTCTTAATATTTCAACATGCCTCGTCAATGTTATATTCTAGGTAATATTACGGCATGTTCAGCAATTTCGCTGCTAGCAATCAAATTAAGTATTTTGCACTCAAGTTATTACGAAATAGTTATTTGTTGGTAATGGCATCAGTTTACTTTATAGGTGCTCAGAACTAATGAAGTTTCTAGATATAGTTATAAATTTAATGTTTATATTATTGACTGCATATTTCTATAGTATCGATAAAACATACTGATTGGCCATTGGGACATGCAGGCCCAGTAGTAATACAAAATAATTAAAATATAATGACAACAATCCCAAACTAGGATAAGCCTGTATTTTGGGAAACCATACTAAGTAAAAGTTTTACTCAACAGTTAGCTAACTAACAAACACTTTTTCTAGGCCGAACAAACTTCGAGGAATGTTTCCATTGATAGACGACACTGCCAAAGAATTTATAATACGCTTGAAAAAGCGATGCAGTAAAAACTACAATGAAATCAGCGATGCAAATCACAACTATATAGCTCAAGATGTAGAAGTGTGTGATGTTACAGAAGATTTTAATAAGAATATGAAAGATGTAAAGACAGGATCTACTATAGAAGATAAAAGTACAACAGGTGATGGGAAACCATTTACTGTCGAGAAAGAAGTCGATTATAAGAGTAGTGTAAATGGGAAGACAGATAATGCTATAGTAGCAGACTGTGAAAAGTTGGTGGGTGGTTTCACGGCCGACGCGATTGTTCCTTGTGCTTTTGGCCTGAAGAGCAGCGTGATGGACAACGAGAAGGATCCCTTTGCAGTCGCATTGCACGCCTTCTACGAAATGTCACTGTCCAACTTGTTTGTAAAGTAAGTAGGTATAAGTATAATTGGACAAATCTTACACAGATTCCCAAAAAATCGTTCAAAGTTGACAAAATTAAATAATTAAATGTTTCATGACGTGCTGCACAGTAACAAAGTTACACTCGTGCTGATAGTCTATACTTCTATACTAATATTATAAAGAGGAAAGATTTGTATTTTTGTGTGTTTGTAATGAATAAACTCAAAAACTACTGGACCGATTGCAATAATTTTTTCACCATTAGAAAGCTGCATTATTCAGAAGTAACATAGGTTATATTTTATTTTTTTTTTAAATTAGGGATCCTTACTAAAACTCCAATAATGTAACCCAAGGTGTAAAAAAATGACCTGAAAAATTACTTACGTCACGTGCGCTGCGAAAACTATTGATTTTTTTTTTTTTTATAAGAGGCTAACAAGATGACCTCACTCCACCTGATGGTAAGCGGTAGGGAGATCCACATATGAGGTCGACAGGCACAATAGACCATGTTGAGCCTCATGATGATAGAATAAAATCATTTACTACGACTTTGCAGAACTCTCTATTATCTACAAAAAGTGTCGCGACAGCATATGTCCAAATATTATAGTTATGTCACAGTAAGCGGTTTTTTATTCTAAAATTTTAATTTATATGTCGCCGCTTGAAAAGGCTCTTTATTTGTACCTTGGTATTAATCCTTTTCAAAATAAATGTCTTTATATTCAAAACGGCTTAAGTACCTTTAAATAACTTTTTGAATTATTCAATTCGGACATTTCTTTCGGAAGATATCACGAATTTAAAAATGCAAGTATTAGAAAAAAGTCGCGTGGTTGCCACTATGATTTTAACTTGAAGGAATTTTTCAATTCGCTTTAAATTCGTTTCGTAAATAAGTACCTGATAATAAATATTATATTTTAATGTAATATTTTATATAGAGATAGAGGTATACCGAAGCGAAGCGAGGGCGGGTCGCTAGTAACTTATAAAATGATAGATATTTCAACATAGTTGAATTGACCTGGATTTGAAAAGAAACAATGATGAATCCAGATTATTTTTACTTATTTATTTTTAAGGCACATTAACAATGTAAACACAAACATTCTTAAATTAAACATGCATTATAAATATTCTAGTGCTTATATCGGATTCAGTTAGTTTGACAGTATAGAGACCATGACTAATGCTCTAACTAAACTAAAACGACCTTGGGCTTGCCTATTTGATAATGTCTATGTATCTCAATTTCATAATAGAATATTAAGTGATGCCAATTGAGATCAACGTAAAAACTTATATTTTGTTAACGTATTTTACCGATGTTTTTTTACAGAACCATGCATCAATTCTGGCCATCCTTTGTGCTGTTCTTCGGATTTCGGATAATTCCTAAGAAGACACATGATTTCTTCTATAACATCGTGACAAACGTACTGCGCGCGAGGGATACGGGTAAGTAATTTGAATAAATGCAAAGATGCAAATTAAACTTCTTGACACTGCCTTCCTACAAGATTTTTCTAGTGATATTTGAACGGGAGAAAACCGCGCCGTGAATTTTGCCCCTTAGTTATTTACATACATAAAATCACGTCTTTTTCCCAGAGGGGTAGGCAGAGATCACTTCCTGCCATGTGCTACGGTCCTGGCACACCACTTTCGCTTCATCCACATACATTAACCTCTTCATGCATTCTCGTCGATTACGGGTACTTTTGATTTGACCTCTTTTATTTATTTTTGCGCGGTTAAACAGCTGACCGATCATCGCTCGCTATTCAACCGCGTACGATGCGGGAAAAAACAGCACTGTGAGTTCTGACGCAGTTAGTGTTGAGTACATCATCAGCCCATATACGCCCCCACTGCTGGGGCACGGACCTACCCTAAACCAGGCCACGCCTTAGTCAACTACGCTGGCCAAGTGCGGGTTGGTTGACACAACTTAAGAATTTATACGTAGGTGTACAGGTTTCCTCACGGTTATTTTCCTTCACCGGTAAAGCGTCGCATAGACCTACATGTACATATTGATATCAAATTTGAACATCACAGTGGTTAGTTGCGGGGTTTGAACTGGCGACCTCTCGCATGTCAAGCAACGACCTTAACCACTCGGCCATCGACGCAATTTTTTTTAAAGTTTTAAGTACGGTTACGATTATATTTTCGTGTTCTAGGTGTGCAGGAGAAACGGGGAGATTTCATTGACATGATGATGGCACTTCGTAATGATGACATCAACGAGAACTCGATATCTGAAGATGATGATATTGAAATCAGTAAGTTCGTCTGTTTGTGTTATTTCATTTCGGATGTGGAGGTCAGGCGGAAACAGTTCCATTGCCTTGCTTTAAATTTCCATAAGTCGTGGGTTCTATACTCACCCGGGACTAATATGTGTGTGATGAATATCGGTGTGTACCGCGGGATCAGATTAATTTATGTGATGTTCATCATCATCATCAGCCCATTTCTGTCCACTGCTGGACATAGGCCTCCCCAAATACACGCCACTTCTCTCTATCCTCGGCCACTCGCATCCAGCTCCTACCAGCCGCCCCGCGCAGATCGTCACACCACCTGGCCTGCGGGCGTCCTACACCACGTTTGCCGAGACACGGTCTCCACTCCAGAACTCGTCTACCCCATCGGTCTACGGCTGATGTGGCCAGCCCACTGCCACTTCAGCTTGCTAATGCGATGAGCTTGAAGTAATCAACCAGTTTTGTAGAAAGATGCCCTTACGTTAAATCCAGCATAACAAAATCTTCTTGTATGTATATAATCTTAGGAGCTCTAACTCAAATATCTTAAGTATTAAAGGCTTTAAGTTAGTGCTAACAAATTCATAGCGTAGCAAGTTTTACTAATATAATCATTGCTAAGCGTTTTGAACATTAAGTTAACTTAATACATGTTCGCATAATGGTTAATAACATAAATGCCAACATAATTCTCTAGCAGTGAATTTTATGCAAAACACTATTACCAATTGTCATCGAATATCTCTCTGTAACAATGAATACAGAATAAATGTAGATATTGAATGTCATTGATTTTATAGTCGTAGTTTGGAATAGATTTTCATTTGAAATGTTTCTAACAATCAATTTTCACTGCAAAAATTACAGGAGTTAGCGCTACGATCAAATTCGTTCGTTCGAAAACTTTTAGCTGGCGAATAGTGTTCGAAGCATAATATGCATACATACATTAAATCACGCCTTTTTCCCAGAGGGGTAGACAGAGATCACTTGCAGCGATCCACTTTTCACCTCTGTGGGAAACGTGACGTGACGGGTTGTGAACCACGACGCCACCATTCTGTCTTGTGCATTGTTTTAACAAGGTCATTGCGTTCCCATGAGTAGCAAGGATATATGACGGGGGAAGGAAAAGGGGAGGAAGGATACTATCGCCTCGGATGATTTGGACTGAGTCGATAGTAGCTCGAGGAGCCGGGGTCGCTTACCCGTATACCGTTCACCAACCATCGGACAGATAGTTCTGACTGGTATCCCCTGACTTAATATGATTCATACAAAAGCCTTCATTAAAGGTGAATACTCTTCTAGCTGTGTTTTCAGGTCGCCATTGTATTCTATAGAATACTAGTGACCGACCCGATTTTTTAAAATTTAAGCATACATCTATACTAATATTATAAAGCTGAAGAGTTTGTTTGTTTGTTTGAACGCGCTAATCTCGGGAACTACTGGTTCGAATTGAAAAAATCTTTTTGTGTTGTATAGACCATTTATCGAGGAAGGCTTTAGGCTATATAACATCACGCTGAGACCAATAGAAGCAAAGATACAATGGAAAATGTGTAAAAAACGGGGGAAACGCGAACGAAGTCGCTGGCACAGCTAGTGTAGTGATAAAAATCGTTTATTTGCTACAAATTACTGTAATTATGGTAACAAAATAAATAAACTTTTGAAAGCATAATAAGATTACTCTGAGCTATAAATAATTTCATCTTTATCTTATTTTTTATTTCTAACCGAACTAGGCCGATCTATCTCCTAAAAGTTTCTTGGCATATCTTGGGTGGGACTTGAAGGCCTGAAAAAGGGATGCCCTATTTTAGGCTTCAGTTTGTACATTCTATAAATTATCCAATCCAAAATGTTGCTACTCAAAAATGTAAATTAATTTTTATTACTTGTGTACAAATTAAGGAAATAACCCAAAGTCGCAGGCACATTTGCGTTTGTCTCTTTCCTTTTCAGTAAAAGTGGTAGAGGCAGCATTCGTACCCAGCCTGCCTGAAGCTAGCCCAAGGATTAGGGCGACGGGTAACAAAACGGGCGCCGTAAAGCCAGCGCCCGGGGCGACATGAATTATGAAACATATTAGGCGACTCGAGAAAAATTGTGACCGAAAACTTGCGAACTCGTTTTAAAGTTTAATCTTTTCAGACGAGAGACAGCTGCATAGGGTTGGAACTCGCGTGGGGGAGATCTTTAGTGTGTGCATAGTAATAAAACTTGGCGTGATTTGCATTGAGCCCTTTGGTATATATTTATCGGTATATATTTGTCGGGCTCGAAGGCGAATTTAGTGGTCCCTGTCTTTTGCACTAGGAGACGTGAGGCTGACTACCTGGGAGACTTATTGTTGTGATGAAAATTTGTATATATTCTGTTACATGGGTGTATGTTTGGTATATTTACGCTTAGTCAGCAATTAATATTGATTTTGACTTAATAAAAACTCTGAATTTTTTAAATCCTCTTGTCCCTTAAAGTACATTAAGGAGTTGGAACAGTTCATTCGTGTGTGTACGCACACTATAAATGTCCTGCCCCTAGATGAATCCTAGATTTTTTCTTCTGATGCTCTGATCTAAAGATGTCATTTGAGACAGCTAACTTAACCTTTTTTTCCAACACGGGACGTCTGTGGGAAATGATAGTTATACAGAAGGGACAGTCCCGTTCAAGATGAAACGTGGTGTCACTTTCACAATCACCTTAGGCATAGCCAAAGACGGTTAGGCAACAATCTCATATTTTTTTTTTATCTGATTCCATAGATACATTAATAAATTTAACATTGTTTTCAGCGGAGATGGTGATAGCAGCGAACGCGTTCATAATCTTCTTGGGGGGGTTCGAGACCACCTCTTCAACCCTTGCCTTCCTCCTGCTAGAGCTAGCGGCCCACCCTTCAGTGCAGGAACGTGGGAGGCGGGAGGTCCTCGAAGCCATTGCCCGGCATGGGGGGGTCACCTATGAGGCGCTGCGAGAACTCGCCTACATCGAGACAGTAATACAAGGTTAGATTACTACCACTGCTAGAGCCTGGTGGAAAAAAAAAGCGTCGATGGCCGAGTGGTTAAGGTCGTTGCTTGCCATGCGAGATGTCGCCAGTTCAAACCCCGCCAGGTACCAATGTGTTTTTCAAATTTGAAATTCATATGTACCATCATTCGACGCTTTAACGGTGAAGGAAAACATCGTGAGGAAACCTGCACACCTAAGAAGAAATTCTTAGGTTGTGTAGTCGACCAACCCGCACTTGGCCAGCGTGGTCGACTAAGGCCTTATCGCCCTAGTTTAGGGTAGGCTCGTGCCGCAGCAGTGAGGACGTATATGGGCTGATGATGAGAGCCTGGTCCTCCAGACATTGCTTGGGACGGGGGTTCACCTAGGATGTGATGCTCGCTTATACCTAGATTGTGATACAAGGTAGATTATTAAGACCACCTGCGAAAGTCTGGTCTATCTTCATGATCCATGATTTTCGAGCTGGCAGGAGGTCCTTCAAGCCATTGCCCGGCATGGGGGGGTCACCTATGAGGCGCTGCGAGAGCTCGCCTACATCGAGACAGTAATACAAGGTGAGATTACTAAGACCACTGCTAGAGCCTGGTCCTCCAGACATTGCTTGGCAAGGGGGTTCACCTAGGATGTGTTGCTTGCGTATACCTAGATTGTGATACAAGGTAGATTACTAAGACCACCTGCGAGAGTCTGGTCTATTTTCATGATCCATGATCTTCGAGCTGGCAGGAGGTCCTTCAAGCTATTGCCCGGCATGGGGGGGTCACCTATGAGGCGCTGCGAGAGCTCACTTACATCAAGACGGTAATACAAGGTGAGATCACTAAGACTACTGCTAGAGCCTGGTCCTCCTGGACATTGCTTGGCAAGGGGGTTCACCTAGGATGTGATGCCCGCTTATACATAGAATGATACAAGGTGAGATTACTAAGACCACCTGCTAGAGCCTGGTCGTTGAGCTGGTGGGTGGTCCTTCAAGCCATTGCCCGGCATGGGGGGGTAACCTATGATACACTGCGGGAGCTCGCCTACATCGAGCCAGTAATACACGGTGAGATTACTAAGACCACCTGCTAGAGTCTGCCTGTCTGTCCATCTTCATGATCCATGATCTTCGAGCTGGTGGTAGGTCATCCAGGCCATCGCCCAGCATGAGGGGGTCACCTATGATGCACTGCGAGAGCTCGCCTACATCGAGACAGTAATACAAGGTGAGATTACTAAGGCCACCTACGAGAGCCGCCTTGCTATATGCTGCCGGGTGATAAAAGGTGAGGATACTGACCTATCCTACCTTACCTATGCTGTGTTTGTCAAATTTGAAGTTCATACGTACGATTTATTCGACGCTTTAATGGTAAAGGAAAACATCGCGTGTTATTGAAGGTGTTTGAATATTTCCTCGTTGATCTTTCTAGTCGATGTCTGCCAGAGTGAGTCTAACCTGGGATATGCTACGGAATGCCCGATAAAATGGTCTAATGGACTGGTTAAATCTGAGGGCACAAATCCAAAAGACAACATCGATCGCTGTGTGATCCGAATTTCTAAACCAAAGCTTTTTCAATAAATTGAAAAAAAAAAATTAAATGCTAAAGCTTCCATGGGCTTATCTAACTTTAAATGGGCTCATCTTTCTATTTCCAGAGACTCTACGCCTGTACCCCCCGTTCCCTACCATCCAGAGGATGTGTACCAAAGACTACACCATCCCGGAGACTAGCGTTATGGTGGAGAAGGGGACCATAGTTCTGTTCCCGACGTTAGGAATACACCGGGATGAGCAGGTTAGTTCAAGTTTTTGATATCGTTGTCTCGTCGGTAAACACCTTAAGCTGTTGGTCCTGCACTTGATTTTTTATAATATAACGGTACGGACGGTAATCCACCACGGCCAACGTGGTCAACGTACCGAAATCTGTCTAATCGAAAACGATATGGTGTGCTCTATTGGCTTAGCTTGAGATTGACAAAGATAATGTGACTAGGAGGCTTCGGAAAAATCATATCCAAGAGACAATAAGGCCTGGCTGCCGTCAAACATACATACATACATACATAGAATCACGCCTTTCCCCAGAGGGGTAGGCAGAAATCACTTCCGGCCATATGCTATGATACTGGTACACCACTTTCGCTTCCTCCACATCCATCAACCTTTACATGCACGCTCGTCGATGACGGGTACTTTTGATTTGACCTTTCTTCAAGATGTGACCTATTTGGTTGCTTTCAAAACTCTACTGTAATGAAATGAAATAATCTATTCTGCAAGTAGATTTCATGAAATTCTTTCTCATGTCAAATCAAAGGTAATTAATTATGTACAAATAAATAATAATACTAAGTTACATAATTCTTGGATGTCCAAGCGAGCAGCTCATCATGTCCATGGATTCTTATAATTCAAATAGTCTTCTACTTTATAGTACCCCTTTTTCATAAGACACGATTAAATAAAGACTTTAAATTTATACAACGGAAATTCAATAATAAGTATTTTGCGGAATATTATTAAACAATATTATACTTAAACCTATGAATGATTTTCCAACGTAACGTTCCAATCTCATACAGACTACAAAAAATAAAGAATCTTAGAGGCAAATTGCTCTGATTCCAGTATTTCGAACGCGCCTCGGCGTTCGACCCGGACCGCTGGGCGGAAGGCCGCCCGCCGCCGCCTCCCGGCGTCTACTCGCCCTTCGGAGATGGGCCCAGGTATTGCATAGGTAAGCAACCTTTTAACCTGCGTGCTATTAGTTTAAAATAAAATGTGAAACGACCTTTGTACATTGAATACCACACAACAAACTGCCTCGTTAGTCTTTTGGTAGCAAGTCCTGCGTTAGGACCGAGAGGTCCCCGGTTGCAGTCAGGAGTCGGGAAAAAATTGTATGAGTTTTTCTGTAAAGAAACAACTTAGCCCAGAGTCACGAAGTTGGCGCACGCCCGTGTCTCGGAAAGAACGTTAAGCCGGTGTTTCTGTCCCCCATCTGCCCTGCCCCAATCTCTCATCGATCATGTCGGATTGCCGTCTTACCGGGAACAGAGAGTGCACTTGTGTTTGCGCGCATACTTGTGCACTATAATATGTCCTGCGCACTTGGCTGATCTTAATTGAGATCGGCCGCCATGGCCTAAATCGGTCGGACGGCTTATAAACATCACACAACATAACATATATTATTCTAATTCCGAAGCTAATTTCTTGAGCATTTGTGTTACGGATATCAGAAACAATAATGGTATACACAAATATATTTCATTAACACCCAGACTTGGAACAAAGACCCATGTTCGTTTCGCAAATATCCGTCCCGGTTGGGAATCGAACCCTCTTGGAACCTTCACTAACCACTGTTCCACCGAGCCCGTTTAGTTTGCCATTATCAGGTTGAGCTGAAGAGAAAGTAGGGGTGAGAGCCATCCGCTCCCCCGCAAGCCCGGTGATGATGACGAGGCTACTCCAAGCCATCATCGTTAGTCCGTTAGGCAAAAAAAAAAGCTGAACGGAAATGTAAAATCAATAAAGTTCCACGGGCTAATAAGAAGGCGAATAGGTTTCCCATTGATCTGATCCGAATCTCAACATCGATATTCTTCACATAAAATACCTCGATAGGAATCGAACTGACGACTCTTGGTGCAAGAAACGGTGACTAGCAAATGCACCATCAAGCTACTCGTGTTGCCTTCTTTTGTTTTGTATTGCATACAAAACAAAAGAAATTTATTTATAAGTAACACTATAACATACCTATCAAATATTCTTATAACATAAGGTAATGTATGGTGGTAGCCTATGAAGGTCTGTCTTGGCTAGTTTCTATAAACCTACCCACGTATAATTATGTTCACTCGCTAGTTTCTACCAACACATACATTATCTTATGTTATAAGAATATATGATAGGTATGTTATAGTGTTACTTATAAATAAATTTCAGGGTTGACCACTGAACTTGGCACCCATTTAGATCTCACTTCTTTTGTCGTTGAAGTCAACAACCAAGGCAATTATCATAATATTGAACTTGGCTCTCATTTCACATTTATGTTTTTGATTGGATATCATTACTTTTTGTAGAAAAGTATACATCATCGTAACGCCGTGGGTCCTTTGAAAAGGACAAATTCAAAACTAAAACTAGACTTTATAAATATAAAACAATTGAATCAGTTACTGTATTTTCCTACGTTTACGGGGTATAACCCTAAGTAATAAATATGAAAACCGACTATAAGTACCTACTCTTAATTGTAAATAAGTAAGTATACCTACACCGTGAAATTTTAGCGGTTGTTTTCCCGCAGTAAAATTATTCTATCTTAGTAGTAAAATAGATTTGTGCAGTTCTTTTTTGTTAAAATCAATAAATGCCGGTTTTACGAAAGGTTTAACCAAAACTCGAAAGCACGTTCGAACCGCTTTATGACTTAGGGTGTCGAGCTTCTTCAGCTTTAAGCATCGATTTCATGCGGCAAGCAGTACCTCATTACGTCACATTTTATAAAAGAACGATAGCTTCTCTCGTTTTCGAGTTGGAAATTTTTTTTTTCGAGGAATTATTTGCATGATTCGATAGTATTACTAAAGGCAATTCGTTCTGCCACGGGAAAACAACCACTAAAATTTCACTGTGTATAGGCGTGATTAGGCAATAATTAGGTATTTATGTTAAGCGTTCATTATAGAACCTAACCTAATTATTAAAAAATTGCCAGTTTTTTATTTATTCCTTTGTATTCATGTAATTACCTATCTGCATACCAAATTTTAACTCTCTAGGTCATTTGGAACTGGGTTAGAATTTTGATCTGTCAGTCAGTCAATGATAAAAATGAGGATTTTTGGACATTAATATCTAAATAACTGTTTGAGATAAGCTTATGAAATTTAGAACACATATTTATCTCGCAAGTCACAATATATGAGCCAAATTTGATACGTTTATGTGAAATAGTTTTTGATTTATGAGGGGTTCAAAAGTGGTTCCAAATGGTTCGTGTAATATTACACACGGTGCGGCTCGCCAGTTCTGTTTCTTGAACTTGGCTTGACACGCTACCGCGTGTCTAGATCAAATTGGTATCGGGTGACGAATTCTAGGTACTGTTTAGCATATCTGACAGTAATGTGTGTATGTGTGTGTAAGAGAAGGTATCGCGTTGCATTTCATAAGAAGCGTGTAGGTACATTGAAAAAAAACCAAATCATTACGCTCGTTAATACAAGGATCATTTGAATCACTGAGATTCATGAATCAATATTACCTAAACCGGATATAATATGTCTGATTGATCCATTATTATCATATTTGATCTATAACATATATTTGAGTGCTTTCAAGGAGGGACCATTTAAAACCGTTTAAATTTTTGTAATAAATTTTCTCTTTAACTGCAAAATTGCAAATATTTTCCAAGGTTTTAAAAAATTTACATACTGCTACTATTAGTATCTACTGATTTACTGATCGTATATTATGCCTACCCGTTCCTGTAAAAGATATTATAGTTCACCTATGGGTTACCTGGAAGAGAAAGACCCCAGTACCGATAAGACCGCATAAAAACGTTTTCCCATTATCGTACCGCCCTCTCTGCTAATTGTAAAAAGTTCTATCAAATATATCAACTGATATGTTATCTATTTTATCCGTGTTTGTGACGTGTCTGGGTGTGTTTTAAGTATAATTTTGTGTATTCGCTGTTGATTCTGATACCTGTAAGACTAGTTTTTTTTCCTCACTGACTTACGATGATAGCGTGGAGTAAGGCGTCCGACCGATTTCAGCCATGGCGGCCAATCTCAATTGAGATCAGCCAAGTGCGCAGGACATATTATAGTGCACAAGTGTACGCGCAAACACAAGTGCACTCTCTATTCCCTTACTCTCATAATTCGGTGAGACGGCAATCCGACATGACCGATGAGAGATCGGGCGCAGGACCACCGGCTTAACGTGCTTTCCGAGGCACGGGCGTTCAACCGCCAACTTCCTAACTCCGGGCTGAGTAATTTCATTACAGAAAAACTCACACAAATTTGGCCCGACCCCGGACTCGAACCGGGGACCTCTCGGTCCTAACGCAGCACTTGCTACCAATAGACCAACGAGGTAGCGTGGAGTAGCCTCGTCATCATCACCGGACTTGCGGGGGAGCGTATGGCTCTCACCCCTAATCCTTACTAATATTATAAATGCGAAAGTAACTCTGTCTGTCTGTCTGTTACGCTTTGACGCATAGAATACTGAACCGATTTAAATGAAATTTGGTACAGATATAGTCCATAGTCTAGGAAAGGACATAGGCTACTTTTTAACGACTGCGCTATAAGGAAGTAATGTTTTACCCGTTAAACGTCTCTACGCGGACGAAGTCGCGGGCGGAAAGCTAGTGTAATATAAGTGCTCGAATGCTCGATTGACAGGCCCGAGTGGAAGGAAGACCTAGGAAGAGTATACATGTAGCGCCCTTAGGGTGGGACAAGGGAATGATGATGTTTTTATTTATTTATTACACTCTTAAAAGTACATAAGTAGCTTCACACATAAAAAAGCGTCGATGGCCGAGTGGTTAAGGTCGTTGCTTGCCATGCGAGAGGTTGCCAGTTCAAACCCCGCCAGCTATCAATGTGTTTTTCAAATTTGAAATTCATATGTACCATCATTCGACGCTTTAACGGTGAAGGAAAACATTGTGAGGAAACCAGCACACCTGAGAGATTATTCAATGGTGTGTGAAGCCATGTCAGAGGCCTGCGGGCGGTTTAAAAACTCTGACACCAGGTTGTTCATCAACCATACGATAAAAAGAAGTAGAAGACACATAAAAGTACATAATAGGTACAGTTTATGAACCCTGTAAGCGTGTCGCAAATCAACTTATACCTAAGGTTATACAATAAACATATCAAAATTACTGAATCTATAGTTAACTTACTAATGTTATTTATTTGATTCGCAGGCAAACGATTCGCAATGATCCAAATGAAGTGTTTCCTAGCGAAAATGTTGTCGGTTGCGCGCGTGAGTCCCGCGCCGGGAAGAGAACCCCGGACTGCTCCGTTCGCGGCCGACCCGCGGTCGCCACTCACCCTACACCCGCTTGACTCGCGACTCACGATATCGCTCTTATGACCTTAGCTTTAAGTATCAAATTGTAAATGTACCTAATTATTTTTAAAATTAATTAAATTTTAGCATAGTGTTTGTTTTGTTTCTCTATTATCCAACTTCAATAGATATTTTCTTTTCAGTAGAAACCTTTGATTATTTATTAAGATGTCTCTCTTAAGATGTAACTGCCTCGTTGGTCTATTGGAACTTTCACTAATAAATAACAAATTTTACAAGGCATGTAGGCTATTTTAATACATCCTTGCTACTAAAACCCATTAAATACGAGGACAAAGTCGCGGGCGGACGCTAGTATATTATAAAACACCTATTTACATTTACATTATAAATTAAACACATGTTTAGCTATAAATACTTTAATAGGACTTTATCATAATTACTAATTATCTAACGATCCATATCCTTTTTTTTATATAAGTTTCTAGACTAAGTATTACTACCGATCTATTTGCTATTCTCACAGTTTGTAACCCTAACGACTTATTTACTACTCTCACATTTGTATCCATAACGACCTCCTAACAACCCTTTATACTAATTATAATATTTACAATCTTTAACCATAAAAACCAATATTTTATTAGAATTAAGTTAGTAACTATTTCCATCCCAAAGATTTACATAATCACATCCAAACACGAAACCAAACGCCAATATTCATCACACAAATATTTGTCCTGAGTGGGAATCGAACCCACTACTTTTGGAGCACTAGACAGGGGCACACATCCAATGCGCCGTCAAGCCAGTCAATCCGTTTTATCCATTTACTTATCATTACATAAAAACCCTTAAATTGAATCAGAGGGCCTACCATGAGTTGGCTATCGAAAACTTACTTACGTTAAAAACCTATCGAGTTGTTTTTTGGCCGATTTTAGTTCTTCGCGTAACCACCAGCGGCGCTGTACAAGTTTTTCATAGACATATTTACGTAGGCGATATCGAGTGCGTAAGTTTTAAACTCATGGTAGCCCCACAGGGCATGAATAATGCTACCGTATAGGAATACAATACCCGATGCTTTCAAAGTAACCATTATGTTATTCAAGTAACTTGAGAGTTTGCGATTATCAGCGAGCAACCGACATTCATGCATTGCAAAGGCAAGTAAGTGTTTATGCGGTATTAGTGTTTATAATTAATGCTGTAAGGAGCAATATTGTATGAGGAATCGAAAACCTGAACTGCTAAATGAAGTACCTATTGGTATTATGATGAGTCGTGTCATTTTGAGATTTTCAGGGTTCCGCAAATTCGATTTAGCCAGTGTTTGAACGAGTTTTCCTCGAGATACGGTGGTAATTTGAAACATAGCATCGTCTTATCGGAATCTCGCCGGCTAATCTATTCGTTTCATAGTAAATATTGTGTTTATGTTAAATTTTATATATCCACGTACAATGTGTAATGTGAAATTATAAATAAATGTATGCATATCTGTCCAGACCAAGGTACCGTTCCCGTTGCGTTTCGCTAGAAAAGAGTAAATTCGAAAGGTTCAATTCCTGTCCATACCTACAAACATACATAAAATCACACCTTTTTCCCAGAGGAGTAGGCAGCGATCACTTCCAGCGATCCACTTTTCACCTCTGTGGGAAACGTGACGTGACGGGTTGTGGACCACGTCGCCGCCATTCTGCCTTGTGCATTGTTTTAACAAGATCATTGCGTTCCCACGAGTAGCAAGGATATATTACGGGGGAAGGAAAAGGAAAGGAAGGACACTAGATACTATCGCCTCGAATCCTTATCCTGTCCGAATCTACAAAGGGTGTATATTATCAAAGTGGGTAATATCAAGTTTTTTTTTAAAGAAAGCTAATTTTTGCACTTAATAACATTACAGTACAGTTTGTAAGTTAGCACTTAAAAACTACCTTATGTAGGTTCTAAAGTTATTAGAAACTTAATAGATTTTATCTACAGAACCCTGTCAATATTCATTCAACACCCTTTACAGTTTGGTAGTTACCTTCGCTATAAAAGTCAGCCTTACCGATGGTTCTTGGCTAGTTGACATAGTACGAGCGATATGTGACCTACTTCCTGTCAGCGCTCAAAGTTACATCTGGCTAATTTGAATTTGTTTAAATGTACATTTGAAAACTTTTTGGAAGTTGTGTTTAGTGAGTGTACCGGCAATGTCAGAGCAAGTGAAGCTTCATGACGTCAAAATGGTGAGTTGTTTATTTGATTTTAGTAGTTTTTACCTAAAAGTTACGGGACCCTATTACTAGCCTCCGCTGTCCGTATGTCCGTCTGTCTGTCTCCAAGCTGTATCTCAAAACCGTGATAGCTTATGTAACTCGAAATTTTCACAAATGATGTATTTCCGTTGCCGCTATTACAATAAATAAAAATATAAAAAAAACATAATACATAAGGGGAGGTCCTCATACAATAAAGATTTCCTCATTTCTGCCCCGTGCCATTAAGGCATGGAATGCCTTTCCAGCTCAAGTTTTCCCTCCCTCCTATGATCCCGGGCTCTTCAGGCGGGGTGTGAAACGGCATTTAAGTAGTCCTTTAAGGTGAGTGCGACAGGCTCAATACGATCTATTGTGCCTGTCGACCTCATATTTGGATCTCGCTACCGCTTACCATCAGGTGTAAAGTAACTATTTTATATAGAAAATGCAAACGTGTTTATTCTTCAGTATAATAATTTCACACAAAATTATTCTTTATTCGAAATAATTTGCTCAACGCTGCCATCCACATACAATGCAGGCGCTGGTGGCTCGGACTAAGAGGTTTAGCTCCTCATTTCTGCCCCGTGCCATTAAGGCATGGAATGCCCTTCCAGCTCATGTTTGCCCTGCCTCCTATGATCCCGGGCTCTTCAGGCGCGGTGGCGTGAAACGGCATTTAAGTAGTCCTTTAAGGTGAGTCATGGCTCAATATGGCTCAATATGGTCTATTGTGCCTGTCGACTATAAATGCATAAATGCCGTTTCATGCCCCGTTGAAAATACCCGGGGTAAAGGAGAAAGATACGAGCTGGAAGGGCATTTCACAACTTAATGGCACGGGGCAGAAATGAGGACCGAAACCTTTCGTAGTATTACTTACTTTGTCTTAGTTATTTTGAGATCCTCACATGGTAATTTTTTTTATTACTTCGTTATTTTTTTTATTCTCGTGACATAATTTGAATATAAAAAATTCTTATAATTTGAAGTTTTATTAAAATATCTCTTGTTAGTTTCTATGTAAGAAAACATAAAAACTGTAAGCGTAACTGCCATATCGTTACCCTAAAACAAAAAAAAGAGTGTTAAAAGTTTGACCGCTAAGTTTGGCACCGTAGATAGTGAACAGACCAGATGAACCTATTTGGGATTTTATGAAAAAGTGAAATGTTATGTGGTTCATCCTACTTTTTAACCGACTTCAAAAAAAGGAGGAGGTTCTCAATTCGTCTGTATGTATAATTTTTTTTTTTTTTTTTTTTTTTTTTTTATGTATGTTCACCGATATTTTCGTCAATTATGGACGGATTTCAAAAATTTTTTTTTGGTTGGATACAGTTCACTTCCGAGGTGGTCCCATTTTCACCAGTCCCGGATCTGATGATGGGATCCAGGAGAAATCGAGGGCAACCCTCAAATTTTATAGGGACATGTACCGCGTTTTGCATATTATCTGAAGTTATATTGGCATTTGCTTCTGGAAATCATAATCTTATGAGGCTGAGCTGATGATGGAAGGTCAACTCCTTAATACTTAGGAGTAAAAGGATAATTCTTTCAATACTGTATACATATTAAGACTCCTAGTTATAATATCAGTAGCATTACAGGTGAGCTAAACTATTAGGTTGACCAGTCTAGGATCTGATGATGGGATCCAGGAGAAATCGAGGGCAACCCTCAAATTTTATAGGCACATGTACCGCGTTTTACATATTTTCTGAAGTTATATTGGCATTTGCTTCTGGCAATCATATTGTTATGATGCTGAGCTGATGATGGAAGGTCAACTCCTTAATAGTTGGGAGTAAAGGGATTATTCTTTCAAATCTGTGTACATATTGATACTACTGGTTATAATATCAGTAGAATTATAGGTGAGCTTAACTAATAGGGTGTAAAAAAAATTAACACTAAAAAGGATGAAAAAAATTGTAAACAAAAAAAACACCGCCTTCAAAAACACGACTCACTAAAAATTACAAAATAATATAATACGAACATTAATCTGGGTATGAATTTGATATGTTGTTGAAGGCGGTGCCGTTTATATTTCACGCAGTTTTCCTCAAAAACTTGATTGGCACCGCCTTCAACAACATATCAAATTCATACCCAGATTAATGTTCGTATTATATTATTTTGTAATTTTTAGTGAGTCGTGTTTTTGAAGGCGGTTTTTTTTTTGTTTACAATTTTTACATTACATGACAAAAAATCCGCTCCCCCGCCCACCTCTACTACGCTTTGCCACTTTGGTCATCGAAAAAAATAAATGCACGCACACTAGCGAATGATGTTTAATGACGTCTATGATTATCTATCTATATCTATCTATATTATTATAAAGCTGAAGAGTTTGTTTGTTTGAATGCACTAATCTCAGGAACAAGTGTTCGAATTGAAGAAATCTTTTGTGCTGAATAGAATTTTATCGAGGAAGGTTACATAGAGCGAAGAAACAGTGGATGTGAATGTGTCAAAAACTGAAAAAATTATTCATTTTATGGGTAACAGCAGAATTTTTTATACCTGAGGAGTGGGTTTTTTGCAAAAAATAATAATATGATTGCCAAAAATAACTAGTTATAAAATACAACGATTGTTGTTATAACTCTGATTTCTAATGCTGACTGGTACTAATTTAAAACACTTATATGCGGTTATCCGGCCTACTTTTTCAATTCAGCTTACTTTCTTGGAGTGCAATAAAACGATGATTTTAATTACTATCCAGAAAGCTCGAATACTCGTTGTTCTTAGCAGGTGCTATTTTTGGGCCCTGGAATGTAATCAATTTTCTACTGTGACGGCCGATCTCAATTGAGATCAGCCAAGTGCGCAGGACATATTATACTGTGACATACTCAAGTCTCAAACTGTATGACATGGCTTATTTTCGACACTGTTAAGTGATAATCGGTTAAAAAGAGTATCTATCATGTTTTTTGCCGGTGTCTTCTCGGTAGAATCAGGGTTCCGAACCGGTGGTAGAATCACTAATCTATTACTTACTAGCGGCAGCCCGCGACTTTGTCTGCGTATTAATGGGTTTTAGTACCAATGATGTATTAAAATAGCCTACATGCGTACGTGTAAAATTTGTTATTTATAAGTGAAAGCGCTGGTGTCTTTCCGGGATGCCAGCTACCTCCATACCAAGTTTTATAAACATCTATAAACACGTAAATTTTCTCCCATACTAATTTTCACCCCCTCTCCCCATGACCCCCATGGGGGTTGAATTTAAAAAAAAAATAACGCTGGTGTCTATCCGGTGTGCCAGCTTACCTCCATACCAAGTATTATAAAAATCGACAATCACGTAAAAATTCTCCCATACTAATTTTCACTCCCCCAATGAACCCCATGGAGGTTGAATTAAAAAAAAAAGTAGCCTATATGTTATTCAAGAGTGTCAGCTACCATCATACCAAATTTCATGAAAATCGTTTCAGACGTTTGAGCGTGAAACTTTGTGAGTATGGATGTTTGTTACTCAAACATCCATACTCACAAAGTTTCACCTTTATAATATTAGTAAGGATTTATTTACTATACCGACGATTTATAAGTGCGTGTAAATTACTATACACCGTGTTTTAGTGGTTGTTTTCCCGCAGTAAAATGATTTTATCTTAGTAGCACAATAGATTTGTGCAGATCTTTGTTATTAAAATCAATAAATGCCGGGTAACGAAACCGATACTTTTATTTTTTTTTCTAAAAGAACGATAGCTACCTCTCATTTTCGAGTTGGAATAAAAATATTTTTAAAAATTGACAAAAAAAAATTTTTTTTTCATTTCATAATTTGAATACTATAAATATCCCGGTCAAATCAGTTTTATAATTGAGTGCTGATTAATTAGAGATGTGACGATATGAAGAAGTTTCTACATTATCTGGATAAGATACTCCCTCGTTGTAATAAACTGCCTCGTTGGTCTATTGGTAGCAAGCGCTGCGTAACGACCGAGAGGTCTTCGGTTCTAATCCGGGGTCGGGAACATTTGTATGAGTTTTTCTGTACATAAAATACTCAGCCCGGAGTTAGGAAGTTGGCGGTCCTGCGCCCGATCTCTCATCGGTCACGTCGGATTGCCGTCTCACCGAACTATAAGACTAAGGGAACAGAGTGCTCTTGTGTTTAGCCGCACACTTGTGCACTATAATATGCCCTGCGCACTTGGTCGATCCTTGAGATCGGCCGCCATAGCCGAAATTCGGTTGACCGCTTTGTATTTTTAGATTCAACAGAAACTGCTTTGAGTTTTCGGTCCGGGTTTTGTACCTTGACTGCTTGATTATTATAGCAGTTCTGAGGGCCTACCATGAGTTGGCTATCGAAAACTTACGTACCTACGTTAAAAACCTATCGAGTTGTTTTTTTCATACGGCCGATTTTAGTTCTTCGCGTAACCACCAGCGGCGCTGTACAAGTTTTTCATAGACATATTTACGTAGGCGATATCGAGTGCGTAAGTTTTAAACTCATGGTAGCCCTACTGTCTTTAATATTCATATTGTGCACTATTGTTACGATGATTGTGCACTAAGGTGTATCTCTAACTCATGTACCTAAGTAAACCTTAGTAATATAATATTACCATTGTATATATATATGTAGTATCCAACTCTTTTACCTAAACGTGGTAGGTAATTATCTAATAACTGCCGCATAATAATTTCTGTATAAATACGGTAAGATACTTAGGTATATGTAAACAAACTAAAGTAAATACTAATTACTTAGTAAAGGAGAACCACCATTTTGGGCCCAACGTTACAGGATTAAATTATATATCAAAAAATCGGTCTATTTTTGTAAATTAACTTATAGAAATATTAGCCAAAACAGCAATGGCCAACAGGGAAAAAAGCAGATTTTTTTTTTATTTTCCTTATGTTACTGGTTTTGTAAACGTTCATTTATATTATTTATTAATAACGTAGCTATCTTCGCAAACGTGATACAGAAATCTATCCATAAAGTATAGTAAACAGAATCTACTTATGACATTGATCGATTTGATTGATGTCGATTAATAATTAAAATGTTTTATTATTTATCATATTTATTTAGATCGTATCCGAAATACTATCATTCGGAGACGTACCGGAGTCACGGACATTACATCTATTGTGACGACGTTGAAGTGGAGACGGGCCGGACATATGTGCAGAAGAGAGGATGGCAGATAGGCACGCAGAATTGCCGAATGGAGACCTAGACTCGGACGGAGAAACGTTGGGAAACCACCTATGCGCTGGGCCGACGATATCACAAAAATATTGGGCAAGACCTGGATGCGAGCAGCAAAAGACCGGGTCAAATGGAAAGCACATGAAGAGGCCTATACCCAACAATGGGTGATACAGGGCTGAAGAAGAAGAAGAAGACGCACAGTTTTTAAATGCTATTTTTTTTTTAGATGTATAATGATGATAAGGATGAATAAAATAATTTATTATTATTTTGTAATGACCTGCTTTTGTTACATTTATTTTTTTATACTGAACTGCTCTGTCCAGCCATAAGCAAATATGCATTTAGAGTTACCTAGTTCATTATTCACTTTAATGAAATATCTAATAAATTGGTTTTATAGTTGACTGGCTCGATGCTAGTGAATTCTGGCTTCTAAACCAAGGGTCATGGGTTCGAATCCCACCCAGGATAAATGAGGAGGAGACTGACACCCAGGAGAATGTCTAAGATATAAGACTTTGACTTCATAAGTCGAATGATTGCAATATCCATAGATTTATTCTCATTACCTACTATGTAGCGTGCTTGCGTGTGTGCGCGGTGCAGTGGGGCGCAGGGTTGACCGGGCATTGCGCCGTTAACGACGCTTGGGAATATATATGTTGTTAATATTCTGTTATTAATATTCAGAATTACCCAACAATTTAACAAATCACAAAATCATATTTCACGGACACATGCAAGGTTCCCTGACCAATATAGATGATATATAGCCTATGTCTTGATACCATTTTACCACTTTATCTGTACTGTTGGATAGCTTGTATACAATCTGTAATGCAAAACTTAAAAAAGAAACACCCTACAAGCTTTCTTTCATAATAGAAAAACAGATAACCTCAAAAATATTCACTGTATTTTTAGTGATTTGGCCATTGCGGATCAACATGAAAATTCGTCTCATGGAAACCTTTTATATGCTTTGTCTGATGGCCAACTTTCAGCTTTGTAACGTTGGGCCCAAGTTTGTATGGAATCGGGTGTTCTCCTTTATTGAGATTAATAATAGCTAGGGATCTTTTGTTCTATTCTGGAAATGAGTTTAAAACTGAAATTCCTTTGTATTGTAGTCTAGTGAATGCTATTCAGCTTTTTGCCAACAAGAGAATCAAATCAAATTAATTCAAAAGCTAATTTATATTCAACCAGCTCATTCGCGACGCGTTTTACAAATTAATCATGTTATATTCTTTTTCGCGCACTTATTTAATTAATTCTTCACACGAATTTCTTTAATCACGGATTGCGCCCGCAAAACAAACAAACATTGTCAGTGAACGTCGGAAAAATAATTAATTCCTTTGCTAACCCGCGCACGTTAAAAAAAATAAAACGGCCATTTTCCCCTTCTCAAAACGGGAGCGTTTTAAAAAATAAACAGGTCGGCCGTGGCTGTGAGGCTTTCAAGGCACTCGCGTAGACATTTGCTATCGTAATTGCGATCTGGCGGCGTGAATGGCGTATCCCGGGGTGAAAGACTCAATGCGGCTGTACAGGGCTGAGGAAAATTCCCAGCCCAACTCAATATTTTGGGTTTTGTGGGCCGTGAGATTAACGGGGACTCAGGATATTTTAAAAATGGAATTTGATTCTCTTTAAATTGTTGTTTTTTAACAATTAGGGAAGCAGAATCGATGCGTAATTTTAGTGTTGAAAGTAATACAGCTGACAGACTGCCTCGTTGGTCTATTGGTAGCAAGCGCTGCGTAAGGACCAAGAGGTCCCCGGTTCGAGTCCGGGGTCGGGCAAAATTTGTGTGAGTTTTTCTGTAGTGAAATTACTCAGCCCGGAGTTAGGAAGTTGGCGGTTGAACGCCCGTGCCTCGGAAAGCACGTTAAGCCGGTGGTCTTGCACCCGATCTCTCATCGGTCATATCGGAATGCCGTCTCACCGAATCATGAGAGTAAAGGAATAGAGAGTGTGTTATGTTATAATTGTTTGACCTATACATATTTAAATCGTAAGTCTTTGTCTTGTTTCCTTTCAATATGAATAATGTTATTTACACTTCCCACATCATTAGATTAAGTGCCCAATTAGAATATTAGTTAATTAGTTATTTACTCTTCCCATAACATTAAAGTTACTGTATCATTAGTTTTAGACATTAAGCATTATTCACTCTCCGACCTATATATAATCAAACACTTGCAACAATAAATCAGTTCATTACTGGACATCGAATCGTGTTTTACTCCTCCTCCACGCCACGTAACAATTTGGCGCAGTCGGTAGGATCTCGCGTGATCGCAGCAAGACGGGACCAACGTACGTCATCTTTACGAGAGAAACATCGCTCAAGAAGAACGTGCGGTAACTGCAGGCTTTTTAACATTCCCGACGTACCTGGACGTACCTGGACGCAGATCATAATCCTGTTACTGTGGTAAGTGGCTAACACGTTTACGTTGCTCCGTTCCTCCCCGAACTCTTTTAATACCCCAATATCTACATACTCCTTATTTCACGATAGTTAAAATGGACACTAAACCAAATACTAATTTCACTTATGAGGCAGTCTCACTTGATATTCTACTTCAGCTAATACCCGAATTCGACACAAATCAAGCCACTTAGGTCTATAGATTTGTTAGATCAGGCGATTCAGCCTTTAATCTTGCGAATCCTAACCAACAAGACATCCTTTTAGTTTATGCGCTAAACAAAATTTCTGAATCTAACTCCTCCGACGTGCATGCTAGGTAGTACGCATCCTGGGATGATGGCAAAATATTCCTGATACAAACATTTTCACAAACGAAAACGTTAACACATCTTAACTTAGAATTGCAATCGTACTTCCAAAAACCTAGCGAATCAGTAACGAATATTATCACAGGGTAGATCTTTGTCGCAATAAAATGTTAGATAAATTAACAGCCGAGATATCTGACGTATCGCTCGCCGGTCGTAAGGCAACTCCCGAAAAAACCGCCCTTAATGTGTTCGTAAATGGTGTCAATTCCAATTTAGGTACAATGCTTAGGACCAAAGGCTTCACCTGTCTACCTGAAGCAGGAAACTTTGCCATTCAAGAAGAAAAAAATCAGAATATGAATCGAGCTCGTCAAATATTCCATAAAATAGTAGCGCAACTATTTCACACAATAACTTCTCACGCCGACCTCCACCTACTAGCCAGGGGACATCGGTTTCAGCCCCGCATTATAATGCCCCGAGGCAAACCAGACAATCACTGCAAAAAACCGGGACACGTAATCGCGGAATGTAGAAAAAAGGCCTATAACAACAATCTTAGAAAATGACAAACCGAACAACAGACAAGACCGACAACTATTCCCGCTCGCGTCAATAATTTAAACTCATCAGCGGCCGAGGAGACTGGCACGACCTCGGAAACCGCTTCGCTATTTTACCAGAGTGCCCCGAGACAAATGTCGAGACAAATCACGGCCCCAGAACTTCGCGACGCTATGCAGAGCATGCAGTTCGAATAAAAATAACATTCACTACGATCCCAAATTAACGCTAAGTAGTCTGTCATGTCGAGTTATACATCCGCAAAACAAACCAGTCTATCGGAGACAATTGCGCGATGCATCTACATCGACATATGATGAACCTAAACTTAGCCTAAGTCGATTATCAGAACCTCTCACTAAATCGGAAATACAAAACCCAGAACCTCTTACTAAATCACTGATGCAAATCCCAGAACATTCGAAAACTACAAAATCGCATGATCAATCTCTAAACTCAGAATCTATTGAAGATTTACTACACCAACTCATTGAAAAAACAAATACCCTGTCGAAAACCGTTGAGTATATCCAAAATCAAATGAAAATCAAAATCCACGAAACCAATTCAGGCATAGAAACATCGCTCAAGAAGAACGTGCGGTAGCTGCAGGCTTTTAAACATTGCCGACGAACCTGGACCATGCAGATCATAATCCTGTTACTGTGGTAAGTGGCTAACACGTTTACGTTGCTCCGTTCCTCCCCGAACCCTTTAAATACCCCAATATCTACATACTCCTTATTTCACGATAGTTAAAATGGACACTAAACCAAATACTAATTTCACTTATGAGGCAGTCTCACTTGATATTCTACTTCAGCTAATACCCGAATTCGACACAAATCAAGCCACTTAGGTCTATAGATTTGTTAGATCAGGCGATTCAGCCTTTAATCTTGCGAATCCTAACCAACAAGACATCCTTTTAGTTTATGCGCTAAACAAAATTTCTGAATCTAACTCCTCCGACGTGCATGCTAGGTAGTACGCATCCTGGGATGATGGCAAAATATTCCTGATACAAACATTTTCACAAACGAAAACGTTAACACATCTTAACTTAGAATTGCAATCGTACTTCCAAAAACCTAGCGAATCAGTAACGAATATTATCACAGGGTAGATCTTTGTCGCAATAAAATGTTAGATAAATTAACAGCCGAGATATCTGACGTATCGCTCGCCGGTCGTAAGGCAACTCCCGAAAAAACCGCCCTTAATGTGTTCGTAAATGGTGTCAATTCCAATTTAGGTACAATGCTTAGGACCAAAGGCTTCACCTGTCTACCTGAAGCAGGAAACTTTGCCATTCAAGAAGAAAAAAATCAGAATATGAATCGAGCTCGTCAAATATTCCATAAAATAGTAGCGCAACTATTTCACACAATAACTTCTCACGCCGACCTCCACCTACTAGCCAGGGGACATCGGTTTCAGCCCCGCATTATAATGCCCCGAGGCAAACCAGACAATCACTGCAAAAAACCGGGACACGTAATCGCGGAATGTAGAAAAAAGGCCTATAACAACAATCTTAGAAAATGACAAACCGAACAACAGACAAGACCGACTACTATTCCAGCTCGCGTCAATAATTTAAACTCATCAGCGGCCGAGGAGACTGGCACGACCTCGGAAACCGCTTCGCTATTTTAACAGAGTGCCCCGACACATATGTCGAGACAAATCACGGCCCCAGAACTTCGCGAGGATATGCAGAGCATGCAGTTCCAATAAAAATAACATTCACTATGATCCCAAACTAACGCTTAGTAGTCCGTCATGTCGGGTTATATGTCCGCAAAACAAATCAGTCTATCGGAGACAATTGCGCGATGCATCTACATCAACATAATATGATGAACCTAAACTTAGCCTAAGTCGATTATCAGAACCTCTCACTAAATCGGAGATACAAAACCCAGAACCTCTTACTAAATCACTGATGCAAATCCCAGAACATCCGAAAAGTACAAAAACGCATGATCAATCTCTAAACTCAGAATCTATTGAATATTTGCTACACCAATTCATTGAAAAAACAAATACCCTGTCGAAAACCGTTGAGTATATCCAAAATGAAATGAAAATCAAAATCCACGAAACCAATTCAGGCATAGAACCTACTCCATATAACAAACTCATTACAAAAGCTACCTTTCAAATCACGAAATCTTCTAAATCTAAGAAACGTATACGATCTCAGCAAAAACCAATTTCGGAAAAAGTAATAGTATAACAGAATACAACATATCATCCTTGAACGTCCCTCCCGAAAACCTCTAACACTGTAAATTTCACGTTAATGGCGAACCTGTCACACTTTTGATAGACACTGGAGCAGGTATTTCAATCATCAGTAAAAATAAGATCGGTAATAAACACATCGACAGCTCTAAGATAGCTTCAATCATAGGCGTTTCTAGTACAGCCTCATCTATCAAGACATACGGTACCAGTAATTTATCACTTGACCAGTTCCCAAAATTTCAATTTCATGTCGCTAACCTGAACATTTATGCCGATGGAATACTAGGAAACGACTTCATGTCCAAGTTTAATGTTAATATCTACGTCCAATCTAAAACTATGCGAAAACGAAATGAAACATACTATATCTTCTTCCTAGACGACGAAATAAATAAACCCATTGACGGAAATAAACAACTAATTAAACAACGATCATAAACAGTAATTACATGCACCGCTTGTGACATCTCCGAAGGAACAGCAATTATAGAAAAGCAAAATATTAACGACGACATTGTTGTCCCTAACGCCCTAGTCAATGTCAAAAATAATAAATTTTTAATCACCTGCGTAAATTCAAGTAGCAAAGATACATACATGGAAATGCCCACTATCAACCCCAAATCTTTATTCGAAGGGGGGAGGTGTTATGTTATTATTGTTTTACCTATACATATTTAAATCGTAAGTCTTTGTCTTGTTTCCTTTCAATATGAATAATGTATTTACACTTCCCACATCATTAGATTAAGTGCCAAATTAGAATATTAGTTAAGTAGTTATTTACTCTTTCCATAACATTGGCGTTACTGTATCATTAGTTTTAGACATTAAGCATTATTACTCTCCGACCTATATATAATCAAACCCTTGCAACAATAAATCAGTTCATTACCGGACATCGAATCGTGTTTTACTCCACGCCACGTAACAGAGTGCACTTGTGTTTGTGCGTTAAAAAACAGTAATTAGTTACTTTCAAAAGTACCCAACAGCAATAGATGAGATAATAAACACTTAGTCATTAGTAATCATGTTATTAAATAAATAATTGTAACTCTGACCCCTACGATGATGGCTTGCAGTAGCGTTGTCATCATTACCGGACTTGCGGGGGAGCGGATGGCTCTCACTCCTACGGTGATGGCTTGGACTAGCCTTGTCATCATCACCGGACTTGCGGGGGAGCGGATGGCTCTCACCCCTACCGTGATGGCTTGGAGTAGCCTTGTAATCATCACCGCACTTGTGGGGGAGCGGATGGCTCTGACCCCTACGATGATGGCTCGGAGTAGCGTTGTCATCATTACCAGACTTGCGGGGGAGCGGATGGCTCTCACCCCTACGATGATGGCTTGGAGTAGCCTTGTCATCATCACCGGACTTGCGGGGGAACGGATGGCTCTCACCCCTAGCGTGGTCCACTGCTAGAGACGAGCAGAACGTGCTAGTTCCAAAGGATCAACATCCAATGTCGTAACAAGCTTTTATGCACCTGGTGTAAGCATTCAAGACTGCCCAGTGGTTAAGGTCGTTGCTTGAGAGGTCACCAGTCCAAACCCGACGTACTACTGTGTTTTACAAATCTGAAATTCATAAGTAAGATTATTCGACGCTTCAACGGTGAAGGAAAACATCTTGAGGAAACCTGTACACACACCTACTAAGAAATTTTTAGGTTGTTTAGTCAACCAACCCGCACTTGGCCAGCGTGGTTGACTAAAGCCTTATCGCTCCAGTTTAGGGTAGGCCCGTGCTTCAGCAGTTAGGACGTATATTAGCTGCTCATGAAGATTTATTATACTTTAGTTATGCCTAAACTCCTAGCCACATTAGCCAGCCCTATACCTCACACAATATGGGAGGGAGGATTACCGCTAATGTCCTCAGATGAGCAATAAGCCACTGTATCCTTTGCGCTATCCTGCAACAGCTTTAGTTTTGGGATGAGCCGTAAGAAGCTTTAGATAGATTTAACGGTATTGTTTTTAAAAGTCTGAATTGTTTGCGAAATTGTTACTAAGAACATCATAATATATTGTCAAGCTCACTGGAACAGTGGTTAGTGACCCAAGCTCCAAGAGTCGTGGGATTGATTCCCACTCGGGACAAACATTTGTGTGACGAAAATCGGTGTTTGTTTCATGTCTAGCTGTGTTATTAAACATAATTAATTATATTTATGTATCCAATGTTAGTTCTGATATCCGTAACACAATAATGGTCCTTATTGAATACTACCGGGCTAAGTAATTTATTAATAGAAATATTCACACAAATTTAGCCCGACCCCAGACTCGAACCGAGGAACAATCGGTCCTTACACGCCGCCTACAATGTCTGCTTGGAAAAGTCTTGTTCATGTACCGAGGAGTTTCTTCCGCTCCCCCGCCAGCCCGGTGAAGTTGTAGAAGCCGTCTGGGGTTAACAACTTAGTCCTTTCGGAAAAAAAAAATGTACCGAAGAGGTTGAGCCTACTCTGCTGGCTCAGCCAACAAGGCCAATTAGTAACAGAGCCCACGACCAAAACCATGTCTCATAGCAATACGGCAAAAACCCTATAAAATCTTTAGATTGTATGATACTGAACCCGACTAGGTATATAGTAACGGTCGAAAGTGTAGCAACTGCGTGGGAGGCCATTTCTGCTGTGTCAAAAAAAAAGGCAGTCGGTATTATAGCAATACGTCTGATAGTGATAATGTACATAGATTTTATAATTGTATTACGAAAAAGTTTGTTTTCAGACATTTTGTGCGTAGCACATAGCCTGAGCGCATTTTTGAAAATGTCAACAAATTTAGCCGACCTGTATCATAGCAATACGGATAATTTTTTTTTTAACTTTTCGTTTTGCTGCCTTGATTACCAAAAACCTGTTTTCAGACACTTTAAGTGTAGCATATGGAGTATATGCTAAAACGAAAATAACAAGTGTGCTTTAAATAAAACCAAAACTATCAAATCAATCAGTATTTAATTTCAACAGCCTCATCGCTTGTTACGCCCCTGCCCCTTTCTTACTATTATTCATTGGTTTCATTCAAGATACCTCAATACGATTCTTAAATGATATCTGAGTATCGAAAAGTTGTCTGATAGAGAAGATGCTACACTTCATTTGTCTGATATAAATTTTTTGCACATGTGGACAACTTATTCTATCATGTCTAGCAATTTTCAGACATATTGCTATGATACCGATCGGTAAAATTTGTTAACATTTTCAAAACGGTCTCAAAATTTTATGCGTCCACATTTCCGTCTGAAAATTGTTTTGTTCGCATCAAATAACCAAAATTTACTAATAAAAAAGATTTTCAGACGTATTGCTATGAGACATTTTTTTTGTCTCATTTTTAATCTTTTTAAGTGATTTTGCGGGTTTGCGCTACACCAATAACGTCTGAAAAATATGTTTCCGGTATCTCAGAATCATCATTTAACTACAGTCTGCAAATCAGACATATTGCTATGATGCAGTTCGGTAAAATTCTTTGACAATTTTGAAAATTCGGTCAGATCAAACGCTACGCGGAAAATGTCTGATATTGGTATTTTCGAGTTCAGAATAATCTTATCTATCGATTTGATGCGGTTTTGGCCGTATTGCTATGAGACAAAAATTTTGGTCGTGGGCTCTGTTACTAAATGTTATCGCTAGTCATCTAGCAATAAATTTGCTGACTGATTTTTTTTGGCGATATCTGTTATTAGTTCACAAATATTAAGGTGATTTTTTCTTTATCAGATAACACCATGGACTTGAATGGCGGTGAAGGAGTGGAAGTACAGAGGTCGGATGCCGTAGACTTTGAAGATACGACCGACACTCTTTCTTCTTATAACTTTCAAGGTAAGAAGGCGTAAAATGCGACATACAATAGCAAAAACAACCAAGTGCGAATCAGACTCGAGCACGCAGTGTTCAGTACCATTAACCATTGACTGGCTCGGTGGAACAGTGGTTAGTGACCCTGGCTGGCAGTTCCGAGAGTTGTGGGTTCGATTCCCACTCGGGACAAATATTTGTGTGATGAACATCGGTGTTTGTTCCGTATCTGGGTGTGATTATGTATTTAAGTATGTATTTATAAATATATATGTATGATATCAGTCTGACGCTCATAGTACAAGCTCTGCTTAGTTTGGGGTCTGATGACCATGTGCTGAAATGTCCCAGATATTTATTTTATTAAAATGCGAACGAAAGGGGTCTTATGGTGTCATGAGATTAAGTGGTAATACTATTACTTACATAAGCAACTTACAACCCGATCTTTCCCAGAAGGGTGACCTCATAATCATGACCAATGCAACCCAATAGAACCGTCGGGCAGTATATATGTTACGGTCAATGTGAGCAATCGGTAATTATCTATAATCACCGGTAAATATAGATAATTCCCGACGCACATGGTAAATGTAGTGAATTATTCAAATTTACCGGTAATTATATAAAGCTCCCTCTCGACTGTGGTAAATGTTGACATTGCTGACAAATATCACAAGTACTCTGCAATTCCAAATGTCACAAATCTCAAATCTCAAAAATATATTGACGAGAAAGAATTTTAAGAGTTCCACTGAAAATTCCCTGCCAATTTGCTTATTTATTATATTTTATTTAACTTTATTTTTATAAGATAATATTTTTTTAAAAGCCAAACATGAAGTTTGGTTTCTAGATACTAGACTGGTTTATTTTATAGCTAGCTGTGCCCGTGACTTCGTTCGCGTGGACTACAGGATTTTACATACAAAAGTTTTTTCCCAGTAAATCCCGATCCCTTATGAATTTTGCAATATCGCGTCGCAAGCAGTCGTTGACTGGCTCGGTGGAACAGTGGTTAGTGACCCTGGCTAGCGGTTCTTAAAATATCTAAAATATCTAGGACATTTCCACACACGGTCATCTGACCTCAAACTAAGCAGAGCTTGTACTATGGGCGTCAGAGACTGATATACATACATTTCAATGCAGTCGCTGGTGGCTCGGACTAAGAGGTTCAGCTCTTCATTTCTGCCCCGTGCCATTAAGGCATGGAATGCCCTTCCAGCTCATGTTTTCCCTCCCTCCTATGATCCCGGGCTCTTCAGGCGGGGCGTGAAACGGCATTTAAGCAGGCCTTCAGGGTGAGTGCGACAGGTGCAATATGATCTATTGTGCCTGTCGACCTCATATTTGGATCTCACTACCGCTTACCATCAGGCGGAGTGTGGTCATCTTGTTTGCCTATTATAAAAAAAAAAAAACATATATATTTTTAAATACATACTTAAATACATAATCACACCCAGACACGGAACAAACACCGATTTTCATCACACAAATATTTGTCCCGAGTGGGAATCGAACCCACGACTCTTGGAATCGCCAGCCTGGGTCACTAACAAAACCATTGTTTCACCGAGCCAGTCAAGTCAGTTTTATTTTATTATTTGCCACATTTACACAAAGGGTATGGTAATTTTATATAATCACCGGTAAATGTGATTAATTCGATAGTTTTCACCACCTTTACCACAAACACTAGTAATTATGCATAGTTACCGGTAATTATACATAATAACCACTCTATCCACTGTTACCGTAACATATACATCGTAAAATTTTATTGGTTGTTTTCCCGAAGCAGAACGATTTACATTTAGCAGTTATTATGCTAGTTATTTCTTGAAAAATCATTTTTTTAAATACATAAAAAAATATGTTCCAACTCGAAAGCGTGAGAATCGATAGTTCTTTTACGAGATTTGACGTAATCAGGTACTGCTTGTCGCATTAATTAGGAGATTAAAGCTAAATAAGCTTTACACCCTAAGTAATAAGCCGGTTTGAGCGGGCTTTTGAGTGTCGTTTATCACTTTCATAAAACTGGTATTTATTGATTGAAAAAAAAAACATTTCAACAGAAAAAGAAAATCCTCTATATTTTTGTGTATTGTAATAAGATATTCCTTCAAAAACCCGACACACACAAAAAAATATAGAGGTTTTTCTTTTTTGATTAAAATTTTTTTTCCATACTTTTTAGTGTTACATTTTTTTGTACCTAAATTTTATTTTGTTCATTTCTCCTAAAATCTTACTGATATTATAACTAGTAGTCTGAAATGTATACAGTATTGAAATAATTATCCTTTTACTTCTAACTATTAAGGAGTTGACCTTCCATCATTCATGGATGCCATGGTTAGAACGGGACCAAACGGTAAGCACCAGCTTTCAAATAAAAAAATAATTATTCAAATCGGTTCACCCAGACGAAAGTTATGAGGTAACAAACAAAAAAAAAATACAGACGAATTAAGAACCTCGTCCTCTTTTAAAGTCGGTTAAAAATGAAACTGCCCTAATCTATTATATTAGTACGATTAAATAATTATACTTCGGGAAAACAACCACTAATATTTTTTGCTGCTTATCTTAATAACGCGTTAATAAGACTCTTTTGTTTACAGTAAACCAGTAGATTCTTGGTTAAAATGTTAATAATACACCCAGATGACAAACAACACATTATTTGTCTTTTTCTCTTTTTTTTGTCCTCAGATCAAGGCCTTATGTTTAATTCGATTGTTTATATAGTTAAGAACAATTCATGACAGTGAAAATCTACTTCCATTGTTTCAGAAACGCCAGCGGTCGTATTTGAGACTTCGCACCATCAACAGTTGAGAGTGAAAGAGACGTCGTCTTACGGAAAATGTAACTTCGTTCTTCCGGTAACATTTTTTGATATTCAATCCAACTTGACGTATTTGAATAAGTGTTGCCCTATGTCCATTAAGGTCATAGATTGCGACAAATATCCCTGGTATTACAAAAACGTTTTAAGATCAGATCTTCAGTGTTCACCGAAACACAAAACAATTGAAAATATTAGCGAAAATATGAACAGTAACAATAATTCTAATAAGTCTATTAGTATTGATCTGACTGCAAATATGAATGATACGAATAAGAAAGATCGTCTTATCTCAAAGTTGACCAATAACGACCATGTCAAGTTAACACAAAATGGACAAAGTCATCGTAATCCAGAAAATAAAGGAAATTCTTCACAAATTGACTTTAAGAAAAATAAAGGTTTGATTGGTTTGAAGATTACTCGCAAACCAGATATAATAGAGAACACATTGAAAGACAAAGGGAAGCTTAAGGCTTCGTCTATTGAAAATAATCTCATAAAGCCCACTGAAACATTGGTTAAAGAAAGTACTAAAAACAATGTAGTAATTGTAGGTAAGTATGTGACAGTAAAAGAACCAATAAAGAAATTAAATGTTTCTTCTATATTAGGTGCACAGTTGATTGAAAATGACGCCAAATGTAAAAAGCCTATTAAAAGCGAGAAAACTATATCAGACAATCAGAGAAACAGAGACAAATCAGCGATAAAAGATAATGAGATGTCTGTAAATTCATGCAATGCAGAATATCAACATCATTACAAACCTACACTGCAAAGCGAAAGAATCAATGCTAAAGAACTTAAAGAGATTAAGAAAAAAACCCTTAATATACCAACTAACTCTAAAGAAGAATCATATAAAATATGTAACGATTCAAGTGCGACATGCATATTGCATCCTACTAATGAACTTTCTACCTCAAATGCACGATATCTGAGCAATGGTCATCATTATCCAATGCGTCCAATTCGACAAGAGTCGCGTCAAAGTTTTCAGTCAAAATTACCACAACATGTAGAACGCCGTATCTCCGAGCATTATCTATTTCCCCATGGAACAAATCATCGCAGTGATAATCCTAAAAATATACCCAGCTTATTTCCATCGTATATATCACGCTTTCCCACGTCCAGGCCTCTAACCCCTCAAAATGTACAACCTTACAATGCTAGAAGATATCCCAGAAATATAGGACCCAGTCGGTATCCATACCATTATCAGAATTACATGAGTGTTCCTATAAATGTAGCTCCTGTAAATATCCGTAATCGCAATAATAATTGGCCTTACTGGTACTCTTCACAAGCGCCGATACCACCTTCATTACCACCACCACCGCCACCGCCAATAGAAGAAAATATTAATTCGATTCCAAATCACTCGTCAACATCAGATTTAACAGTGAACGATAAGAATATGGCTAAGAAAATAGGCGGCCATGCCATTCCGGTTCACAATATTAGTTATATAGCAGATTCAAACAATAATCCTTGTCATGGAAATGCAAATAGTCCGAATTTTCCAGAAAAAACTGCTCAAAAAGAAAAAAACATTAATATTGACGGAGCAGCTAAACTTGAAGCACTAATGAACAAACCAGTAACGAATATTAAACCAGTAGATAGTAAAACAGAAATGTTTCATGAGCTGCAAAAAGAATCGTTAAAAATAAACTCTGAACTTTTAATAACCGATGGAAGCAATGGAACACAAAAGCTAACGCCGTCCTTTAATTATACGCCAGTCTCGGTTTCAAATACAGCAGGTATAAGTGCGATACATACAGTAACTCCAAATAAAAATATCTTCGAGAAATCTAATTCTTCTAAAGTTAACCCTAATGTCAGCTGTGATAACAAAACACATAGAATACAAAACGATAAGCCAGATAATAAAGGCATAAAAATTGACGTAATTGATAGGAGTGCAAAACATAATATTACTGAGCCAACAAAGGGCAATTGTAGGAATGTTGGCAAGATTACAACACCGGAGACTAATAACAGACCAAGAGCTGGACCTTTGTGCATGAAAAACAGATCGGGGCCATTCGCTAGACACTTGACTACGCCGCCATATCAGAATATCTCCTCGAACAAAGGATACTCTCCTCCTATACTGCCAATACCGACATTCCAGAAGACTTTGGAAATGTTGACTCAGTCAAATGATATGAAAATGAAAATAATTGAGGAGAATCTGCAACACAACAGAAGGTATAAACGCGACAGGCCGATGGAAAGTGATGGCAGTGCAAAGCGTTCTAAAAAGAGAATAGAATATTTGGGTGCCGATCGAGTCGAATGTGTGAAGAAAATATCATTACAAGATTATCAGAAGAGGCTGGATGTAGGCGATAGCAGGGGCGTCGTTTTGAAGAAGAAAAGTTCTTGCAAAAGAAACCAAAATTCTGAACAAGATCTTGGCTACGATTCCGATGTGACTGTAAAACTTTGATCGGCAGCTTCTTTGTTGCATACTTGGGTCAATCTTGAAATTGGGCATATTTGGTTGATTCCCCTGGCACTTTTTAAAATATAAGAGTTAAAACTTTTACTATCATAAGAGTAAATAACACCTCATTATGAACATATTTCACTAATAGGCATCACTGTCACATGTTTAGTTAAAAAGATATATGACTTTAAAATTTTGGTGCCAGGGGAATCAATATAAGATGCCAGGGAAATCAAAATAAAAACATTTTGTATAGAATAATCGTTTATTTTAATTAAACTTAACAGGTTTTTGGTTTCCTTTTGGTTCTTTAGAGTAATTATTAATGTTATAACAAATATTATAATAAAACAAAACAACAATATCTATCTTAAGGAACTATCAATCTACTGTAACAAATCAACATAATTATCTAAAAACTATCAAATTATACTTAAAAAAGACCACGGCCCCTGGTTCCCGGCAGCCCCGATATTCCTGGTCATGGTGGCGACCATGGTTACGGCGGGACGGTGGGTGCTAAGAATCCCCGGGCTACGAGAGGCTATCAACACACACTAACCCTGGCGACGTTTAACGGAGGCATGCTACGGCTCGACTCGCATTTGGCCCAACTTGATGTAGAGCTTGAGAAGATTAGGTGGCACTTTCTGTGGTTGCCCGAAAAGCGTGAGAGGACATCATAACCCTAGAATCATTCAACATCCGTACCAGGTCACCTAATGTACTTCCACGAGGAAGACTAACATTCTTAAGGTGGCGTCGGTTTACTCGTCAATAAGCCCCTCTCTGACAACTTAGTGGAAATGTCTAGTGTTTCGAGCAGGGTAGCGTAACTCATGATTAAGCTCACCAAGAGTCTTAGCCTCAAAGTGGTGCAAGTGAACGCACCGACCTCTTCGCACTCAGACGATGAAGTAGAGAAAATATTCGATGACATATCGAAGGCCCTCCACTCTACCGCTAAGCTCCTTTACAATGCTTGTTTATTTCCTCGAAAGGGAGGCGCTCTTCTTGATGAACTCTTTCTTTAAGAAGCAGCTTCAAAGGAAGTGGACGTGCTAAAGTCCCGATACTGTAACTAGGAACGAGATCGACTTCATCAGGGCGGTTAGGCGGCACATATTCAGAGATGTCTCCGCGGTCAACAAGTTTAACACCGGCAGTGATCACCGACTTGTTCAAGGCACTCTGAATATCGACTTCAAAGCCAAACGTGTTTGCTTGATGAGGTCTGAACTCCGACCTACTCTGCTCTAGACAGTATCTGAAACGTTCCTGTCAAACCTGGCGAACCGATTGCTGCAGTGGAAACCTCAAGTGACATTAACCAGAATGTTGAAAATATGGTGCACATCCTCAGAGAGGAAAGATCGAGATTTGCGGCATGAGGGGCCGGGGCAGGAAGGTTTAAACACTCCGAGGAGACTTTTAGGCTAATGAGGCAGGGACGTGAAGACCCACCCGCTACTACATTGGAAGCTCTAGCACTCAACCGAGAGATCAATAAACTTGTGCGATATGACCTCCGGTGCTACAATACTCTCTCAATCGAGAAAGCTATTGATCAGAATCGGGAGTCAAAGGTGTTCTTAAAATCTCTCGGAAGAAGCCACCTGACGAAGCTGACTACAGCGAATGGGGACATTGCTGCTTCAGAGCCGGCAGTCCCGGAGAGTAATCTCGTACCGTCTTGTGCGAAGACTTAACGAATTCCAACCATCGGAACAGGCTGGATTTTGGAGCGGACCATAGACCACATCCACACAGTGCGACATATAAACAGATGACCGAAGATCATCAGCCCCTATGTTTAGCATTTTCGGACTATGAGAAAGCCTTTGACTCGGTTGAAATCTGATCAGTTCTTGAGTCCCTGCAGCGATGCCAAGTTGATTGGCAATACATCCTGGTGATGAAAATGTCTCTACCAAGCCGCGACCATGTCCGTCCACGTATAGAATAAGCAAACAAAAGCCATTCCTTTGCATCAAGTATTTACCCTACTATTAATCCTAGTTAAGAAATTCCTAATCATCTAAAAATATTTTTTAAAGTGGCCAGGGTAATCAATGACCTAGTGAAACAAAACCAGGGGAATCAAATTCAGACCTTCATAAATCCGGCTAGGAAACGTCGAGCAGGAAACTTCTCCTCGTGATGTTAAGAGCGCGACTAGAGCTACTTGCTGATGCGCACACCTTCGCCGTAGACTTTTATAAAATCAAGCCAGGTGGCATTTAGTGACGCGCCAAGGGAATCAATCGTTGCACTCGGACAAACACAAACTACTTTGTAATCACAAAACAGTGATTAGCAGAGACTTGGTGTATTTATTAAATCATTAAATAACTCACCCTTTAACTAATAAAATACAAACAATCTTAAAATTATGACTATAAATAGGTAAATTTTTAACGGTTTGTTAAAAAAATGGCAAAGGGACAGCCCAAGGGAATCAAATATTGAGGCTTCGAAATTTTTTTTCAGATGTTTTCAGCTGAAATAAACAACTTTTTTGTTGTGCCCCATTTAATTTACATATTAAAGAAACAGAAAAAAAAATCTCACTTTAAAACTCAAACGTTATGGGTAGTTTTTGTCCTCGGACAGTGTTTTTTTTGGCTTTCAAGATTGACCCACTTATGTATTTTTAATTTACTCTGTAAATACTGTTGTTTTGTCAATTGTACTGTGGTCTTGTCTATGAGGACATAATGTGTTCATTGCTCAGAAACAATTTCTACTTCAGTGATTAGTTATTAGGAAGAAATAAGAAGAATCTACTGAATCCTGACTCACTATACGCTATTATTTGCAAAGAATTCAAATACAATTAGGTCGAAATTGAGTTTTGACCCATTTCAGGCATCTTTCGTTTGAAATTGGCAATTTCCTAAATTTTAAATACTAAAATACAAGTAACTCCGTCATTACATACTAAAGACAAAATTTGCTTGAGAATAGTGTCAGTAGTAGTAAAGGTAATTTCGATCTAGTTGCATTAACATCATCTTTATTGTGTTAAGATGGATTGGAAAATTAGGGATTTAGTTGGTTCAATTATTAGTATGTGACCAGTCTTTAATGTAAGATAAGAAAAATGTAAATGTATGTATTAAGTAGTTTCATTAAGAGGCCCAAAGAGTAAATTTCACTGAATAGAAATAATCTAAATTATCAATAAGTAATATTAAGTGAGTTTCTTCAGTGGATTTCAATTCTTGAGACTTGTATTTATTTATAGTTCCTACTAAGTAATAGTACATCTAATAAATAAAATGGTTATTTTCTATTTTAAAAATATTTTTTATTTCTCTCTGAGACCATGATATAATAGAGTATAATATGTATATATATGTACTTCACACGTGCTTTCTTTAAATATAAATATGTATAACAAATCAAACGCGTGTATGATAAATCTTATTAATTAATTTCAAAGACACACGATGGCTTTAATCAGAAGAATCTACAAACGGTAATGAGAATCAACCCGAGCTCCCACTTTTGTTTTCTGAAATATAAAATTGATTTTAGTCCAATTTCACCTATAGCGAATGTTTTGAGAAACTCTAACACCTGAACATAATGGTTAAGGGTCGCCCTTTGTGTAAGGACAATGAGTCCGTTTAATTAATTCTCTAAACAATACAAACGCCGAAAGCCTTTTAAAATGCTATCAGTTTGAGAAGCCTGAAGCTTCACGAATAAGAGGATGAAAAACCCTTCTACGTACGTGTTTTGTGGCGGTAGGTACAACATCTTTTTTATTCGGGAAATTTTAAAGGGTAGTAAAGAAAGAAAAGAAAGAGAAAACATTTATTGATTACACATACACAGTAACATAATTAAACAAACACATTTAAAGGTAAAGTGATCAATCGGTTTGATCTCAGCATATTATGCTGTAGCGGCCGTATAGGACTTCGGCCTAAAGTAGGATTAGGATAGGAAAAAAAAGTATGATTTGTAGTACAAATGTAAGCTAAGATCCTTTTGTGGAAGTAGCCAATCCTCTTCTAGACAGGATGTCTGAAATGAAAATTGAACTTTGGCCATTTGTATTTTCTAAATCTTACCTAAAATCCCATGTTTATATTCTGTTGACCTAATGACGAGGCCTAGGCGAGGATGGAAATGCACATTAGGTTAAGCTATCTCTTCTTTGTAGTGGGCTATTGCCAAACTGGGTCCTGCTAATGATTAGGACCCACAGTTTGATGAATATAGGTCCAAGAGATGCAGGATGGAAGAGGAGAAAATAAGAGAAGATTTTCATAAGGATTTATAATCATTTTAAGGTTTTCTGAAAATCTATACTATTTTGAAAAGCAATTAATATTCATTTCGGTTATTGGGCCATCACCAGTGATAGGAATAGGTAGTGCAATTTTGCGGGATTTCACGACGAAATCTTAATATGGACATACCATATTAGTATTGTTAAGGATTACTCATCTTGAGTAATTTACATTGAATTATTATATAAACGTAAATTAATAAAAACGTAAATTAATTATAAATTTATCAGAACTTATTTCTCTTATTACATTCTTATACAAAAATTCTTGGTTTAATTGGAGTTTATTTTGAACCTCAAAAGGGCATGACATTGGGCATAACGTTGGATGATTTCATTAATTATTGATTCTGTTACAATTTAATAAGATGCAAATTAGGGTAGGATCTGTTACCTACATACGTATATTGTTTGTTCAAGAAAAGTTAGACAAAAAACCTTAAAAATGCAGGCGTATCCATACTATTATAATGTTGGACATTATTGACCCTATATTGCTCTACCTATTCCTATCACTCGCCATCACACTCAGCCAGTTTCCTAAGTTAAGCAGTGGTGTACAATGGGTGTCAGAGACATGTGAAGATATAGATATTTATAAATACATAAATAAATATTCACACCCAGACACGGAACGAACACAAATGTCACGGTTATTTTACTATTTTATAATTATATAAAAAACAAACACAGTGAGGAGACTCAACAGGACAAAACCATTTGAGTTAGAGTAAATATGAACACAAGAACAAAGTGTCCTCCCCCTAAATAGATTAAAAAAGAAAAGTGTTAATGGACACATTCTTACACAAACAGTTATTATAGCATTAGCATAGTTTAAGTCAAATATAAATTACTCAAGTCTTTCAAGACCAGATTTTTATCTGGTGTCTATGATCCATAAGGACATAACAAAAAAATTATTAATCAAATATATTTTTTATTATTATTTGTAATATGACGATTGATTTGTATTTTTCAACAATTAAGTGCCTTGTCAAGTTTACTTTAACACTAACATCGGTCCCAGCGGATTTTAAAATTCATAGACATTTAAATTCGTGGCAACTCGAATTTGCATCGAAGCCGGACAAACTAGAGCGGATAAAACAGAAAGAGAAAAAAAACAGTGTTTACTAAAATGTGGAGGGACAAACGCTGGCTCTCAATTCAATAAAGGATTTTGAGCTGGCATTTTAAAATTCAATATTCATTTGTTTCTTATTAAGGCGTCCGATTTCGGACGTGACGGTCTATCTCAATTGAGATTAGCCAAGTGCACAGGACATATGTACGCGCAAACACAAGTGCACTCTCTTTCTTTTAGTTGTTCTATGTACCGTGCACAATCATCATGGAAGTTAAATCCAGGCGCTTATAACCTTAGGGCTTTTACACCTTTTACTGGCTTTATTAGGAGCTCCTACGGTAAAACTTCATTCTCTTTGTAAGATGCAATATAAAATGTGTATTCCACAAGCCCGTGGTGAAGATGCAGCTAACACCGCGAATATTTACAGAAGCCGCGACGGATACAATATTTCGGAAGTCTGAGATGCACTTTATTGCATTTTGTAAGACGACACTTTGCTGACACATTCTGTAACTTTTATAAACGGTTAGATGTTTCATTTCATGTCATCAGAAATATCACCCAATCATATCTTCAGACGCTATGTTTTACCAAGAACGGCATGCAATATAAGTTAACATAATTACTTAATTTATACTAATAGCAAATGGTAAAAACAATGTCGATGGCGAGTGGTTAAGGTCGTTGCTTGCCATGCGAGAGGTCGCCAGTTTAAACCCAGCCACGTACCACTGTGTTTCTTAAATTTGAAATTCATTATGTACGATTTATTAGACGCTTTAACGAAGAAGGAAAACATCGTGAGGAAACCTGCACACCAACGAAAACATTCTAAGGTTTTGTCGTCGACCAATCTACGCCTGTCGCCCTAGTTTAGGGTAGGCTCGTGCCCCAGCAGTGGGGACGTTTATGGGCTGATGATGATACTAATAGCATTCAATGCTCTATATCGACCCTGAATTCCTTTAGCTTGTAAAACATACGAATAGTGCTGTTGAATATAAGTAGCAAATATTACGAATTGTAAATATTACTTTCAATTTTAGACTATTTGCAAACCCTATTTTATTTCAATCGGTATTGTAGTTTAGCGTGACAAAAGATTCACAAATATTCAATATCACACATTCAGGTAATAAGATTACATCGGAACAGGATATTAAAGTACAAGAACTCTTTCAAAGAAAAGCACAAGACGTTCAGATAAAAGTTTCGTAATAGCCCGACGATGTTTCGTGAAACTGTGAACGGAATTCCCACTGCAGTCCCACTGCACATGCAACTGCACCTCACGGCTTGTTCCTCGCGCCGCGGGCCGAATATAAATAGGTATGTTCTCTCCTTCCAGCTTGCACCAGTTTGAAGGAAATAAATTCGCACCTTTCAGAGTCAGCGAAATGTCCTCCCCGAGACCCATCAAAAACAACTAAGGATGTGGGTTCTGTGTGCGTGAACCATCATCATCATCAGCCCATATACGTCCCCACTGCTGGGGCACGGGCCTACCCTAAACTAGGGCGATAAGGGCATAGTCGACCACGCTGGCCAAGTGCGGGTTGGTCGACTACGCCACCTAAGAATTTCTTCGTAGGTGTGCTGGTTTCCTCGCGATACTTTCCTTTACTGTTAAAGCGTCGAATAATGGTACATATGAATTTCAAATTTGAAAAACACGTCGGTACCTGGCGGGGTTTGAACTATTGACCTCTCGAATGGCAAGCAACGACCTTAACCACTCGGCCATCGACGCTGTGTGCGTGAACCGGAACGCACTAAATATCTCACCAAATGGCGGTAGTGATTGAACTTTCTTGACAACTGTCTTTAGTCTTGCCCGTGACCACGAGCGCTGTTTTTGAATTTTTTGCAGAAGTAGGATCGACGGGGATTTTTGATATTTCATTTATTATGATGATTTAACGTCCCTGGTAATTTTAAGCTCTATGCGAATTTTGGCTAAGTCTATGATTATATCTATTATATCTAAGTCTATGTAATCTATGACTTGTTTTTGTCTATTTTGACTGGACTAAGAGCGCGAAACGTCGGAGCACTAAATAATATGTTTAAAATAACAATACACGCGAATTTAATCAGCGAAAGGCTTCGGAGACATGAAACAAATGATGAATCAAGCATACATATCTAGGCGATAGAGTTGCACTTTTTAACGTTCTTTACGTCAGGACGGAAACGAAAATAAAAAATAGAATCACATTGATTGTAGGGTTTCATATCCAAATTGCATTATAATAAAGAACAAAGGGTCCTTTTGCTTAAACCTTGTTGTTTGTTCGTCTCGTCACCAAGCTGTACCTATCAAGAACCGCGTTAGCTAGATACTAGAGATCTTTACAAAACGATGTATTTCCGTTGCCGATATAACGACAAATACTTTATACCAAAATAATATAAACTTTTTATGGGTCACGTTTTACAAACATTTGGTTCCAGTCTTCGGTGTAGAGACCTCTGACTCTGATGGAAGAAGACTGATGTGATGGAGACAGACCATGACCGGAATCTTTACGGTAAATATCCACGGATGCATTTGGTAGATATGTCGCCCTTAATAATGGTAAAAGCTCCCTTTGTAAAGTTGACAATCTCTTTGCAGACTTTATGGAGACTTTCAAAAAGCTTTTTCATATGTTTAATGTGTCTTTGAGCAACATTATATATGTGTAACATAGAAACCTATTTAATGAAATTGACACTTGAGTTATACAGCTCCGGACCAGTAGCGGTACCATGAGTTGGCTATCGAAAATTTACGTACGTTAAAAACCTATCGAGTTGTTTTTTTCATACGGCCGATTTTAGTTCTTAGCGTAACCACCAGGGGCGCTGCACAAGTTTTTCATAGACATATTTATTTACGTAGGCGATATCGAGTCCGTCACTTTTAAACTCATGGTAGCGCTACAGTTCAATCATAATACATTGACCGCGTCTCTAAACTCGAAAAAGTTAAATTGACTGATTCCATTACAACTTCGAAGAACTTTTGATTTGATTGTATGTCATTTAGATATCAATTTAGTGGTTAAGCTTGAAGTGAACTATTTTCAGTTATTAAATATTTCAGTTGATAATCGATTCAACCAAACATTTCTTAGTTCTCAAGACATGCGTATTTTTTTGTATTAATATGGAACGACAATTAAAGCTTATTACTAACATAACAAGTCTTGACTTTTAACAATGGTTTCAGCAATTACAAAACCAATTATTCTATATTCTACATTGTGTTTAGATTTGATAGAAATTGGTAAAAGCTGAGGAATCGTCAAGCAACATGGTTGTAGACCTAAAGAGGGATCACCCTCAGAAATATTATATAAAAATCATTTGCAAATCACTGTATATCGTTGGTATGGGAGACTATTGGTATGAGGAAACGAAAAGAAGCAGAACTCACAAGATTTTATATGCAATATTTGCTACTATCGTCAACGGCTATTTGATACTGAACACTTTGAACGAGTTACTAGCGAATTTCCGGACAGATTTAACGTTGAAAGAGCGGAATGATCTGATACAGTTCAGTTTGGCCCACCCTTCTCTTAGTGCTAAGTTCATTTTTCTTTTTCTTTCGAAGAAGAAGGTGAAGTTGCTATTGGAACGACTGATCGAAGGGAATTCATTCAACTTCAGAGTGTTGGAAGAGGAGAGGAAGTCGGTCAAGAAGGCGATTTGGTACCTAATTGTGTTGTGTATCGTGACGTACGGGACCCTGACTATGACGTCAGTGGATGCGTTCGCTCAACAGAAAAAGGATGGTGAGTATCTGTTCAACTTGTATGATTTAAATCTTATTAAGATAAATAACTAACCTCAGGATACTGAGCTTCTAATCCAGCTTAGTTTTCAACGACCAAAGTGAACTTACTAATTTGACTGATTACAAAGTAACAAGGCGTAACATTAAAGTATTTTTGTTCATAATATGTACTTTGTTGTTATCTTAACTACTTCTTCACGGGATTATTTCCCTTTTTTTTTTAACAAAAAAGACTTTCAGGATGACCCTACCCGTCATGATAAGCAACCGTGAGATAAAAACAATGAGGTCGACAGGTACAATAGACCCTGTTGAGCCTAACGCACTCACCATGTTTTAGATGGCTTTTCACGCCCTGCCTGAAGAGCCCAGGATTAAAGAAGAGGGAAAACATGAGCTGGAATGGCATTCCCTGTAAATTCATGTTCAATTAGTATTTTAAATACTTTTGAAACATTAGCATTGCTATAAAACGGATTAAATTTTTTACGGATTAAACTCGCGTGTATTGTTATTTTAAACATTATTTAGAGATCCGATGTTCTCTAAATAAAGAGCTCTTTACAGCGCTCGTGGTCACGGGTAAGACTCGTGACCACGAGCAAGAACTCGAGTTTTTATTTCAAATGTGTCATAGACAATACTATATGTACACATATATACTATTAGCATTCCTATTTATTCCTCTTCTGCTAGGAATACCCTTCAAGCTAGAAGTGACAGCCGTCCCGGGCCGAGCATCCTCCCGAATCGGGTTCGTTCTTCAAGCCATCGCCGACCTCCACTGGTGGTGCATCGTCACCAACATGGTCTTCGTGGACGGAATTTCCTTCACCTGCCTCATCTACTTGGGGTACAAGTTCAGACTGGTCTGCAAGTACTTTGAAGAGATGAGGACCAGGACTTTGAGAAATGTTAGATCGAAGACGAAGAGTGAAAAGGAATGTGCAGAGGAGTTTGAAAAGGATTTTGTCACTGGAATCAAGCTACATGAAGACGCTTTATGGTGGGTATACGTGATGATAGGGTTTCATAATATTACGCTTACAATGAGGGTTTTTGCGTATGAGAAATCCAATCGATGGCATGACGTAGATATGACGTCTAACTGCGACGTGATTGGTGAATCTTGACATATCTATTAATGTGTCGTCAAAAGTAACCAATCATGCTGCAGTCGGACCTCACGCCTACGTTTTGCCAACTACTGAATTTCACATACGCGAAAATCATCATTGTTGGGCATACTGTTGTTCAGAGCCACAGCCACAAAATGAAATTTCATAATGGGTGTCAAAGTGAACCAGTAACAGTTTAGCCGGAGCGGACGTTAACTATTAGGTAAAATCTAAATCGCCCTTCTATCGTTTCAAAATGGGACACGGTAAACATTCTGCCAATATTATGTTCTCCTTCTTCTCAATCAGTTGACCCGTTAGGTGAATTTATCTGTTACAGGTGTTCTCGGAATGTGCAAGACTCCCTGGGGAACATTTACGGCGTTCAAGTTTTTGAGTCCACTACTCTTCTTGCGATATGCTTAATTAAACTTATGGTAATCTTTTTTTATAAAAAACTTGCAACTCCTGTATATTTTATTAATTTTTTTTAATAACGAATAAATAGATCATAGAATATTTTAATTCATAATTTCGACCAACACTGTAAGAATTAACTGATTTTTCTTTTGTCTATCTGTTAACTATTTTGCATACATATTTTTCAAAAGGATTTATTTCTTAAAAGGGTGTAAAGAACATTATTTTTGTTCACAGGCCTCTCAAAGGAGTATGACGAATATTTTGGCGAATTCCCTATACATCTCTTGCTTGTTGACGCTGAATGGCGCGTATATGATGGCAGCGGGTGATATTACATACGAAGTAAGATAATATCTGATTTTTAATTTCCTTTAGACAAATCAACATTTTAACCTCTTTGCATTTGTCCAAACATGTCATCTTTCAAAATAAATTTCACAGAGTCCATTTTAAAATGGAGGGTTTGTTATGCTTTAGGCTGGTTGGTAGGAGCTGGATGCGAGTAGCCGAGGATAGAAATATATATATAAATAAATTTCATAGATCATAGAATATGGACATGGGCCTCCGCCCATGTCCAGCAGTGGACGGAAGTGGGCTGATGCGGATGTTCATGATGATGGACTATTGTAGCCTAGAACTAGGGAACTCGGATTTTCCATTTGATGTTCCACCGAAGACTAAATACGCTTATTACCTAAACTAGCGGCCGCCCGCGACTTTGTCCGCGTATTAATGGGTTTTAGTAGCAATGATGTATTAAAATAGCCAGCTACCTCCATACCACGTATATAAAAATCTATAAACGTAAAAGTTCTCCCATACTAATTTTCACCCTCCTAATGACCGCCATGGGGGTTGAATCTCCCATACTAATTTTCACCCCCCCAATGAAACCCATGGGGGTTGAATAAAAAAAAAAAATAGCGCTGGCGTCTCTCCGGAGTACCAGCTACCTCCATACCAAGTTTTATAAAAATCGACAAAATGTGAAAATTCTCCCATACTAATTTTCACCCCCCCAATGAACCACATGGGGGGTGAATTTAAAAAAAAAGGCATACCATCATACCAAATTTCATGAAAATCGGTTCAGAAGTTTGAGCGTGAAAGAGTAACAAACATCCATACATCCATACATCCATACTTACAAACTTTCACATTTATAATATTAGTAAGGATAGGCGAGGATAGAAATAAGTGGCGAGTATTTGGGGAGGCTTATGTCCAGCAGTGGACGGAAGTGGGCTGATGATGATGATGATGATGATGATGAACTTTACCTAGGGAACTCGCATTGTTCCATGGAACGTCCCACCGAAGAATAAATACGCTTATTATCTAAAAGTTCTTCCTTGTTCTGTTTCCATCAGGCATCGCACCTCTCCACGGCGATGTTCTACTGCGGCTGGGAGTTGGTGCGCCCGCGCAAGCGGTTCCGAGACGTTGCCGCCGTGGCGCTGATGAGCAGCCAGCGACCGGTCTACATGACTGCCTTCGGAGTCATCACGCTGTCACATCGGAACTTTATATCGGTCAGTTTCTGGCAACGTTGTCAGGTCCACTGCCTTTTTTTAAACCCGGTGAAATGCGTTGCGCACCCTGAGGGGTTGTCTCCGGGTGGTGTATCGGACTCCCTAGTGACTGGCGAAGAGATGGTAAATGCCAGACATCGCGTCTGGCGTCCTGGACTGTCTGCAAGGCCCAGGGGTAAACTGACTAAAACACCGGGGTGTGCCTCATCGCCTATTGGCGGTGTCATTATGCCTGACATAGCCTTCACTCACAACGCCGCCGGCGGACAGCCTCCACGGGCTCCACTCAAACCCCCGAGGGGGGTGAGCAGGTTCGCTGCCTACCCCGCAGATCTGCTGGGTAGAGCAGCACAAGTTGTAAGAGTCAGTGGGTGGTCGACATTACGCTTGACGTCGGAAAAATATAAGTACAGATAGCATCACGCTACTTCTATAATTCGTATTTTGCAATAAAAAAACATTAGAGTTTTCCAAGAAATCTCTATAAACAAGCAGCAAATGCAGGCAGCGAACCTGTTACCTTCTTCCTGCTTAATCTGCGAAACGAATATTGCACCCAGACATGCATCAACTGACACAATTGCAACAACTTATTAAATATCAGCGAAGACCACAAGGTCGCAGTATATCCCGACTCCGTGACACATGCTTAACCTATAGATTTTTTTGTAACTGAAAAAAGAAAGAAAAAGTATTTTGCTTTCATTCTTTCTTTCAACATAACACTTGATACAATGATTATGTAATACGATGCTGCTCTAATCTTTGGTTAGTCATTTTCCTTTTTTTTATTCCAGGTGATACGCTCTTCATATTCGTTTTTCGCTGTAATGTACTGAAGTACTGGGATCCTCATTGATATTAATTCATTATGATTTCAAGATTGGTGAAGTTTTATTCAGCACTTTCAATAAAGGTATCTTTAAACTGTACATAGATGGTAAAGCTTTTATTTAAATAAAAACAATAATGTATTTACTAATATTAATACTGTAAACCAGAAAACATATTACAAACAATAATATTTACGGAATTTGATAAACGTCTCAAAAGTAATTAGTAAGAGGGACTAGCAACATTAGCTTGTCATTAATTAACTATGAACCCTCCCGACCTATTAAGCGTAGGCTCTAAACCGTACCACTTAATATAATTTATTAGCTAAAATAATGTGTGTTAATACAAGGGCCCCTTCCCACTCATGGGCCGTCTGGTTTTGCTTCCGGCTAAACAGATGGTTATGTGTTTTAACTACATACACATATAATCATCTCATATTAGAAATATTATTTTCCACACTCGGTCATCTGACCCCAACCTAAGCTGAGCTTGGACTATGGGTTCTACCCAACCAACCAATTCCTATTAATACTTTTCAATGGGGGTGAGAGCCATTCACTCCCCCGCAAGTCCGGTGATGATGACGAGGCTACCCCAAGCCATCATCGTAAGTCAGTTAGGAAATAGTATTACTTTTAATGTCGTGTCGGCAAACGTTCTTCATAAATTAAGCCTGAAGTGTTATATAAAATATTGCATTGTTCATGCATGATGTTCAACACAAGTGCTTAAACTACATATCTCGGATAAGATCACGTTTGTCTAAGATTTAACACAAGTGCAACCACAAATCTCGAATAATATCATGTTTGTCTGAGAGTTATTTCAAAATATGCCTATTTTTTTTACTTTATAAGTGAAAACGGGCCCTAACGCTCTCCGTAAACTCCGCGGCAGTTTGTCAGAACAATATTATCTTTTTACGGAGGACCTAAGCGGATTGTGAAGGGTACTTAATTAATTTCGCAATATTCGCAAAAGCGGTATCGAGATAGGAATGGGCTTTTCGATTTTGCAATATTAATGAGTGGAACAAAAAGATGGCTACGGCGATTGAAGCCATAGTTTGTAATCCGGTATTAGGCTGGGCTAAATGAACAGGCGTGGGGTCGAAATATGTAGGTAGTAAACATGTTTCTCCGACGTCATCTGCAAAGGCGTATACTTTGAAATGATTTTAACACGTAATAGTATTTGAAAGAAACAATTTGTTTGGTATGAAATAAACAGATAATTGACAACTGAGCTTAAAATTAAGAAAGAAATTAAAGCAAAACGCAATTAGCTAGTATAAAACGGTATTGTGTATATAGCTTTTTAGGGCTAACTAACATAAAAACTGCTGCACTGCTGGCTAATAATAATAATAATAATAAATACTGAAAAGACAGAAAATAAATAAATTTATATAATATGGGAGTTTTGATTTTGGGATTTTTTTGATTATTGTGCACATTTGTATCCAATTATGCACATTTTTTGACTGAGAGAGACTAAGAGGCATAATAAGTTTTACCAAAGGGTAGAACTTATTATGCAAGTTAGTTTTATAAATTATGCCATTGTCACGATCATAATCTGTTTGTGTACCTAAATTAAATAAATAAATAAATAATGCACATTTTTTGACTGAGACTGCATAAAAAGTTTTACCAAAGGGTAGAACTTATTATGCATCCAATAATGCACATTTTTTACACTACACCTAAAATTGTCATTTCAGTATTCAGTCTGAGTCAGAGGTCGCCAGTTCAAACCCCGCCACGTACCACAGTGTTTTCAAATATGAAATTCGTATGTACGATTATTCGACGCTTAAACGGTGAAGGAAAACAGCGTGAGGAAACTTATGAAGAAATTCTTAGGTTGTGTACTCGACCAACTCGCACTTGGCCAGCGTGGTTGACTAAGACCTTATTTGCCCTAGTTTAGGGTAGGCCCGTAACCCAACAGTGGGGACGTATATGGGCTGATGTTGAGAATGATGTGCAGTATCTATCATGTTTATTCACTTCCCTACCCGTCATCTGGAATTTAAATTCAAACAATTATTACTTTTGGCTTGTTTCGTAATATAATTTTGAACTGGTGAAAACGCCGATAAACGAGTTAAAAGTGTGAGCGGTTTTCAAATAAATTAAATAGTTTAACTACTTTTTATTTAACAATAGGTTTTATAGGTGTGGTGGTAAAATCAAATATGGTAAGATAAATTGATTATTTCCATGTTATGTAGGTATGTTGCTATAGCTATCATGCTATAGTTTTGGAGCTCCGAACGTTATCCAAAAATCTCTTAAGCGATATAATCGTAAGCCACACGTAGCTAGGTAAACTGTTTCAAAAATATGTTATTTTTAAATTTATGTTTCCTAGTAGAGAGAGTAGACCCCAAACTAAGCAGACCTTGTACTATGGGCGTCAGAGACTGATAGACATATATATTTATAAATACATACTTAAATACATAATCACACCCAAACACGGAACAAACACCGATGTTCATCACCCAAATATTTGTCACGAGTGGGAATCGAACCCACGACTCTTGGAACCGAGAGCCAGGGTCACTAACCACTGTTCCACCGAGCCAGTAAAATTTCAGTTAATAAATGATTAACTTTAACGTAAATTTCAAAAAGTTAAATAAAAGTAGCATGCGAGTGGTAGTTTCGTCCGAATGTCATCATCATCATCAGCCCATATACGTCCCCACTGCTGGGGCACGGGCCTACCCTAAACTAGGGCGATATGGCCTTAGTCGACCACGCTGGCCAAGTATCCGTCCGAATGTGTTATCTTTAAAATCCATATGTCTACTGTCTAGTGCTTTCTGCAATGCTATCTTCTGTCGAAAAAAAAGCAATTCGTTCAATGGAGCATTCGGCGAATTGCCTTATCTGCAAATGGCGGTATCGGCGAAACATTAATTCCTTTTAACCATCTTTCGGCGAACCGAGGCATATAAACGTATCAGCTTAAAAATTCTTTGTACAGATGTACGGCGAACCGAGATTACTATTTACAATTATATCGCTCAAGATCTTCTTCTTCTTCTTCTTATCGTATGGTTGATGAACAACCTGGTGTCAGAGTTTTAAACCGCCCGTAGGCCTCTGACATGGCTTCACACACCGTTGAAAAAATTCTCAGGTGTGCAGGTTTCCTCACGATGTTTTCCTTCACCGTTAAAGCGTCGAATGATGGTACATATGAATTTCAAATTTGAAAAACACATTGGTACCTGGCGGGGTTTGAACTGGCGACCTCTCGCATGGCAAGCAACGACCTTAACCACTCGGCCATCGACGCTTTTTTGACGCTCAAGATCCACCAGTTGGCAAGAAGTAGATATGAGGTCTACCTGCTACGTGATTAATGAATATTGAGATGTCTGTCAATATCACGTCAAATATAACCAATCGTGCTGCAGTTGGTCCTCATGCCAGTTATTTATTGCCATTTTGTGTATTTCTGATACTCTAAAAACCCCCATTGTCGCCCCACGTGTAGATATAAAATATTTTTAAATTTATTATACATACATAAAAACACCCCTTTTTCCCAGAGGGCACAGATCACTTCCTGCCATGTGCTACGGTTCTGGTCCACCACTTTCGCTTCATCCACATCCATTAACCTTCTCATGCACGCTCGTCGATTTCAGGTACTTATGATTTGACCTCTCTTTAAGATTTGACCTATTTGGTCATGAAAGGTCTTTCTTGGTCTTCCCCTGTCGACATCTCCAATTATACCCTCTCTATACATATATTCCCTTCGTTAATCGTCTTTTACTCATCCTCTCAACATGACCAAACCATATAAGCTTACCTTTGTCAACTCTAGTTACAACAATATCGTTACTAATATGTATTATAAATCTGAAAGTAACTCTGTCTGTCTGTTTGTCTGTTACCCTTTCATGCATAGAGTACTGGACCGATTTAAATGAAATTTGGTACAGATATAGTCCAGAGCCTAGGAATGGTTATAGGCTACTTTTTAACCGACTGCGCTATAAGGAAGTAATGTTTTACCCGTTAAACGTCTCTATGCGGACGAAGTCGCGGGCGGAAAGCTAGTTTTGTATATATTTTATTTGTTGTTGCATAAGAAAAATAAAGCAAACAAAAGAGGGAGATCTTAGGTTTGGCTGTATTTTGTGATATAGTGCTATGAGGCTCGGCTGGACTAATTATTAATGAATTTATTTATTTATATATCTGCTTACAACTTGCGCCCGAGTGCCCGTTACGGCCAGTAGCCGTAATAATCAAGAGAAGCTTTCGACGCCTTCAAATATTATTTATTATTTAACAAAAGCTCTCACTTTGATCGCTGTCAAGCTTTCCCGGAAGCTCTGTCAATCATGCTGGCAGATATTTGAACGCTTTAAGTGAAGTTTAATTTTTATTTCTATGAAATTTGGTTTCAATGTGTAAACACATGACATTTCAAGTCGACTTTCAATGATTTGCGTAGTTGGCAATATTTTTGATAAGATATTAAAAGTCTAAGTCACCTATATTCTATCATCAAAAAAAAAATTAGGAATTTGAAAGTTACTATAACTTCTACTCCATATGTCTTTGTGAAAGTGTCTTTGTCAGAATTTAAGTTGAATATAGCAACTTAAATTCACAAAATGTATCATCGCGGACAAAATGTTACGCCTTAATATATTCACGCATAAATACATACCAACCAACATGTATGAGGTAGGAAGTACAATCAGTTACAGAAGTAACTACGCAAATTGTGTACATAGTTAGTCTTATTCTTATTAGTGGTAAGAGTTACCTCACACCTAAAGTATAACCGTACTTTTTCACCATATCATTGCAACTTGGCATGCAATAAAACATTAAAATCGCAACCGACTTTTAAAACGCGAAAGCGGAAACGCGTACGAGTAATTTGTGTCATTACAACGGATCTAGGCTTTCGGGTCTCGGTGTCCCGGCCCTGTCCCGGCCGCGTCCCATTTGGAACGGTTCCAGCGAATCCCGTTGCATCCCTATTGAGATACAAATTCCGGGACATCGCGACAAACTTTCAAATTGAAAGATGAATGTTGGTTCCGTCTCTGATTTAATGCGACGGCTCTGCCAAGGAATTCAATTTTATGTACTAGGTAGTTTCTTCTTGTGGCTTCGTTCTCATCGTTTTTTTTTTGTAAATAATAAGTTAAAAGCAAATCTAATACATATCCTATTTATAGTTTATTAACCTTAAGGTTTTGAGTTAGCAGGGAAAAAGACAGTATGTCAGTTATTTGCGTTTTTAAATTTTTTTATTTAATAATACTTGGTGAAAAGTTTTGCTGAATGCAACTGCAGGGCCACGGGAAGGACCAAAATAGAGATGGCGCTTTGATGATGGTTGGAGTAGCCTTGTCATCATCACCGGATTTGCGGGGAGCGGATGGAGCTCAATCCTAAGAGATGGTGATCTTGATGCCCAACACCCAAACTGGCCAACTCTGGCTACCAATAGACAAATATAGAGTAAGTTATCGAAGTCCTTTGTTCCATCACAGTCTAGATTTAAAAAAAATATATCGGGTAGATTCAAATTTTTTTAATTTTTAAAAAAAAATGGAATATCTACAGAAGCGCGACCATGAATTGTTTTTTTCATACTACCGATTTTAGTTCTTAACGTTATCGCTAGGGGCGCCGTACATTTTTTCATGGACATTTTTTACACAGGCGATATTGAGTCTGTATTAAACTAATGGTAGCGCTATTGGACTCTAGATTTTACGCGACCCTTGATGTGAATAGACGAACGACACAGTTCCCACGTACAAACGTTTGCGTACATACCCGTACGTCGTATGTATGGTATCATCAATAGAAAACGTTTCTTGTCAATTCAGTCCAATTTCGGCTGGAACACGAGTAAATCCGCGTACAAAAGCCAACGTCCAAAGTGTATTTGTCTCACAACAGGACCTCTTTGAATATGGATTGGCGTTTACACTGGACGATTATAATTTGAGGTTAGGTAAATCTTTTTTTTTCACTCTTAAGAGGCGGGACGTAATCCAATATAACCAAAGAAAGACAAGTCGTAGAACCACCGGTTTAATAAGGTTTCCTAGGATTTGATAACACCGATCTGCTGTACCTACCTATAAATCAACAATATATTTGAAATCTTTTAACCCTATAACCGGCACGGGCCGACTCCAAACACGGGGCAATGATAAGGCTTTAGTCACCCACGCTGGCCAAGTGGGGGTTGGTTGACTAAACAACCTGAGAATTTCGTAGGTGTTCGGGTTTCCTCACAGTGTTTTCCTTCACCGTTAAAGCGTCGAGCAATCGTACATATGAAATTTCAAACTAAAAAATACTTGTACGGGTCAGGGTTTGAACTGGCAACCTCTCATATGGTAAGCAACGACTTTAACCACTTAACCATCGACCCTTTTTATCATTAGAATCTGTAGCGCTACCATGAGTTTAAAAGTGACAGACTCGATATCGCCTATGTAAATATGTCTATGAAAAACTTGTAGAGAGCCCCTAGCGGTAACGCTAAGAACTAAAATCGGTAGTATAAAAAAAAACAATTCGATAGGTTTTTAACGTGCGTTTTCGATAGCTAGCTCATGGTATCGCTACTTGTCGTCCTCTGTAAACCCTCAGCCCTTTTATTGGGCCTATGTTTGCGCGCCCTCACTCAGTTCTCAGCAAACACCGACTGAGTTTGTGAGGCTCAGGTGATACACATGTGTACATTGGGCCTTATTGGGGCGTTAGCCGGTCTACCATTAAGATATCTCTTTGCGGCCGATATATCGATTGATATTATTAGCCACTTTGGGCGGTTTGAGGACCACTCTACCGGGGCAAGTGATCTACAAGTGAGGTGCCTACTAGGTGTAAGATATCTTTATGAAATGATTGTAACCGGTCAAGTGTGAGTCGTGTTCACGTTCTGAGGGTTCTGGATAAAGTTGGATTTCGATGTTTAGTTTTTAGTGAATGATGAACATGTGTTAATGCTCATATACAACTAATGGTGATAGTTTCATGTTAATATCGTAATCGCTTTCCTGAGTAATTTTGTCATGACAGACAAACGAACAACAATGGTGAAATATATTTTATTAGGCCTATTGGGGCATTAGCCGGTCTACCATTAAGGGATCTCTATGCAAATTGATATATCGATTGATATTATTAGCCACTCAGGCGGGGCAAGTGATCTACAAGTGAGGTGCCTACTAAGTGTAAGATATCTTTATGAAATGAATGTAACCGGTCAAGTGCGAGTCGTATTCACGTTCTGAGGGTTCTGGATAAAGTTGGTTGGTTGGAGTTGATTTTGCAGCGATAAAATTGAATCAGTGTTTAGTTTAAGTGTATAATGAGCTAATACTCATATACACCCGATGGTAATAGTTTCATGTTGATATCGTTTGCGCTTTCCTGAGTAATTTTACCTTGACAGACGAACGGACGACAAAGTCATATTATTATTAATTTGGGTAGCTAGGCGGACTACAGATCTATCTACGACCCAATGTATCGATTGATATATTAGCCACTTTGGGCACTTTTGGGCCACTTTAGCTGGGTAAGTGATCTGCAGTCATCTCTGTATTTACATTTCACATAAGACGTAAATCTTTATGAAATGAATAAGGCAAACCTGTTCCAGTCGGATTCGCTCTTGAGGCATTGCGATCAACTCGTTGAAACAGAAATTTATTTTTAGTGACCATTGGAATTAGTATTACGTTAAAGGTTCCATATTGATATACCTACATTCTGGGGAATAGGATCTTGATAGACAAAGGACCGACAGATATTATAGCTTTCCGTTTTTCTTACGAGTTGCGGAACCCTGAAAAGAGTATTGAGTTAAAATTAAATTATGACAGGAAAAGCGATATCGAATAACATTTAAGCTTTATCAATTAAGCGTTTTAATTAATGAATTACCTACGCATATGTTTACTGAAACCATATTGTGTCGCATTTAAAATCTGGAAATGGTATCAAATATTAGCTTAAACGATAAAATGTTTTTATTATTTCAAAAATATCTTTTTATCACATTGACAAATAGAGAGAGCTTTAAAGTAAACGTTTGGGATGTTTTTAAATAAAATTCAGGATAGTATTACAGCTGAATGCACTAAGAAGCTAATCCGACCTTCTGTTGTCGAAATAGACATTTGGGATAGAGAATTCGTTTGAAAATTTTGCCTATAGTTTCTTTATGCGAAATTTACAAAATGGTCTCTACCTATAATTGTGTTTGTTAGTTTCTTCTACTAAAAATTAATAAGTGCAAAATATACATTTGAAAGTAACTCTTGTCAAAACTATGACCACTTATAGGTCAGGTGACTCATTAATGAGTTATTATCATGACAGGGGACTTATGTGCACGCACATACGGTCTTTTCCACGCTGCAAGTAAGTGTTCTTCATTCATTATCAGCCCATATACATATATATGTATATATATTCCGGGCGATAAGGCCATAGTCAACCACGCTGACCCAGTGCGGGTTGCTTGACACACCCTAAGAATTTCTTCGTATGTGTGCAGGTTTCCTCACGATGTTTTCCTTCACCATTAAAGCGTCGGATAATCGTACACATAAAACTTAAAAAACACATTGGTACGTGGCGGGGTTTGAACTGGCGACCTCTCGCATGGCAAGCAACGACCACTCGGCCAACGTCGCTTTTTATTTATTCTTCATTTGACGTCGCAAAAATGTTTAATAGCGCCGAGAACAGGCCCTAAGCCGAAGGGCTGCCGAATGAAGCCCCAATTAATTACGTGTAGTCATTAATCTTGGACGATGTAGACAAAACGACGTTTAGCGAAATTACGTGAGATGTGACGCAAGAGCCACGTGTCATCGTGACGTCATGTGGCGTTGAAGGGCGGAAGGGAAGGTGAAGGGATTTTTATAAGAGATTTCCTATACTTAAAAATTAACATCCAATTGTGACACATACAACGTAAACTACTACTCTTTTGAAGCAGACACATCTTGCCCTTCTTACTACATTTATGCCAAAATGCAGTCTCAATGTAATGTGGTCCCCCGGAGCTGAAAGTTTATTGAATTTGTTTGAAAAGAAAAAAATGCTCGAAGGAAAAAAAAATCAATAATTTAGGCGTTCTTTTTGTTTTGAGGGATTAGAATTAACCCAATTATTAATTCCTTCAGATATAGTTCAGGTATATGGGCTAGACGGGTAATATAGACCATTTATTCATCCGATCAAGTAATTATGAACAACATATCAGATGTACATTTTTAATGCGATTTCTGGAAGAACGGGTGTTTAAATCCCCGGTCAACAGTGGAGCAATTGATTTTGTTCCGTCTTACAAAATATTAACACATCAGACGATCCTTCTTGTTCTAGAAAAAAATCTGTTGGATTCTCCGTGAAATACTGCTGGTGTTACCGAAAGAAAAATTAACATTACCGAAACAAAAGTTTAGCAATACAGGCCACCAAGTTTTTGTCTCTCCAACGAACTGATGGCTCCATAAATCTGTAATGTGGTACAACACCTGCTGTAGTATAGAGGTAAAGTACAGTAACAGTAAAATAGTAAAGAGTCCGACTGATTTCGGGGTATTCGCTACTTGTAATTTTTTATGAGAAAAACTCACAAAAATTTGGCCCGCCCTAGGAGTCAAACCCGCGGCCTCTCGGTCCTTATCCGGTGTTTGCCACTGTATTCAATACTGTTATGCAAGTAAACTGTCATTAAATGGATCCTGCCTGTTCAGTGGTTATGGACTTATGCTTATTATTCCTCTTCAGATAGGTACATATATATTTTATTTATTTATTTAAGATCACCAACAAGATTACATTAACAATATGATATAAGTAACATGATCAAGATGAACATTTAGATAAACGCAAACTTAATTATAGGTATTATAGGTTATTTTAATTTAAGCAGTCGGATTTGATACTACGTGGAATCTTGTAGGTACTTTACAAAATATTTTACGTTACTCATAATGATTTCACTGAATTTCTTTGCATTGTTCATGCTCAAAAGCACTAAGTAATACCTAACGCTCATTTGTTCACGAGACTAACTTTAGATCTGCCCTGGGCCGTTTTGTTTTTCTTATTCTCGTCCTCGTTTCATTCATTCATCATTAGTTATTACAAAGCAAAATTCAGCAATATTGTTCAAACATGAAAATTCTGTGTGAAGCAAATAGCTCTAATAATAATGATAAATTGTCTGTGGTTATTGTTTCTTCTGAAATAAAAAAATATTATTTAATTTGTTTTTAAAAGCATTCGTAAATAATGTCTACGCAACGCAATGGATATGAGTGTTAATTTTTACAAATAAAATAATACTGAAGTCACTAGTAATTCTAATGGGAAAAGTTTTTCGTCGTGTCAGGGTTAACTATTATTTTAATTATAACAAATATAACTGTACAAAGCAACGCTGAATGATAAGGGTAAAATACTAGAAAATAAGTGATTGAATGCCTCTATATGCTAATGCTTGTTAAAATATTAAAATACTAGAGGCCGCCTGTGACTTCGTCTGTGTTGAATAGTTACTTTTATCAACAATAATTTATTAAAATAGCCTTTAGTATACCTTATAAAATAAGTTATTTATTAGAAAAAGGTCCAGTTGAAATTGGTCTAACCGTTTCGGAGATTACCAAGAACAAACAGACAGTCAAAAATGTTTTTAAATTGTGTTTTTTTATTGGCACCCGATATAGATTCATACCCATTTAGTAAAAAGTCGTTATATTAATATCACAAACAGATACTTCAATTTTATTTTAGTTGTGTACACTTGCGTTTCGATCACTAGAACAAACACCGGCACAAAACCGCACATTTCAAACGAGCTTAGGGCTTTTATACAAAGGACTTTTTTGACGGCGCCTAAAACTAAACAACCGATTTGTGTTCCACTGAAAAATCGGTTGGTGCAAACAGAAATGCTTTTATTTTCATAACAATGACCATAGAGATGGAATGGTCAGTGGATTTTCATTTTCCCGCGAGATAAATTAAAAAGGTTTTGTTAACTCCCAATGGATTTGTTTTAATGGCAGTAGAAATGTTTTCAGGAGGGATTTTGGGTAAACAACGAAGTTTGATTGCAATATAGTTTTATGTGAAACGGAATTATTGATTTCACTCATGGCTTTGAAATTATAATGAAAATGCTGAAGAGATTGCCTTTTATTTTAACTTACGTGTTGTTATTTTACTTCTAACTGTAACTTATAATTATGTCATTTAAATACCTAAAGCTGAGTATGCGCCTGTTTGAGACATTTGCATTTGTATGTGTATTATTTATTTTTCTGCTTCTTTTTAATGTAACTAAGTGTCTATGAAATGTATGAAAGCGTCGATGACTGAGTAGTTAAGGTCGTTGCTTGCCATGCGAGAGGAAGCCAGTTCAAATCCCAATTCAAATTTAAAATTTATATGAGGGAACCTGCACACCTATGAAGACATTCTTAGGTTGTGTAGTCGACCAACCTGCACTTGGCCAGGGTGGTTGACTAAGGGGTTGTTGTCCTAGTTTAGAGTCTTAGTTTTCCCTGTCTTGATTTTCAACCAGTCAAAGAGACTACTTCTCTCATCCCCAAATCCTATTACTAAAATAAGGAACGAGACTCGTAACGGATCGCGGTACAGGTTGCTCCAATGCATTTCATTCAAGGCAGGTTCCACGTTGTTTATATTTCCCTCGGGATAGCCTGACCTTTAGACAGTTAAGGTCAAGCGTGGGTCGTGGATAAGTTCAAATGTACCACTAATGTATGTGGTTGAATCGTACGGTATAATGTTGGTACAGATTTTGTTTTTAAATACAAACTTACTTCTTCAATAAGCTCAGATAGATAGATAACTTTTCCTAAAGAAAGTTAATATAAAAAAGTGCACTATTATATATTACTGTGCCCTAAAATGTCAAATTTCATATTAATATCAAATGGCGTAACACAACTGAAAAGCTCTTCACTACTGATGTACAAGTTAAAGCACAAATATCTTTAAATATTATCACCAAGAATACACGCACAGAAAGACCCTAAGAAAATGATATTTATTCATAAACAATGTTCAAAAATTTTACTGACTGGAAACTGTCTAATTTACGTCTTCCAATTCGGTATTTCATCAAACATCCCACGGGAAATTCCGTCAAGTGAATCGATTTCACTAGCAACTGAGCCCGGCTTTGTTGGAATGATAATAAAATTATCAATGTTTTACTACTATATCATGCATGTATCATACGTATAAACCTTCTATAAACCCTCTAGAATCTCTCCAATACAAATATCTTAAAAAAATCGATGATTTTAAGATTTGAAGCACATAACACATAATACAAAGTGAATGTCTTAGTTTTCGGTGTAGTGCAGAGTAGCGTAGTGAGTCCAATGGAAAGCTCGTCCCTTAAATCTGCTCTCGTATAACAGAAAAATAAAAATAAAAAGCCAGCAACTCTTAACGATCTGCCAAGTTGTGCAGTTGTTTAAAAATACAGACACATCTGTAGACTTGTTTCTTAGTCCCAAGAGGGAAGCAAGACTGAGGCACGGGCGGCGGGGGCGTTGCAAACCGCTTACTTGAGGACAACTACTACTATACTATAGTATAAGTGTAAGTTTAACGAATGGAGAGATCACAGACCACAGGAGAACTATGTATTCTATTTAGGTAGTCGTGTGGATAGTTCAGTTCATTTTATCAGGGGTTAATTCAAAATTAGAATATTGCATTTGATTTGTATGTACGGGCTTATGCGCTAATGGACACTTTGATTTTATAGGCAGAAATGGTGGCATATCAGTGGAGGATAGCGTATGTGACGTCGCCACACGTGCACTCTCTATTCCTTTACTATTTTAGTTCGGTGAGACAATAAAGGCAATCCGACATGACTAATGAGAGATCAGTGGGGCTACCATGAGTTTAAAACTTACGCACTCGATATCGCCTACGTAAATATGTCTATGAAAAACGTGTACAGCGCCGCTGGTGGTTACGCGAAGAACTAAAATCGGCCGTATGAAAAAAACAACTCGATAGGTTTTTAACGTAAGTAAGTTTTCGATAGCCAACTCATGGTAGGCCCTCAGGCGCAGGACCATCGTCTTACTAACTTTTTCGAAATAGGTGCGCATCCGCCAACTTCCTGACTCCAGGATGAGTATTTTTTTTACAGAACATCTCATACAGATTTGGCCCGAACAGGGATTAAAACCTCTCGGTTCTTTGGAGCATCATCATCATCAGCTTATACACCCCCACTGCTGGGGCACGGGCCTATCTTAAACTAGGGTGATAAGGCTTTATTCAACCACGCTGGCCAAGTATGGGTTGGTGGACCACACAACCTAAGAATTTCTTCTTAGGTGGGCAGGTTTCCTAACGATGTGTTCTTTTACCGTTAAAGCGTCGAATAATCGTACATATGAATTCCAAATTTGAAAAACACGTGGCACGTGGCGGGGTTTGCACTCGCGACCACTCGCATTGCCATTCAAGCAACAATAATAACCACTCAGCCATCTACGTATATTATTTTAGCATGATGAAGCAAAAAGAGACTCTTGACTTCTGGGACAAATATCTGGGACATTTCCACACGCGGTCATCTGGCCCCAAACTAAGCAGAGCTTGTACTATGGGCGTCAGAGACTGATATACATTATATATTTTTAAATACATACTTAAATACATAATCACACCCAGACACGGAACAAACACCGATGTTCATCACACAAATATTTGTCCCGAGTGGGAATCGAACCCACGACTCTTGGAACCGCCAGCCAGGGTCACTAACCACTGTTCCACCGAGCCAGTCAAACTTGCTTCTGCGTTTAAAAAGTTACGAACTCGTATGCTTAAAATGCTATAAACGGTGCACGAATGTCTAGATACAATCTGAAGGAATCAAATGAATTTCCGCCTTCTTCGCTACGCAAACACATGGATATATTCACAATGCTTTTAACACGCTCGATGGAATAACAAAAAAGCCCCATTGAAATTACTTCCGGAAGGTTGCATCCAAGTTGCATGCCGTCTATTTGTATTCATAACTCCGGTCTACAAGTCACAGTAAATCGTGTGGTTTATTTTAACTGTTATGTGAATGTGGTTGATTCTTTTTGTGACATGTGCCGAGCGTAATATGTGAGGTACAAGTGTACTGGCGTTGTATATTTTACTTTTTTGGTCACAGTGCTAATCTTAATCGTCTATTCCCATTCGTCACCACTGGCTTTGTCACCACTGAGGATAAATGTGAAAAATATTCCCGATTGTTACCAGTGGTGACATATGACACATACTTTTCCCAGTTGTAGCCACTGCTTTATCACCACTGGTGACAAAGGGGAAAAATACGTCTCACCTGTAGCCAGTGGGGATGCACTGGCGCTAGGTGGGACGTATTTTAACAATCGGGAATATTTTTCCCATTTATCCTCAGTGGTGACGACTGGGAATAGACGATCTTAATGAAGATTGGATGTAACTTCGTAGAATATTTTATGGTGCACAAATGTTCAGTGATCATTGAAATTATTATTATGTTAAAGGTTCCATATTGTAATCCCTACATTCTGAGGAATAGGATCTTGACAGACAAAGGACCGACAGATATTATAGCTTTCCGTTTTTCTTACGAGTTGCGGAACCCTGAAAAGAGTATAGAGTTTAAATTTAATTATGACAGGAAAAGCGATATCGAATAACATTTAAACTTTATCAATTAAGCGGTTAAATTAATGATTTACCTACGCATATGATTACTGAAACCATATTGAGTCGCATTTAAAATATGAAAATGGTATAAAATTTCAGCTTAAGCGATAAAATGTTTAATCATGAATTTATTTCAAAAATATCTTTTTATCACATTGACAAATAGAGAGCTTTAAAGTAAACGTTTGGGATGTTTTTAAATAAATTTATTTCAGGATTATTATTTCAGCTGAATGCTCTAAGAAGCTAATCCGACCATCTGTTGTCGAAATAGACATTTAGGATAGAGAATTTATTTGAAAATTTTGCCCATACATAGTTTATTTATGCGAAATTTACGAAATTGAATCTACCTTTCTCATCATCAGCCCATGCCCATATACGTCCCCACTACTGAGGCACGGGCCTACCCTAAACTAGGGCTATAAGGCTTAGTCAACCACCCTGGCCCTGTGCGGGTTGGTTGACTACACAACCTAAGAATTTCTTCGTAGGTGTGCAGGTTTCCTCACGATGTTTTCCTTCACCGTTAAAGCGTCGAATAATCGTACATATAAAACTTGAAAAACACATTGGTACGTGGTGGGGTTTGAGCTGGCGACCTCTCGCATGGCAAGCAACGACCTTAACCACTCGGCCAACGTCGCTTTTTATTTATTCTTCATTTGACGTCGCAAAAATGTTTAATAGCGCCGAGAACAGGCCCTAAGCCGAAGGGCTGCCGAACCAAGCCCCAATTAATTACGTGTAGTCATTAATCTTGGACGATGTAGACAAAACGACGTTTAGCGAAATTACGTGAGATGTGACGCGAGAGCCACGTGTCATCGTGACGTCATGCGGCGTTGAAGGGCGGAAGGGAAGGTGAAGGGATTTTTATAAGGGAGGATGATGGTGGGTTTCTTCTTCTGTTGTGTACATTGAAGTATTAAGTGAGTAAGCCCATTAATATTTTTTTAATTTTTTTTTATTGTACAGTTAGAGAAATTACATTAGATTATTCTTAAAAATTAACATCCAATTGTGACACATACAACGTAAAACTCTTTTGAAGCAGACACATCTTGATCTTCTTACTACATTCATGCCAAAATGCAGTCTCAATGTAATGTCCCCCGGAGCTGAAAGGTTATTGAATTTGTTTGAAAACAAAAAAAGAAGGGAAAAAGTTCAATAATTTAGGCGTTCTTTTCATTTTGAGGGATAAGAATGCACACAATTATTAATTCCTACAGATATAATTCATTTGGAATTTCGGGGATACGGCCTAGACCATATATTCTTGTATACTTCTGACCATATATTCATCCGATCAAGATTTATTAAAAAGCACATCAGATGTTCCTTTGTGTTCTAAAAAAAATCTGTTGGATTCTCCGTGAAATACTGCTGGCGTTACCGAAAGAAAAATTAACATTACCGAAACAAAAGTTTAGCGATACAGGCCACCAAGTTTTTGTCTCTCCAACGAACTGATGGCTCCATAAATCTGTAATGTGGTACAACACCTGCTGTAGTATAGAGGTAAAGTACAGTAACAGTAAAATAGTAAAGAGTCCGACTGATTTCGGGATATTCGCTACTTGTAATTTCTTATCAGAAAAACTCATAAATATTTGGCCCGACCTAGGAGTCGAACCCGCGGCCTTTCGGTCCTTCCTTATACGGTGTTTGTCACTGTATTCAATACTGTTATGCAAGTAAAATGTCATTAAATGTATCCTGCCTGTTCAGTGGTTATGGACTTATGCTTATTATTCCTCTTCAGATAGGTACATATATATTTTATTTATTTATTTAAGATCACCAACAAGATTACATTAACAATATGATATAAGTAACATGACCAAGATGAACATTTAGATAAACGCAAACTTAATAATAGGTATTATAGGTTATTTTAATTTAAGCATTCGGGTTTGATACTACGTGGAATCTTGTAGGTACAAGTTACAAAATATTTTACGTTACTCATAATGATTTCACTGAATTTCTTTGCATTGTTCATACTCAAAAGCACTAAGTAATACCTAGCGCTCATTTGTTCACGAGACTAACTTTAGCTTTGCCCTGGGCCGTTTTGTTTTTCTTATTTTCGTCCTCGTTTCATTCATTCATCATTACTTATTACGAAGCAAAATTCAGCAATATTGTTCAAACATGAAAATTCTGTGTGAAGCAAATAGCTCTAATAATAATGATAAATTGTCTGTGGTTATTGTTTCCTCTGAAATGAAAAAAAAATATTCAATTTGTTTTTAAAAGCATTCGTAAATAATGTCTTCGCAACACATTGGATATGTGTGTTAATTTTTACAAATAAAATAATACAAAATAACAATATAAAAATAATAGCTGGGAAGTGCTGGCCTTGGATAGAGAGCGGTGGACAGGTTTGGAGGAGACCTTTGCCCAGCAGTGGGATGATACGGGTTAAAAAAAAAAAATAATAATACTGAAGTCAGTAGTAATTCTAATGGGAAAAGCTTTTCGCCGTGTCAGGGTCAACTATTATTTTCTAAATAAATGTACAAAGCAACGCTGAATGATAAGGGTAAAATACTAGAAAATAAGTGATTGAATGCCTCTATATGCAAATGCTTGTTAAAATAGTAAAATACTAGCGGCCGCCTGCGACTTCGTCTGTGTTGAAAAGTTACTTTTATCAACAATAATTTATTAAAATAGCCTATAACATACCTTATAAAATAAGTTATTTATTAGAAAAAGGTCCAGTTGAAATTGGTCTAACCGTTTAGGAGATTAGCGAGAACAAAGAGACAGTCAAAAATGTTATTAAATTGTATTTTTTTATTGGTACCCGATATAGATTTATACCTGCCCATTTAGTAAAAAGTCGTTATACTCGTATTAATGTCACAAACAGACACTTCAATTTTATTTTAGTTATGTACACGTGCGTTTCGATCACTTGAACAAACACCGGCACAAAACCGCACATTTCAAACGAGCTTAGGGCTTTTATACAAAGGACTTTTTTGACGGCGCCTAAAACTAAACAACCGATTTGTGTTTCACTGAAAAATCGGTTGGTGCAAACAGAAATGCTTTTATTTTCATAACAATGACCATAGAGATGGAATGGTCAGTGGATTTTCATTTTCCCGCGGGATAAATTAAAAAGGTTTTGTTAACTCCCAATGGGTTTGTTTTAATGGCAGTAGAAATGTTTTCAGGAGGGATTTTGTGTAAACAACGAAGTTTGATTGCAATATAGTTTTGTATGAAACGGAATTATTGATTTCACTCATGGCTTTGAAATTATAATGAAAATGCTGAAGAGATTGCCTTTTATTTTAACTTACGTGTTGTTATTTTACTTCTAACTGTAACTTATAATTATGTTATTTAAATACCTAAAGCTGAGTATGCGCCTGTTTGAGACATTTGCATTTGTGTGTGTATTATTTATTTTTCTGCTTCTTTTAATGTACCTAAGTGTCATATGAAATGTATGAAAGCGTCGATGACTGAGTGGTTAAGGTCGTTGCTTGCCATGCGAGAGGTATCCAGTTCAAATCCCAATTCAAATTTATATGAGGAAACCTGCACACCTATGAAGACATTCTTAGGTTGTGTAGTCGACCAACCTGCACTTGGCCAGGGTGGTTGACTAAGGGGTTGTTGTCCTAGTTTAGAGTCTTAGTTTTCCCTGTCTTGATTTTCAACCAGTCAAAGAGACTACTTCTCTCATCCCCAAATCCTATTACTAAAATAAGGAATGAAGCTCGTAACGGATCGCGGTACAGGTTGCTCCAATGCATTTCATTCAAGGCAGGTTCCACGTTGTTTATATTTCCCTCGGGATAGCCTGACCTTTAGACAGTTAAGGTCAAGCGTGGGTCGTGGATAAGTTCAAATGTACCACTAATGTATGTGGTTCAATCGTCCGGTATAATGTTGGTACAGATTTTGTTTTTAAATACAAACTTACTCCTTATTAAGCTCAGATAGATAGCTTTCTTTTTCCTAAAGAAAGTTATAAAAAAGTAAACTGTTATAATCCGTTAATGTCATAATTCATATTAATATCAAATGGCGTAACACAACTGAAAAGCTCTTCATTACTGATGTACAAGTTAAAGCACAAATATCTTTTAATAATATCACCACGAATACACGCATAGAAAGACCATAAAAAAATGATATTTTTTCATAAACAATGTTCAAATATTTGGCTGACTTGAAACTCTCTAATTTACGTCTTCCAATTCGGTATTTCATCAAACATCCCACGGGAAATTCCGTCAAGTGAATCGATTTCACTAGCAACTGGGCCCGGCTTTGTTGGAATGATAATAAAATTATCAATGTTTTACTACTATATCATGCATGTATCATACGTATTAACCTTCTATAAACCCTCTAGATTCTCTCCAATACAAATATCTTCAAAATAATCGATGATTTTAAGATTTGAAGCACACAACACATAATACAAAGTGAATGTCTTAGTTTTCGGTGTAGTGCAGAGTAGCGTAGTGATTCCACTGGAATGGTCGTCCCTTCCACCGTGTAACAGAAAAATAAAAATAAAAAGCCAGCAACTCTTAACGATCTGCCAAGTTGTGCAGTTGTTTAAAAATACAGACACATCTGTAGACTTGTTTCTTAGTCCCAAGAGTGAAGCAAGACTAAGGCACGGGCGGCGGGGGCGTTGCAAACCGCTTACTTGAGGACAACTACTACTATACTATAGTATAAGTGTAAGTTTAACGAATGGAGAGATCAGAGACCACAGGAGAACTATTAGTCCAGTCAAAATAGACAAAAATAAGTGCTAACTTAGACAAAATTCGCATAGAGCTGAAAATTGCCAGAGACGTTAAATACATCATAATAAACGAAATATCAAAAATCCCCATCAATCCTACTTCTGCAAAAATTTTTATTCAAGGTCAAAAGTATAAAATTAAGGATTTTTCCATTTTTCTCGAAAACAGTAAGTATTATCGTAAAAATAGGTCAAACAAAAGTTGTAGATCATACAATTTTCTACAAAAATGGTCCAGTCCCTTTTCTTTTCCGACTCACCATTCGCGAGATATCGTGGTTTTAATCATTAGAAAATTCATATTTTACATAATATGCATTCATCTGTTGATATCGTTTTTGATCGATATATGACCTGGAATAGGTTCACTAGGTAGGTAGGTAGGTAACCACGTTAAAAACCGCCCAAGTGTGAGAAAAAAAAAACATAGGTTTTGTATGAGAACCCACTTTACACGTTGGTTTCATGTTGTTTCTAGTATTAGATGTTATAGAGGCAACTGAGATACATCATTCGTTAAAATTTTAACTGTCTAGCACAATCGCATGGGGGCCTGGAAGCGTTTGAAAATACAACTTTTTCAACTTTGTGCATCGCTATATCTCTGAAATGGTGAATCTTAAGAACAAAGTGTTGAGACATTTTTTATAGATAATTACGTGATAAGTAATTTTGTCATACATACTTTTATGATTAAACTTACCGTTTCGCTCAAAAGTGCATAAAACTGATATTTGTGACATTTGACCTTGATTATTTTTTTTTGCAGACGTGGGATCGATGGGGACTTTTGACAGATTATTTGTAATAGTGTTCCCAACATTCATGCCAATTTTCAGCTCTATGCGAATTTTTCCTAGGTTAAATGTCTATTTTGACTGGACTATATGTATTCTATGTAGGAAGTCTTGTGGGTAGTCCAGTTGATATTATCACTTGTTTGAATTAATTGCATTTGATTTGTATGTACGGGCTTATGCGCTAATGGACACAGATTTGATTTTACAGGCAGAAATGGTGGCATTTCAGTGGAGGATAGCCAACTGCGCAGGACATTTTATAGTGTACAAGTGTATGTGACGGCGCCACACGTGCACTCTCTATTCCTTTACTATTTTAGTTCGGTGAGACAATGAGGGCAATTCAACATGACTGATGAGAGATCAGGCGCAGGACCATCGTCTTACTCACCTTTTCGAAACAGGTGCCCATTCGGCAACTTCCTGACTCCAGGATGAGTAATTTCTTTCCCGAACAACTCATACAGATTTGGCCCGAACAGGGATTAAAAACCTCTCGGTTCTTTGGAGCATCATCATCATCAGCTGATACACCCCCACTGCTGGGGCACGGGCCTACCTTAAACTAGGGTGATAAGGCTTTATTCAACGCTGGCCAAGTGCGGGTTGGTGGACTACACAACCTAAGAATTTCTTCTTAGGTGTGCAGGTTTCTTAACGATGTGTTCCTTTACCGTTAAAGCGTCGAATAATCGTACATATGAATTCCAAATTTGAAAAACATGTGGCACGTGGCGGGGTTTGCACTGGCGACCTCTCGCATTGCCATTGAAGCAACAACAATAACCACTCAGCCATCTACGTATATTATTTTAGCATGATGAAGCAAAAAGAGACTCTTGACTTCTGGGACAAATATCTGGGACATTTCCACACACGGTCATCTGACCCCAAACTAAGCAGAGCTTGTACTATGGGCGTCAGAGACTGATATACATACATATATATTTTTGAATACATACTTAAATACATAATCACACCCAGACACGGAACAAACACCGATGTTCATCACACAAATATTTGTCCCGAGTGGGAATCGAACCCACGACTCTTGGAACCGCCAGCCAGGGTCACTAACCACTGTTCCACCGAGCCAGTCAAACTTGCTTCTGCGTTTAAAAAGTTACGAACACGTTTGCTTAAAGTGCTATAAACGGTGCACCGAATGTCTAGATACAATCTAAAGGAATCAAATGAATTTCCGCCTTCTTCGCTACGCAAACACATGAATATATTCACAATGCTTTTAACACGCTCGATGGAATAACAAAAAAGCCCCATTGAAATTACTTCCGGAAGGTTGCATCCAAGTTGCATGCCGTCTATTTGTATTCATAACTCCGGTCTACAAGTCACAGTAAATCGTGTGGTATATTTTAACTGTTATTTGAATGTGGTTGATTCTTTTTGTGACATGTGCCGAGCGTAATATGTGAGGTACAAGTGTACTGGCGTTGTATACTTTACTTTTTTGGTCACAGTGCCAATCTTATTGAAGATTAGATGCGGCGACTGGGCAGGATAAAAAGTGTCAATGGCCGAGTGGTTAAGGTCGTTGCTTGCCATGCGAGAGGTCGCCAGCTCAAAATTTGCCACGTTTTCGAATTTTCTTTTTATCGTGTGTGTAACTTTATACGTAGTATGGTGGTCAAGATGTTCAGATATACATAGAGCAAATAAACATATCACCATTTCTATTTCTACGTATTTCGAACATTAGTAAATAAGTATACTTTCAGAAGAATTCATTATTCATCAGATGACTGGTCGTGTTCAGTCCAACACAGTTTTATATCCTGGCTGAGCTTTTAAACCCTGAACTATACTTATATGTGACGGTTACCACAATGCACTAACGATGTGACGGTTAACAAGTAAGATAAATTCACTAGATGGCAATACGTAGCCGTGAGGTCCAACTGCAGCATGATTGGTGAATATTGCCCTGTCTATCCAAGTCACGTCAAAAATAACTAATCATGGTGCAGTTGGACCTTCCGCCTACGTATTGCCACCTAGTGAATTTCTTATAAGCGTTAATTCTCAATAGGCCAAAATTCTCATCAAGCCAATTTACATCAAGTTAATATATATGGGTCAAGATACAGTAAGGTCAATAAACACCGTGTGTATAATGCCTCTGTATTTGCAGTTTCTATTGCGCAACGACTTAAAAAGAAAAACTCAGTAATTCGTATAAATAAAATGCACTTTACCAGTACCACTGTAACAGATCTATTTGTATTCATAACTTTACAAGTCGGTTAAACCCCAAGGCATGGCAAAGCGTTCTGTACATTTCCTGAAACCCCAGAGCGTAGATACTTCATCTTTACCAGAACAGACGCGAGCAACTGAAAGATAAGAAACGGACCGTTTGAGTAATTAGTTTCTTTTACGTCATAAATTAAGTTCTTTGAAGCCGCTGTTAAAAATAGTTTTCACTCAACTCTCTCTCTGATTCCGGATTATGAATTCACACAGATTTCAGAAGAAGGTTGCGTTTTTTAAACGATTTATTTTTTGCTGCTTGGAAAGAGATTTTTGATACAACTTCAAATAAAAGTATTACACATAGTTACATAAAGATCTGATTCCCACACTAGGCTGAGCCTGTCTTGTAGGAAAAAGGTTCCGTGTACGACGACACATAAACATAAGAGACGATTTATACAGTGAGTGGAATGAAAATAAACATAATTTAACCAAACAACAAAAATATTGATAGATCCTAAAATTTGTACGTACGGTGCGTGTGAATTTATACTACATATGCGTATTAACGTAATGTTTCATAATCGATTCGTAAAGTAGCAATTTAAAAGTTGTTACGCAGATACAGACCAATTGAAAATTTGCTGACGAGTTTTCAAATTAGGACTTTCTTAATCATCTAAGTCAAATATTTAAATTCGTTTTAGTATTTGGCCCTATGAAATATGCTTAGTGATATTATAATTGCGAACGTAACTTTGTCGTGTTTTCACGCCTGACCTACTAAACCAATTTAATGAAATTAACACAGTCTAAAGACTCCGAAAGGTCACAAGTGACTTTTTAATCGACTTCACTATAAGGCAGTTAAGCTTTGAACGGATATAGCCTCGAGAGGAAAGCTTGTAATACATATCCTCCTAAACGACTCCTGATTATTCGACACTTTAACGGTGAAGGAAAACATCGTGAGGAAATCTGCACACTTACGAAGAAATTCTTAGGTTGTGTTGTCAACCAAACCGCACTTGGCCAGCGTCGTTGACTAAGGCCTTATCGCTGTAGTTTAGGGTAGGACCGTGCCCCAGCACTGTGGAGGTATATGGGCTGATGATGATGATGATAATGAAACAACTCCTGCTCCCAAACTGAGCTGGTGGGTGCATCAACAAGCGCAGTCCATATGACCGAATTCCGGGTCGAACTAATCTAAAGTGTTTTGCCATCAGTACCAAAAAAAGATTAAAAAGCTAACCACTTTTTCGTCACAAGCTAAAACGCAAAGCAAACACACTCCAACTATCGTATAGAACGATTTTAACGACCCCGCAAGAGGATTGTCCCAAAACTTTTAGCCTAAAACGTAAGATTAAACTCACCAATATAATAAAGATGTTCAAATGGTCTCGTTCTGTCCACTCCTACTCGCAACAGATTAATATTGTAGAGAGCCCAGGACGGGAAGGCTTTGCTAAATAAAAATGCTGCCGAATACGATGGGTGGGTAAAAATGAGCCAAGTTCAACGTTTAAGATGGTGTATTCTAGTTTGTATTTATGTATCTTTAGTATGTTTTACATATTATGCATGCAACCTTAAATGGTTGAAACTTATGTATATGAATGTTGTGTCCTTTAATTAAATGCAAATCAATTAGATAGAAATAGACAAGATGCTAATAAATGACTATCCATCGACTGGCTTCATGTTGCATATGGTAGTGCTTCCGGAAAAGTCGATTGGTAATTATTCTTAAAAGGTGCCGAGCTTACCTTATTTTTATCAAAAGTAATTGTAGTATCAGTTTTTTTCCTCCTGACTGTGACATACTCAAACTGTACATGGTAATGTTTTTTAACAAGGTTATGTGATAATCGGTTAAAAAGAGTGACTATCGAGTTTCTTGCCGGTGTCTTCTCGGTAGAATCAGCTTTCCGAAACGGTGGTAGAATAGAATCCCCTATTCCCAGTAGTCTTACCCAGTAGTCTTACCAGTAGTACTAATGGGAATTTTCTTCCCAATAGACTTACTAGTAAGTCTATTGGGAAATTTGTTTGCAGTAGACTCACCAGTAAAACAAAACAATATTATAATATAGACCTAAATACCTAAAGATATTCCTTATAAATATGTATTTATCCTCTTTATTGCATTTGACTATGAATATTATAAAACATTCTCCTTGACATCTTGTCACTTTATATCTATCAAATCAAGAGGCACAGATTGCTATGAGATTTCGGATGCAACCAGATATAAAAAATCAAGTAGCCTATAGAAGCACTTCCTTCTAAGCCATGCATTGCATAACCTAACTTATTGGATACATGCATTTATGCTTCCTTGGTACTCCGAAAGGCGTATTGTATTAATTGCAAAAGCAATTAGAAAAAATATCTAATGTATTTCAGCTCAAATATACTACTTACTTCTTAGAAAAATTCGATTATGGCGGGGACGGCCGACATGTTTTTATATATTTGATCAAAATTATCAGGACTCATACAATATCTATTTTTGGTATGTCTGTAAACTCCGAGGTCTATGTGTTATTGTTTCTTTTTACACTAGTACTACTGGGAAAAATTGGCCCTAATATGACAACCGCGAAGTCTTACTATAAGTAAGTCTATTGGGAAGAAAATTCCCATTAGTACTACTGGTAAGATTACTGGGTAAGACTACTGGGAACCGGGGGGGTGGTAGAATTACTTATCAAAAAAAAAAAAAAAAAAAAAAAAAAAAAAAAAAAACTTATATAAATAAAGGAATTTTGACTTTGACTTTGACTTTTGTCTTTCGCACCAATGGTCTTGGGTTTGTTTTCCACTTCGGACAAATATTTTCGTTACCTATGAACATCGGTGTTAGCCCCACGTCTGAGTGTGTTATTTATATTTTTTTATTTAAATGGTGCTCCTGATATTCGTATTATCACTGTTTAAGTAACTTACAACAATCAGATGTTGAGTAATATTTCTTTTAATTTATTTATTTTTCACGGATATCTAAAACAACAGTTATACTCTCAAATAAATCAATCCAGATAAGACGTCTAACCGATCTTAATGGAGAATAGCCAACTGCGCAAGACATATTATAGTGTTGTGCACTGTACGCGCAAACACAAGTGCACTCACTGTTCCCTTACCCTCTTAGTTCGATGAGACGGCAATCCGACATGAGTTCAGGCCCAGAACCACCGGCTTAACGTGCTTTCCGAGGAACGGGCGTGCATCCATAAACTTCCTCACTGAGGCTGAGTAATTTCTTAAGAGAAAAACTCACACAAATTTTGCCCAACCCTGGACTCGAACCGGGGAACTCTCGGTCCTATCGCAGCACCTTCTACCAATAGACCAACGATAATCCAATCCAGATACAGAATAAACATATGTTCATCAAACAAACATAAGTCCCGAGTGTTAATCGAGCCCACGACTTTCAGTGCAAAAATCACAAGCACTACCAAAAGCGCCATCAATCCAGTCGAAACAAACTAAAGAAATATTTAAAAACTAAAAATATGCACATTCTTGAACCCGCCTGGACGCGGGACCTAAGGGGGAAAAAAGTAAACACACCAACTAAAAATCTTTTTTCCCACTTAATGGGTGAAAACGTCTAACAAAATGTTTAACAAACTTGTCCCATCTTGTACATGCGCCGGGATCGGTGGCAGTTGTAAAAGTTTTCAAATTAGAGCGAGTGGCGGTGGTGACGGCTCGCTCGAGCGCGCAGAGAGTAGCGAGGCTCGCGGTTGATAGCCGGGTAAGGATGCAACTGAACATCTTAGTTATAAGTCCGGTTTTAGACTAAGATAAGTAAGATGTTATTATGCTATTACTCTGTTAATAGTGCTGACCACATGCGGACCATTGGCGATAGCAGATTAATATTACATAGCCTCACATACTAACTTAAGCACTTGTGTAACGGGTACCAAGTATCTGGGACATTCTGGGACATTTCCATGTTCAGCTATCAGAACTGTTGTAGTGGTGTACACAAATATACGTAAACTAAGAAAGTCACCGATGTTAATCACACAAATATAGGTCGAGAGAAGGAACTGAACCTAAGTAAGAGACAGGGCGCTAATAACGCGCCACCAAACCAAAGCTTTTCAAATTAGAGCGAGTGGCGGTGGTGACGGCTCGCTCGAGCGGGCGCTTCGCTGCGCAGAGAGTAGCGAGGCTCGCGGTTGATAGCCGGGTAAGGATGCAACTGAACATCTTAGTTATAAGTCCGGTTTTAGACTAAGATAAAGTAAGTTGTTACTTTATACTAATATTATGAAGGTGAAGAGTTTGTTTCTTTGTTCGAAATTGTTCAAAAAAAAAAAATTTGTGTTCGATTTTCCATTTATCGAGGAAGGCTTTAAGCTATATAACATCATCACGCTGCGACAAATAGGACCAAAGAAACAACAGTAGTGGTCACAAATATAGGTAAATAGCACCTCCAGGCAGAAAAAATCACCCATGTTCATCACACAAATATATGTCTAAGCTAGGGACTGAACCTAAAACTCTTAGCGTAAGAGAAAAGCGCTAGAGTAATGCGCCTCCAACCCAAAGCTTTTCAAATTAGAGCGAGTGGCGGTGGCGACGGCTCGCTCGAGCGGGCGCTTCGCTGCGCAGAGAGTAGCGAGGCTCGCGGTTGATAGCCGGGTAAGGATGCAACTGAACGGCTTAGTTATAAGTTCGGTTTTAGACTAAGATAAAGTAAGTTGATACTTTATACTAAATTATTAAGCTGAAGAGTTTATTTCTGTGTTCGAAAGCGCACTACTGGTTCGAATTGTTCGTAAAAAAATATTTTTGTGTTGGATACCTATACCATTTACTGAGGAAGGCTTTAAGCTATATAACATCACGCTGCGACAAATAGGACCAAAGAAACAACAGTGATATACACAAATATAGGTAAATAGGACATCCAGGCAGAAAAAATCACCCATGTTCATCACACAAATATATGTCGAGAGTAGGAACTGAACCTATAACTCTTGGCGTAAGAGGATAGGCGTTAGAGTCATGCGCCACCAACCCAAAGCAAAGCGAGTGGCGGTAGAGAAGGCTCGCTCGAGCGGGCGCTTCGCTGCGACAGTTTTGAGGCTTTCGGTTGATAGCCGGGTAAGGATGAACAGAATATCTTTTTATTTATGAGTTTGGTGTCATACATCAATATTATAGGTTTTTTTTAAATTTTGCGTCATATACATAGTTTTGATTCCGAAATAAGTTGCTTGAGCACTCGTGTTACCTGAGAAACAACATACAGACACAGAACATAACCATCATCATTGTTCATCACCTATGTATGTCCAGAGTAGGAACCGAACATGTCCGTATATCCAGCAGGACCCTTCGCCTGATTTTAATAGGAACCAAACTTTCAGATCCGTAATAAATAGTACCTTGCGAATTGTGTAAGGAAAAAATTAGTACCTTAACAGTTTAACCAAAAAATTGACCTTATTTCCAGCAGGACCCTTTGGGGTTTTTCCTTACACAATTCGCAAGGTACTATTTATTACGGATTTGAAAGTTTGGTTCCTATTAGAATCAGGCGAACCCTTCGCCTGCTGGATATACGGACATGAACCGAACCCATGACTCTTGGACCAAGAGATAGATGCTCTAATTAATGCGCCACAACAAAGCCAACAAGTCTCACTGTTTCGAGACAGTTTTGAGACCCGCGGTTAAGGATGCGAATTAACATCTTCAAGTCCGGTTTTAAAATTGCGCTGACTGCATACGGGCCGTCCAGCAGATCAAGAGGTATAGTGGTACTGTGCAGTTGCCAGAAGTCAATATTTTTTTCATCATCATCATCATCATCAGTCATGTATCTCTACCGTGGGGCACGATCCTATCATAAACTAGGGCGATCAGGCCTTAGTCTACCACCATGACAAAGTGAGGGTTGGTAGAGTTCACACACCTCGGAAATTCTTCCCACGTGTGCAGACATCCACGTGTATGTAATAAGAAATGCTTTAATCTTTCCTTATATCTGCCTCGTGCCATTTAATCGTGGAATGCTATTCCAACTCGTGTGTTTCCTCCCTTACACAATTTTGGGTAATATAATTTGACGAGGCGTAGCGTTTTTGCAGCCCTTTAGGCGACAAGTAGCAAGAATAAGGCGTCGGACCGATGTTGGCCATGGCGATCTCAATTGAGATCAGCTAAGTGCGCACGAGTGTGCGCGCAAACACCAGTGCACTCTCTGTTCCCTTACTCTCATAGTTCGGTGAGACGGGAATCCGGCATGACCGATTAGAGATCGTGTGCAGGACCACCGGCTTAACGTGCTTTCCGAGGCACGGGCGTGCATCCTTCAACTTCCACACTCCGGGCTGAGTATTTTCTTAACAGAAAAACTCACACAAATTTTTCCCGACCCCAGACTCGAACCGGGGATCTCTCGGTCCTTACGTAGCGCTTGCTACCAATAGACCAATGAGGCAGTTCCAAGTAGTACAAGTAGTACTTTTGTATGCTACTTAATGGTGGTGATAATTATCAGCGTATGTTTGGCAACCCTATAGAAAGAGCATGCACTTGTGGCTTGTAAAGTCGCAACACTCAAACTAAGGGACCAGCCGCAGTTCATTCGCGGTTCGGTCGTGATACCGGAACTGTATTTACGATGCACCACTATTCTGCCACACTTTTAGTTTTTGCTTGAAGTGTTGCTAGCTTCTTGGACGAGAAGTTTCAACCGCCGATAAAGAAGTTGTCGGTTAGAATCCAGCTGCTTTCAGAGACAGTCAAAAGAAAAATTGAGATCGCATAGGTTAACTAACAGGAGTGTCGGTAAATCCAAATTAAAATGAAATTTAGATACATGACGTTACGCCTGGATAGTATAATTGGTAGTACGTGGGGCGCGGAACCTCAAGATCGTGGGTTCGTGTCCCCGTTCAGTCAGGCACGAATGTGAACTTTTCCAATTTTTAATTTACGTTAGATAGTACAGGATCCGTGGAGTATTTTTTCACTTGATTACTATCAAGCTAACTTTCCGTGAGTAGCTTCATTTTGATAAGACGCCCAACAATTTCCTGTGCGAAAATTTTTGATTGTGGTAGCTAACAGAGGTAGCAATGATAAAATATGTCGATTTGATGATTCTTCAATATTTATTACTAACTGAATTGTTTTTATTATATCTTATGATAATTATCTAAATTATTTGAAAAAATATTTGTCCTACAAAATCTATGGTTTCATCAAAGAGTCCTCCCCCTCCAACATGTATAGATAACGAGATCACCAAAAATTATTACTAACCAGCTGATTTTTTTTTTATTTATTTAGTTAATATTTATATAATGTAACGGTCATATTGTCCTACAAATTCCGTGGTACGTTGTCCCGGTTCTACGGTCAAAAGTAGTAGTACAGATCCTTTATGTAAAAATAGCGTGGTACGCTATTGCGGTGCACCAGTTGAATATATATTGGAAAGTCATGAAATTAAAAATCAATTCATTTCTCAGGCGTGAGAAAAAAAAATTGACTTTTTGGTAGATTTTGACCGTAGGACCGGGACAACGTACCACGGAATTTGTAGGACAATATGACCGTTACATTATATAAATATTAACTAAATAAATAAAAAAAAATCAGCTGGTTAGTAATCATTTTTGGTGATCTCGTTATCAATACATGTTGGAGGGGGAGGACTCTTTGATGAAACCATAGATTTTGTAGGACAAATATTTTTTCAAATAATTTAGATAATTATCATAAGATATAATAAAAACAATTCAGTTAGTAATAAATATTGAAGAATCATCAAATCGACATATTTTATCATTGCTACCTCTGTTAGCTACCACAATCAAAAATTTTCGCACAGGAAATTGTTGGGCGTCTTATCAAAATGAAGCTACTCACGGAAAGTTAGCTTGATAGTAATCAAGTGAAAAAATACCCCACGGATCCTGTACTAAGAGCTCTGTATCGCACTAAAAACACAATTAAGAAAAAGTGGTATAAACTCAGTATTTTAGTATCGCAAAAAGAAAAATGGAAACACTACGTTGTCCTTTTATCTTTACCTTTTCACTTGGAAACGCAAAGAGGTTGGAATAGTTGCAATTAGGTTGAGTAATTTTATGTTGTCGGTCCCTTGAAGCTGTGAAAACATAAAGGTTCTAAATAATTGCAATCCAAAGCTGTAGCCATTTGAAATCTTATTTTGTAACATTTCGCAGGGAAACCAAAAACTATAAGATCGCTGTAGTACTTAGAAATCTTATTTTCAAACTTTACGGAATGGAAGGGTTTTTTCTAATTTTACAATCATTTCAGCATTATCGTGTATGTTGTACTCTACACTGTACTCCTAAACCACAGACACGACGTGTAGATGAATCAAGGTCACCTGCCACTCGCCCACAGGCCCAGCACTTGTTTATAAGTCGAATTTCTTCTTCTACGAAATCTAAAGATTAAAGACAAATACGATCATTTAAGTCAAGTCAAGTTAAGTCTTATTTTCAAAGTTTTTTGTGTTTATAACGAGAATTAAGCACATATACACCGTGAAATTTTAGTGGTTGTTTTCACGCAGTAAAATAATCCTATCTTAGTAGCACAATAGATTTGTGCAGTTCTTTTTTATTGAAATCAATAAATGCCGGTTTTACGAAAGGTATAACTGAAACTCGAAAACACGTTCAAACTGCTTTATTACTTAGGGCGTAGAGCTTCTTTAGCTTTAAGCATCGATTTCATGCGGCAAGCAGTACCTGGTTACGTCACATCTTTTAAAAGAACGATAGCTTCTCTCGTTTTTGAGTTGGAAAATTATTATTTTGAAAATTTGAAGAAAAAAAAAATTTTTTTTTTCAAGGAATAATTTGCATGGTTCGATTGTATTACTAAAGGAAAATCGTTCTGCCACGGGAAAACAACCACTCAAATTTCACGGTGTATTGTTGACACATAACAAATTGGAAGAATAAATAAACATCAATACTTCCAATTGTTTCAGCTCCAATTTACAGATTATCTTGTGCTACTCCTAATATAGACACAAAGTATAGATAAATCAAGATCACCTGCCTTTGGCCCGCGGGCCCAGCACCTGTTTATGAGCCATATATTGTGTGTCGTAAACTGATATGTCTGGATTGGGACTAGAACTTTATCTGCCGGACGAATATGGTTTACGATTGCGTTAAATTGGTTTATGAGTTACGTGAGGCGAGAAGGAAACGGAAATAATCTGTGCTGTTCAATGTTCGTTCGTCTATTTGCTTACTGAGACACTTCTACTTGGTAACACAAGGTGGTATCAAGATGAAAATGTGATGAATACTTATGTCGATATTGCCTAGATGCTGCAAATAAAATTATCGTCTATATAGATGACTAGCTGTGCCCGCGACTTCGTTCGCGTGGACTACAGGATGTTACATATAAAAGTTTTTTCCTGCTAACTCCCGTTCCCGTAAGAATTTTTCAATATCCTGTTCCAACTAAGCTTTAAGTTTACTATGGTACCTGCATGCCAAATTTATAGCATCTGACTTAAGCGGTTTAGATTTTTCATACAAAGGGATTTTCCCGATTATTCCCGTTCCCGTGAGAATTTCGGGAATTCCTTTCTTAGTGCACCTCTACGGTACCTAAGCTACGTCCCTTCCAAATTTCAAGTGCCTACGTTTAGCCGTTTAGGCTGTGCGTCGATATGTCAGTCAGTCAGTCATCAGTCAGTCAGTTTCCCCTTTTATATGTTTAGATTATTTTTAAAACGAAATCCAAAGATGAAGCTATTTGATTTATTTTGGGGGTAAAACACCAATAGGTATGCTTAAGTATTTTATCTGCTGGACGAATAACATAGGTATATGTTACGGTTGCTGTAATTGATTATAAGTTGGGTACGCAAGGAGAGGGGAAACGCAAATATTCTTTGCTATGAGATGTTAGCTTTTGCACCTGTGTTTGTGCAATGTATTATTTTGGGCGTAGTTTATACGACTGTAGGCTATGCTTATGGGAGTGGGAGGGTATAATTTTAATGGCCCCTTGACAGAACTTGCTACGGGCCCCGCGTTAGCTGAATCCAGCACTGGATACATTCTACATCAACATGAATAAGAATTAGAACACAATACATTTACTGTCTTATATTACAAATTTTAACACAACAATATATACTAAAAACACAGGTTGCATGCATAAGACAAAGAGATGGAACTCGGCTGATGTTGCCTCGGGAGTATGTTACCGGGCAACCCTGATTTCAGCACATGACACTTTGTTTAATCAGATACCGATAAACGCTTTTCCTGTGGCTCTCGTACGCCACGCATTAACACCACTTTCATTGCAACATGTGAAACAATTGCTCGCAATTAATGAAGTAGTCAATTAACATTTACAGCTGGTAAGTTCGGCCGATACCAGATAATTGCGACACCGTCAAAGTTTGTAATTAGCCGCCCCAGGGCCGGGTTAAATTCCTATCATTAATGGACTTCATAGCGACATCCGCCGCCATTGTGATGTGATGGGTTGAACAGGCTTTTCCGATATATCATTCACGAAGGGAGTATAGAGTCAATTGTCTCAGTTTGATATAGTAGAGCTGATTTTTTTTATGTTAATCATTATTATTATGCTTTTGTCTTGTTAATGCGCAGGAAATATTATAGTGCGCACATGTGCGAACAAACACAATTGCACTATCTGTTACTTTACTCTAATAGTTAGGTAATCCGACATGACTGAGTAATTTCTTTAAAGAAAAACTCACCCATTTTTTTCCCGACCCCGGACTCAAACCGGGGATCTCTCTTGCATCAGCGCTTGCTACCAATAGACCAACGAGGCAAACAAGGTAAATAACTATAGTTTTAAAAATAAAACAGTTACTGAATCCGGGTCATGGCCAAGATACTTGGTGGTTTCAATGCAAAATGATCGAAAACAAAATGTATTCTCGCAACCTCACTATTTAGCAAAGTAAGCTCCAAATCTTTCCTAAACCGAGTAAATTGCCCGTAAATATCGCAAAAATGCTGGCATCCGACCAGTAGCGGTGTATTGCATCGCATTAGCCGTTGTTATTTGGTTATTTATCCGTTTTCGGAACGTTACGGGCGGAAGCCAGTTATCTTCCGGATTTCCGGTTCACGGTCCGTGTGTGCGAGCCCTTACTATTTGTTTATGCCAAACAGGTAGAGGTAGACTAATTTTAGGTTATTATGGTCAGGAGGCCTGCTGACTAAAATTGCTAAACTAAACAAGAGCTATCGCTAAAAATAAAATATACAAAACATCATACATAGATTGATCTATTTCCGAGTCAGTTGCTTAAGCTCTTGGGTTACGGATATCAGAAACAAAAGGAGAATTGATAAGTATACTATAATATAAAGAACACTATCTATCCAGTGACGTCTCTTAAATCAATATTCATCGACGACCGACGACTCCTGGCTGTACCAAATGCTCCATCGTGCCAGTCCATAATAATATCATAGTCACAGACAGTTACATAGATTATTAGGTATTATTCATAAAATAAAAATATTATTACATAATTTGTTGTTTAAATGAGTATCGGTAAAGTTAAAAAATAACTTTATCCTGAGTCAGGTTACTACAAAATACCCATTAGAAAATTGTAAATGTTCGGGATATGTTTCATGTTTCCTTATTTTGTCGAGTTCATGATATTTCGGCACTGTTGCAAGCAGCATGAATTCTGATCATGCATGTGCCGCGAAATACCGGGAACATTTTTGTATCGAAATCGGTACAGTTTGCCTACAAAAATAAATTATACTAGCTGTGCCAGCGACTTCGTTCGCGTTTCCCCCCGTTTTTTACACATTTTCCATTGTATCTTTGCTCCTATTGGTTGCAGCGTGATGTTATATAGCCTAAAGCCTTCCTCAATAAATGGTCTATACAACGCAAAAAGATTTTTTCAAATCGAACCAGTAGTTCCTGAGATTAGCGCGTTCAAACAAACAAACAAACAAACTCTTCAGCTTTATAATATTAGTATAGATAATTTTAAACTGTCATGGTTACACACATGAGAAAACTGAAACTGTCCGAGATATCTACCATGTTGTTTTGTTTTGATGAGCTCCCGATATCTCGGGACTGTTGCAAGTGTCATGATCATGGGTGAACTAACGGGATTTGACAAAACAACATGGTAAATATCCCGGACAGTTTCAGTTTTCTAATACCAAATGCATATTTAACACCTTCGACTTCATAGGATTTAAGAAACAAAAATGTCATATTTGCGAGTCGATTTTTGAGGTTCCATTCTAGTCACCGGTCGGACTAAACGACCAGTCTTAGATAAAGATAGCTACCCAAAATACATACAAAAGATACGCCAAGACAGTGTCGCCATCTATGAAATAACGGCGTCATCCCGCGGGAGTCCGTGGCAGGAACTTTATCGCTCCAATAGCCGTTCCCTTTGTCGATATTCCCGGAAAACACGATATTTGCTCCGCACCAAATTCCAGGGTATAATCCTGCGAAGATTCGGATTAGAACGGGATTATGGGCTGTTGTTGCGATTTTTCTGTTTCATTAATAAAATACATATCGCAAACATACTTGGTTAATTATTTTATGTATACTAACTCCACTTCGATCTATCGAACTTCGAATAAATTACCTACTCGTTTTCGTAAAACGATAACGCATAGATTCGTAATGAACGTTTTTAGGTATTACATGAATATTATACAATATCACATCATAAACACATACCCGTGGTAAGTAGCCTAATAGTCCAGTCAAATTAGGAAAATATCTCGGAATTCGAGATACCCAGCTGTAAGTCTGTAAATGCTTAGATATTGACACCCTAAAAGTTGTCTCAAAACCTACATATTGTAGGGTGTACGCAACTATAAGATTTTCAAGGTCAAATGTCATAAATATCAGTTTTATGAACTTTTAAGCAAAACGGGACGTTTTATCATAAAAGTGTGTAGGAAAAATTTACTTATCTTCTATTTATCTATAAAAATTGGCTGTACGTTTTATTCCTAAGATTCACCATTTCAGAGATACAGCGATGCAAATAGTTGAAAAAGTAGTATTTTCAAAAGCTTCCAGGCCCACGTGCGATTGTGCTAGACAGTTAAAATTTTCACGAATGATGTATTTTAGTAGCCTCTATAACATCTTATACTAGAAAAAGCTTAAAACCAATGTTTAGGTAGGTTCTCATACAAAAATTGTGTTTTTTTTTTCTTACACTTAGCCGGTTTTTAACGTGGTTACCCCAGTAAACCTATTCCAGACGACACCTTTTATACATGAAGAACACGTTGTTTATAAGGAAGCCTAGTTAAATAATTGTTTTGTGTTGTTTTCAGTATTCAGAAGATTTAAGATTTCTGCGTTTCATTAAATTAAATTTGGTTAATATGGATCTTCACGTTCATAATAGAGTTAGATAGACAGTTAACATTTTTAAAATGTATTTTTTTTCAGTTATTCTTCAAACAGAAATTCTAATAATTGGTTATTTCGTACTTTTTGACCCATAATAAGCAGTTTAAATGTACTGAAACGTATATGTATAGTACTAAAAACAACATAAAACAATTATTTAACTAGGCTTCCATATATACAACGTGTTCTTCACGTATAAAAGGTGTCGTCTGGAATGGGTTTACTGGGGTAACCACGTTAAAAACCGGCCAAGTGTGAGAAAAAAAATCCATAGTTTTTGTATGAGAACCCACTTAAACATTGGTTTCAAGCTTTTTCTAGTATTAGATGTTATAGAGGCTACTGAAATACATCAGTTGTGAAAATTTTAACTGTCTAGCACAATCGCACGGGGGTCTGGAAGCTTTTGAAAATACAACTTTTTCAACTATTTGCATCGCTGTATCTCTGAAATGGTGAATCTTAGGAATATAACGTAGAGACAATTTTTATAGAATTAGATGATAAGCAATTTTCTCCTACACACTTTTATGATAAAACTTCCCGTTTCGCTCAAAAGTTTATAAAACTGATATTTGTGACATTTGACCATGAAAATTTTATAGTTGCGTACACCCTACCATATGTAGGTTTTGAGACCACTTTTAGGGTGTCAATATCTAAGTATTTACAGACTTGCAGCTGGGTATCTCGAATTCCGAGATTCTTACCTAATTTAAGCTTTAATGACTGGACTATAAGCACTTGTGGTACGGATATCCGAATCAGCCGATACACCGAAACAGTAGATACACCAACTAACTTAAATATATAAATAACCGACACGGAACAAACAGCGATGAACTATCGGCAAAGTCGCCGGTAGTACACTTTGCGAACAGATTTCTTTAAGCATACCTAAGCCCCGTCCACTGTTTACAAAACCGAAACCGAAATCAAAATTAGTGCTTCCTTTGAAATGTCCAACAGAACACAGGGCCAGGAGAAAAATCTGCATACTGAGTTCTAATAAAAAGAATTCTATAATATCTATTGCTAAGAATAGCCTTGGTACCGACTCAGATATATGTCATTGGTTATCACCACACCATAATACGAAAAAATTACTACATCAAATTGAAAAAAAAACTGGTTGACTTCACCATGAACGACTATTGCGTCATAATGATAGGAGATGAAGACTTCAAAAGAACAAAGGATTATTTCCATATAATCTTCTATATACGAGAATCTCTTCAACATATTCAGCACACAAATGTTGTAATCTGCCTACCGACATATAAGAACGGATACTATAACAACATGTTCAATTGGCGAGTGGAAAATTTCAACAAACTGTTATACTTGGATGCTATAACTTACAAACATGCATATATACTTGACTCGAACAAGGATTTGGATTATGGTTTTCATATGTACAATAAATATCTTCACCATGTAAATGACCGTGGTATGCATACTATCTTCAAATGTCTAAATGATTTATTGGATGACATCAATTTCAATAATCAGATCAATGATTGTCAATTCAGCAATAACGAAAGTGATGATATTGTATACCCAGCCGACAATGACTCAATTTTTTTCGAAATTAAATTCCTCCACGTACTTCACCAAAATATTGCAGGTTTATTGAATAAATCAGACGCACTTATGATTTATCTAGAAGAACTCCTGGACAGACAGGTAGCTGTCGACGTACTCTGCATCACGGAGCATTTTATGATGGCAGGCTGCGAAGCATTGCTAAATATCTCTAATTACTCATTAGCAGACTCTTTTAGCAGAAGCGGCAGCAAAAGGGGAGGTGCATGCATATTAGTAAATAATGGAATCAAATGGAGAGATATTATTGAAATTAAAAAAATGTCTATAGCAAATGTGTTTGAATGTTGTGCCGTGGAACTTGTAAATTTTAAAATTATAATTATCTGTCTGTATCGAGTACCTAATTCAAATAACTTAAATACATTTCTATGTAAATTGGAACAAGCCATAAAATTTGTTTTAAAAATAGAACATAATAATATTTTAATAGCTGGAGATTTTAATATAGATTTATTGAAAAATAATAATGTCACATTAGACTTAGAATGTTTATTGTTAAATTATAATTTGAAAATGGCTTTAAAACAACCAACTAGATTAGTAAGTAATTCATGTATTGACAACTTTGCCCATGATTTTAAAAAAGTTTGTAAGACTGAAGTGTTAGAATTGGGGCTTTCCGATCACACAGCGCAGTTAATAAAGATACCTATAAAAAATTACTAAGCTCAAGCTCTGGCGTAAGACCGTTAGGGAATACAGTTCAGAGAATATAAAAAAATTCACTGAATGTATTCAGAGCTTATCATTCTCGGAAATATATGATTGTACAGACCCTAGTATCGCATATAAATATTTTATTGATGATTTTAAGCTTTTTTACAATTTATGCTTTCCACAAAAGAAAATCGCAATAAAAGTCATCAATAAGCCAAAGTGGATTTCTCGCGGTATAAAAATATGTAGCAAAAATAAAAGAATACTACTGTGGAAATATAGATTACAACCAACTAAAGCTAACAAATTAAAATACGTGAAATATTCAAATCTGCTAAAAAAGATTGTAGCATTGACAAAAAGATCTCAGAATATATATAAAATGAATACATCGGAAAATAAATCAAAAACGGCATGGCATATAATAAATAAAGTGAGAATTAGTGTCCCAAAAAACTCAATATCAAAGATAAATGTAGCCAATAATTACATAACGGATCCTGAACAAATAGCCGAAGCCTTCAATAACTACTTTATTGACAAAATTATACCCTTGGACAAATGTGGTATGAATGTAACCAGAAACATACAACCAATGCAAACATCTATGTTTATGTCCCCAAGTGTCCCGCAGCAAATTCACCATATAATAAGAAAACTTAAAAACACGAATAGTGTTGGATATGACGGTATAGCAACAAAAATAATTAAATCTGTAAGTAAATATATATGTCATCATATCAGCCATATCATTAATCTTAGTATAGTAGAAGGTACATTCCCAAAAGATCTTAAATTAACTGTTGTGAAGCCTTTGTTCAAAAAAAATCAGACATAGAGTTAATGGAAAATTACAGACCTATTGCATTGATCTCCATTTTCTCAAAAATATTTGAAAAATATTATTATCAAGAATTGAATGCCTACTTAGAGAAAAATAATGTATTTTCTGAAGAACAGAAAGGATTTCGACAATCCAAAACAATCAATATGGCGATATACGATTTTTATAACAATATTATAAAACAGGTAGACAAATCTTCTCCTGTCTGTTCTCTATATTGTGATATGACGCAAGCCTTCGACTATGTGGACCATAACATACTTATTTCAAAGCTTGACGCATATGGAATTAGAGGAAATATTTTAAAATTAATACAGTCCTATCTAGGCAACCGTTGTCAAAAGACTGAGATTGCTAGGTTAAATGTAAAAAGTAGTATAGAAGAAATTTACCAATCAAAAGAGCGTATGGTTAGCTACGGGGTGCCGCAAGGCAGTGTGCTAGGTCCACTCCTTTTTATAATATATATAAATGACCTTCCAAAAATTACTAACCATCCCATGACATTATTTGCTGATGATAGCACACTAACCATAAAATATAATGACACCTCTTATGAGTCTGACATAAATAAAGCATTGACATAAATAATTTCTTGGCTTGACAATAACAATCTTAAAATTAATATTAATAAAACCCATATTATGCATTTCAGTCAAAGACCCCAAACATCATCAAATGTTGTAGCATCGTACCAGGGTAATATAATAAATGAGGTAGAAACTACAAAATTTCTAGGACTACATATTGATAAAAGACTGAATTGGAAAAAACATATAGAGGAACTAATGAAAAAAACTAGCACTCTGACATTTGTACTGTACAGACTTTCAAAAACAGTCAACATTGATACATTACTATCCGCATACTATGGTTTGGTCGAATCAGTGCTAAGATACGGAATCATATTCTGGGGTAACTCGTCGAATAAAGAGCTGGCTTTTAAAGTACAAAAACGCTGTATCCGAGCCATGTTTGGTCTTCAACCTACTGACAGCTGTAAGCCATTCTTCACAAAACATAAAATTCTGACACTTCCGTCACTTTATATATTTGAAGTATGTTTGTTTGTGAGAACCAACCCTAAATTGTTTCCCCGCCTATCAGATCAAGTTGTTCGAAATCGTCGAAATGGGGACAGACTTTGCTTACATCCAGCTAAGACTGCTTTGCTAAACAAAAGTATAATTTGTATGGCTCCTAAAATATTTAACAAATTACCGAAATACATTAAAGAATTGCCTTTAAACCAGTTTAAATCTAAATTGAAGAAAATACTAACGGAAAAATGTTTATACTGTATTGATCACTTTTGAATGACTTTTATAACCCTAGATCTATGAAATTGTATATTGATAACTCTTTAATGACATTTATAACCTAAACTAAATCTTTAAAAATGTATACTGATAACTCCTTAATGACATTTGAAACCCTAAATCTATAAAATTGTATGTGAGTGTTTTTGTTATAATTAATATGCTTGACTGACTCAATTTCACCAATTACACATTTTACATATCGTAGGTACTCGTACGGTCAAACATGTTGATTCAATAATTATGTACCACCTCTACATGCATGTAAATGTTTTGTGACACACATGTTTATGTAAATAAAATTATCTTTATCTTTATCTTTATCTTTACTTCTTATGTAAAAAAACTTAAAGTGAACATCAAACAGCCATTCATGACAAAATGAACACACGAGTCTTGGCCTCCGATAATATAGAATAGAATAGAATGGAATAGAATAGAATAGAATATAATTTATTGGTCACATATTACAAGGAAAAAATAAATTTAACACAAAATAATACAAATTAACAGAACATAATATATACAACGAATATTTAGCATCAGTGACCAACAAGGTACGTGCCTCAGCATAGACTGCAGAAGCTCAACAAGAGCTCCTGCAGCACTGGTATTCTGGCCGTACCTTTTTGGTTGAGTGACGACAGATATAATAGAACAAAACGAAAAAGAAAAAACAAAAACAAAGATAAAAATATGGAAACAAGAACATTAAACTAAATAATTATATAAATCTCATAAAAAGAATAAATTACTAAACGATCTAAGGAGAAGGCAAACGACACGTACAATAAAAATACATAAATAAATAACTTTACAATTAAACTACATGTTATTATAATGACATAATTACAGACAGACCCGATTCGGACCAGTCTATGGGCAAATGTCAAATTATCTGTCACTGCGAATTTTTTATGCGTGCGTAAAAATGGAGACATGTACTGTGCTTATAGGATAAAATGAATAAATAAATAAATGAGGTTACATAAAGTACTTACTATAAGTGTGTATAGTGAGCAGGGATTAGTAAAGCCGCGTAATGCAGTATCGCGTCTCAGGAGCGCACACCGTTACACAGTGGAAAGAGAGTACCCGGAACATGAAGTGGATAACCAGTAAGTACGCATACTTATGTCTTTTGTTCTTCTAGTAAGTGTTTCTTAAGCTTGGACTTGAAAGCATAAATGGTTTCCAGGTCACGCATGGGTGGGGGAAGAGAATTCCAGCACTTAGAAGAACTGAAACGGAATGCTCCGCGGAACGAAGCTGTGCGGTGTCTGGCGACTAGGAATATACTTGTGCACGCTCTCCTTGGATGCCTGCTGTGGTCACTCGCCCATATGAGCTTCTCAAAAAGATAAGATGGTTTACCCGTACCGATGACTCCAAACATCAAAGAGGCTAGATGGTGTTTTCTGCGAGCTTCCATCTTCAGCATATTTGCTGCATTTAGAAATGGAGTGACGTGTGCTCTGTGTGGAATATCAAAGCAGAAACGTGCACATGCATTCTGTATGCGCTGGACCAGTTTTGAAGTTCTGGTCAAAAGGCATGGTCCATATACTATGTCACAATAGTTAAGCCTTGATAAGATCAGCGACTCACACAATGAGACTCGCAGCTCCTCACTCAAGTAAGGTCTGATTTTATATATTAACCTCAGCCGATAAAAACAATTTCTGGAACACTCGGCAATGTGGCCTTCGAAATTCAGGTGGCTGTCAAGTATTAGTCCCAGATTTCTGACAGATTTTTCTTGCTCCACCGCCTCGCCTCCTATTACTATATTCAGAGGAGTATTATTGAGCTTAGCCAATTTCCTTCTTGTCCCAACCATTAGTAGTTTTGACTTTTTTGGGTTAAGTACAAGGCAGTTTGATTTGCACCATTTGTCAATACTCTCAAGGTCCTCATTTATCTTGGCAACAGCAGAAGTATAATCAGCTGGGTTAAATGAAAAATAGAGCTGCAGATCATCGGCATATAGGTGATATTTACAGTATTTTATATTTTTTGTTATATCTGCCCCATAAAGGGCGTAAAGGACAGGCCCCAGAATTGAGCCCTGTGGCACACCTCGGTCTACCTGCAGCTTGGTTGATCGGGACTTGGTACCATCTTTGTTTGACAGCTCTACGTGCTGCCACCTGTTATCAAAATAACTGTTGAACCACTTCACGGCATTGGCATCAAATCCGTAGTAGGCCAGCTTCGAAAGTAGCAGCTTTACATTAATTGAGTCAAATGCCCTTGAGAAATCAAGCAGTATGAGAGCACTGACCTCGCCCTGATCTTGAGCTGCTAGCAGGTTATCGACAACATCTGCTAGAGCAGTGGCAGTGCCATGGCCCCTCCGAAAACCGGATTGTAGTTGAGGAAGAATGGCATTATCTTCCAGGTATTTTGTCATCTGCTTATATACCACTTTTTCCAGTACTTTGGACAAACATGGCAAAAGACTAATGGGGCGCAGGTCGTTCATCGACGATGGGTCGCTAGTCTTAGGCAGAGGTTTCACCACCGCCACTTTCCAACTATTAGGAAACACACCCCGCTCTATGGAGTGGTTGATAATTTTAGTGATTGCAATATGCAACTCCACCTAGGCCGATCCTGTGCCACTTCTCGCCAGTTGTCCGCATGGAGCTCGCGCAGATCCTTCGCGACCTCGTCCTCCCAGCGGTACCTTGGACGCCCAACCGGCCACCGACCACTAGGACGTCCCCTACATGCTACAAGCACGGTCTACATCCATCCTGTCAAGATGGCCGAGCCAGCAAATGCTGTGAGCTTTTATCACGCCGATAATGTTTGGCTCGACCACATAGCAGAGGAAGGCCGAGGAAGACATGGATGGATTGCGTGAGAGATGATAGGCCCGAGTGGAAGAAGTACGCATGTTGCGCCGACCCCACTTAGCGTGGGACAAGGGCAGGAGAATAATGATTAATGTTTGGCTAGGGTGACCAGTTTTCCCATTTAAATCTTTTTTAATGGAAAAAACTGGTCACCTAATGGCAACCGCCAGATGGGCGCCGACAAAGAAGAAGGCCGAAAAAGAGATGACAGGATGACCTGGATTCCCATTACAGGAACTAGTCGGCCTTGGCCGGAGATCGCAAGCTTTGGAGTGAATTGGGGGAGGCCTTTGTCCAGCAGTGGGACAGCGCTATGTAAAAATAAATAATAATAAATAAATAAATAAATAAATATTACACAACATCACATACATAGATCTGATCCCGTGGTAAGTAGCTTAAGCACTTGTGTTACGGAAATCAGGATCAACAGTGGATAAACAAATAAACTTAAATATATTTAATAATACACCCAGACACGGAACAAACACCGATGTTTGTCACACAAATATTTGTCCCGAGTGGGAATCGAACCCACGACTCTTGGAACCGTAGGTTTTGAACCTGAGTCACTAACCACTGTTCCACCGAGCCAGTCAAAAAAAAACTTGACTATTAACTCTAGTACATTTACGTACTTACTTTATCTTGTACATTCATTCCTAGAGGTACAACTCCATAACTTAAAGATTTTGACTCACTTTAAGCCTTCAAGCACAAAGTTATCTCCATATCTGGAAGCAGAAAAAGAAAGGTTTCCCGCAGAGGGCGCCCGTGTGCCGGAAATCTGATACAATGGATGGTCCCCGGCGCATTTGCAGCGCTTCTCATCTGCATTAAAAGTTGCCGTGTGACAGGGTTCAGTACTGCATGTGATTTTTAATTTAATTTCTTTTATGATAACTCAATAGGTTCCGCTGCTTACCATGAGACGGAGTAAGGTCATTCTGAATGTAAAATTGCATAAGATTTTAAACTTTCGCGTTACATTACACTAAATATTAGTCTTTATGGGTCTACACATTGTAGCTATGTCGTTGCTACTCCTAATAACGCGTGTAGACCTATAATAGTGTAAAATAGCAGTTCGTCAGTTCGACAGTTCTAGCGTCCACGACTGCTGCAATCCAGTCGAAACGCCAGGCATTAAGTAGCTATGTATTTAAGACCCATAAATACAATATTTAATTTAATGGAACGTAAAAGACTAAAATGTTATCCTGAACGTTAATTATAAGAAATTAACTTATAAATATGTAAGAAACCAGGCGATAGGAGTTGTATTTGGTCAAGTGGATACTCAACCGTGGTAGTAGTACTTGTGTAACGGATATCAGAAACGACAATGGCACCTGTACACAAATAAATTATATAAATAACACACCCAGACACGGAAAAATTAACATAATAGTCTTAGATTCAGTCAATTACTTCTATTTGACCAAATCATCATCATCAGCCCGTATACGTTCCCTCTGCTGGGGCACGGGCTTACCCTAAACAAGGGCGATAAGGCCTCAGTCGAACACAACAAACTCTTCGTAGGTGTGCAAGTTTTCACAATGTTCCTTACGTCGCTCACGCTAACAATCGTACATATGAATTTCAAATTCGATTGGCACGTAGCGTGGTTTGAACTGGCGCTCTCTCGCATGGCAAGCAACGACTTCAACCACTCAGCCATTGCCGCTTCTCGCTAATACTGCTATAGGTTTTCTCTACGGACCCCCACATCAGGGCTTGGAGGTAAATATTCAAATGCCGAGCTGTCTGCGTGGAGGGCGGCCGATGGCGAAGCTTTTAGTGAGAGCGGTGAGGCGTGACGGTTCCAATGACCCTTGTGTGTGGAATATACTTTAAGCCGGATTTGCATTGCGAAATTACGTAGACACACGGCCGCTTGTTCGACGGTGAAGGTAAAACATCGTGAGGAAACCTATAAACTGTGAATAAACATATAAAACTTCCTTGAGAAGCTTCCTTTTGAAAGCAATTTAAAGATTTTTCATTAAGAATCAGTCTATCTATAAAATAATGTACCTATACCTATGAAGAAATTCTAAATTTAAAATTGGAAAATATTTGCGTTCATGACCCCGCCTGAACGGGGACATTTTTTTAAATTGTTGCATGCAACAAATTTAAAAAAAATCGAGATCTAAGTTTATGTAGTCGGCCAACCCGCACTTGGCCAGCGAGGTTGATTGAGGCCTGATCGATCGTAGTTTAGGATAGACTCGTGCCCCAGCACTCCCAGCAGTGGGGATGATGATGATAAGACATACGGTCTTTAATTTACAATTAAAGAAAATTTTTAAAAGTAGTAAATATTGAACTGGTACTTTTTGCTATGGCACACCCAGACTGTATGACTTGGCTCATTTACATTTTGTAACATGATTGTCGTTAAAAAGAGCAACTATAGAGTTTCTTGTCGGAGTCTTCTCGGTAGAATCGGCGTTCCGAACCGGTGGTAGAATCTTATTATTAGTAATGTGACGATTTATAAGTGCATGTAATTGCCTATATAAATAAAGACATTTTGATTTAGATTTTTGATTTTGAAAGATACACACATATTCGTAAGAAACTCCCTACTGCAACACACATTAATCGGAATCGTAACGTAATCGCTATGAGATGCGAGGCGATATTGTCACAACTTAAAAAAAATTATGATAAAAATTTGATTCTATGTGTTTGGAATAAATTTACGGATTTTACGGATTAAACTTGCGTATATTAAACCGACTGACCGACGTTTCGAACTATTTACAGCTCTCGAAACAAAAAGGCTGGCCAAAACTAGTAAAATTAGTTTTATTCCAATTGTAGTATTCGTGCAATTAATAGATAACACTTTATACGTAAACTGTAACAGATAAAATGCAGCTTATAAACATACTAGATTTCCGCCCGCGACTACGTCCGCGTAGAGAGGTTTAACGGGTAAAACATTACTTCTTTATAGCGCAGTCGGTTAAAAAGTAGCCTATGTCCTTTCTCAGACTCTGGACTATATTTGCACCAAATTTCATTTTAATCGGTTCAGTACTCTATGCGTGAAAGCGTAACAGACTTACAGACATACAGAGTTACTTTCGCATTTAAAATATTAGTAAGGAAAGTAAGGAATAAGGAATAGTAATAAATAAGGCGTCCGACCGATTTCAGCCATGGCGGCCGATCTCAATTGAGATCAGCCAAGTGCGCAGGAAATATTATAGTGCACAAGTGTACGCGCAAACACAAGTGCACTCTCTATTCCCTTACTCTCATAATTCGGTAATAAGGATTAGTACTGAGTTCCCAAACCCCTATGAACTATACTTAAGTGAATAAGTTACATCGTTTTTACTAAGTGAATTTTATCCGTAAAGTAGTCAAATTACACCTGCTCATTCTGATTAACGACAAAATTGGATGTCGGCATCGCTGTGCCTTCGTGTCGCTGACATGACGATGCAAACGGTGAACTGTTGTTGAGAGTTTTCTGAAAATTCTCTGACAAACATCTCGTTAAAAACCGGCCAAGTGCGAGTCGGACTAGAGTATGAAAGGTTCCGTACTAATATTGTAGGAAAATCACGTTTTTGTTTAAAGTAATCCGTCTTTAATATTCGTTTTAAACAAAAATATTAATAATAATTCGTGATAATTTCAATGTTCTTGAGATACAGCATGTTGGCAGATCGATAGATAGAAGTTATATGCAAATAAAAAAAAATGCAAGCTCTCAAAAACATAAGCTCTCAAATTCCGCCTTAGAGAGCCGGGAGAAGTTGAAAACCAGTGCTGTACAAGAGTGATTCTCGAAGCAGCATGAGCTGAACGTCCCTTTGTCTCATGCGTGATGTAGAAAAATTGTATTGTATGTACCTACATCCCTGTAAGACTTATTTTATTATTTTATTTTTATTTATTTATTCACATACATTGATCTAATCCCTTGGGAAGGCTTGTGTTAACAGTGGATACTAATATACTTAAATATATTAAATAACATACCCAAACACGGAACAAACACCGATCGTCGTCACACGAATTATTGTCCCGGGTGTTAATCGAACCCACGACTCTTGGGACCGTAGGTAGTGAACCTTGGTCACTAACCACTGTTCCACCGAGCAGAGTCTTAGTAATAAGGGTCCAGTTTTTGCCCTTTTGGCACGGATCCCTAAAAACAAAATGGCTCGCATCAGCGGCTGCCATTTCTGCAGTTGTGAGCAATATGCCGTGTGTACGTACTTGAAGTATATAAAAGCTTTGAGAATTATAACAACATCGCAATAAAACCGTTGTGCAAAATTTCAAAAAACCTATTATCCTGTGAAGCGGCTGAAACAGAAATTGTTTTCATTCAATTATTTCACAAGTAATAGATTGTATTCAAAATCATTTACAAAGCCTTTTAAAATTCTGAAACAACCCCATCTCGATTGAAATAAGAATCGTCAGAACGTCAATTCCGATAAGATGGCATAAAAAGTCAATTACTTACCCGCCCCTAGAAACAATATTAATTATAGCTCGCAATCATTCTGTTAATGAAGACAGGAATAATTGGCTACAGGGACGAAG